>CP136056.1:212191724-212791724 GCA_032464435.1 Aegilops umbellulata | reverse complement strand
CTGCGTCGCCCAGACGGTGCAGGGAAGTGGACCGTCAGGAGCGCCACCGTTTGCCATGATGGCTACTCTGTCAGCATCGCTTCGCCACCGCATGCCCCTAGCTGCACAACCTCCCGCCACGTGCGCCTGGGATGCCCCCAGAGCGACACGTTGGTGGGTGAGCTGGAGCGCAGGCACAGGGTGGTACCTTGCCGCGGCAAACGCCTTGCCGCGATGGATGCCTTGTCGCGCCCGGGAGCTTGTCGCTCGCCGGGCCTTGCCGGAGCGCGGGACGCGCTGTGGCGAGGTCCTTGTCGTGCCGTGGTTGGCCTTCCCGGCAAGCTCCTCTTGCCGGGGCCTTGTGCTTCGAGCGGTCGTCCCGGCAAGCTCCTCTTGTCGGGGCATCGCTCTCTTCGGGTGGCCTTCCCGGCAGGCTCCTCCTGCCGGGCCCTTGGCTCAAATACTTTGTTCTTGGGTGGCCCAAAAAAGGGACCGCGGAGAGCCTTGGTGATCGCCTGGCAAGCCTTGCCGCGGGGTGCTACGACTGCCCGTGCACAAGTTCGGGATACTAAGGTACCCCTACTTTAGTACACCGACAGGAGCCCCCGGGCCTGGGCCATACACGGTGCCGAGCGCTGTTGGGCCAGGCCCAAAACAGTGCACGGGCACGCGCGGCCTGGGTCACGCTGCATCTGCTTCTGCGCCCACCACGTCCACCCCGAACGGCACGCGTCGAACGCGGCATCGTGGGGAGAGGCGTGCGTGACGTGGGTGGCGTGCGCGGGGCTGAGCCCCGCAGGCGCGCGTCACGTGGCAGGCGATTTGTTTATTCAGAAAGGCGAAACGCCCCCCTCCTCCCCTTATAAGCAGGGGAGACAGGGGCAGTCCACCCACCGGCCAGTTGCGATTCCTCAAAAACCTCCACCACTTCCTGAGAGAAGCAGCGCTCCGCCCCCCCTTCCGCCGCCACCAGTGCTACCGACGCCATCGACCCCCCTCCCTCTCCCCGCCATGGCCCCGAAGGGCGACAAGGGAAAAGGGAAGGCCGTGAAGTCGGCCGAGGCGCAGCGGCTTGAGGCGCTGCGAAAGGAGCAGGCGATCTTCCCCCCGGAGCTCGACGCGTTGGTCCTGAGGGAGGAATACTACCTCTTCTGGTCGACAAGGACGCGAGCGCATCCGCGCACGAGGGTCCTTCCCGCCGTCGCCCAAAAGGAGTATCCGACCGGGTATCCCTTCTTTGCTCTGTTCTTCTATTGCGGGCTCTACCCGCCCTTCTCTGAATTTTTTTGCGACATCATGAACACCTACGGGTTCCACCTCCTTGATTTCACCCCCAATGCTGTCTTGACCATGGCAATTTTCGCACATATCTGCGAAAATTTTGTCGGAGTCTTTCCAAACGTAGCTCTCTTCCGCCACTTCTTCACGCCTCGAGTAGAGAGAGGAGAGCCCCTCTCCGGCGGGATCGCCTGGATCTCGAAGCTTGGCAAGAAGGACGCTTATCTGGAGGGAGAGCTCCGCAGCAAATGGGAGGAATGGAGGGCGGACTGGTGCCTGATTGTCGAGGAGAACCCGCAGCCGTTCACTGCCGTGCGCCAAACTCCTGTGGTGCGCGGCAGGGATTGGAGCGATGTGGCTCCGGACGACGACAAGCTGCAGATTGCCATCACCCGGATCCTGCGGCTTAGGCGTGCTGGGCTCACAGTTGGCGCCGTTGGCGCAGATTTCCTTCGCCGCCGCATCGCTCCCCTGCAGGAGAAGGGGAGGCCCGCCTAGGAGTTCCACAATGCGGCGGACATCATGAGGCTGCGCCCTGGTCTCAATTTCAATTTCACCGTCTTGGAGCTTGACGGGACGCTCAGGGCGCTATTCAAGCACGACCCCGACCACCCCGAATGGTTCAGGCTGCCGCAAGGCGTCGTCCCGTTGTGCAACAATTCGTCGCCCAGCCGCATCCTTGCAATGATGCCGCTGTGCGACTCGCACGGGATCGACTCCACTTGGCAGGAGCCCGCCGACGATGTTGTGCGGGCGTTCTTCGACGACTTGGTGGAGAGGCCAGTCGACGCCGACGAGCAGAGGGGCCTCACCCGAGACACCACAGACGCGGAGTTGGCGCGCATCGCCTCCAGGATGGAAGAGGCGGCGGCAGCCGCGGCCGCGTGCGAATTTGGCTTCACATTGGCGGAGGTGGACGCAGCGGAGGCGGAAAGCCTTGCCGATCGAGCGGAGTTTGCCGGCGAGGAAGAGCTTGCCGGGCACGGCGCAGGGGCGGACGAGTCCACCGAGGGGACGAGCGGCTTGCTGGAGGCTGACGCCTCTTCCTCCCGACCCACGGGCAGCTCATCGCAAGCGGAGCCCCCGGCTCAACCACGGAGGTGCCTCCGCAAGGCCGGAGAGGTGGTACGGCAAGCGAGCCAACAGCCGCAGCGCTGCGCGATGTGCTCCGCTGTCTCAGCGGGAGCGGGGTCTTCGCATGCCGCTGCTTCTGCTCCTGCCGCCCCTCGCGCTATGGCGGCGGCCAGGGCAAGGCCGTCTCGGGCTGGCGCCACCACTGCCTCCGCCAAGCGGCCGAGGGAGCCTACTCCTCCGCCTCCTCGCGCCAGAAGCGGGCCAGTCTTCGAGTTCTCCGCGCTCAGCTCCGACGAAGAAGAGGGAGAGGAGTAAGATCCACGCTATTCTTGCGTTTCTTCAATTCTTGTAGTTGCGTCTCGCTTCTCATTTGCTTTCCTCTGAATTCGCCCCTTTTCAGGACTCTGGCTCAGAGGGTGGCAAAGAGAGCCAAGGTCCCGGTGGTCATCCTCAATGATGAGCCCACCGTGACGGCCGGGGGTGCGCCCGAGATGACCTTGCCGGAGCCGCCAACCGGTCCCCAGAGCAGCCCCCAGCGCAGCCCCCAGCGTAAGCATATGACTTGCTTCCTGCCGTTGGGCGCGCCCAGGTGCCCTTCGCTTTTCTTGACATCTGGCTGACGATTTGTGTAGGAGCAGAGCAGCCCCGCCAGGAGCGTCCGGAGACCGTCCCCGATGAGCCACCCGCTACAACTACACCGCCAAGGGGGAGCTCCCCGGCAAGGGAGGAGTCCCCGACGAGGGAGCGATCCCCGGCAAGGGAGCAGTCCCCGGCGAGGGAGCAGCCTCCGGCAAAGGAGCAGTCTACGGCGAGGGAGCAGTCTCCGGCGAGAGGTGGCACCGGTGGCCCCTCGGCGACGGAGACCGTGACTGCAGACCCTGGCCCAGGTAACCGTCTCGCCTCGAAACTCCCCTGAAGTTCTTCTTCTTTGGATAGTTGCTTGACTTCTCCCCCCTCTTTCGGCCTTCAGACCCGCCCTCCACGGACCCGATGGAGACCGAGGTCATCGTCGAGGGGGACGCGCGCGGCCATACTGACGACGTGGCCGCCGACGGAGAGACGGATGGTGCTGAAGATCCGGCCGGCGAAGAGGCCGCCAAGGCTGCCGCAGCAGCCGCAGGCGAGGGGGCCGGCGATCGTACTGACGGCCCTGAAGCCGCAGGAGCGCCAGGCGCTGCACCGACCGTCGACCCTGCCTCCGCAGCGGCGTCGGGCTCCGAGGAGCCCCCGTCAGGCGCCTACCTGAAGGCCGGCGACGATATCTTCATTAAGCTCCCCTAGGAGTCGACTTCCAGGGCGCCGGTCGAGGGAGAGGCCTTGGATGGAGAGGTGCTCGCCTCCGCCGGGCTGACACTGGTTGACGCGCCAAGCAGCAGCGGCGGCGAGCCCGAGGAGGAGCGGTTGCTCCGGAAGCTGGTGTCGCTCTACCGCGCCCGACAAGCCCAGGTGGAACGCCGGGAAGCGCTTGTCGCGAAGGCGGGAGCGGACATGGAGAAGCGCGCCGGGGAGCTCCGAGAGCTCAACCAGGAGGCCCTCCGATCCTTGGCGGAGGAGCGAAGGCAGCTCGACGAGGCGCGAATGGCCTTCATCCTCGAGAAGGCGGAAGCCGAAGAGCAGCAAAGGCTTGCCGCCGCGGGGCTAGCCGCGCGGGAGGGCGAGCTGGCGCAGCAGAAAGCCAGCCTCGTCAAACATGAGGAGGAGGTCGCCGCACGCGAGCAAGCGCTCGGCGGAGCTCTCAAGGAGGCGCGAGATGCTGCCGCGGCCGCCGAGACCGCCAAGGAGGCACTGGAGGCGAGGGTGGCACAACTCGACACCGACCTCAAGGCGAGCGGCGAGGAGCTCGCCGCGCTCAAGCAGGAGCGCGAGAAGGGTGCCCACACCCTTGGTGAGCTGCAGGGCCGCTTCGCCGAGAAGATCAAGGAGCTCGACGCCGCCAAGAACTCCAACGGCGATCTCGAGCTGAAGCTGGACACCTTGTCCAAGGCGCTGGATAGTGCCAAGGAGCTAGAGGTGGCCTTGCGGAAGGAGGTCGCGGACAACGAGGCGTTGTTGGAGAGCGCCGCGGTCACCCAGAACGAATTCAGGGCGACGGTGGAGCAGTGGACCGAGGGCCTCGTGGACATCGCCGCCTCCATCGACAAGGAGCTGACGCTGCTGGGGATGGAGGGTCATGAGTATCCCTCTGGTGAAAATGTCCCACCCAGCGCCAAGCTCACTTCGTTCTTCAAAGGCTTGGTGGCGGCCCTTCAGCATCTCCGGAACGCGATCCCAGAGCAGCTGGCCGGCGAGACGCGCGACGCCATCGCCGGAGCCCTCGAGAAGGTGTTGGTTAAGATCGCCTTCCGCAACCCCGGCATCAGGCTCACCAACGTCCTCAAATCCCTGCCGGCGGACGCTGACCTCGAGGAGATCAGGGCCCTCGTCGCGCCCATCGTGGAGAAGGTGGCCGGGATCAAGAGGATCGAGGGCGACCGCGTGGATTAGGCCGCCTCCCTTTTTCTTTTCTTGTCGCTGCCGGCCAAGTCACGAAAGCGATTCGTTAGGGGTGCGACAAGCTTATCTTTGTAATATAACTCTATCTTAGGTAGTGACTGCATTGTTATTTCCTCTACTTGACTCCGTGCTCTGTATGTTTTTGCCCTACGCTTTTGGGGACTTGTCGGCGTAGGCCTCCGCCTTACCGCGGGCTCTGAGTGCGGGACATCAGCAGCCCGCCAGCGGTGCCACTACCGGCAGGAAACCTTGCCGCGGCTAGCTGCAGCTCACCTAAATTGTTCAGCAGGCTCAAGGCAAAGTAAGTGTTGCGACTGCTGTCGCAGCACACTTAAGCTGCCGAGCGAGCTCGAAACAAAATAAGGATGCCACTCTGGTTGTAGCACACTTAAGCCGTTGAGCGGACTCGAAACGAAGTAAGGGCGCAACTAGCCACGAGCCGGTCCCTCCACGCACAGGTTTTCCATACAAAGTACGGTCGTTCGAGGAAGATAACCTCAAAATTTTAAAAACTCAATTGCTCAAACTTTGGCAACTTAGCTTTTCCGTGGCTCGCTGCCCGGCAAGGTCGCTTTCCGGTAAGGCGAAGCATGGGGCTCGCCATCGCTTACCGGGGGTCAGTGCTGCACAGAGTGTCAGATAATGCATGCAAAGAATGAAGAGCATGAGATCGACAAGGTGCGCGAAGCACAAGAACTCAATCTGCGAACAGGGTCTGCGCCTAGCTCCGTACAAAGGATCGCATGCAATAGCGGCAAGACTTTGTACAGAGGGGTGGTTGCCGGACGGGGCCCAACAACCGCGCCTTACGGGCGAAACTTACGAAGATTCCCAACGTTCCAGGAGTTGCTCACCGGAGTGGTATCTTCGGTCTCAAGGCGGACAGCGCCAGGCCTATCGACTCGTTTCACCCAGCAAGGGCCCTCCCACTTTCTCGAAACTTCTGGCACTAACTTGGCGGCTATAAAAGCGGCGCAAAGCTTGCTGGTAGCAAGCAGCTCGCACAGCGGCCTGAAGACGGTCCTCCTCGAGGAGCAGCGCATCATCTCGACGCAGCTGCTCTCGCTCGAGCTCAGCGTGAGCGAACACTCGAGGAGGCCCGCATGCGAGATCTGTGGGGCTAACTGTCCCCGCTCCACGGGATGGGGCGAGAGGCTGCCTGGTCATACCAGTGCTTACCTGCGCCGAGAGGTGTCGGCGTATGTTCGGATGTCGTGGTGCCATGAGCTGGCTCGGTGGCGCCCGTTCCGTCGCCGGTGCCGTCCCCACCACCCGCTTGTTCCAGGGGGGCGGGTTCGACGCGGGCGGACCAGCCACCTCCGGAGCCTTCTTCTTTGGTGGCATGTCGACGAAGATGAAGGAGATCTAGCTAGTCCAGGCGCCGGATCAGGTTCGCACAACTTCGACGCCCCCTACCTGGCGCGCCAAAGATGTCGGGGGGAATCGGCTTCCTTGAACACCTATGGGGACCGAGCCCCTTACTGGTTCGGCGGGGGGCGGAGGTTGCACAAAGAGCGGATTGAGGCGCTGCACACAAGGGGATTTTACCTAGCTTCGGGCCGCAAGTATGCGTAAAACCCTACTGCTGCTTTGTGGATTGTATTGTGTTCTTGCTCGGGAGCGCGCTGTGCTACAGTACACACGAGCCGCTGGCGAGACCGGGCGTGGCGATGGGTGTCCTCCTTTTATATGCTCAAGGGGTTACCCACAGGTGGCAGCGCAGGTGGGGGCAAAAATGGGAGAATGCTGTAGTGGGTACAGCTGCCTGCATAGTGGTTGTACAGTGCTATCATACCTAACCCTGACGGCGGGGGATAAGGGCATGAAATGCCCGTCCGCGTCGCCCAGACGGTGCAAGGAAGTGGACCGTCAGGAGCGCCACCGTTTGCCACGATGGCTACTCTGTCAGCTTTGCTTCGCCACCGCATGCCCCTGGCTGCACAACCTCCCGCCACGTGCGCCTGGGATGCCCCCCAGAGCGACACGTTGGTGGGTGAGCTGGAGCGCAGGCACGGGGTGGTACCTTGCCGCGGCAAACGCCTTGCCGCGGTGGATGCCTTGTCGCGCCCGGGAGCTTGTCGCTCGCCGGGCCTTGCCGGAGCGCGGGACGCGCCGTGGCGAGGTCCTTGTCGTGCCGTGGTTGGCCTTCCCGGCAAGCTCCTCTTGCCGGGGCCTTGTGCTTCGAGCGGTCGTCCTGGCAAGCTCCTCTTGCCGGGGCCTTGCTCTCTTCGGGTGGCCTTCCCGGCAGGCTCCTCCTGCCGGGGCCTTGTCTCAAATACTTTGTTCTTGGGTGGCCCAAAAAAGGGACCGCGGAGAGTCTTGGTGATCGCCTGGCAAGCCTTGCCGCGGGGTGCTACGACTGCCCGTGCACAAGTTCGGGATACTAAGGTACCCCTACTTTAGTACACCGACACCCGTCGTGAACCCAGCTCGGAAGCGATAGGTGACTTCTTGATCCTCCATGGCATCTACCCTCATCAGGTCAGCCTCCATTCTTCCTCCGTTGCTGGCCCAAAGTGGTCAGCGTCGCTGTTTGCCCTTGGTTCCGGTGCCGGATTAGATACCCGGCTCTCCCCGACTGACTCTTGAGAAGACATCTTGCTCTAATCTGCAGTAGCAACAACTCGAAACAAGAATAGAGGATATTTGTGTGATACGAGAGACAAAACCTTCGGGAGAATATCTAGTGAATTTTTTACCGACCAAAATACGTACCGTGCAAGAAAACGGAGTCCGGAGGGCACACGAGGTGCTCACGAGGTAGGAGGGCGCGCCCAGGGGGTAGGGCGTGCCCACCACCCTCGTGGGGCCCTCGTGTCCTTCCCGGACTGCTACTTATTTTTCTATTTTTCTAAATATTCCAAAATGGAGAAATATTTCCTTAAAAATTGTTTTGGAGTCGGTTTACTTACCGTAACACATACCTATTCCTTTTCGGAGTCTGAAACGTTCTGGAAAGTGTCTCTTATGTATTCCTCTAGGATAACGGTTTCAATAATATTGGTTTCAACTTTTTTGGGATTACCTGAGATATAATGTTCAATTCTTTGACCGTTCACCACCTTCGGATTTGTACCTTCGAAGTTGTTGATTTTTATGGCACCGGAACGATAGACCTCCTCGATGACGTAGGGGCCTTCCCATTTAGAGAGTTGTATAGCACTGGAACTTTTTCTTTAAACAACTTGGCATTTTAATTAGCTTGGGTTCTCCATTCATCAAGTGAGCTAATATCAAACAACCTCTTCTCACCGGCAAGTTTGAAATCATAATTGAGCTCTTTAGTAGCCCAGTATGCCTTATGTTCTAGTTCGAGAGGTAAGTGACATGCTTTTCCATAAACCATTTTATACGGAGACATACCCATAGGATTTTTATATGCAGTTCTATAGCCCATAATGCATCATCAAGTTTCTTAGACCAATTCTTTCTAGACCTATTGACACTCTTTTGAAAAATCAATTTGAGTTCTCTATTACTCAATTCTACTTGACCACTAGACTGTGGACGATAAGGTGATGCAATTCTATGATTGACGTCATATTTAGCAAGCATTTTACGGAAAGCACCATGAATAAAGTGTGAACCACCGCCAGTCATTAAATATCTAGGGACTCCAAACCTCGGAAAAATAACTTCCTTAAGCATTTTAATACAAGTGTTATGATCAACACTACTAGTTGGAATAGCTTCTACCCACTTAGTAACGTAATCAACAGCAAGTAAAATATGTGTATATCCATTGGAGGCAGGAAAAGGTCCCATATAATCAAAGCCCCAAACATCAAATGGTTCAATAACAAGTGAATAATTCATAGGCATTTCTTGACGTCTACTAATATTACCAACTTTTTGACATTCATCACATGACAAGACAAACTTACGGGCATCCTTGAAGAGAGTAGGCCAATAAAAACTGGATTGCAATACCTTATGTGCAGTTCTGTCTCTAGCGTGGTGTCCTCCACAAGCTTCGGAGTGACACTTGCGTAGGATCTGTTCCTGCTCATGCTCAGGTACACAACGTCTAATAACACCGTCTACTCCTTCTTTATATAGATGTGGGTCATCCCAGAAGTAATGTCTCAAATCATAGAAGAACTTTTTCTTTGGTTGGTATGTGAAGCTAGGTGGTATAAATTTAGCAACTATATAATTAGCATAATCAACATACCAAGGAGTGCTATGAGAAGTACTTATAACATTTAATTGTTCATCAGGAAAGCTATCATCAATAGGTAGTGGGTCATCAAGAACATTTTCTAACTTAGACAAGTTGTCTGCAACGGGGTTCTCAGCTCCTTTCCTATCAACAATATGCAAATCAAATTCTTGTAGCAAGAGAACCCATCTAATAAGTCTAGGTTTAGCATCTTTATTTTCCATAAGATATTTAATAGAAGCATGATCAATGTGAATAGTTACTTTAGAATCAACAATATAAGGCCTGAACTTATCACAAGCAAATACAACTGCTAGAATCTCTTTTTTAGTAGTAGCATAATTTCTTTGAGCATTGTCTAGATTCTTACTAGCATAATGGATAACATTTAATTTCTTATCAACTCTTTGCCCTAGAATGGCACCTACAGCATAATCACTAGCATCACACATAATTTCAAAGGGTAAATTCCAATTAGGTGGCTGAACAATAGGTGCAGAGACTAATGCTTTCTTAAGTATTTCAAATGCTTCTACGCAATCATCATCAAAGACAAATGGTACATCCTTTTGTAATAAATTAGTCAGAGGCCGAGAAATTTTTGAGAAGTCCTTAATGAACCTCCTATAAAATCCGACGTGACCAAGGAAACTTCTTATACCTTTGATGTCCTTGGGACATGGCATCTTTTCAATAGCATCAACCTTGGCTTTATCAACTTCAATACCTCTTTCAGAAACTTTATGCCCCAAGACAATACCCTCATTTACCATAAAGTGGCACTTTTCCCAAGTCAAGACAAGATTAGTTTCTTCACATCTCTGCAAAACTCGATCAAGATTGCTCAAGCAATCATCAAAAGAAGATCCATAGACGGAAAAGTCCTCCATGAAAACCTCACAAATCTTTTCACAAAAGTCAGAGAATATAGCCATCATGCATCTTTGAAAGGTAGCAGGTGCATTACATGAACCAAAAGGCATACATCTATAAGCAACAGTAACAAAAGGGCATGTAAAAGTAGTCTTTGATTGATCTTTAGCCGACACAGGTATTTGAGAGAAACCAGAATAACCATCAAGAAAACAATAGTGTGTATGTTTGCATAATATTTCTAGCATTTTATCAATAAAAGTTAAGGGGTAATGATCTTTCTTAGTAGCCTTATTTAATTTGCGGAAATCAATTACCATCCTATAACCTGTAATAATTCTTTGTGGGATCAATTCATCATTATCATTAGGAACAATAGTAATACCTCCTTTCTTAGGGACACAATGGACAGGACTTACCCACTGACTATCAGCAACGGGATAAATTATACCTGCCTCCAGAAGCTTTAGTATTTCTTTTCTTACTACTTCTTTCATTTTAGGATTCAGACGTCTTTGAGGATCACGAACTGGTTTGGCATCTGCTTCCAAATTTATTTTATGTTGACATAGAGTGGGACTAATGCCCTTAAGATCATCAAGAGTATATCCAATAGCAGCACGGTGCTTCTTCAGAGTTTTCAATAATCTTTCTTCTTCATGCTCTGAAAGGTTAGCACTAATAATAATAGGATATATCTTCTTTTCATCAAGATAAGCATATTTAAGATTACCAGGCAACGGTTTAAGCTCAAACACGGGATCACCCTTAGGTGGAGGAGGATCCCCTGGGATTTCAACAGGCAAATTGTGTTTCAGAATAGGTTCCTGTTTAAAGAATACTTCATCTATTTCCCTTCTTTCATTCATAAACATATCATTCTCATGGTCTAGCAAATATTGTTCTAAAGGATCACTAGGAGGTACGACAATAGAAGCAAGACCAATAATTTCATCCTTACTAGGCAATTCTTCCTCACGGTGTTGTTTACTAAATTTAGAGAAATTAAACTCATGAACCATATCATCCAAGCCAATAGTAACAACATTCTTTTCACAGTCTATCCTAGCATTAACAATGTTCAAGAAGGGTCTACCAAATATAATGGGACAAAAGCTATCTTGTGGGGAGCTGGGAACAAGAAAATCAGCATGGTATTTAGTTTTTGCACACAAGACTTCAACATCTCTAACAATTCCCACAGCTGAAATAGTATCTCTATTGGCAAGTTTAATTGTGACATCAATATCTTCTAACTCGGCAGGTGCAATTTCATGCTTAATTTCTTTGTGCAAAGTATAAGGTCGATGTTTATCTTTAGCACATATAACATAAGCCATATAACATAAGCCATGATAACAATGATCTCCTATTTTAACAGAAATAACAGGAACGCCTACCACAGGTCGATGTTTATCTTTAGCACAAGGTTTAGCAATTCTAGCAGTTTCACCGCAGAACTGAATAACATGCCCATGAATATTATCAGACAAGAGATATTTAACAATAGCAATATTAGGTTCTACTTTAACTTGCTCAGGAGGTGTATAAGTTCTAATATTGATTTTACGAACCACAATTGAAGCTTTAGCATGATCCTTTATTCTAACAGGGAAAGGTGGTTTCTCAACATAAGAAGTAGGAACAATAGGATCATTATAAGTGACAGTCTTTTCTTCAGCTTTAATAGGTGCAGATACTTTTACTTCTATGGGAGGATGATATTTAAACCACTTCTCCTTGGGGAGATCAACATAAGTAGCAAAAGATTCACAGAAAGAAGCTACTATCTCAGAGTCAAGTCCATATTTAGCGCTAAACTTACGGAAAATATCGGTATCCATAAAAGATTTAACACAATCAAACTTAGGTGTCATACTTGACTCCTTACCTTCGTCGAGATACCAATCTTCAAAGTTGCGTTTAATTCTATCCAATAAATCCCATCTAAATTTAATAGTCTTCATCATAAAAGAGCCAGCACAAGAAGTATCGAGCATGGTGCGATTGTTTTCAGAAAGCCGAGCATAATTTTTTTTGAATAATTGTCACTCTTGAGAGCTCATGATTGGGACATGAATATAACATTGATTTAAGCCTCCCCCAAGCATGAGCAATGCTTTCTCCTTCGTGAGGCCAAAAATTATATATATATAATTGCGATCATGATGAATAAGATGCATAGGGTAATACTTTTGATGAAATTCCAATTTCAATCTTCTATAGTTCCATGATCTCGTATCATCACATAGCCTATACCATGTCAATGCGTCTCCCTTCAAAGATAAAGGAAAGACCTTCTTCTTAGCAACATCATCGAGTATACCTGCAAGCTTAAATAATCCGCAAACTTCATCCACATATATTAGGTGCTCATCAGGATGCTTTGTTCCATCTCCTGTAAAAGGATTAGCTAGCAGTTTTTCTATCATACCCGAAGGAAATTCAAAAGGAACTTCATTTTCAATAGGTTCAGTAGGTTGAGGAGCAACTCTTTGCTCTACTGGTCGGGGTGAAGATACCCCGAACAAGCCCCTCAGAAGATTACTTTCAATAATAACAAGTGACAGTAAATTTCAGCACACTATATAAATTTTTCATTACCAAATTCCACCTACCAAAGGCGCTACACTCCCCGGCAACGGTGCAAGAAAAGATTCTTGATGACCCACAAGTATAGGAGATCTATCATAGTCCTTTCGATAAGTAAGAGTGTCGAACCCAATGAGGAGCAGAAGGAAATGATAAGCGGTTTTCAGCAAGGTATTCTATGCAAGTACTGAAATAAGTGGTAACAGATAGTTTTGTGATAGGATAATTTGTAATGAGCAACAAGTAACAAAAGTAAATAAAGTGCAGCAAGGTGTCCCAATCCTTTTTTTAGCAAAGGACAAGCCGGAACAAACTCTTGTATAAGGAAAAGCGCTCCCGAGGACACATGGGAATATCATCAAGCTAGTTTTCATCACGTTCATTTGATTCGCGTTCGGTACTTTGATAATTTGATATGTGGGTGGACCGGTTCTTGGGTGATGTTCTTACTTGAACAAGCATCCCACTTATGATTAACCTCTATTGAAAGCATCTGCAACTACAACAAAAGTATTAAGGTAAACCTAACCATAGCATGAAACATATGGATCTAAATCAGCCCCTTACGAAGCAACGCATAAACTAGGGTTTAAGCTTCTGTCACTCTAGCAACCCATCATCTACTTATTACTTCCCAATGCCTTCCTCTAGGCCCAAATAATGGTGAAATGTTATGTAGTCGATGTTCACATAACACCACTAGAGGCTAGACTACATACATCTCATCAAAATATTGAATGAATACCAAATTCACATGACTACTAATAGCAAGACTTCTCCCGTGTCCTCAGGAACAAAAGTAACTACTCACAAAGCATATTCATGCTCATAATCAGAGGGGTAATAATATGCATAAAGGATCTGAACATACGATCTTCCACCAAATAAACCAACTAGCATCAACTACAAGGAGTAATGAACACTACTAGCAACCTACTAGCACTAATCCCGGACTTGGAGACAAGAATTGGATACAAGAGATGAACTAGGGTTTTGAGAGGAGATGGTGCTGGTGAAGATGTTGATGGAGATTGCCCTCTCCCGATGAGAGGAGCGTTGGTGATGACAATGGTGATGATTTCCCCCTCCCGGAGGGAAGTATCCCTGGCAGAACAGCTCTGCAGGAGCTCTAGATTGGTTCCGCCAAGGTTGCGCCTCATGGCGGCGGAGTCTCGTCCCGAAAGGTTGCCTCCTTATTTTTTTCTCGACAAAAGACTTCATATAGCAGAAGATGGGCATCGGAGAGCCACCAGGGGGCCCACGAGGTAGGGGGCGCGCCCCCACCCTCATGGACAGGGTGTGGGCCCCCTGGCCTTCATCTTTGGCAGGTATTTTTCATTATTTATTGTAAGATATTACATGGAGTTGCAGGACTTTTGGAGTTGCGCATAATAGGTCTCTAATATTTTCTCCTTTTCCAGCCTAGAATTCCAGCTGCCGGCATTCTCCCTCCTTATGTAAACCTTGTAAAACAAGATAGAATAGCCATAAGTATTGTGACATATTGTGAAATAACAGCCCATAATGCAATGAATATTGATATAAAAACATGATGCAAAATAGACATATCAGTCGGCGATTTGGGATTCTTTCTTGCTAAGATCAGCCTGCAAGTAATGTTCAATGTATGAGTTAGCAGCATATATTTGAAGTCCCAAGCACATATCAAGTTCTGCACTTGGCACTTGGGGCTAATGCCTATTTGCTTTTTATCAAAAAGTTTTTATAAGTCCCAAGCTCAATACAAGTATTATTCTTGGCACTTGGGGGCTAATGCATATTTGCTCAAGTTAACACTATGGGTTTTCTTCTATCAATCAGCTCGGTGGTTAATTGGTTTACAAAAATGTTCAACAAGAGTTTGCACCTTAATGGCTAAAAGTCCTGGTTCATCTTGAAAAGATAAAACTGTCCCTTGGGGGCTATGCAGGCAAGGTTGAAGTATTACACAGTCCCGGTTTATATGGATATGATAAACCGGCCCTTGGGGGCTACAGGAGTTGATATTATAAATTGGATATAAAGTAAGAATAGTTATGCAGAGTTAACAACATTTACCTCATATCACTCCTTCATCATGTTCACTAAGCCGGCTTCATAGTCGCGGCTTGTGTACAGGCGGTTTAAAAACCCAGAATGAATGTCTTGGGCGTTGAGGTGGGCATAGCTTGACAAATCAGTTTTCCACTTGCCCTTTTCCATAGCAGAAAGTTCTTCCTTGGCACTATGCTTTGATAAAGCGATAGGATTGCTAGGGGTGGTGTGGCCGATGCCAGTAACCATAATATCATCTGTGTTGTCATCAGTAGCGTTGAGTGGGCTTGGCGGTTTGTCAGCAGCTCTGACTGGGTTTGCCGGTTTATCAACATGGCCCACTGGATCAACTTCCATTTGTTCAACGGTTAAATCATGATCTTGCGGCAACGGATCATCGAGAATAGCGTCAGCATTTGTGTCCTTCGGTTCTGGAGTTTTCTTCGGTTCGGTGGATGTATTATCATCAGCTGGTTTACTCAATTTGGCCTTTTTGCTGGGTCTGGCCTTGGCTCTGAAAGGAATGAACATAAAGGTTAGTATGATAAGCAAGCACAAGGTATAAAGGGTTAGTTTAATATACTTACTCAGGAACAATTTTTAGAGGTGGAAGCTGTGTCCCAGTTGACTCACGAGAAGATGAATGAGATGTTCCCTGATAGTTTGAATCATACGGATTAAGAGGTTGTCGGAAATAACCTGCCTTGGGATAAGATGTGTCAGGAATAGGTGAAACCTCTGGGCGGCGTTTACGAACCGGCGTGTTCGGTAAACCGGATGAAGTCACAACCTGGCCACTATGTCGGGTTGCGCGGCGAGCTTCGTGTTGCAACTTCCTTTTTTGCTAAAGCACCAGTTGCGACGCACCCGTTTAGTTGTTCTTCAGTAACCCGGGAAGGAACCCAGTTGCAAGCATAAAAATATTTGGCCATTTGTTCAACAACCTGAGGGAAGGTTTGTGCCAGTTTAAGACTCATGATTGGAAAGCATGAAGTGTTACAGGATAAGAGACAGAAATTGTTAAAGCATGCAAGATTGTTAAACCGGGGGTTGATGTTATAAGAATTATAATGACAAGCGATTGGCTGTTTATGAGGGGACTAATGGTACCTGGCGGGTTATCATTTTCTAAAAGTTAAACCGCCTACGTTAGTATTGAAGGTACAGATCTGAAATAACTAAGTGATGGAAAAGCAGTTTTCACAAATTGGCATTACAAATCTGGATCTACCGCGTGTCAGAGAATGGAAAATATCCAGGGATAAATATTCTGGTACTTGAAAAGTTGAAGGATTCAGATGGGATTTTCTATTTAAATGAGATGCACTAATGGATAGAAGGGAAAGGGAAATGTTGTACGGGATAAAAGTCAAGGTTTGAGTCAAGAGCTATTGCGCAACAATGAACACCGATGAACGCTGATGAACACTGAAACCCTAATAGCAGATCTATGGCACAAAGACAGAAGACTTACTGATGCTAATAGAACAGCGGAGTGGCGCCGCGATTCTCTGGTATGATCAGGGTGATGCAGCTGCCGGAGTTGAGCTCAAGGACGAAGACTTGGCGGCGGCGGCTGAGCTTGAGCGCTAGGTCGACGTGAGGAAGAAGATGAAGTGAGGAGGGACGAGGGGGGAAAGTAAAAAATGACCCCCGGTCCTATTTATAAGGTGAATGGATAAGTGGCGGGCGCGGGAATCGAGGAGGTTGAAAAACGGATCTATAGATATACAAACGCCTCGATTTTCGGAGATTCATTAAAGGAGAAGTATTAAAAGATTTGGGTTCTATATAAAGTTAATGGCAGATGACGTCACGCTGGATTATTATGATCTTGGAAGATGACGTCATGGCAAGTTACAAGATTTTCACGAAGGTGTTGAAAAAGGAATTCTCCTAAGTACTGAAGATTGACATGAACAAGTTCAAATCAATCTGGGGCCTAATGTTGGGGATATAACTACTAAGCATAAACCCCCCAGGAGGGGTCGGGTTATACTCATTATAAGTTATTCACATTGAAGCCCATGAAGACAAGGAATATGGCGCTTTACGGAAGAGATTTAACAAGAAGGCCCAAAGGCGGATTAGGTCCCGTAAATATAAACTGCCATATGATGTATAACTTGTGTTGTAAGATAGGAAAGGGTGGAAACCGAGTTGGACACGTTTATGAGCCGGCTGGGATTCTGTAAACCGCCGGACGTCAACCTGTGTATATAAAGGGACGACCCGGCGGCGGTTTAGGGACAAGAAACAACATATCGAGAGCCAGGCAAAGCGTATTCGCTCCCTGGTCATCGAAACCCTTGCAATTCCAGCTCAACTGGATTGGGCTTTTACCTTCACCGCAAGAGGCCAAAGCAATATAAACTCCTTGCGTCCTTTGTCCCACTTTAACCCCTTTAAGCTAACTACATTGCGATGGATCCACGACTAAGTCCTCACACTTGGACATCTGCCGTGACAAAACCACGACAGGCAAGATGACTGAAACTCCGTTCTCCGGAACTATGGAGCGATCTAATGACTTATTGGAAATAATACATACTGATGTATGTGGTCCGATGAGTGTTGAAGCCAGCGGCAGCCATCGTTATTTTCTGACCTTCACAGATGATTTCAGCAGATATGGGTATATCTACTTATTGAAACACAAGTATGAAACATTTGAAAAGTTCAAAGAATTTCAGAGTGAAGTGGAGAATCAACGTAACAAGAAAATAAAGTTTCTACAATCTGATCACGGAGGCGAATATTTGAGTTATGAGTTTGGCCTTCATTTAAAACAATGTGGAATAGTTTCACAAATGACGCCACCTGGAACACCACAACGTAATGGTGTGTCCGAACATCATAACTGTACTTTATTAGATTTAGTGCGATCTACGATGTCTCTTACCGATTTACCAGTTTTGTTTTGGGGTTATGCATTAGAGACAACTACATTCGCGTTATATAGGGCAACATCTAAATCCGTTGAGACGACACCGTATGAAATATGGTTTGGCAAGAAACCTACACTGTCATTTCATAAAATTTGGGGTTGTGATGCTTATGTGAAAAAGCTTCAGCCTGATAAGCTCGAACCCAAATCAGAGAAATGCGTCTTCATAGGATACCCAAAAGAAACTGTTGGGTACACCTTCTATCACAGATCCGAAGGCAAGATATTTGTTGCTAAGAATGGATCCTTTCTAGAGAAGGAGTTTCTCTCGAAAGAAGTGAATGGGAGGAAAGTAGAACTTGATGAGGTAATTGTACCTTCTCTCGAATTGGATAGTAGCTCATCACAGAAAACCGTTCCAGTGATGCCTACACCAACTAGAGAGGAAGCTAATGATAATGATCATGAAACTTCAGATCAAATTACTACCGAACCTCGTAGGTCAATCAAAGCACGTTCCGTGCCGGAGTGGTATGATAATCCTGTTATGGAAGTCATGTTACTAGACCATGACAAACCTACGAACTGTGAGGAAGCGATGATGAGCCTAGATTTCGATAAATGGCTTGAGGCCATGAAATCTGAGATAGGATCCATGTATGAGAACAAAGTGTGGACTTTGGTGGACTTGCCCGATGATCGGCAAGCCATTGAGAATAAATGGATCTTCAAGAGGAAGACGGGCGATGATGGTAGTGTTATTATCTACAAAGCTTGAATTGTCGCAAAATGTTTTCGACAAGTTCAAGGTGTTGACTACGCTGAGATTTTCTCACTCGTTGCGATGCTAAGTCTATTCGAATCATGTTAGCAATTGCTGCATTTTATGAAATCTGGCAAATGGATGTCAAAATTGCATTCCTTAATGGATTTCTTAAAGAAGAGTTGTATATGATGCAACCAAAGGTTTTGTCGATCCTAAAGGTTCTAACAAAGTGTGCAAGCTCGAGCGATCCATCTATGTAACTAGTGCAAGCATCTCGGAGTTGGAATATACGCTTTGATGAGTTGATCAAAACATATAGTTTTATAAAGACTTGCGATGAAGCTTGTATTTACAAGAAAGTGAGTCGAAGCACTACAGCCTTTCTGATAAGTATATGTGAATGACATATTGTTGATCGGAAATGATGTAGAATTTTCTGGAAAGCATAAAGGAGTGTTTAAAAGGAGTTTTTAGAAGAAAGACCTCGGTGAAGCTGCTTACATATTGGGCATCAAGATCTATAGAGATAGATTAAGACGCTTGATAAGACTTTCGATGAGTACATACCTTGATAAGATTTTGAAGGAGTTCAAAATGGATCAGTCAAAGAAGGAGTTCTTGCCTGAGTTGTAAGGTATGAAGTTGAGTAAGACTCAAAACCCGACCACGACAGAAGATAGAGAAAGAATGAAAGTCATTCCCTATGCCTCGGCCATAGGTTCTATAAAGTATGCCATGCTGTATACCAGACGTATTGTGTACCTTGCCATGAGTTTGGCAATGGGGTAAAATAGTGATCCAGGAGTGGATCACTGGACACCGGTCAAAATTATCTTAGGTACCTAAGGAGGACTAAGGAAATACTTCTCGGTTATGAAGGTGATCAAGAGTTTGTCGTAAAGAGTTACGTCGATGCAAGCTTTTACACCAATCCGGATGATTCTGAGTCTCAATATGGATACGTATTGAAAGAGGGAGCAATTAGCTAGAGTAGCTCCATACAGAGCATTGTAGACATGGAAAATTTGCAAAATACACATGGCTCTGAATGGCGATGTGAACTTTGGGAGCAATTGACTAAACTTCTCTCACAAGCAAAACATGATCACACCTTGGTGCTCTTCGGGAGTTAATAACATAGTGATGTGAACTAGATTACTAACTCTAGTAAATCCTTTGGGTTTTTTCACATGGCGATGTGAACTATAGGTGTTAATCACATGGTGATGTGAACTATTTATGTTAAATCACATGGCGATGTGAACTAGATTATTGACTCTAGTGCAAGTGGGGGACTGAAGGAAATATGCCCTAGAGGCAATAATAAAGTTGTTATTTTATATTTCCTTATATCATGATAAATGTTTATTATTCATGCTAGAATTGTATTAACTGGAAACTTGATACATGTGCGGATACATAGACAAAACACAATGTCCCTAGTAAGCCTCTACTAGACTAGCTCGTTAATCAAAGATGGTTAAGTTTCCTAACCATAGACATGTGTTGTCATTTGATGAACGGGATCACATCATTAGGAGTATGATGTGATGGACAAGACCCGTCCATTAGCTTAGCATAATGATTGTTAAGTTTTATTGTTGTTGCTTTCTTCATGTCATATACATATTCCTTTTACTATGAGATTATGCAACTCCCGGATACCGGAGGAATACCTTGTGTGTTATCAAACGTCACAACATAACTGGGTGATTATAAAGATGCTCTACAGGTATCTCTGAAGGTGTTTGTTGGGTTGGCATAGATCAAGATTAGGATTTGTCACTCCGAGTATCGAAGAGGTATCTCTAGGCCCTCTCAGTAATGCACATCATAATAAGCCTTGCAAGCAATGTGACTAATGAGTTAGTTGCGGCATGATGTATTACAGAACGAGTAAAGAGACTTGCCAGTAACGAGATTGAACTAGGTATGAAGATACCGATGATCGAATATCGGGCAAGTAACATACCGTTGACAAAGGGAATAATGTATGTTGTCATTATGGTACAGCCGATAAAGATCATCATAGAATATGTGGGGACCAATATGAGCATACAGGTTCAGCTGTTGGTAATTGACTGGAGAGGTGTCTCGGTCATGTCTACATAGTTCTCGAACCCGTAGGGTCCGCACGCTTAATGTTCGATGACGATTTTGTATTATATGAGTTATGTGATTTGGTGACTGAATGTTGTTCAGAGTCCCGGATGAGATCACGTACATGACGAGGAGTCTCGAAATGGTCAAGAGGTAAAGATTCATATGTAGGATGATAGTATTCGGACACCGGAAGTGTTTCGTGGGTACCGGGTATGTATCGGGTCATCGGAAGGGGTTCCGGGCACCCCCCCGGCAAAGATATGGGCCTTTTGGGCCAAGGGCGGGACAAACCAGTCTTTAAGGGGCAGGTGCGCCCCCATATGGGCCGGCCTAAGTGGATAAAGGAAAAGGGGAGGAGGAAAGGAAATAGAGGGAATATGATTCCCCTCCCTTTCCCCTCTTCCCTCTTTCCTTCCCCTTCCGGTGATATGGAAAGGGGGAGGCCGAATTGGAGGGGGCCCCCAAGTAGGATTCCTCCTACTTGGGGCGCCCCATGGCTGTCCCCTCCCCTCCCACCTATATATATGTGGGGAGGGGCACCTAGAACACACAACAAACATTGTTAGCCGTGTGTGGCGCCCTCCTCCACAGTTTACGCCTCCAGTCATATTCATGTAGTGCTTAGGCGAAGCCCTACGCGGATCACTTCACCATCACCGTCACCACGCCATCGTGCTGATGGAACTCTCCCTCGGCACTTTGCTGGATCAAGAGTTGGAGGGACATCATCGAGCTGAACGTGTGCAGAACTCAGAGGTGTCGTACGTTCGGTGCTTGATCGGTCGAAACGAGAAGAAGTTCGACTACATCAACCGCGTTGTCAAACGCTTCCTATTTTGGTCTATGAGGGTACAGGAACACACTCTCCCCCTCTCGTTGCTATGCATCTCCTAGATAGATCTTGCGCGAACTTAGGATTTTTTTTGAAATTGCATGCTACGTTCCCCAACAATAACCCGTGTCAGGCCATCGCTGTCGACTACCTCGATGTCATAGCCGGCGTCCGCGACATACCTGCATACTCCATCCCGCTGATTGAGATCCTGCGGCCAGTTTTGGTCGTCAGCTTCCTCGGTGGCCACCTCGGCGACGTCGGGCGAAGAGGCCATGATACAACTCTTTCGGGCCGGGCCAGTTGCTCCTCGAGCTCCACGGGAAGTGTCGTGGAATTGTCACGGCAGATGTCCTAGTGAAAGGACTTAGTCGTGGAGCCATCGCAACTAGGAAGCTTAAAGGGGTTAAAACGGGACAAAGGACATGAAGGTTTATACTGGTTCGGCCCCTTGCGGTGAAGGTAAAAGCCTAATCCAGTTGAGGTGGAATTGCTAGGGTTTCAATGACCAGGGAGCGAATATGCTCTGCCTGGCTCTCGATCTGTTGTTTCTTGTCCCAGAATTGCCGCCGGGTCGTCCCTTTATATACAGAGGTCGACGCCCAGCGACTCACAGAATCTTGGCGGGCTCATAAACAGTGTCCGGCTTGGTTTCTAACTATCCCTGCCTTACAAGACAAGTTATGTACATATGGCGATTTATCTCCACGGGCCTTAACTCACCTTTGGGCTTTGGGCCATTGTCTGAACCGCCATCCTGCAGAGATGTCTTGGGTTTCATGAATCACCACGGGTATAACCCGGCCCCTCCTGGGCGGGTCATACCCAATAGTTATATCCCCAACATTAGGCCCGAGATTGATTTGAACTGGTTCATGTCAATCTTCAAAAAATTGTAGAAAATCTTCCGCTCTTCATTGTGCGAGAATATGTAACCCGCCGTGACGTCATCTGCCATTACTTCACACTTAATCCAACGTATCTCAACGGATCTTTATCTTAATGACCATCCCGAGAATCGAGGCATCCTGGTAGCTGGATAACCATATTTTCAGCCTCCTTGTTTTTCGCGCCCATTTAAGAGTCTTTCCTTATAAATAGACACGACCGGTCTCTCCTCATTCTCCCCCTCTCCGGCGTCTTCTTCCTCTCGCAACTCTTCTGCCGCTCGAGCTCCTCCGTCGCTGCAAAGCACATCGTCTTCCTCAACCTCGGCCACTGCATCAACCTGAGTCGAACCAGAGAACGACAGCGACCCTCCGTAGTAGATCTGCAGTTGTATGTTTCTGCCTTTCCAAACCTCAAATCCGTAATAGGGTTTGCGAGTTTCTCCTTGTTCTTCATAGTTCATTATGGTTCATCTTCTCGACTGCTCCGCAAGCTCCTTTGATCTGAAAATAGTGCTAAACCGGTAGTTGTTTTTATTTCTATTTTTGATATCAATAGATTCCCTTTCCTGCAAGCAAAATCTTGTGAAAGCTCATGAACTCATCTGTACTAGTTTTTAGGTCTAGATTTATTTTTCTTTTCCTGACCAGTCGTTGATCCAAAATAATAGTTGTAGCCTATGAAATCTATTTATGTAACACTTAGGCAAAAAACTGCATTTGTTAGATCCAACTAGCCATGGCGTCTCAAATTGCCGACTTAATTTGAAATGCTCAACCGACATCATCCAACTTATCATGGCGGCTTAAAAATTTGCACTGCTCCTGGCGGTTTATGTAACCTGACATAATTTAACCATATACCATTAGGCCCGTTTGTAAGCCGCCATCTTGATTATGCACTGTAATGTTTTTCTTCTCCGACTTAAATTTGAACCCGCAACTTTACTCTTTGTTAGGCTTCCGTCTTCATAATGCCGCCCAAACCACCCACTACCTGCAATTGGGTCAAGTCCATCGTCACAGACAACACACTTGATGATTTTGTAAAGACTGGCTTCCATCCAAAGAAGGAAATCATGTCCTATCGTGCTCCTGATTCAACCAAGGAAAACCTCAACCCAAAGAGGGGGAAGTCATCGTCTTCACTGACCACATGAACCGGGGCTTTTCCCCACCTGGCTCAAAGTTTTTTAGAGACGTCTTACACTTCTTTGACCTCCGTCCTCAAGACATCGGACCCAACTCCGTGTCTAATATTTGCAACTTTCAAGTGTTCTATGAGGTGTATCTTGGAGAAGAACCCAACTTGCTACTCTTTAGAGAGTTATTTTATTTGAATCGCCAGAATAAACGTGCCAACGGACCTAGCTTGGAGCTTGGTGGGGTCTCAATCCAATGAAGGAGATACGCCATTTTCCCTTATGCAAATCCACCGAGTCACCCCAAAGACTGGAACCAGACATAGTTTTACTGCCAAGACACTTCTCCAGCTGATGAGAACCCTCTGCCCGGCTTTCGTGCCCTGCGCCTCGAGTGTACTCATCCTCTACCAGACAAGTTATCCGCTGCTGACCACCAGAAACTCGCCCCTACCATGGTTAAAGTGAGGGCTCTTTTGGGGAATAGTTTAAGTGGTATTGACTTGGTCCGGGTTTGGCTTGCATGGAGGATCATCCCATTGAGCCGTCGTCCTGGTTTGATGTGCACCTACACAGGCGAGAAGAATGATCCTTTGCGGCATAGCTCTAACGATTTACCAGATGACGTCATTGATAATATGACAAAGTCGCTTTTGAACGAAAGCTTAGCAGACTGTGGCAAGGTGGGCTTAAGCCCTTTCTGCAAAGCTAACCCGGCTCCAGCGGTAAGCCACTAAATTGAACAATTTTACCTTCATCCGCGATGTTTTATCTTTACTCAGAATTTGTCGATTTTCACAGACTAATGAAAAAGTTTGGAAAGCAAAATATGATCATGAAGCTGCAAAGAGAGCCAGGAAGGCCAAGAGAGACACCAGGAAAGCCGCCGTAAAAAAGACAGGAAACAAGAGCAGCGCTTCAGACTTGCTTCGACTAGAAGATACCTCTGAGTCGGAGGTAGCCCTTGACTCTCTAGGATCCTTTTTTAACCACCTTATTGACACTGATTATCATCAAGAGGACATGGGAACGAGTCACGGAGTAGATGAAGAGGTAACTGTTATTTCCTCCAACTCCGAGCCTTTGCCAAGACAGAAAATCCGAAGAGTAACCCAGAAAGTAAGATTTTCACATCCTTTAGCTTATCAAGATCCTCAATTTCTTTTGCAGGGACAGATTCATGAGAGCCGGAGGCAGACCCGGACCAGCAAGGAAGCAGAACTCTCCTCCGGCTTACCAAATACACCAAGGAAGCGTCGGAATGAGGTCACCTCCAACTTAACTCCTTTTTATCCCCTGGCGGGTCTCACTCATCAACCACTCAACTCTTCTGACTCAAATTATTAGGACACTTCGCCTTCCTCCGGCGACTCGCTCCAATCCAACATGCCGGCTTGTAAGACCGCTCCAGGGTAACGATAATTTACTTATCCTGTATTCGTTTCAATTCTTTATACTTGTATTGATATTATGATCTTACACAGCGGACAAGCAAAGCCTAGCAAGAAAGAAAAAAAGAGCAAGCCGGTCGAGGAGCCATCCTTCAAAGAACCGGAACTCCAGACAACCGCGCCTAAGGCCTTTGGTCCTGAACCGGTGCATGACACGCCAACATCAATTACTAACCCGCATTCCGATCAAGCTGTCGATGGCTTTGAAAATCTTGAAGTTTCTAACCCGGATAAGATAGATGACCCAAAAGATGCTGATGTTGAAATCACCAAGACTGGCTACATTGAGCTGGGGGGACCTACTGTGCTAGCCAAGTGTTCTGCCAAAGAAGAGCACCTGTAACGCCGTAAGGTCAGATTTTACATCACTGATTATACTCACATGAGCATTGGGGAAGTTTTTTCTGGATATCTTAGCCAAGTGCGCAGCAACCGTGACCTCTAAGTTGATAAATTTGAGGTATAAATTCTTTCCCTTCACTGAATTATCCTTACCATGCCAGCCCCCAAGTCTATTGCTTATGATGAATATGCTGTAGACTGAGAACAGACGTATAAGCTTTAGTAATATCCTTTGATCAAACCTGTAGTCCCCAAGGGCTGGCTTAATCAACATGAATGAGCCGATCCTTCACATGCTTGTGCAGAATATAGGCCTTGTGTAGATTTGACAGCAATATGCATTAGCCCCCAAGTGCCAAGTACTCTTGCTTGCAAAGTGCTTGGGACTTACTCTCATGAACCGCCACTTAGATAACACCTTCGTTAGACATTAGCCCCCAAGTGACAAGTGTTATTGCTTGCAAAAAGGCTTGGGACTTAACCTTGTGTGCTAATATTCGTGATTTTTGACCCGGTACCTGTACAGGCCACCACTACTCAACTTCAATCAGAACTGCATGATTTGAAGAACCGTATGGAGGCTCAAGAGATTGAAACTCAAAAAGCCAATTCCAAATTTGAACTTAGTGTGGCTGAACAAGAGAAATTGAAATCTGGTCTTGAAATTGAGAAGAAGGCCTGGGCTGAAGAAAAAATTGCCTTAACCCAATGGGCTGAAACAGCAGAAAAGGCTCTGGAAGAGGTGACCACTGAATTATCCGGCTTAAAATGCCATGTATCTCAGATGGTCTCAGCAATCTTTGGTAAGTCGCCTCGCAAGTGTCAAATATTGAATCTTTCGAACGATCATATGACTTGACATTTAACTCACCTGATATTTCTATGCAGGCCCCAGGAGCTCCAACCTTAACCAGGACGTAATGGTGAAGCTGAAGGCGGTTTATACGCTTGTGGAACAACATTACACTGGATCCTAGCGTGCCTTGGCTACAGTTGCCCTGTCAAATGAAGTCCCCACACTCCTGGCGGATGTGCTAAAGCGGCTTTCTGTGCTACCCCAATGTTTCAATGAATTAAGGCGATCAGCCGCAAGAGCCGGAGTCGTAGCTGCTCTAAGTCGGGCAAAAGCATGGCTACCGGAGTTAGACCCGGCCGACATCGCCATTGGATATCCTAGCCTTAAAAAGACGACACATCATTTGAACAGGAGGACTTCACTGCTTGTGTGAAGGAAATACGCCCTGTGGCCACCCTGATTGCTGATGACGCAGACCTCACCAAGTACCAGCCGGGTTATGACGCGGAAAATCGAAGAATTCCAACGCCGCATTACAAAGTGACCAGCCTGATCCCTCCAATCCGTAAGCATACCTTTGCCCCTGAAGTTGTTCCGGCCGGGCTAATTGATGATGAAGCTGAATTTGAAGCTTTGAATGGCATTGACTGGTCATCATCAACCTTCCAGGACAGGGAACAGGTCGGAAGAGCGAAAAGGGTTGATCCGGAAGCTTCAGGCCAACAAGAAAATTGACTCGCCGGGCAGCTCATATTTGTAACTTGCTGGAAAACAATTTAATCATTCAGACTCGGCGAGTTATGTAATAGGGTAGAAATAACTTTGCTTTGTCATGCCCTCCTGCATGTTTTGATGCTCAACACTGTTAAGCCGCCACCTTATATTCTCCATGTTTAAACTTATCATATGTGTTCATTATGTACAAGAAAGTCTTTAAACTATCCTGCACACAGAAAATAGATCACAAACACCCTTGGCGGCTTACCGCAGGGTGGGTCATAATATCTTATGTACAATCATTAATAATGAAAGAAGAGACACAAATAAGCCTATTATGAATTATAGCTTTTGAAATACAACTATAGTATCAAACCCGCGACTTTGAATTTGTACTGCTGGTTCATATGACTTGAACAGTAAGGGTGATAACCCAATCCTTTAGTAGCCAGCACTTCCACACATATAATGATTGTCATACACTTGGCGACTTATCTTCCAAAACCAAGCCGTCTTAAAACCATACTTATACTTAGATCTGGACAAAAAGGTCTCAAGCAAAAAACAAAGATTATTTCCAAAAAAATTAAGCAAAATAGAAAGACATATTTGGGGCTTCTGATTCGAATACGACTAGTAAACCGGACCAAAGGGGTTAATCTAGGATTCGAATACGATCATGTAGCCTCCAATGGCTTTGGCGTTGCGCCAATCAGGAGGGTACTGACAAATGTGTTCTCTTTGGTTCGAATACGACCTATGTTTGAACAGGAAGCCCCCAAATGACCTTGAGAGGTTTTTAACGACCCTGATTCGAATACGATCCAAGTCGGACCAAAAAGGGGTTAAGCTATGATTCGAATACGATCAAGAAGCCCCCTATTGAGTTTGGCATTATGCCAATCAAGAGGGTACCGACAGCTATGTTCTCTTTGGTTCGCATACGACCTATGTTTGAACAGGAAGCCCCCTAGTGATCATGAGGTTTAACGGCTAGATTCGAATATGATCGTGAGCTAGACCAAAGGGAAAACCGGATTCGAACACGATCGTCCCCCTTTTGGTCATTTTAAATTTTTATAATGAAGATATATGAACTTTGAGGATGAAAAGGACGGAGGTCCTGCTTTATTACTTATCATAATATATACATCGTCAAAATATGTACATCATGAGAGCGGTGGCTCAAGTATAGTAAGGCCGAAGATGAGCTATATTCCATGGCCGGTGGGTCTCCTTCTCCGATTTACGTGAGTCTTTGTGCTCTCGAACATCAATGAGGTAGTATGACCCGTTGTTCAAGTTCTTGCAGACCACAAAAGGCCCTTCCCAAGGTGGGGATAATTTGTGTGCATCTGTTTGATCTTGGATGAGCCGGAGAACCAAGTCACCTTCTTGAAAGGTTCTGGACTTAACCTGGCGACTGTTATAACGGCGCAAGTCCTATTGGTAAATCGCCGAGCGGGCTGCTGCCAAGTCACGCTTTTCATCTAACAGGTCAAGTGCATCCTGATGGGCTCGTTCGTTGTTAGATTCAACGTAAGCCACCACGCGGGGCGAGTCATGACGGATGTCAGTTGGTAGAACCGCCTCTGCTCCGTAAACCATGAAGAAAGGCGTATAACCCGTAGACCTGTTAGCAGTAGTATTGATGCTCCATAACACAGAGGGTAACTCCTCCACCCAACAACCCAGCATCCGGTGTAAAGGAACCAGAAGCCGGGGCTTGATGCCTTTCAAGATTTCCTGATTAGCTCTTTCCGCTTGACCATTAGATTGGGCATGGGCTACTGATGAAACATCAAGCCGGATATGCTCACGTTGATAGAACTCCTCCATAGCGCCTTTGAATGAAAGATCACCATTTTCATGAATTGAACCGCCGTGGCTACGTCACACTTACTAACCGGCTCTGGCTCAACCACTTTGTGAATTTATCAATCGCCACCAGAAGATGTGTCTTTTTTATCTTTGGACCTTTTGAAAGGCCAACCATGTCAAGCCCCCAGACTGCAAACGACCAAGTAATTGGAATCATCCTCAATTCTTGAGGTGGCACGTGAGCTCGTCGTGAGAACTTCTGACGACCATCACATTTACTGACTAGATCCTCCGCATCAGCATGAGCCGTCAGCTAATAAAAACCATGACGGAAAGCTTTGGCCACAAGAGACTTTGACCCGGCGTGATGGCCGCAATCTCGTTCATGGATCTCATGAAGAATTTCTTGACCTTCCTCAGGAGAGACACAACTTTGAAATGCCCCAGTGACACTGCGATGATGCAACTCACCATTGGCAATTGCCATTGACTTAGACCGCCGGATTATCTGTCTAGCCAAGGTTTCATCCTAAAGCAACTCGCCCCGGGTCATATAAGCCAAATATGGCACTGTCCAATCTGGGATGACGTGAAGAGCCGCCACCAATTGAGCCTCCGAGTCTGGAACAACCAAGTCTTCCTCTGTAGGTAACTTGATAGAAGGGTTATGCAGAATATCTAAGAAAGTGTTAGGTGGCACTGGCTTACGCTCAGACCCCAGCCGTCTTAAAGCATCAGCCGCCTCATTCTTTCTACGATCAATGTCCTCCACTTGGTAGCCCTTGAAATTTCCAGCAATGGCATCAACTTCACGGCGATAAGCCGCCATGAGAGGATCCTTGGAATCCCACTTGCCTAATACTTGTTGAGCCACCAAATCTGAGTCGCCAAAGCACCTTACCCGGCTTAAGTTCATCTCCTTAGCCATCCGAAGACCATGGAGCAAGGCCTCATACTCAACTGCATTGTTAGTACAGGGAAACATCAACCATAGCACATAACAAAAAATTTCACCTCGAGGGGAAGCTAAAACAACTCCAGCCCCCGAGCCCTCCAATTGCCTGGACCCATCAAAATGAATAGTCCAATATGTGTTGTCCGGCTTCTCTTCAGGCATCTGCAGCTCTGTCCAATCGTTGATGAAGTCCACCAATGCTTGAGACTTGATAGCGGTGCGTGGCACATACTTCAAACCATGAGGTCCAAGTTCAATGGCCCACTAGGCGACCCGTCCTGTGGCTTCTCTATTTTGAATGATATCTCCTAAAGGAGCAGAACTAACCAGAGTGATGGGATGACCCTGGAAGTATTGTTTAAGCTTCCGGCTTGCCATGAATACCCCATAGACGAGCTTCTGCCAATGTGGATATCTTTGCTTAGACTCAATAAGAACCTCACTGACGTAGTAAACCGGCCGTTGAACCGGATATTCCTTGCCCGCCTCCTTGCGCTCTACGACAATGGCCACACTGACGACACGTGTGTTAGCAGCCACATATAACAATAATGGCTCCTTATCAATAGGAGCAGCAAGAACCGGCGGCTCAGCGAGCTGTCTCTTCAAATCTTCATAGGCATCATTAGCAGCATCACTCCAGACAAAGTTGTTTGTCTTTTTCATCATCTGATAAAGCGGTATGGCCTTCTCACCTAACCGGCTTATGAACCGTCTTAAAGCAGCAATACGACCCGCCAAACGTTGGACATCATTGATACATGCCGGCTTAGCCAAAGAAGTGACTGCCTTGATCTTCTCCGGGTTAGCCTCGATGCCTCTGTTGGAAACCAGAAAACCAAAAAGCTTGCCCGCTGGCACTCCAAAGACACACTTAGCTGGGTTAAGCATCATCTTGTAGACCCGAAGGTTATCAAAGGTTTCTTTCAGATCATCTATCAAGGTCTCCTTCTCTCTGGATTTCACCACAATGTCATCCACATAAGCATGAGCATTGCGCCCAATCTGACCGTGTAGACAGTTCTGCACACATCTCTGATAAGTCGCCTGGGCACTCTTAAGCCCAAAAGGCATAGACACATACCAGAAGGCTCCAAAAGGAGTGATAAAAGCCGTCTTCTCCTGGTCCTTAAATGCCATCTTGATCTGATGATAACCAGAATAAGCATCCAAAAAGCTGAAATGCTCACAACCCGCTGTAGCATCAATGATTTGATCAATACGAGGGAGAGCGAAAGGATCAGCCGGACAAGCCTTGGTTAAGTCCGTGTAATCCACACACATACGCGAGGCGCCTTTCTTTTTAAGCACGAGCACTGGGTTAGCCAACCACTCTGGATGGAAAACCTCAATAATGAACCCGGCCGCCAAGAGCCGGGCCACTTCCTCACCAATGGCCTTACGCCTTTCCTCATTAAACCGTCGAAGAAACTGCTTAACCGGATTAAACTTTGGATCAATATTGAGAGTGTGCTCAACGAGTTCTCTCGGTACACCCGACATGTTACATGCAAAGATGTCCCGGTTCTCACGGATGAACTCGATGAGCGCGCTTTCCTATTTGGGATCCAGATTAGCGCTGATACTGAACTGCTTAGATGAGTCGCTTGGGACAAAATCCACAAGCTTGGTTTCATCAGTTGATTTAAACTTCAACACCGGCTCATGTTCTGTGGTTGGCTTCTTCAGAGACGTCATGTCCGTTGGGTCAACATTGTCCTTGTAGAATTTCAACTCCTCTGTTGCACAAACAGATTCCGCGTAAGCTGCGTCACCTTCCTCACATTCTAAGGTTATCTTACGACTCCCATGCACTGTGATGGTGCCCTTATGACCCGACATCTTGAGCTGCAGATAAACATAACACGGTCGTGCCATGAACTTGGCGTAAGCTGGCCGTCCAAACAGGGCGTGATATGGGCTCTTGATTTTGACCACCTCAAAGGTTAATTTTTCAGCCCTAGAATCATGCTCATCTCTAAAGGCCACTTCCAGTTCAATCTTACCCACTGGGTACACCGACTTACCAGGCACCATTCCATGGAAAACAGTATTGGAAGTCTTAAGATTTTTATCAATCAATCCCATGCGACCGAAGCTCTCATAATAGAGGATCTTGATGCTACTGCCTCCGTCCATGAGCACCTTAGTGAATTTATATCAACCAACTGAGGTGCCACTACCAAGGCCAAGTGACCCGGATTGTCAACCCGGGGAGGGTGATCTTACCTACTCCATAGAATAGACTGCTCAGACCATCTTAAATAACGAGGAACTGCCGGCTCAATAGCGTTCACAGCCCTCTTATTAAGCTTCTGGTCTCGTTTGCACAAACTAGTGGTAAACACATGATACTGTCCACCATTCAACTGCTTTGGATTGCTCTGATATCCAAACTGCTGGTGTTGCTGACCTCCCTGGCCGGATTACTGATGATAGCCACCTTGGTTTCTTTGAGAGCCATGAAAGTTGGAATTTGAACCGCCGCCTAGGCCATGAAAACCGCCGCCACCTGAGCCGCCGCCAGGCCCATGGTTGTCGACGAACATGTTAGAGTTCTTGAAAGCTTTCATGATCGTACAGTCCTTCCATAGGTGAGTGGCCAGCTTTTCGCGAGTACCGTGCCTTGGACAGGGTTCATTTAGCAATTGCTCAAGAGTGAGACCTGACCCGCCGGACCAAGGTGGTGGTCTCCCCTTACGTCGTTGATTGCTGCCCTGTGCATTGGTGTTAGCCAAAAACTCCGGGCTACCACCAGCCTTATGTTTATTGCCTTCCTGATTCGCCAGGTTATGCTGATGACCCTTGGCATTGCCGTTCTTCTTTCCCTTCCATGTCTTATTGTCATCAGACTCGGGATCCTTGGTAGTATCAGAGTCGGCGTACTTGACCAAAGCCGCCATTAGCTGGCCCATGTCATTACAATCGCTCTTGAGCCGCCCCAGCTTCTGTTTCAGGGGCGTAAAATGACGATTCTTCTCCAACATTAAGACTGCAGAGCCTTCATCCATCTTATTAGATGAATGTATTATGGCCTTGACCCGGCGCACCCAATGGGTCGTGGACTCACCTTCCTCTTGCTTGCAATTAGTCAAATCCACAATTGACATGGGCTGCTTGCATGTGTCTTTCAAGTTTTGAATAAACTGGGCCTTTAACTCTACCCATGAACCAATGGAATTAGGCGGCAGCCCCTTCAACCAAGTGCGGGCCGTTCCATCCAACATCATGGTGAAGTACTTGGCCATTGTAGCATCACTGACTTCCAGTAGTTCCATGGCCATCTCATAGCTTTCAATCCATGCCCCGGGATGTAAATCGGCCGTGTAATTAGGCACCTTTCGAGGTCCCTTGAAATCCTTGGGCAAACGCTCATTACGCACAGCTGGCACCAAGCAAGGGACACCTCCCGTCCTCGTGGACACGCCTGCCTCAATAGAAGTCATTGGATAAACCAAAAAAGACTGGTAAGCGACCCGCTGAGCCGCCCGCTCTGCCTCTTGGCGTATCCTGTCCTAATCAACCAAGTTAAGAGCTCCATAACGCGCCGGGTCATGCCCGCGCAGTTGGTCACGGCGCCGAGCATTGCTTGAAACGGCTGTTGAATCCATATGCCTACTATAACTTGGGCTCCGGCTTGGGCAAGGGGTTGAGTGGATCCTGTCTCGACTATAAGAGTATGCCTCCTCCTGCGCTAGAGCCGTCTGAAGAAGTTCTCTGACCCTTCGTGTTTCAATTGTCGTCGGAGAGTCGCCCTCTACCGGGAGAGCCGCCAATCTTGCCGACGCAGCGATCAGGTTCTTCAAAGGGTTAGAAAAATGACCCGGTGGTGTTGGTACATAATGAGGTGGAGCAGTATTCATGCGAGGAGGCTCCGTTACCCGGGGCTGCACTGGCGTCCCAACCCCGGGGGTTGTAACCCGATTTACCTCCGGCGGGTTACTAGGGCCGGCACCGGGTGTGCAGAAGAGGTTTCGAGGATCATAAGCCGGAGGTAGACGGGATTGAGCCTTCTGGTGCCTTCTCCTCATGACCTCATTTGAAGCGTTCAAATCCATCGTAAGCTGGAAAGCCTCTAATTGAATCTGTTGTGCTCGAGCATCCAAAGCCGCCCACTCTGTTGTTAGCCTGACGTCCTCTGCTGCTAGGTTTTCTTTCGCTTGTGCTATCTCCTCACGTAACCGTGCCACCTATGTATCATGTTGAGCCTGATTCGCCGGATTAACCACGTTAGTTAACAGGGCTGTCAACTTATCTATGAGATCCATCAGCACCTGAGCCGGCGGGCGTGTAGGGCTACCTGCCCCAGCTACCGCTGACCCGGAGGTTATCGCTGTCGCAGCCGTAGAGTTTTGACCGGGTTGCGTGCCAACCATGAAGATCCCCACTCTGCTCGGCGGCTCAAAGGGGTCTGGAATACTGCTGCCATCGGAACAGCCCCCAAGCCCACCTTCTTGCAATTGATACAATAAATTCGTCTCACCCGTGGATGACTCACCATCAGAGTAGATGGCCGTCTCACCGCCATCCACAGATCCTTCAGAAAATTCCCCTCCATGGATGCATCCCACGAAGGCACGCTTCATGGCATGTTGAGCCCTGGCGGGTCTCGCACGCTGAGCCGTCTCGATGAAGTCGGTGCAGATGTCCGGCTCAGGGCCCGGCTCGCCGATCCGGCTGACGAAGACGTGGATTCCGCCGAAGGGGACCCGGTACCCGTACTCAATTGAGCCGGCATCGGGGCTCCAGCTTGCGTCGTCGATGTAGAGCTTGCCGCGACGACTCTTGATCATCCGGCCCACAACATATCCTTGAGCCCTTCGAAGCTGCCCTTCAAGAACTCAAATCCACCATGCGCCATCCCCATGGTGGGCGCCAACTGTCATGGAATTGTCACGGCAGATATCCTAGTGAAAGGACTTAGTCGTGGAGCCATCGCAACTAGGAAGCTTAAAGGGGTTAAAACGGGATGAATGACACGAAGGTTTATACTGGTTCGGCCCCTTGCAGTCAAGGTAAAAGCCTAATCCAGTTGAGGTGGAATTGCTAGGGTTTCGATAACCAGGGAGCGAATGCGCTTTGCCTGGCTCTCGATATGTTGTTTCTTGTCCCTGAATCGCCGACGGGTCATCCCTTTATATACAGAGGTCGACGCCCAGCGGCTCATAGAATCCCATCCGGCTCATAAACAGTGTCCGGCTCGGTTTCTAACTATCCCTGCCTTACAAGACAAGTTATGTACATATGGCAGTTTATCTCTACGGGCCTTAACTCGCCTTTGGGCTTTGGGCCCTTGTCTGAACCGCCATCCTCCAGTGTTGTCTTGGGCTTCATGAATCGCCACGGGTATAACCCGGCCCCTCCTGGGCGGGTCATACCCAATAATTATATCCCCAACAGGAAGCATAGTTGGGCTTACGCTGCGACGCTCTAAAGTGGGGGATGGGGATGGGGATCTGTGGGAAAGGGGGCGTTTGGTAGGCATCATCTAAGAAACTTAGGGCGACTAGGGTATGGAAATCGGTGGGTAAGCTGCACGTGCAAACCGGCAAATGTTGACAATGGAGGCCTTGCAGCGGCGGCGGTGGCGACCTTGCTAGGTTTTTGAGTGAGGGAGGGGTTGTGGTGGTGGTGTGTGTGTGTGCGCGCGCACGCACGCGCCCGAGGTGTTTTTGGGCGGTGCGTGGAGGGGGTGTTTGAGGAAATGATGCGGCTACTGAAAGTTTTACTACGTGGAAGTAAAATGTTGGGGCTATTGAAAATTCATATGATGGTGCATCACACATAGTCCCAAAATAACAACCGTGTGTTATGAAACAGAAAAACCCTCAAGTCAGGCAGATATTTTCGAGGGATGCAGGCAAGAGCGAGAACAACAAACATCACACACGGTCAAAACATAATAACCGCGTGTTATCAAACAGAAAAACCCTGCAGGCGGGTAGATATTTTTGAGAGGGAAGCCTCATGGAGCCCAATGTACTGTGCTAAAGTGCATGACATGGGCAACGGCGTGGCACATGGGTTGTCTGTTGCATCATCCGACTTGTCTAATGTTCATAAATTTGGTGAAAATGATGCGGGAAAGGGTCAGAACATGAACACGCTTGCATGTGGACCAAATATATGTATGAAAAGGGTGGTTTGATGTTCAAATACCAAATTCACAACTTCAATGTGGTACCTATCTCACAAAGTGCACGGTATTGCTTGCCCCCCCCCTTCGTGTCGGTAGGAGGGGAATCCTAAGCTATGAACGCATGCCCTCCCCCATGGAGGTTCACCTAGCAAAGTACGAAGTAGCTAGCAGCCCCCCCATCAAACACACACAGACACACACATACACACACACACACACACACACTTTCAGTTGGCGGGAGAGGTCATCTCACCAACATGTATTGTAAAATGGGCCAAAGAAGAATCCACCTTGGTCGTACAACCTCTCTCTTGTTGCTGGTCAAAGTGATGGACGTCCATGCGACCCCAGAGATGGGATAGCTCGCCAATAATCACACAAGTAGCTAGTCCCCGAAGACAACCATTGCCTGCATGTGGCCCAAACATATGTATGGAGTGTTGATGCTTGAATACACAATGGAACAACTTCGTTGTGGCACCGTGCTTTGGAACCAGAAATCCCCACGGGGAGCGAGGGTTAGTTGACGACGCATTGTATATATGTATGTCACACCACAATTCGACTCGATGACGGGGATTCATGCATGCATGCATGCATGCATGCATTGTATGCTCTCAAACTTAGGTCTCAATCTCACCGTGACCTACTATGATAACACGAACCAAAGGAGAATCCACCATGGTAACCTATCTCGTTGTCAACCAAAGTGATCATGGATGTCCACGCGGGGCCACGAATATACAGGCTTGTCACCGATAACCATGTGAGGGAGTGTATCGTTCGAAAACAACCAATGCATGCATATGTATGTATGGAGGTGATGCGTGCATGTTTGAATATCATGCACAACATTGATGTAGCGCGTGCGTCAAGAATCATACAGTCCCCACACAGAGCGAGATTGGTTCATGTCGTGTCGTGGTACTACCCACTTCGACTCGGTGGGAGGGATTCATGCGTACACATGCATGTGTGCTCAAACTATATCATGCCATCCCAGAGCATGACCTATATACTATAATACAAACCAAAAAATAATCCCCTCCTAAGTCAAATTAACCTCTCTCATTGTGGAGTAAAGTAGTGATGGACCAAGCGGGCCCATAGATTGAAAGCATCGACATCGCTGATAACCGCGTGAGTGGGTGGGAAGGACAACCACTAGCGCTTTGCATGTGGGCCAAACATATATATGGAGAGGTGTGTGTCGTTGTGATGTTTGAATACCCAAAATGCACAACTTTGATGTGGTGGCGCATACCTCGAAAATCGTAAAGTCCCCACACAGAGTGAGGTTCATGAAGTGTACTACATATGCTGGTCCCCTTCCCCCTCTTCGACGCATACTATATGCTCCTACCATAATACAAACAAAAAAGAATCCTCCTAGACAACCTCTCCTGATGTATGTCAAAGTGATGCATGCATGGACGATGACCTCACGGGCCCACAGCTGGAAGCGTCATGCGTGAGTGTCCTAGGATAACCACCGCCTACATGCATGTGGCCCAAAGAGGTGTTGTGTGATTTTTGAATAGCCAATGCACAACTTTGATGTGGCACATGCCTTGGAAACCAAAAATTCCTAACACGGAGTGATGTGTGTTCACGGACGCGTACATCGTATATACGATGGTCCCCTCCCACCTCTTCAACGCGTACTATATACTCCTATCATAACACAAACAAAAAAGAATCAACCTTTGCTGATCAAATTAACCTCTCCGGCGGTTGTTGGTCGAAGTGATGGACGACGACCTCGCATGCCCACAGAAAGCGTCACACGCAAGTGAGTGTATGTATGAAAGGGTTGTGTAACGTTTTAAATAAGGAATTCATGACTTTGATGTGGGACCTGCCTCACAAAACAGCCAACCCACACGGTGGCTCATGACTCGTAATGTACTGCCAACCCCCCACCCTGGACGCACACACACACACCACACATCCACCGCAACTACGATGCATGTTAAATTTTCCCGCGGTGAACATATGTCACCGAAGGAGGGACATTTTAATTTAAAAAAATAGAAATCATTAAGACATTTTAGTACATTGATTGATTTTCTAGGGGTATAATCTGCAAAAATCAAATTTGAGCTACATGCACACGTGACAGTGCACCTAAATGGATTGGAAAAATACATGTGTCTCACTGGGTGCATGTTTACTCCCCGTGCAAGAAATTGCAAACATTGAGAATCTTGATTTTTAAACTCTAGTACATACAAAACTTATTTGAAATTCATGAAAATTATCGTGTTGTCATATGGACACTAATACACAATGGTATGCTATTTTTTTGTCAACTTTGAGACAAGTTTTGATGTAATCTTTATCTTCATACAAACGGGACATTATTAAAAATTGTGAACCAATATCGCAAATGGATTATTTATTCGAACCGCGGGCGTTAGACAAATAATGGATTCATGCCATGCTTCGGTTAAGAAATAAAGCGGCAGCATTAATCATCAAAATAGAAAAATAATATACGTGCCGCCATGCGCCACGTGGGCCGTGCGAGCAGGCGTGAGGACGACAGACAACTGGTTAGTCGTCTATACCCATTTATGTGTCAAATACATCCTAGGGTTTCTCTAGTTACTCCTGCCTCCCCAGTTTTGGAATAGAAATCCTATGGTTATGTTCTCTCAATCAATGAAATTTGAGTAAGTTTCGTTAGATCCATGTAGTGTATTGATTGTTTGAATGGTACAAATGATAAGTGATTAGTTGTTTCATCTATGCAAATGATTTCTGATAATAATCCAAGTAGGGTTGGTGTTCGTGCTAATAATTCCTAGCCAGGTCTTGACAATTGATTTTGAATGACCTACATATATGTTTGTGTCATTTGTTTTTTCAAGATTGGTCTGTACATAGACGATTGTGCTTAAAAATCGAACCATAATCTCTCGATATGTCTAAAAATAGCCATAAATTCCTAATCCTACATTATGGCATGTAAACATTGATTTGATGACAAATTTTGGCAACTGCCAAATGTTCCCTAGAGATTAGTTTTTATTCCGAATTTGACGTCACATTTTTTACTATATGTATAGGTGCTATCTGATGATGTCGACGGCAAGGATGAAGATGGCCAGAGGAGGTACAAGAGGCAAATCCTGTTGGAGCTTTATGCGGGAATGCATAACAAGCGTATTAGGACCTAGAACGGGGGCTATCGATGCCCATTTTGCAACCAAAAGCTTCATGACACGTATCAAAGTGTTCTGGCGGATGTAAGAGGACGAGCCGTTGGCTCCTTCAGGCAGAAGTATTCTCGCAGGGTGGCGCACGCCGCGTAAACTGAGTACCTGGACAAGCTTCAGGATCGTGCCGGCAGTTGAGGTGAGATGTGGGATTGAACTATGTATGGCTATGTACTGTCTTAATTATAAATGCGCTTGAGTATGCTTAATGACGGTTGAACTATATACTTATGGTTGAACTATGCTTGTGTATGCTTATTATCTATGCCTGAGTATGTTTAATCTATGTTTACTTATGTCTAAATGTGGGATATGGATGCAATCAGTTCAGTTGATGGAATCTACCTCTATCTAGTTTATTGGTCCCTTTTGTAATTTGTGTTAAATTTTGACCAAAGATTTAACTAACAAAATGTTAGTGCAGGTTAGCAAAAATTATATCGTTGGATTCGTATTTGAACATATTGCTCAATGATATAATTTTTGGTGACATGCATAAACATTTGTTAGTTAAATCTTTGGTCAAAATTTGGCACAAATTACAAAGGGGATCAATAAACCAGGACGGAGGTAGCATGTCAATTACACACGTTCGCAAATTGGAACTGTGTGCAATGACTTTCATTTTCCCAGTTACGTCAATTACACACGGTTGGCTCTAGCAAATCGTTGCCTTCAAAACTCTTTGTGGGATAGAAAACTCTCACCACCGAATTCAAAAAAGAAAAAAGAAAACTCTCACCATCTCCACGTCACAAAAACCGTCACCTACCCGCCACCCCATCCGGTCCCCATTCACCCCTGCACAAGCACCTCCGCGACTCTACATAGCACCGCCTATCGCCGCGGCAACCACTTAGCTCGATGTATGTCGCTGCCGCTAGGCTGCCAGCAAACCTCACCGCATTTCATCATTTCCGCTTGCCGCCGCCTATTGCCTTCGACTTTCTCAACGCTGCTCGCGATTGACCCAGCTCCGCTCGATTGGGGAATCCGCGGTATTGAGGTTTTTTTTCTCATGGACAACAAGGTAACTAATTTACTAAGATATTCTCTCATCTCTTGTCCCAGTTCATCTGCCTCCTTTACTCACGTAGCCGGAATCATCGTGAATTCATTTTTGTTCGAGTTGATTTAAGGGTTTTCTTTCATTCATAGAGTCTACAGTGTGTGGACACATCAGGACTTTGCAGCCTTGGCCAGACATCCGTGGATTTTCATCTCACCGTACGAGATGACTTCAGGATGCGCAAGGTATGTTCAATATCACCCTACATTGGTTGGTATGGCCTACTTTCCTGAACATATACTATATACTGCTGCATCTGGATAAAAGGTGCCACATGCAGCATATACGTCAAAGGAGATTTTTTCGTCTTCTTTATATATTAGGCAAAAATGATGTATTGTTCTTTCGATTACTCTCATATTCCCATAACATCATGGTTACACTATATGTTTACTTATAGTTTTTTGTCCTTTGATTTCAACTATTGTATTGTTCTTTCAATTTTGCCCATATTTGCATTTTACCATATTCTTTAAAAATCCTACCATTTTGTGCAGCACATCCCTTGCTATGCAACAGCATTTGTAGTACACAATCTTGCCATTTACATTACTCAAGACTGCAGGGATGTCATACTAAACACAAACCATGTATTTTCAATCATTGCTACTGTAAGACTTGATGAACATGGTGACTCCTATTTTGGAATGGGCCTTTGGACCTAAATTTCTAAGTTTTATGTACTAAAAGATGGCACTAAAATTGCAGTCACTACAAAAAAAAATACACTTCCGTGATGATACGTGTTTGTCACAGTAGGTCGCGTTTTATGACAGAATTTCCATGATGTACATCCATGACAAATTTATGACAGAATCAAGATAGTCATACCTGTGATGTCTTAGAAGTGTTCCATGACATGACCAAAATTATCATCACGGAAGTGTCCACTTCCATGACGATAAATCGCGCGTCACAGAAGTGCTTTCGTCAAGGGTGACCGACACGTGGCATCCACTGTAACGGAACGTCGTTAAGCTATCGGGTCGGGTTTTGGATTCGATAACCCGTTAACAGCCCCGACCAATGGGGATTTTCCACGTGTAAAATCATCATTGGCTGGAGGAAACACGTGTCGGCTCATCGTTGGGACAAATGTCATCCACTCATTGGACGAAAGGCGCCTATGATACGTCGACACGTGGCACGGCCCAACAGAGGCCCATTCCTGTGAAAAGGTCGGCCCGTTTGACTTGGTCAAAAGGTGGCGGGCCGGCCCATGGAAAGCCTATTAACGGCCTGTTCGCATATAGCCCATTTACAGCCCGCTAACCCAAGGCCCGTTGCGGCCTATCCGAATTAGGCCCAGTAGTGTCATTTGAGCCATCCAATAGGATTCCAGCCCATTTTCACTTCTAGCCCATCTATGGCCCATGACGTCTTTCGGCCCATATGAGGCCCTATGTAACTCTTGGCCTATTAACGACCCGTTGTGAAACTGGCCCGTAATGAACAGTGTATCACTTTACACCCATTAACGGCCTGTGGTAAAACTGGCCCGTAATGAACAGTGTATCACTTTATACCCATTAACGGCCCGTTATTCCGTTGGGCCGTTTCCAGCCCATACTATCTTTCGGCCTTCTCAGAGCCCATTTACTCTTGGGCTCATTTCCAGCATTCATTTAGTTACGGCCCGTTACTGTCATTTTCTGCTTGTGGGCCAAATTCAGCCCGTGGTTACAGTCGGCTTGTTTGTGGTCCGTTAATACGTTGGGCCGTTTTCATAGCGTCATCAAATATGGCCTATTAACGATGGCCCGTTATGGTCGGCCCATGAACGGACGATTCCAACTCTAGCCTGTTTACGGCCATAATGCGGCCTGTTATTGGCCCATGTTTGGCCAATCGATCATACGGCCCGTATAAGGCCCATTGATGATACGGCCCGTAGAAGGCCCAGTGTTTCTAGGGCCCGTAGAAGGCCTACTGTTTCTATGGCCCGTAGAAGGCCCACTGTTTCTATGGCCCGTAGGAGGCCCAATGTCACTACAGTAAATATTAGCCCATGGTTATTGTGGCCTAGTTTTAAAAAATAGGTCATTGCAGCCACTAGCAAACCGCGGAAAAAGAACTGCATTGACTACAAGCAAACAAATAAATAGGACAATAAGGAAATAAATAAGCAAGCAACTTATGCTAGGCTATCACGACTACTACACATATTACATCCACTGGGCATCAAAGTTCGCCACTAGTGCAAATATAGGGAACAAAGCAGCATATAAACGCCGCAGCAAAACAAGTCCAGAACTGGAACCAGTTCAGAAGAGTTCAAGAAACAATATCCTGGTTACCCATAATGTTGGCAAGATGCTTAGCAATCTTATTAACTTTCTCTTGTTTAGCGCTTAAATCCTCCAGCGCTTGCTGTTGCAGAAGAAAGTACGCATTTGAATACTGCAGGGACTTCCTCAGTCCTTCGGCTTCTTGCCGCAGCACAGCTGACTGATGCCTTTCAGCTTGTAGCTGAGACTGAAGAAGCCGAAGTGATTCAGTTAGCGAGTTCGAAGAGCTTGTGCCAGCGGTACTGGCTAGTAACTCGAAAACTACATCAACGCAGGACTGTGGGGTTTTCTCACTGTCTACAAGATTGTTTTTATCACCTTTCTTGGAGACCAACAGGGTTGTCTCACTATCTTGAACCTTATCTGCATTACTTTCTCTACCATTGCATAGTGGGGTGCTCTTCTCTAATATTCTGTTTGCATACTACAAGAGAAACAAGCAAACACATCACAGGTTTAGCTTGTAGTATACGAAACTCATTTTGGTAAACCGGTTTAGTAGTAAGGTGGACAAGATAACAGCATGGAACAAACATATATCTATGTACTATGGTCACTGTATTGTCCATATCATTCTAGTTTATGTTCCCTAATCAAGATAGAGACACAGTTCAACTCATATATTTTTAAGACACAGCAGCATAGACAGAATATAAGTGTGAGAAACTACACAGCATTGGCAGCACTTGTAACGTGCATCACATGAGAACATAAATGTTTATACAACTTAAACTGAAATCAACATAGAGAAAGAAGTTAGAACAGCAATCCATTTAAAGAAATAGGTTTAAAACATACCTGTTGCGCCATTGGAGTTTCAATTGGATCCTTCAAATTCGAAAGTAGTTGGTATGAGTAAATACAGTGATGCAACAGCAAAGGAGTATGGACCATAGCTACGGAATCTGACCTGAGAACAATTGCTCTTCTGCTTTAAACGTGGAGTTTGGGTTAGCTGTGGTGGTCTTCGTGCTTTGGGCACTGCAGTAGCTTTACAAACTGCTCATGTGGGGGTACTTTGTGGTGGACATGGTGCTTTGTCAACTATAAGTGGGCTACTATCCGCTGGGGTTGCGGTTAGATGGGTTGTAGCTGGTTCTCTGCCCAACGGTGTAAGTGTGCAATCTGGTTAGTTTGTGCGCCAGTACAACCATGGTTCTATCTGCATCGACGGGTAGCACTGTCTTTTGTGAAGAACGGGGTTTTGCTCCCTTAGATACTCCCCTCCAATTCGAATGGATGATAAACAAGAAAAGAAATTGAATGTACAGACATCGTATGATAGACAGATGTGGTAATTCACATATATGTTGTCTAACCGAACAGGACAGCATGACACAATTTCACATATATGATGCCTAACTAAACAGGATAGCATGACACAGTTTCAAATATATGATGGATAACTTAACAGGATATAATGGCATAATTCAACATATGATGAGTACCTAAACATGATGACATGACAAAACTATATGATGTCTTTCTAAAATAGGTTGGGATGAAATAATTCACATACATGTTGTCTAAGTATACAGGATGGCATGATATAATTGACATAATTGATTCATATACTAAGCAGCTGACACTCGCATGTATGATCTCTAAACTAAGCAGATAGAATTCAATATTGTGCATATGATGTCTAAACTAAGCAATGCAAGACACCATATGCATCATATGAGAAATATAAACATTGCAACTTAGAGCATACACCTCAGGTGGGATATAGGACTGGTCATCTGTCTCTGAATCCTCCTCTGAGGAGCTCCCTGTAACCATCAAGATATATGCTTCAACAGGTACCATTGCCTGCTCTGAAGACCTTGTTTTCACTCCAGATTTTTCCATAACCGGCTCAAATGGCTGATACACATGAAGAGTAGTTCAATACACACAGATTGTCGACAAATGGAATACGTAATGAAAAAAAGATGGCATGAGATAATTCACATATATGATGCCTGGCTCCATGGCGGTGCATAATTCACATATATGCTAACTGGCTCAAAAACATGGCATTGCATAATTCACATATCTGATATAGAAAGCAAACAGGAGGCATTCACACAAAGCATGTCTAATCTAAGCAGATGGCATGGCAATGCAACACACCATATGCATGATATGAGCAATATAACCCAGCCAATTTAGAGCATGCACCTCGGGGGGGGGATACGACTGACCATCTCTCTCTGAATCCTCCTCTGAGGAGCTATCTATAACCAGCAAGAAATCTGCATCGGCAGGTAGCACTGACTGCTCAGAAGACCTTGTTTTCACTCCAGATTTTACCATGACCGACCCAAATGGCTGATGCACAGGAAGAGTAGATGAATGTATAAACATTGTTGACAAATAGAATACATTATGGAAAAAAATATGGCATCATACAATTCACATATACGATGACTGGCTAAACAGGATGGCATTGCATGATTCACGTATGTGATGCCTGGCTAAAGAAGATGGCATTGCATGATTCACGTATCCGAATTAGGCCCAGTAGCATCATCTAGGCCATCCAATATGATTCCAGCCCGTTTTCACTTCTGGCCCATGTATGGCCCATGACTTCTTTCGGCCCATATGAGGCCCTATGTAACTCTTGGCCTATTAACGGCCCGTGGTGAAACTGGCCCGTAATGAACAGTGTATCGATTTACACCCATTAACGGCCCGTGGTGAAACTGGCCCATAATGAACAGTGTATCACTTTATACCCATTAACGGCCCGTTATTCTGTTGGGCCGTTTCCAGCCCATGTTATCTTTTGGCCTTCTCAGAGCCCATTTATTCTTGGGCTCATTTCCAGCATTCGTTTACTTACGGCCCGTTACTGTCATTTTCTGCTTGGGGGCCAAATTCAGCCCGTGGTTACAATCGGCCCGTTTGTGGTCCGTTAATACGTTGGGCCGTTTTCATAGCGTCATCAAATATGGCCTATTAACGATGGCCCGTTATGGTCGACCCATGAACGGACGATTCCAACTCTAGCCCGTTTACGGCCATAATGCGGTCTATTTGGCCCATGTTTGGCCAATCGATCATACGACCCGTATAAGGCCCATTGATGATACAACCCGCAGAAGGCCCATTGTTTCTACGGCCCGTAGAAGGCCCACTATTTCTATGGACAGTAGGAGGCCCATTGTCACTATAGTAAATATTAGCCCATGATTATTGTGGCCTAGTTTTAAAAAATAGGTTATTTCAGCCACTAGTTAACCGTGGAAAAAGAACTGCAATGACTACAAGCAAACAAATAAACAAGACAACAAGGAAATAAATAAGCAAGCAACTAACGCTAGGCTATCACGGCTATTACACATATTACATCCACTGGGCATCAAAGTTCGCCACCAGTGCAAATATAGGGAACAAAGCAGCATATCATATACACTGGTTGTCAAAGTTGGCGACCAACGCAAATAAACGTTGCAGCAAAACAAATCCAGAACTGAAACCACTTCAGAAGATCTCAAGAAACAATATCCTGGGTACCCATAATGCTGGCAAGATGCTTAGCAAGCTTATTAACTTTCTCTTATTTGGCGCTTAAATCCTCCAACGCTTGTTGTTGCACCAGAAAATATGCATCTGAATTCTGCAGGGACTTCCTCAGTCCTTCAGCTTCCTGTCGCAGCACATTTGATCGATGTCTTTCAACTTGAAGTTGAGACTCAAGAAGACGAACTGATTCAGGCAGCGAGTTCGAAGAGCTTGTGCCAGCAGTAGTGGCCAGTAAATCAAACACTACATCAAGACAGGACTTTTGGCTTCCCTCGCTATCGTCAAGATAGTTTTTATCAGCTTTCTTGGAGACCAACAGGGATGTCTCACTATCTTGAACCTTATTTGCATTACTTCCTTTACCATTGCATAATGTGGTACTGTTCTCCAATATTTTGTCTGCATTCTAAAAGAGAAACAAGAAGACACATCACATGTTTACCATGTTGTATATGAAACTCATTTTGGTAAATGAGTTCAGTAGTAAAGTGGACAGGATAAAAGCATGAAACAAACATATATCTATGTACCATGGTCACTTTATGGTCTATATCATTCTAGTTCTTGTTGCCAAATCAAGATAGAGACACAGTCAGAATAGACAGAATATAAGTGTGGGTAACTATAGAGCAATAACAACACTTGTAATGTGCATGACATGAGAACATAACTGTTTATTCAATTGAAACTGAAATCAACATAGAGCAGGTTACAACAGCAAACCAGTTAAAGAAACAGGTTTAAAACATACATGTTGCGCCATTGGAGTTTCAATTCCATCCTTCAAATTTGAAAATAGTTGGTATGAGTAAATACAGTAATGCAAGAGCAAAGGAGTATGAACCATAGCTACAGAACCTGACCTGAGAACAAATCTTCTTCTCCTTTAAGCGTTGAGTTGGCATTCGGAGTGGTGGTCCTCGTGCTTTGGGCACTACAGTTCCCTTACTAACTACTCGTGTTTGGGTGCTCTATGGTGGAGACGGTGCTGTGTCAACTGGAACTGGGTTACTATCTGCCGGGGTTGGGGTTAGAAGGGGTGTAGCTGGTTCTCTGTCCAACTGGGTAGGGGTACAATCTTCGAGTGTCTGGGTTATGTGTGGTGGATCTGGTCCTTTGGCAAGTACAACCTTGGTTCTATCTGCATCAACTGGTAGCACTATCTTTTCTGAAGACCGTGTTGTTACTCCCTTAGATACTGCCATCACGCTCTCCAATTCAAATGGCTGATAAACAAGAAAAGTAATTGAAAGTATAGACATTGTATGATAGACAGGTGCAATGGATAGTGGGGAATAAAAGAGGGCATGAAATAATTCATATTTATGTTGTGTAACCAAACAGGATAGCATGACACAATTTCACATATATGATGGCTAACTAAACAGGATAGCATGACACAATTTCACATTATGATGGCTAACTAAAAAATATGGAAAGACATAGTTCAAAATACGAGACTATGTAAACAGGATGACATGACATAACTATATAATGTGTTTATTAAATAGGTTGGCATGCCATAATTCACATAGATTCACGGATAGAATGCCATAATTCAAAATATGATGACTGTAAACACTAAACAGGATGAGATGATATAACTATATGATGTCTTTATTAAATGGGTTGCCATGCCATAATTCAGATAGATGATGTGTATGTACTATGTAAACATGATGGCATGATATAATTCAAATATATGATTTATATAGTAAGCAAGTAAGCAGATGGCAATCCATATATGATGTAAAAACTAAGCAATGCAAGACAACATGCATGACATGGGTAATATAACCCTGCCAAGTTTGAGCATAGACCTCAGGGGGGAGATATGACTGGTCATCAGTCTCTGAATCCTCCTCTGAGGAGCTCTCTGTAACCAGCAAGATGTCTGCTTCAGCAGGTAGCATTGTCTGCTCTGAATACCTTGGTTTCACTCCAGATACTTCCATCACCGCTTCAAATGGCTGATGCACATGAAGAGTAGTTGAATATACAAACTTTGTCAACAAATGGAACACGTAATACAAAAAAATGATAGCATGATATAATTCACGTACATGATGATTGGCTAAACAGCATGGCATTGCATAATTCACATATATAATGCCTTTGCAACAAGATAGCATTGTATAATTCACATATAATGTCTTGCAACAAGATGGCAGTGCATAATTCACATATATGGTAATTAGACACTGAACAAGTGGCATTCACACAAAGCATGTCTAAACTAATCAAATGACATAGCAATGCGAGACACCATACGCACGATATGAGCAACATAACCCTGCCAAGTTAGAGCATACACCTCGGGGGGGGGGAATAGGACTGGTCATCTGTCTCTGAATCCTCCTCTGAGGAGCTATCCGTAACCAGCGAGATATGCGCTTCGTCAGATAGCATAGTATGCTCTGAAGACCTTGTTTTCACTCTAGAATTTGCCATCACCGTGTCAAATGGCTGATGCACACGAAGAGCAGTTGAATGTACTAACATTGTTGACAAATGTAATATGTAACGAAAAAAAGGATGGCCTGGTATAATTTACATATAAGATGACTGGCTAAGCAGGATGGCATTGCAAAATTCACATATATGATGCCTGGCTAAACAAGATGGCGTTGCATAATTCACATAAATGATGAATAAACTAAACAGATGGCATTCGCACAAAGGATGTCTAAACTAAGCAGATGACATATTTGATGTATAAAGTAAGTAATGCAAGACACCATATGCATGATATAACCAACATCAGCATGCCAAGTTAGAGCGAAGACCTCAGGGGGTAAATAGGAGTTGTCTTCTCCTTCTGAATCCACCTCAGAACAGATATCTTCCTCTCGATTACAATCCGAAATGCGTGGAGCGGGAGCTGCCTTTGCGCCTACCATGGAGCGACATCTGCATGAAATTTTATTGTCACGCAAGGCTCGTCTCGTTTGCTCTACATGTTCAGTTCCATTGTTTACAATAACTGTCATGCATAGGAATAAAACATAGTGAGATTGTGTAAGGAGTGCATGCAGAAATCCAGAGTGATGGTAGCAACCTGTGGATAGACCCAAAACCAATAATACCAGGCAGATAATGGCTTCAGTTAAAAAATACAGATAATGACTTCTTTACTGTTTGTTTCCCACCCAACATGAAACTCGTAGTAGACACCGGAGATTAACCAGATAGTAGATGGATACTATTGATAGCGGCCCCGATATGTACCCCACAACCATTTAAAAACTCAAGTTTGACCATTAGTTTGGAGCTGACTCAGAGTCTAATCGGTGAACATGACGATAAAGTAGCATGTAATATTAAGCGATGCATAACGTAAGCAGACACGAAAGAGTGCGACCTCTCTTGCGGACCCGTGTAGTCCTCGAGGTCATCTGCTCGGTCGATGATGGTAATGCAGTTTTCATGGCTGCCAGCGGCGGGGAAGAAGATATGAGGTGGCAAAAGACAGTCTGGAGGCCGGATCCCTGCTGTGCTGGACCCTTCCGTCGTTGGAGCAGCTGAGCTGGGGTGGACGACGGTGCAGTAGGAGCGGGACAAACCATGCAAGGTTTTCTTTGACAACTATCTGTAAGAGAAGTAATTCTGTAAGGGCACGTTTGAATTGGAGGATTCCAACAATGCAGGGATAGGAAATAGACAGGAATAAGATCGGAATGCACGTGCAAAACAGAGAATTTAAAAACACAGGATTTCTGCCAATCTGGGTGTTTGATTCACAACAATTGGAAGATCACATGATGCAAAGAAGCATGGTGAGATTAAGTCAAACCACAAGAAAATGTACGGTTATAAGGGTATTATGCTACTATCTCTTGGTCTTGTGGTTCATGAGTAGGAATTTGAAAAGGAGGACAAGTGAAAATTAAAATTCCTACGTTTTTTCTTTCAAGGAATAAAGGAACGAATCCGTGTGCTCAGTGGACAATATATATAACATGTAGAGTAAAGAAGAGCTGCAACAAGTGTACAACCTATTTGGCAAAGCCATGTCGATCTCAACGTGATTGGGTTGGCCGGTGAGGATGCTCCGGCTGACTTTGCTGTCGGAGGAGGGCAAGAAGATCTTAGGCGTCTGGAGATGAAGGCCGAGGTACTGCTCCGCTGTGATGGAGGGTTTTGTCGTTGGAGCAGCTCCGGTGAGTTGTACGACGCCGAGGCTGAAGCAGGACAAGAGAGACAACGGACAACGTTAACCTGAGTGGAATTCTAATAGCATCTCCAATACATGACGTAAAATACATAACCACAAAGTGCTATATGTAAAATACATCAGCCGCTTATCTCTGAACTTAACTGTCAAAACTGAATTTAACTATCGAAACTGAACTTAACTGTCGAAACTGAACTTAACTGTCGAAACTGAATTTTGCTGTCGAAACTGAATTTTGCTGTTGAAACTGAACGCACTAGGAAGGTGAGGCTACACGTCGGTCGACTGACTTTTTCATCTCTGGTCAGTCGATTTTGCAGTCGTTGGATACGAAATCAGGGGCCTGCGGTTCATCTTCAACCTCCACCCCTGAGCCGCCAGCCACCACCGGCCAAACAGCAGCCCCCCGCCGCCCGTAGCCGGCGGTGCGCCTCCCCGCCCGCCCTGAAAACACTCCCCACCACCGGTCCGCCGCCGCCCCGGCCATCTATCTAGCCCCCCCCCCCCGTGTCGAGCTTTTTCTTCGGCGATCCCCACGCCACCGCCCCGCCACCGCCGGCGACCACCGCCCCCATCCTGAACCCTAAGATAGATAGTGGGGTACCTCTCCGACGAGCCCCCTCCCCACTGCGGCTGGTTCTTCCTTCACCCCGGCAAGCCTCCCCCCCCCACCTCTGAAAATCGACTGACCCAAAAGTCGATTCAGTCGACTGAAGTGTAGCTAAATCGGAGCAGCATTGCAAGCAAGAGCGAGAGCGAGAGCAGCAGCGCGAGCAAGAGCAATAGTAAGAGCAGACCAGGCAGGGGACCGAGAGTAAGAGCAGAGTAGCAGCGCGAGCGAGAGCTAAAGCAGTAGCAGCTCCTACTGATGTGGACGTCGCCGCTGAGGGAGCGACGACGTGGAGGAAGTGGTCGGCGACGCCGCCATGGATGGAGCCGCACTGTGTTGGCTCGGGACCGAGAGCTGCAGCACCGTGAGATCGAATCAAGAAGAAAATGCGGCGATTAGTGTACAACCTCTTTGGTGGCGCTGATTAGGCCGCAACTTCATCCGAGGAAACGGTGATGATGATGCTCTTCCGGTGGTGCAGGTGAAGACGGCGGTGTGGGAATGGAGGTGGCGCGAAAGACGAGGGGAACGTCGGGGCAGCTCCTTGGAGGTGGAGGACGGGGTGGCTGAACCGGTGGGACGATGAGATCGACGACGGATCCTCATCTGGTATGGTGGATGAGGGACGTCGAGGTGTTGCTGTGGACGACATCGTCGGGGAAGAGGCTCCGGCTGGGTGGCGGACGGAGCAGGGTGTGGGGTTTCGTCGCGGGTTTTCGCGGCCTCGATGTACGAATGGGTGGGAGGATGGGATGGCAGTGGGGACCCATGGCTTTGAGATGCGCTTGTCCGAAATGTGGGGTAAGTTACGAAAGTACCCCCACTTATTTGAGGCGGTTCTTTCGGTTTTGGGGTACAACGGGCATTTCGCGTGTCGGGATTTCACAGGAGGTGGGAGTTTTCACGCGCGTTGTAATTTCGGAATAGCAAGGCGCGGGTTGAGATGGAGGGAGTTGTCGGAGCACAACGAGACAAAGATATATCTTAAATATTTTGGGCTAACAAGGCGCGGGTTGAAATTTCCGGACAAGCCTAACGTGTACTATACCAAATCAATGTGCACTACAAATGTCATTCAAAACTTTGAATTCATGTTATGTTCAATTAAAATATTTCGCTACGTGTACAATGCATGCAACCTACTACTCAAATGAACGTTTTAGTGCATTCCAAACGTATATACTACCGCTTCAATATGAACTAAATTTGAATTCGTTTCTCTATTTGAATAAGATCTACAGTAATGATTGTTGTGAAGTCAAAGCATTTGAATTCGTTTCTATGTTTTAATAAGATCTACAATCATCATTATTGTCAAGTTAAACCATCGCTTGTGTATTATCTTCACTGCACACCACATGATTAGTCTCGAGTTACATATGAACTATGTGTACTATATGAACTCGAACTAGATTTTTTGAATCTACATTATTTTGATTTCAAATCACATTACATTTCTAGCTCTAGCTAGATCTTCATAATCTAAACCATGTCTCATATGTATAATGTGTTTATCACATTGTGTATGGTGCCCCGCCCCCTACGCCTACAAGTATTTAGATGTGAGTTGCAAACACCACAGATTACCACAAATTCAAATAAAATGTGAGAATGTTCGATATATAGTATTGTTTAGATTGTTCGATATTTAGTTGTAAGCTGCAAACACCACACATTATCACAAATTCAAATAAAATGTGAGATTGTTTGATGTATAGGATGGTTTAGATTGTTCGGCATTTAGCTGTGAGTTGCAAACGCCATGCGTTATCACATTATGGTATAACATGTGCACAACACGTGTATCACCGCTATATTCATGCATGCAATGTTTAAAACACTATGATCTCCTATTCAAATATATGAATCCGCTTTCATATCAGATTATGATCTTTGTTAGTCTCTTACACCCACACAATCCTCTAACCTTTGTAGCTACCACTAACTTTCTCTCGTGCATGCACACACCCTCCTCGCCCTCCCCCTCCCTCGGCATTCTATCCACCGGGCACATTCATTTTTTTGTTTAGGTTGTTCTCCCAGAGTCTCCACAACTCCTTTCCGACACACACCGATCGATAAACCTCTCCAGCGATGCCTGCCTACAACATACACACACACCTTCAATCTCCTCCTTTATGTGTCCTTGCCTCGTGTCTCTCATACGGTCAGACACACGTGTAAACTCTCGCCCCTCTTTTCATCGATCTCACAACCGCACACTCCTCCCCCTATCTAGCTAGTAGTTGGGCCTCTCGCACCACCTCCTAGCTCCATTCTCTCTGTCTATCCGTCTCGCTGGGCCTTATTTGCCTCTAACAAATGGACGTACACCGACCGATCTCTCGCTATACATATAGCTAGCTAGGTACTTATAACTCGTTTTTACCCACACGTCAATCGATCTACCTCATTAGTTGTGTCTCTCCCTTCCTCCGACAAACAACAATTGATCTACCGATCTAGTTAGGTTTGCTTACCAAACACATGGTTCCCCTTCATCATCCATGGATGCGTCCCGACCGATCTATCACGCACAGGCACACACAGAAACACATCCCCACTCTTATTGATATCATTGCAGTTCCACCCTCAATTTGTCTAGTAGGCCTCTCCCACAATCTTCGAGAAGCAACTCCATCACCCATCCAGCACTCTACCCCTCTCCCTCCCTCTCCCTCCCTCTCTCTCTCCTCTCTCTCTCTGTCCCCTCATATTTCCCGTCCTTCAGTTATGTATGGATGTCGACCGATCTCCCTCAAGACATAGTTGGGTCTCTCCTCAACACATATACGAGTCGTTCTACCTCTATAGTTAGGCCTCTGCCTACCCTTCCCCCAACCCCCTCCCCCCCCCACACACACCGATACGTCGAGCGCTCTAGTCATGTCTCCCTGCCACACACAAACTTGACATGTGCCCTCTAACGTTCCGGTAGGCCAGTCGCCCTATATCTTTGACTTGCACACACACACACACAATTTCGATGGCTCTCTTCATCGATCTCGCACCCACCCACTTGATCCTCTCATCGACTCTATCGATAGCTATCACCCCTCCCTCTCTTCTCGTGGATTGCCCGGCCCTCTATGTATGATATGGATAGTCCTCCATTTCACACACATTGCATGCAAAATTTTGTTTGAGATGTCATCGACACATATTCCCACAAATAATTCACGAAATCAACCCCCCACCCCATCCCACCCCAAAACAAAAAACACTCACGAACGCGGTTTGTATCTCTCACACACACCCACGTAGGTGGGGGACGTGCACGAAGAGAAGAGGTGCATGCACGGCGCACGTACTCCCGTCTCTTTCCCAACCACACCCGCACGGGTACACAGTGGAGATCATTTATGTACGAAAAAGGCAGCCCACGTGGTAATTTGGCACGTGTAGTGGTTGTCCACTTGGTGGAGGGAGGATCGTCTACCACGGGTGAACAAACAAATTGTGACTTGACGTGTTATGTAAAACAAAGAGGCAAAGCATGTGGGGCCTACCTTAGAGGCAAGGCTCTATACACTAGAGTACTTTTGACGTGTCCCGTCGACTCGCAGAACGAGGAGAAGCTTGCTTAGTACGCCGTCTCCCCCGCCCACGGGCGCGGTGGCTCGCAGGATGAGGTGAAGCTTGCTCCGCCTTATGCCCGCTCCCTCCCCCATGCGCGCGGTGGCTCGTAGGACGAGGAGAAAAATTTACTACTCCCTCTATTTACAACTCATCCCTACTACCTTGGTTATAGAGATTATATCATATTGTTTGGAATATATATGTCCTTTAGTAGATTTCAATATGAACTACTAGTACATACTCCAAACACTGATGTATATAGACGTACTTTAGAGTGTAGATTCACTCATTTTGCTCCGTATGTAGCACTCTCCCTCGCCCCTCGACCCTCGCCCACATGGTGGACGGGCAGCAATTCATTCGGTCTCATATAGCCAGAACGATATATACTGCACTACCATTATTGCTCGACTTCCCGAAGAGGCGAAGAGCCAATCGCAAGGTTAATATTTTGGAGATGCCAAGCGCAAGGTTATAGGAGAACGAGTAGTAGGTGTCGCGTCATTTATAAATAAAGTTTTTTTTTTCTTTAGTGGCACGTACACAATATGATAGGTTAATATGGAGAGAAAAGGAAACCGCTCCACTATATACATAGTCAGGACGGGCCAGCCTACACGGTTGCTTGCTGGGGTTGCTCTCTTCACACTCTCTCGCACAAAACGACTGTGGCCACATCTCTAACATCCCGGCGGATCACGTCCGCTTGGGGAAGGGGTGCTTAGTGTAGATGCGGTGGCCATCGCCGACGGCGAAAACCCACTATCGGCATGTCGCGATCAGGGGTCCCCACCGTTCTCTCTCACAAAGCCGGTGAGGTTGCCTTCGTCCCTTGCTCACTGCCGCCACGTGGGCAGTTGCTGCCTCCCGCCGCCCTCCTCAAGGTTGAGCTACGTCCCTCAGGTACAACTCCCTTTACAGCCGGCTTGCACCACTGCTCCAGCTGCCCACATCCCTCCCTGTGGATATTTCTCTAGTACTTCTTTGCTCCGCACATACCTCTACTGGCTTCTACGTACTATATTTGTGATGAGTTTATGTCTCATGAACTAATCCCAGTAATCTTATTCTAATCACGCTTCTTCAATTTCTTTGCCACAGGGATGCTCATCTCAATTTTGGTGAAACTGCACAAAATGATCCGATGGTTAAAAGGTTGCAAACTTCATTTCTTAGGAAGCGCCACGTTGCCAGCAAATTAAAGCCTGGTTAGGGTTTACGGTTCAAGGGCTAGGGACTGCATGGATCTTTTTTTCTTTAGCTGTCTCTGTTCCAAAATAAGTGTCAACTTTAGTAGTAGTACAACTTTGTACTAAAGTTTGCACAAAGTTGAGACACTTATTTTGGAACGGAGGGAGTACATATTTGCTATGATCTGTCAGCCATTGAGATGCAATAGCATGCATGTTAGTCTCCTTTGTATTTGATGAAATGTTGCAATGGGTAACCTTGGACGCAAGATACATGTAACAGAAGCTGGAAGCTTCATAGCATTGTACAAATTTATCTCGCTGATAAATTACAGTACGTACTATACTAGTACTTCCTCCGTTCCTAAATATAAGTCTTTGTAGAGATTTCACCATGAACCACATGCGGATGTATATAGATGCATTTTAAGTGTAGATTCATTCATTTTGTTCCGTGTGTAGTGGAATCTCTACAAAGACTTATCTACTAGTAATAGCTAGCCCCCACTACTAGGAATTCTCTATCCTCTCCTTGAGCCACATCATCAAAATTGATGGAGCCATTAGATGAAGTAAATCAGTCCATAATAGCCGTCTGATCTAGACGTTCAGAGGCTCCGCACTAAGCCACATGCAAGCATGCAGAAATACCGTGGCACATGCATGTGAGTGGGTTTTAAATCACATCAACATGTTTGCATGCAAGCATGCACCGGTAGCATGCATGTAAGTGAGCTTTTAAATCCCATTAACATGTCAAAAAGAAAAATATAATCCCATTATGCAGTAGGAGTTGGCTGATCTTTTTTCCTTACGTGGGATGATCTAAATGATGATGGGAGTTTATTTAGTTTGGCTACCACATTTGTCATGCGGTTATAGAGTTTTTTTAGTTCCATGAAATCGATAATTTTGTGCAGAGAGATATACCGTTGTTCTACGGCAACACACGGGGACTCATCTAGTAATATTTAGGAACGGAGGGAGTACTACTATGTAAAGAGTTAGGTGTCGCACAGTGATAGTGTGAGGTGGGCCATGTAATCACTGAGCCTGCGTGTTTTCACTTCTCTTGCACGCCTCCACTGTAAGAATGGAGAAAATTTTAATCTAGTAGTAGTACCTCCTTTCGCAGAAAGACATCCAGCAGTCCTACCACCTCAGTAAAAAGACCAATGAGCCGTCAAATCACATAGACCCAGCAGTAAGTTGGACGAACGAAGCAACCATCACTCTTGCGCCAGTGAGAGGTCGTGTCCGCTCTGCCCGGGCATGAATGCGGCACCGACTCTTTGGAGCTGCGCTGACCGTTTCGGGCGGGAAGCGCGCGGGGGCGATGGAGGGGCTTTGGGTGGGCCAGGCTGGTCAGGAGCGGGCGTGGCAGCTGTCCGCATGTCCCTACCAGACACACCCGGAAACGAGAGGATGCACCTACTCTCGCGGCTAAAATCGTACACTACAGAACATCTCTTTGTAGGAGTAGGTCGATCTGTCGCTCTCTCTAACACACACATGCTGTTAAACACACACACAAACACACACGCGCGTGCGCGCTCACATGCACGCACCTTGGTCCCGTTGCACCTTCTAACGTGACTTATTACACCTAGACGGAGGGAGTAGTAAGTATACGAGATACGGTGGCACACTGACTTAAGTCGAATACAAGTGCCCAAAATTTGTGTGCATGTTATAATAAGGATTCACTTAAAATAGTATGTGAGCGAACAGAGGGATCAATTGGACAGTGTTCCTGAGCAGTAGCGAGATGTCTGAGGTAAGGTACACCGCTGGTGCTTTTAATTTTTCTTATTAATTTGTTTGTTTCACCCTCTGACTGGTGGGACCCAACATACTACGTGGAGAGAGGTAAGGTGAGTAAGACTGTATTATTTCTGCACCACTATGGATAGTCTTACCACCAAAGCCACATGACACGATTATGATTGAAATCCTAATGACTCCCACACACACACAAAAAAAAACACGGCATGCTTGTCACACGAATGCAGGAATGTATAAAAGGTTATTTCCCTCTCGTTTAACAAAATGGGAGGGTTGTGTGGCTGGTTAGCCTGTTCGCTCATCAAACTTGAGGTCTCGGGTTCGATAACTACACTTGAGCATAATTTGTGCCAGGAGGATTCTTTGACTGGTCAAAATGTTTTCTAGGGTTTGCACGCTTCACACTCTCTCTCCAGTATATATATACACGCTGGAGCCTCAGCGCTTGTAGTTGTTCTCTCCACACTCTCTCGCCCTTTCCCGCTGGAGCCTCAGCGCTTGTAGTTGCTCTCTTCACACTCTCTCGCCCTCTCCAGATCTAAACAAGACTTCGTTGGCCTCTCTCTCCCCTCACTGCTGCTCAAAGAGCCGGCAGGATCCGTCCGCCAGGAAGGGAAGGAGGCTTAACGCTGTCGCCGTCGGCGAGGGACTACCGGCGCAGTTGTTCACTTCCCACCCAGCGGCGGCGCGGGAGGGCCTCCGACCCCTTCTTCTTCGCCGCCGTCCCGTCGCCCACCGAACCACGCCCCAAGAACCTTAAGGTATAATTTAGTTACTCCACATGCATTGCTCTAGCTGCATGTATACCATGAATCTAGGATGTGGTTCAAAGAGGAAAGGAGTGGGGGAAAGTAGTGGGAAAAGTTCTATATAGCATGAATCTAGGACGTGGTTCAAAGAGGAAATGAAGGGGGAAAGTTGTATAGCATGAATCTAGGATGTGGTTCAAAGAGGAAAGGAATGGGGGAAAGTTGTGGGGAAAGTTGTATCGCATAAATCTAGGACGTGGTTCAAAGAGGAAAGGAAGGGGCAAAAGTACTAGTTCAAAAAGGAAAGGAAGGGACAAGGCTGTAGAGTTTGAGCAGGACTAGATTTTCTGCGCTCACATAGGGAAAGGTGTCTAAAGATAACAAAACTGGGACCAACACAAATATGCTCCTTGGTTGTTTGTTCTTTGTTGCAAAAGACTGTGCATGACCACAGTACATCGGCAGATGCACATGGTGCTGGTGCATCCACTGTCCCGTGCAACTCATTAGCTGTTGTTAATCTAAGGCCCTGTTTTGTTAAAAACTCCCTAGTCCCTACCTGCTTGGTTCTAGGGACTAAACATGGACTAGAGGTTATTAAATGACATGCTAAAAGACCAAGTTACCCCTAGTAATGAACTAATAGAGACAAGGTGTGATGCGTGGCAGGGGCAACTGTTGGAAAAAGTCCCAAAAAGACTCCCTCAGGGTCTTCTTTCTTTAGTCCCAAATGCCCACTTTTAGTCCCTAAAAGTCCCTCCTGTTTGGTTTAGATGGGACTGACACGGAGTTTTTTTAGTCCCTACACCAAAATGTCCCTGTAAACAAACACCCTCTAATAATTCCGCTGGAAAATTGATGCAATGCCACAGTTAAAAGCAAATTACATGTTTAACGAATTTTATTGTTAATATAATCTCTATGTTAATATTAATCAATGCCACCGTTTGAGAAATGCTACTATCTTGCTTTCTTTCCCATTTAGATAAGGTAGATGCTTATTTTTGTTGGCTTCTGTGTCATCCACCATTATTGACCACTAATTGTTTCCTTTGCACCTCTGTGTAAACAGGGTTATCTACTTCACCTCGTTGCCATTGTGACCTTTTGTTGCACTGCACAAAACACTTTTGTTTTAAGAGTGTTTTGTGCAGTTCAACCAAAATGTCACACCGACAACGTTGCTTGATTGCTTGATCTTAGTGGAACTGCACAAGAGGAGACCTTACTTCCTATCCGTTAAGGCGAATTTGGTTCAGATCTTCTTCTTGTGAGTTGTTTGAATTCCGCATCATGAGAGGTCAATACTAGCCTTATTTCACATGATTTTGCAGTGTGCTTTCATATGTTGTGCTACTTGTACGATAATGTTGCTTGATTTTAGTGAACTGCACAAATGGAGACAAGACTTCCAATCTGTATGTGCACCGTAATATCCCATTGAGGTAAGATAAGGATATTTCACAACTGCTGGCCTGTATTTTGCCACTTCCATCAGAAAATTAACTTTAGTACTATACTTGTGCTCCCTAATTGACATGCCAAATCTTACATTGAAGGCGAAGCTTGTCTGTTATTGAACCAAGTGATGAAGGGGAAGAACAAGCGGAAGAAAAACAAAAATCAACTCCCGGTGCTGTAATGAAGCACCGGAACTGTGATGACACAAGTAATATAGTTTTGCATCTTAATTTATTGCTATGCCACTCTTAATATAATATGTAATTATCTCTACTTGTGCAAACAGGGATCTTCTTTGAAGATACCATATATTTTAGTGGAACTACACAAGAAGATGTTGGAAACATTAAACTAATCGAGGAGTATATAGTAAGCATGGCCACGACCATAGATAGCAACAGATGGTTCCGGAGAAGTGCTTCATCTATATGCTCTACACAATAAGCCTCCTAACAAAGGTTGGTACTCGCCCACTGATTTCATCCATATGATTGAGCTTTGTCATCTCTATTGGTGTTGTACTACTGTTTAGATACTGTCATGAAAAAGTGGTATTGTCCTTGAGAGGTGCTTCATCTGTGGTTTTAAATATTTCCTTTCCTTTTTTTCGAGCAAACAGGGATGCTAGCATTTAGTAGTCCTCTTGTCTTTGCACAACATGATCATGTTCCTCTGAAGAAGAATATGGAGTACGTGAAGTGACTAGTTCCGATTATGCCAAGATGAAGAAGCCCTGTCTATCTTCCCATCAGAAGGAGCAGTTGAAGGATGGTTACATTACTTCCCACAAGACCAAACTAACTTCAGCTCAGAAGGACTGACAAATCTCCATTTTTTTGCTGTGATGCGCGAGTACAATGTTGTTCTAGGATTCTTTCTGGTGATTTCCATTTTTCTAAAAGTGTGCTCTACATGGACCATGTATGTGCCTGTTGAAACTGTCAATTCATAGTACAGTTTGCTTTATACTAATCACTTCTTTGTATTTGTGCAAACAGGGGTGCTCAGCTTGATTTCAATGGGAACTACACAAAATGTTCATGAATACATCGAATCATTCATTTCCACCACAAGAAAGGAGGTGCCGATAAGTTTAAGGCGTTGCAACATATAAGGGCGAAATCATACAAGCTACACGCGAATTTGGTTGATTTTGGTGGAACTGCACAAAAAGAACAGCTGGTTTATTTAGCACAAGGTGCCATGTCAATGTCCGAACTGATGGCAAACCCTGCCCATTCCACAGTCGTAGGCATTTGATATTTTGGAATGGGACAACCTTGTCAAATTTTGTTCATTGATTTTAGCAAGACATGCGTTTGATATTTTCGAATGGGACGTCCTTTGCTGTCAGCAGCATCAATCAATTTTTTCTTTATTCTTTAGTTGTGAAGTAAATATTGCCTCTGACATGTGAGTCGCTGAGATGCATAATCATTGATTGTTTTGAATGTTCTCTATGAATTGCCAGGCCTGTGTGTTTGATTGCAATGTACAGAAACACTAAAAAGCTGCTCAAACTCTTTGTACTCCTTCTGTTCCTTTTTACTTTGCACATTGTGAAAGTGCATACTTTTTGTATAACATTGGTCAAAGTAGAGATACTTTGACTGCAGACAAAACTTGTATGCAGACTAGAAAGGACCGCAGGGAGTACATGTGAAACAGCTGCAAACGAGGTGATCACCCTGGGAATAATGCTAGTACGTATTGTTTTGCATGTTCCTCCAATGCCAGTGATACAGGAATTTGAACTAATTGAAATAAATTCATTCATACACGGTCGGATTTCATATAAACATGCCGGATTTGATTACATTTCATACATTCTTCAACTAAAAAGGGGTGCGCTGGATCGCTTAGCCCGTTTTCTAAGGCTGAATCAGCCGGTGTCCTCCAGTAGCACCGAGCCGATAGTTGTAGATGATTGGCTATGCAAGATTGAAAGGGAGTTGACCACTGTAGGATGCACAAATGCGGAGAGAGTGTGTTTTGCTAAACATCAGCTTCATGGACCCACAGCATCATGGTGGGAGAATTTCACAGCCACTTACCCCATCGACACTGTGTCGGTGGGAAACGACACCTATGGGATCACGGGAATCCCTACTACGGTTGCAGGGCGCGGGGTTGTGAAAAGAGCGGATCAAACAGATAGCACGTGGTTCCTTTACCCAGGTTTGGGCCGCAAGGATGCATAAAACCCTACTCCTGCTTTGGTGGATTGTATATCTGAGCTCCTGAGCTAGCTATGGGGCGTCGAGAGCTCCAAAAAGCCGAATCCATCTCCTGGTCGCCTCGGGCCTCCTTTTATAGGAAAGGGGTTGCCACAGTGGCACACAGGAGGTGGAAAGGGGTATAGTAGTGCGAGGTTATCCTTCGCATTACATGACAAGGCGCATTTAATGTGCCTTGCTTAGGTGTCCTTGCTTTATCGGGGGGCAGAGGAGAGCCCCGTCTCGTCCGTCGCCGCTCCCTCTCGTGTCGACACGTGCCCTGGCCAGCGATGCCTGTGGTGCCATGTAGGCAGGCAGGCAGCTGAGGTGGCGCAATGGTGGATCTCCACGAAGACTTGCATGCCGCCACGCAAGTGCCTGCCCAACTGGTTGGGTTGGCAGCTGCATGCGAACGACGGTGGGGGCGTGACTGGCGCGGGCCTGATGGTGGCCCTACGACGTCCTTGGCAAGGGCCTTGCTGCAGCCCCGGCAAGGGTCTTGCCGCGGCGCCTGCTGTCATCCCCGGCAAGGCTCTTGCCGGGGGCCTTGTGGTCCTCCTTGGCTGGGATCCCGCCAAGGATCATCATCTTCTTAATTGGGTATCTGTTCTTGAATGTCTTCACAAAGATCTGCATGCCACCACAGGGATGTCTCCCGAATCCTTGCCCCATGGGGACAGTGGACTCAAGGGTGACCTCGCTCCGTAAGTGGGGGGCGAGCTGCCACGGCAAGGATCTTGCCGGGCTAGCTAAAGCTGCCCCCGGCAAGGATCTTGCCAGGGGGTCTGCTCTGTCCCCTTTGCTCTTTTGTGGTCTTGGCATCATTCTACTTCCCTTCGGCTTCGGCCTTACCTTGGCTTACCTCCCTTGCCGTGCTTGGCGTGGCGGCGCTCGCGGCTCAGACTGCCCGTGCACAGTTATAGGGGTACAAAAAGTGCACCCCCTTTTTTTGTACACCAATAGGAGCCCCCGGGCCTGGGCCACACATAAGTGCAACGCGTTGTTGGGCTAGGCCCAAGAATAGTGCGCGGGCAGGCGTGGCGGTTTTTACCGCGGTAAGTTTCTTCGTGCGCTGCGCCTCCCTCGCTTCCCGCGCATGGCGCGGCGTGGGGGGGCGTGCGTGACGTGGGCGGCATGCGTGGGGTTGCTTCCCGCGGGCATGCGTCACATCATAGTTAATGTGAAAGGTGGCGGCCCGCGTTTCCCCTCATAAGAAGGAATAACCGCGGGCGCTCTGCTCACTTTCTCCTCTCCCTTTGTGCCTTTTCCAATCTCCGAGCCGCCGTTCCCTTTCTTCCTTCCCTCGCAAGCTCTAGCCGCCGGCCGCCGTTGCTGCTTCGCCACCCCCCTCCCCTTTCTCGACCCTCTAGATTCCTTGGCCGCCATGGCGCCTAAATCCGGCAAGGGCAAGGGGGCGGCTACGGGCTCTGGGACTGTGAGCCGCCGGAGAGCGCGCTGTTGGGGGACAAGACGAAGTCTGCCTTCTTCTTCCCCTCGACGGTCGACGTTCGTATGCTTCGGGCCGCCTTTAAGCCCTTGTGGGGAGTGAAGACGGGAGGGGAGAACTCGGGACACCCGGTGAAGCGCGTCATTCCTGCCGCGTGCGCCGATCCTGCCCCATATCGGTACCCCTTCTTTGTCGACTATTTTTCTTGCGGGCTATGCCCTCCTTTCTCCGATTTCTTCTGCGACATCATGCACACCTTCGGCTTCCGCCTCTTGGATTTTACTCCGAACGCGGTGGCGTGCACGTCCTTCTTCGTGCATCTTTGCGAGGGCTTTGCCGGAGTGCAGCCCAACACGGTGCTCTTCCGCCATTACTTCTACCCTTGAATCCAAACGGGGGGTGCCGTCGCTGGTTGCGTCACCTGGATCCCAAGATCTAAGGAGGCGTACCCGGATGGTGCCGTGAGGGATAGGTGGGACGAATGCCGTGACCGGTGGTGTTGGATTGAAGATGAAGACCCGCCGGAATTTTGCAAGGTCCGCCGAGTGCCGCCGGTTTGCGGCAACGATTGGGGTGATGTCGATGCCGCTGCCGGGAGGCTTAGCATCGCCACCACCAGGATCCTCCGGCTGACCCGGGTTGGGCTCACCCTCGAGATGATCGGGGCGGATTTTATTCGCCGCCGGATCGCCCCGCTGCACAATATGGGGAGGCCAGCTTGGCTCTTCAAGAATCCGGCCGACATCATGCGGCTCTGGCCCGGCCTCGACGACAACTTCACGGTGATGGGGCATGCCCACTTCTGCCAGCGGCTCTTCCAGCTGGAAGTGGATCGCGACGGTGATGTCGAGCTGACCGGCAAGGCCGCAAGGGCTGCCGTAAAGGCCGGCAAGACCGTCAAGGGGCCGCTCTTCAAGCTGCCAGCGGGGGTGGTCCCGTTGTGCAATAACTCGCGCCGGTCTGAGATCATCGCCATGATGCCGAACTGCAATGCGCACGGTCCTGTTCCGAGCTGGAGGGAGCCATCGGCCGTAGACGTGCAGTAATTCTTCGACACCTTGATCGAGGTGTACGTCAATGCTAACGCCGAGCGGTGGCTCGTCATGGACACCACCCAGGCCGAGCTAGACTACATCGCCACCAGGGCGAGGGAGGCACAGCTTGCCCTGGAGGCTAGCAGCGCCGGGGGTGTGGAAGATGAAGTTTCCGCGGCCGCGGAGGAGGAGCAGTTCACCCTGTGGGCGGCGGCCACTGGGGAGGCCAGCGGTGCCGACACCGGGGCTAAGCTCATTGAGGACGCGGCCGACGAGTCGCCGGAGGAGGAGGGCGTGGCAGTGGGCTCGACGCCAGCCAGGGGAAGAGGGCGAGTCCTGCGGCGGGCTGGCTCCGGCGAGCCGGTCCGACCTGGCAGGGTCACGCGGCCTCAATTGACCCTGGAGGGGTCCGGGCGGCACACGAGGGCCTCGGCAGCGAAGGGGCTAACGAAGGCCGCCGAGAAGAAGAAGAAGGCGACAGCCTCATCCTCATCTGGGCGCACACAGACCCCGCTGCCTCCTTCGCCCCCTCCGGCCGGCGTCGACTCGGATGACGACATGGAGCTCCCTTTTGATCTCGGGCCCCTCAGCCCGGAGAGGAAAAGGAAACTGGCGGAAGAGGAGGAAACGGATGATGAGTAAGTACTCTATTCCTTACTGTCATTCTTATTTTCCTGAATTGGACCGCTTGTCTTGATCCATTTTTGCTTTTGTAGGGACGCAGAGATGTTGGCCCAGAGGGCGAAGAGGGCGAGGACCTCGGCGAGCGGCCGGTCCCCGGCTGGGGCTTCAAAGACACCATTGGTGGTGCTGAGCAGCCCGGAAAGCAGCCCCCGGCGCAGCCCCCAGCGTAAGTTCGTCCCCCTCTTCTCACTCGACATGCGGTAGGTGCTTGATGCCACGACGCTGACCTCGCCAGGTTTGCAGGAGGGGAGCGGCAGCAGGAGGATCCGCAGAGGGCTACTCCTAACACACCACCCCCATCGACTACGCCGCCGCGGGGGGGGGGGGGGGGGGGCGTCCCCGGCAAGGGCATCAGGCATGGAGTCCACACCCATGGAGGAGGAGGGGAACTCAGGCGCTGGTGGCTCTGCCTCGGCGCCAAATGCTGGCGGAGAGGGGACTTCTACTCCACGGCCCTGAAAGCACAAGTGCTCCTCAGGTGGTTTTGGTAATTAATGTCAACATATCTCTTGTTGGACTAACGTTTTTATCTAGTATATTTCAGATAAGTTCAACAATGGAGTGGCATGGACTAAAGGCTGTGGGAACTCCTTCAAGATGCTAAGGACAAAGGATTGGCTAAAGCTCCAAGCTCAAGACTCTTCATTTTACATTTTTAGTGATCTAAGATCACATTGAGTCCATAGGAAAAGCCAATACTATCAAGGAGGGATGAGGTGTTGCTTAATGAGCCTCTTGCTTCATGTGCTTAATGATATGCTCCTAAACCCTCAGCTACTTTCCCACTTCCACATATGACCTAAACCCAAAGTCAAACTCGGACCTACCAATTCTTTCTATCCGGCACCACCGAGTTTCACATGTCATAAGCCACTGCCAAACCCTAGCAAATCGGTTTTACCGATAGGGATCTCGGTCTCACCGAGATGGGATTGCAATCTCACTGTGTATGTCCATTGTCAAAATCGGTCTCACCGAGTTTAGGCAATCGGTACTACCGAGATTACAATGCAAACTCTCTGGTTAACTCATTACCAAAATCGGTCCAACCAAGTTTAGTAATCGGTCCCACCGAGTTTGCCTGACCAACTCTCTGGTTAGCTAATTACCAAAATCGATCTCACCGAGTTTGTGTAATCGGTCTCACCGAGATTACGTTATGCCCAAACCCTAACCATATCGGTCCTACCGAGATGCATGTCAGTCCCACCGAAAATCTCTAACAGTCACTAGGTTTACCTTTTCGGTCCGACCGAGTTTGTTGATTCGGTCCCACCGAGATTGGTAAATTGTGTGTAATGGTTGGATTTTAAGTGGAGGCTATATATACCCCTCCACCTCCTCTTCATTCGTGGAGAGAGCCATCAGAACACATCTACACTTCCAACCCATATGTTCTGAGAGAGAACCACCTACCCTTGTGTTGAGGCCAAGATATTCCATTCCTACCATATGAATCTTGATCTCTAGCCTTCCCCAAGTTGCTTTCCACTCAATTTTTCTTTCTACCAAATCCAAATCCTGTGAGAGAGAGTTGAGTGTTGGGGAGACTATCATTTGAAGCACAAGAGCAAGGAGTTCATCATCAACACACCATTAGTTACTTCTTGGAGAGTGGTGTCTCCTAGATTGTCTAGTTGTCACTTGGGAGCCTCCGACAAGATTGTGGAGTTGAACCAAGGAGTTTGTAAGGACAAGGAGATCGCCTACTTCGTGAAGATCTACCGCTAGTGAGGCAAGTCCTTTGTGGGCGATGGCCATGGTGGGATAGACAAGGTTGCTTCTTCGTGGTCCCTTCGTGGGTGGAGCCCTCCATGGACTCGCGCAACCGTTACCCTTCGTGGGTTGAAGTCTCCATCAACGTGGATGTAGGATATCACCACCTATCCGAACCACGGGAAAAACATCCGTGTCTCCAATTGCATTTGAATTCTCCAAACCCTTCCCTTTACATTCTTGCAAGTTGCATGCTTTATATTCCGCTGCTCATATACTCTTGCATGCTTGCTTGATATGTATTGTGTATGTTGAAATTGTGCCTAAAACTCCACTCAAACCGAAAAAGCTTAAAAACTGCAACTTTAGCACTTAGTGTCTAATCACCCCCCCTCTAGACACATCTAATTCTAGATCCTACAAGTGGTATCAGAGCTTTGGTCTCCATTGCCTTGGTTTAATCACCATTGGAGGAAGATGGATGTGTCTACTTTAGGAAGTCTTAGACATAAAGTGCCTATTCTTGATGTAGAGTATTTTCATGAATGGAAAAATAAGATGCTTGTGATTTTCAATCAGTATCATTTGAACAAGTATATTGCTAGTCCTTGTGCTCCTCATGTTGATCCTATGCATCCCACTCTAGATGAAGATGTTGACATGATTCGCAATCTTAGAACCGTTGAGCTCATCATTAGAGGATTGCCCAAATACTTGATTACTAGTTTACCTACTCTTAATTGTGCCTATACTATATGGAAATTTCTTGAGGAACGATTCCTCGATTATTCTTTGAAAATTTTGGATGAAATTCTCCATAAATCTATTGCCATGAGTAAGATGAACTCTAGTGATCCTAGTTTTGGTAATTGTCTATCTGAGCTTACCAATCTCATGCGTGCTAAAGGAAATGTTGGAATCATTGGTGATATCATAACCGAATCCATAAGAATTCATAAAAGTGACCACTTTGATGATCATTTATCTAATGAACTACCCTCTCTAGGATATGATCAATCACAAGATGATGTTGAACATGGATACTATGATGAAGATGATGATAGTGACTCTAATCTTGATGATGCAATGAGACACTTTGGTCTTATGGATAATCTTCGAGGATATGTGTCAGGAGGAAAGGAATGGGTTCTCGACAGTGGATGTACTGATCATATGACCGGAGATGAAGAGATGTTCCGTGAGCTTGCTGAAAATGACGGCCCTCAAAAATATGTCACCTTTGGTGATAATTCAAATGGTAAAGTGGTTGGCCTTGGTAAGGTGGCCATCTCACACGATAGCTCCATTCAAAATGTCATGCTCGTTGAATCCCTTGGCTACAACTTACTTTCAGTATCTAGACTTGCTGATTTCGGATTGAATGTCCTATTTACTGAGGTAGATTGCCAAGTGCTTCGTCGAGATAATCATAAAATGGTCTTTACCGGTATACGTAGAGGTGACATTTACATTGTTGATTTCTCTAAAAAGGCACAACCTAAAACTTGCTTCATTGCTAAATCCTCAAAAGGTTGGTTGTGGCATAGATGACTAGGTCATGTTGGCATGAAAAACCTTGACAAGCTTATTAAAGGAAATGATATCCTTGGAGTTAACGATGTCATATTTGATAAGGATAGACTTTGTAGTGCTTGTCAAGCAGGTAAACAGGTTGGAGGAAGGCATCCCGTGAAGAACATCATGACCACAAGGAGGCCACTCGAGCTACTTCACATGGATCTTTTTGGCCCCAATGCCTACAAGAGTCTCGGTGGAAATTCTTTTGGTCTAGTTATAGTTGATGATTTTTCAAGATTTACGTGGGTGTTCTTTCTTGATGATAAATCGCAGGTCCAAAAGATCTTCAAAAACTTCGCTAGGAAGGCCCAAAATCAGTTTGACGTGAAGATGAAGAAGGTTCGGAGTGACAACGGAATGGAGTTCAAGAACGCAAATGTGGACACCTTTCTTGATGATGAAGGGATTTCACACGAGTTCTCGGCTACGTACACACCTCAACAAAATGGAGTTGTTGAGAGGAAGAACCGGACGCTCATCGAAATGGCGAGAACGATGCTTGATGAGTACAAGACGCCGAAGCACTTTTGGGCAGAAGCGGTTGAGACAGCTTGTCATGCAACAAATCGCTTGTATCTTCACAAGCTACTCGGCAAGACGGCATACGAGCTCCTCACTGGTAACAAACCCCAAGTTGGATACTTTCGAGTATTCGGCTCAAAGTGCTACATTCTTGATAAGCATCGTCGTTCAAAGTTTGCTCCTAAATCTCATGAAGGTTTCCTACTTGGTTATGGTTCAAACTCTCACACTTACCATGTCTACAACTCTTTCACCCGAAAAGTTGAAGAAACGGTAGATGTGAAGTTTGATGAATCTAATGGCTCGCAAGTAGAGCAAATGCCAATTGATGTAGGAGACAAATACCCTTCAGAAGAAATCCAAGACTTGTCTATTGGCAAAATTTGTCCAATGGAGGTGAAGGAGAATACCTCGTCCGTCCAAGTGGAAGCTTCTACTTCACGACAAGGTGAACCAAGAGTTGACACGGAAGCATCCACAAGTGGGACACACCAAGATGAAGAAAACGAGGAAACGCATCAAGACGAACATCAACAACCTCCTTCTCCACCACGACAAGAGAACGACAACGCCAACAATGAAGAAGGCCAAGAAGAAGAACAAGATGAAGAAGATGTTCAATGAAGACCCAAGCAAAAGCTCTCATGAGTTCGAGCAAGAATTGCCAAAGATCATCCCGTCGAGCAAATCTACAAAGATATCCAAACCGGGAGAATTACTCGCTCAAAAATTCATTTAGCTAACTTTTGTGAAAACTATTCATTCATCTCTAGCATTGAACCTATGAAGGTCGAAGAAGCATTGGAAGATCCGGATTGGATAAACGCTATGCATGAAGAGCTACACAACTTTGAGAGAAACCAAGTTTGGACATTGGTTGAGAAGCCCGACAACAACCACAACATCATTGGTACCAAATGGGTGTTTCGCAATAAGCAAGATGAAGATGGACAAGTGGTTCGCAACAAAGCACGTATCGTCGCCCAAGGATACACACAAGTCGAAGGTATGGACTATGGTGAGACATATGCTCCCGTTGCTAGACTTGAGTCCATTCGCATCCTACTTGCCTATGCTAATCACCATAATATCACCTTGTACCAAATGGACATTAAAAGTGCTTTTCTAAATGGTGAAATAGAGGAGGAAGTTTATGTCAAGCAACCTCCCAGCTTTGTCAATCCTAAGAAACCTAATCATGTTTACAAACTTCACAAAGCTCTTTATGGTCTTAAACAAGCTCCTAGAGCATGGTATAAATGCTTGACCAAATTCCTTATTGCAAGTATTTTTGAAATTGGAAAAATTGATTCCACACTTTTTACTAAAAGAGTTAATGGAGAACTATTTGTATGCCAAATTTATGTTGATGATATCATATTTGGTTTAACTAACCCTCTCTTTAGTGAAAAGTTTGGAAAGCTTATGCGGAAGAAATTTGAGATGTCCATGATGAGTGAACTCAAATTCTTTCTCGGTTTGCAAATCAAGCAAACTAAGGAAGGTACATTTGTCTCTCAAACGAAGTACACCAAAGACTTATTCAAGAAGTTCAATATGCAAGAATGCAAAGGTATGCCTACACCCATGCCTACTAGTGGACATAATGACTTGACCAAAGATGGTGAACCAGTTCATCAAAAGGTCTATCGCTCTATGATTGGTTCATTGTTATACCTATGTGCTTCACGTCCCGACATTATGCTAAGTGTGTGCATGTGTGCACGATATCAAGCTGCTCCTAAAGAATGTCATCTTAAGGCTATGAAAAGGATAGTGAGATACCTAATCCATACACCAAATTTTGGCATTTGGTATCCTAAGAGGTCCTCTTTTGATCTTGTTGGATATTCTGACTCGGATTATGCCAGAGATAAGGTTGATAGAAAGTCCACTTCGGGTAATTGTCAATTTCTTGGTAGATCTCTTGTGTCTTGGTCCTCCAAGAAACAAAACTCGGTATCCTTATCTACCGCCGAAGCGGAGTACATTGCCGCTGGGTCATGTTGTGCTCAATTACTTTGGATGACCCAAACTCTTAAAGATTATGGGGTCTATGTGAAACATGTTCCATTGCTTTGTGACAATGAAAGTGCTATTAAAATTGGTCATAATCCTGTGCAACATTCTCGAACTAAGCACATTGTAAGTTCGTCATCATTTCATTCGAGACCATGTCGCTAAGGGTGACATTGATCTTAAGCATGTTCGCACCGATAAGCAATTAGCGGATATATTCACTAAACCACTTGATGAGAAAGTGTTTTGCAGGTTGAGAGGAGAATTGAATATCATTGATGCTTCGAACTTGGAGTAGAAACTCCATTGGATACATGCGAGACATGAGCTTATGACTAATCCTTGATATATCTCTTGTGATGACTATCTTATATCTTGGATATATTTGTACCTTGCATGTTATCTAACCCATGTAGGTACTTGGTTGAATCAAATTCTATGAGATTGCAACTCACTCACATCTTGAGCAATCTCTACATCACCAAGTCTCTACACAACGGTGGTTGACGACAAGGAAGCACGGAACCATTCAAACATATCCTTTGACAAATTCTATGTTCAGCTTCATGATTGTCATTTTTGGATATACAAGTGCTTTTCCTTGCAAGAACTAACCCATGTAGGTAGATGAACTCAAAATTCCAAGTGGTGCTCCCAACTCTTGATGAGCTACATCAACCTTGAGCACCCACATAAGTTCCACTACATGAGCAAGACCCACACCGCCACCCAAGGTATGATATTCCATCTTAGATAAGCTTTACTCCAAGTCATGAGTCAAAGCAACTCAACAAGATGAGAATACATCAAGATGCTTAAACGAAAAATGGTAACCCCATTTTGAGGTTAAACGATGAGTATGACCTATGATCAAGTGTTCTCATTTGACTCCTAAGTCAATATACTCTAACATAGGTGACTATGTCACCGCCCAATTCTAGATGAATTTCTCTTGTGTTGTCTCTTCTTTGTGTGTTATTGCATTAGTCCCTTGCATATTTGTTTCCCTCTTTATCAAAAATATTTCAAAAAAAACACTTCATCTAGAACTTTCATTTTTCTTTGCATCAAATTCCTTGCAAATCCTTCAGTTAATTCATTGCAAATCTTTGTGAGATCTTATTTAACTAGTGAGCTGAGGTGACAAGTGTTTTATCTGTGATGAACTCGGTTTCACCGAATTGTAATTTTAGGTCCAGCCGAATCCCTTCGGTACCACCGAAACATGCCACTCGGTGTCACCGATTTCATAACAGGAAAAACAGTTTGTCACATATTGTCGGGGATGCTGACTCCGCGAGCACCTATGGGGACGGAGCCCCTTTTCGGTTCGGCGGGGGGCGGAGGCCGCACGAAGAGCAGATCGAGGCGAGGCACACGAGCAGTTTAACCCAGCTTCGGAGCTCTCCGGAGAGATAATACTCCTACTGCTGCTTTGTGGTTTGTATTGAGTTCTTGCTCGGGAGCGCTGAGTGCTACAGTACACACAAGCAGCTAACGAGACCGAGCGTGGATGTTCTGCTGTCCTCCCCTTCTACGTTGTGCATGGGCCTCCTTTTATATGATCAAGGGGTCTCCAACAGGTGGCAACGTAGACAAGGGTAAAAATGGAAAGGTGTTGTGGTAGGTACAGCTACCTACACAGTGTATCGTACCTAACCCTGACGGCAGGGGACAAGGGCATTAAGTGCCTATCTACGTCGCCCAAATAGTGCAGAAAAGGGACCGTCAGGGACGCCACCGCTCGCCACGATGGCGACCTTGTCAGCGCCGCTTGCCACAGTGCACCCCTGGCTGCACAGCCTCCCGCCACGTGTGCCTGGAAGGGTCTCAGAGTGACACGTTGGTGGGTGAGCTGGAGCGCAGGTACAGAGTGGTTGCTAGCCACGGCAAACGCCTTGCCGCGGCCGTTGTCTTGCGGCGTCTGGGAGCTTGTCGCTCGCCAGGTCTTGCCGGGACGCGTGGCGCGTCGCGGCAAGTTCCTTGAGATGCCTTGGTTGGCCTTCCCGGCAAGCTCCTCTTGCCGGGGTCTTGTGTTTTGAGTGGCCTTCCCAGCAAGCTCCTCTTGCCGGGGCCTTGTCTCCTTGGCTTAAATACTTTGTTCTTGAATGGTTCCAAAGGAACCACAGAGGTCCTTGGCGGTCACCCGGCAAGCCTTGCGGCGGGGTGCTGCGACTACCCATGCACAAGTTCGGGATACTAGGGTACCCCTACTCTAGTACACCGACAGTAGCCCCCGGGCCTGGGCCATACACGCTGCTGAGCGCTGTTGGGCCAGGCTCAAAACAGGGTACGGGCACGCGCGGCCTGGGTTACGCCACATCTAACTCAGCATCCACCACGCCCTCCCCGAACGGCACGCGTCGGTTGCGGCGTCGTGGGAAAGGTCGTGGGTGGTTTCTTTATTCGGAAAGGCGGAACATCCGCCCTCTCCCTCCGATGAGACCCTCGCATCCAGCGCCAAGCTCACTCTGTTCTTCAAAGGCGTGGCGACGGCCCTCCAGCGACTCCGGGAGAGGACCCCAAAGCAGCTGGCTGACAAGTCGCGCAAGATCTGCGCAGGAGCTCTTCAGAAGGTGTTGGTGAAGGTAGCCTTCCGCAACCCGGGCCTCAACCTCACCAAAGTCCTCAGATCCTTGCCGGCGGACGCTGGTCTGGAGGCGCTCAAGGACCTTGTCGCACCCATTGTGGACAAGGTGAGCGGGATCAAGAGGGTTGAGGGCGGTCGCATGGACTAGGCCGCCCGTTTCCTTCTTTTATTGTCGATGCTGACCGTGTTATGAAAATAGTCTATTAGAGCCGCGACAAGCTATCTTGTAATATATAACTTTATTTTGGGTCGTGATTGCAATGTTATTTCCTTTACTTGACTCCTTCCTTTGTATGTTTTTGCCCTACGCTTTTAGGGAACTTGCCGGCGCAGGCACTCTTGCCGCGAGCGCTGAGTGCGGGACGTCAGCAGCCTGCTGGCAGTGCCGTTGCCGACAAGAAACCTTGTCGTAACTAGTCGCAGCTCGCTTATGTTGTTGAGCGAACTCGAAACAAAGTAAGGGCGCGACTCTAGTCGCAGCACACTTAAATTGTTGAGCGAACTCGAAACAAAGTAAGGGCGCAACTAGCCACGAGCCGGTTCCTTCGCGCACAGGTTTTCCATACAAAGCATGGTCGTTCAAGGAAGATAACTTAAAAAATTTAAAAACATCTGATTGCTCAAACTTTGGCAACTTAGCTTTTTTGTCGTTTGCTTCCCGGCAAGGCGAAACTTTCTTGAACGACACCTGATCCATACCATTATCTTCCTCTCCCCCCCGGCAAACTTGTGGGCGAAGGAACCTTCATTTCCTTGAGGAAAAAGGAAGTAGAGAAAATAATGATATGGAGCCTTATGGCTCGTTATTGCTTACCGGGAGTGTTCGCTGCACAAAGTGTCAGATAACTCATGCAAAAAATAAAAAGCATGAAATTGACAAGATGTGCTGAGCACATGAGCTTTATTTATGCACAGGGTCTGCGCCTGGCTTTGTACGAAGGATTACATGCAACAGCGGCAAGACTTGTATAAAAGGTGATTGCCGGAGCAGGGTCCGGCAACTACGCCTTACGGGCAAAACTTATGAAGATGCTCGATGTTCCAGGAGTAGCTGCCATCTTCGGTCTCAAGGCGGACAGCGCCGGGCCTAGTGACTCGTTTCACCCGATAAGGGCCTTCCCACTTCGGCGTCAACTTGTTGGAATTCTTGGCGGAATGAACGCGCCGAAGAACAAGGTCGCCTTCCTCGAGACTTCTGGCGTTAACTTTGCGGCTATGGTAGCGGCGCAAAGCTTGCTAGTAGCGAGCAGCTCGTACCGCAGCCTGAAGACGGTCTTCCTCAAGGAGCGCGCGTCATCTTCCCGCAGCTGCTCTTGCTCAAGCTCATCATAAGCGAGCACTCGAGGTGACCCGTATACGAGTTCCGTGGGGATAACTGCCTCTGCTCCATAGACTAGAGCAAAAGGTGTCTGGACAGTGGCTCGATTTGGCGTCGTCCTGATCGACCAAAGAACCACCGGCAGTTACTTAATCTAGTTTCTTCCACACTTGTGCAGCCTGTCGAAAGTCCTGGTCTTGAGTCCATGCAGCACTTCAGCATTTGCCCTCTCCGCTTGACCATTGCTCCTGGGGTGAGCAACAGAAGCGAAGCAGACCTTGGCGCCAAGATCTTGGATGTACTGCATGAAGGTGCGACTCGTGAATTGCGTACCGTTGTCGGTGATGATCCTATTAGGGATCCCGAAGCGGCAAACAATCGACCTGAAGAACTTGACTGCTGACTGTGCTGTCACCTTCCTCACTGCTTCCACTTCCGGCCACTTTGTGAACATGTCGATTGCGACATACAAGTACTCAAAGCCCCCGACTGCTCGGGGGAAGGGGCCGAGGATGTCGAGCCCCCAGACCGAAAATGGCCAGGATAAAGGGATCGTCTGGAGAGCTTGAGCTGGCTGGCGTATCTGCTTGGAATGGAACTGGCACGCTTCACACTTGGTTACTTGTGCAGTTGCATCCTGGAGGGCTGTCGGCCAAAAGAAACCTTACTGGAAAGCTTTGCCGGCAAGTGCTCTTGCGCCAATGTGGTGACCACAAATGCCTCCATGTATCTCTGCCAACAGCTTCTGTCCATCTTCCTGGTGAATACACTTCAATTTCACACCGTTGAGTCTTCTTCTGTACAGTGCGTTGTCGACAAACTGGTACATACTTGACTGCGGGGCTACTCTTTCCGCTTCTTCTTGCTCTTCGGGAAGTTCTCCTATCTGAAGGAAACGGACGATCTGCTGTGCCCATGCTGGAGCATGTGGCTCGACAACAAGGACTAAAGGCATATCTGCTGCTGCGGGAACATCCGCTTCTACGGCAAGAACCTGCGGTTCAGCCGGAGCTTGACGTTCCCCAGCAAGCTTGCCGGAGCAAAACTTGTCGGGAGCGTCTGCTTCAACGAAACAAACCCTGGGGCTTGTCGGAGCAAACTGCTCCTCAGCACTCTTGGCGTTGATCTTGGGGACCTTCTTGGCGGCGGCTTCGGGAAGCTCTGCCGGAAAATAGTCACCAGAAGTCAACTTCCTCTTCTTTCTCTGTCCAGTTGATGGCGTCACAGACGGTTGAGTCAGCTTGAGCACAAAGATCCCTGGTTCCACAGGTAACTTAAGTGCTGCGCACTTTGACAGGCCATCGGCAATGTCGTTCTGAGCTCTTGGAACATGTTCCATCTGTAGGCCGACAAAGTGCTCTTCTAGCTTCCTCACTTCATCAACGTAAGCTTCCATCAACGGACTCCGATAATTCTTGTTCACTTGGCGGACGACAAGCTGCGAGTCACCCCTGACAATGAGCTGCTTGATCCCCAGGTCTATCGCGATCCTGAGACCGGCAAGCAATCCTTCATACTCTGCAGTATTGTTTGTTGCTTGCTCCTTGGGAAAGTGCATTTGGAATACGTACTTGAGGTGCTCTCCGGTGGGTGCGGCAAGCAGCACGCCAGCACCGGCACCTTGCAGCGAAAAGGCACCATCAAAGTACATCAGCCACTCTTTGCTTGCCTCCTTGACGGGGATGCTCATCTCTGGAATTTCTTCATCTGGTGTTGGCGTCCACTCTGCTATGAATTCTGCCAATGCTCTGCTTTGGATAGTTGAAGTGCTCTCAAACTTGAGGCCAAAGCTTGACAGTTCCAGTGCCCACTCAACAATCCTGCCTGTTGCTTCCGGATTCTGCAGTATCCTCTTCAGCGGAAAGTGAGTGACAACTGTGATCTCATGTGCTTGGAAGTAATGGCGCAGCTTTCTCGAGGCCATGAGAAGGCTGAAAAGCAATTTCTGCACACCAGAGTACCTTGACCTAGCCCCCTGCAGAAGGGAACTGACAAAGTAGACTGGGCGCTGCACCATTTTCTTCTGTATCTCCTCGGGCGCCTGCGCAGATCCATCTTTGCCGGGACCAGAGCTTGTCGGGGAAGCCCCCTGCTTGTCGCTGGATGCGCTTGCCGTGGTTGCTGGCTCATCATCTGCCTCCCTCTCCGCTACTAACGCAACACTAACCACTTGATTGGTTGCCGCCAGATACAGCAACAACTTCTCTTGTGGCTTAGGTGCGACAAGTATTGGAGTGGAGGACAGGTATCCCTTCAAGTCCTGCAGCCCAGCCTCCGCTTCCGGAGTCCATTTCATTGGACCTGCCTTTTTCAAAATTTTGAAAAACGGCAGGGCGCGCTCAGCAGACTTAGAGATAAACCTGCTAAGAGCCGCCACGCAGCCGGCAAGTCTCCGTACATCCTTGACGCGCTTCGGTGCTTCTATCTGCTCAATGGCCTTGATCTTGTCGGGATTGGCTTCAATTCCCCGCTGAGACACGAAGAACCCGAGAAGCTTGCCGGAAGGGACTCCAAACACGCACTTCTCGGGGTTGAGCTTGAGGCTGATCTTGCGCAGATTTGCAAAAGTCTCTTCTAAATCTTGAATCAGAGTTGCTTTGTCCCCACTCTTGACCACTATATCATCCATGTAGGCTTCCACATTCCTGTTTATTTGTGGCTCAAAAGCAGTATGGACTACCCTTGCAAATGTTGAACCAGCATTCTTTAAACCGAAAGGCATCCGTATGAAACAGTATGTGACACATGGAGTGATGAATGCGGTTTTCTCCTCATCCTCTTCTGCCATGAAGATCTGATGGTATCCTGAGTATGCGTCAAGAAATGAAAGCAAGTCACATCCGGCCGTGGAGTCAACAATCTGGTCGATGCGCGGCAAGGGGAATGGGTCTTTGGGACAAGCTTTATTGACATCGGTAAAGTCGATACAAAGCCTCCATTTCCCGTTTGCCTTGCGCACGACTACAGGATTGGCCAACCACGTAGGATGGAGCACTCCTCTGACAAGGCCTGCTGCTTCCAACTTCTTGATCTCTTCTGTGATGAATTCTTGGCGCTCCACTGCTTGCTTCCTGACTTTCTGCTTGACGGGCCGCGCATGAGGACAGACGACAAGGTGGTGCTCAATTACTTTCCTGGGAACACCGGGGATGTCAGACGGTTGCCACGCAAACACATCGATGTTCGCCCGCAGGAAAGCAATGAGCGCGCTTCCCTATTTAGGGTCGAGAGTGGCACTGATGGTGAAAGTACCACTAGTGTCGTCCTCCTTGGCGGACACCTTCTTGGTCGCTGGCGGAGCTGCCATTGCCTTCTTACACTTGCCGGTGGAGCTCGATGGTGCGTCCTCGACGGTAGCGCAGCACTCCGAAGAGGTGCGCTTGCCGGAGTGGGCATCAGAACTCTTGTCGGACTTGGTCTTCTTCTTTCCCCGGGAGCTTCAGCGGCAAGTGTCTCGCGATCCGTTGCGGCTGCTGCTTCCCGGTAGATCTTGTCGGCACAGATAAGAGCATCTTTCTTGTTGCCAGGGACAGAGATGACACTTATCAGGCCCGGCATCTTCAGCATGTTGTACGCGTAGTGAGAGGCTGCCATGAACTTGGCGAGCGCTGGACAGCCTAGAATCCCATTGTAAGGCAATGGAAAATCGGCAACGTCAAAAGTGATCCTCTCAGTCCTGAAGTTCAACTCGCTGCCAAATGTCACCGGCAGCGTGATCTTCCCCTTCGGCTTGCTCCTTCCCGGGTTGATTCCTTGGAATGTGCCGGTCTCTTCGAGCTCGCTGTCAGGGACTTGGAGTTTCCGGAGCACAGCGGAGGAGATCAGGTTCAAGACGGCCCCACCGTCAACTAGCATCTTAGTGACCTTGAGGTTGCGGATAGTTGGTGAGACCAACATTGGCAAACACCCGACCGCAGTTGTGCGATCAGGGTGGTCCTCAATATCAAAGATGATAGGCGTGCGGGACCATTTCAGAAGCTTGCGTGACTCAACGGGTGGTTCTGCCGCATTGACTTCCCGCACCCACTGCTTGAGTTGGCGGTGTGAAGTATGCAGAGAAGCACCGCCGTCAACGCACAAGACCTCTGTGGCTTTCTGGAACTCCTGCTCACTGGTCTCGTCATCATCCATGTCTTCGTCATCGTCATCTTCATCCTTGTCGCGGCCGCGGGGAGGTCTGTCTCCTTGCCGCTGCTTGTCCTTGCCGCGGCGTCCTCCTCGGCCGGTGCGCTTCATACCGGATCCTCCAGCACCTCCTTGGGCTTTCTCCTTGTCGCGTCGCTCGTACTCGGCCTTTTGCAGCTCGACAAGCTGCTCGACCTTCTTGCAGCTCTGGAGGTCATGGCCCTTGGTGCGGTGGATCTTGCAGTACTGTTTGTTGGTGCCGTCCTGCTTGTCGGCGGCCGCCACAGCCTGGCAGTTGGCACATGCGGCAACCTCCTTGCCGGAGCTACCATCTTTGGCTTTCATGGCGCCACCGTCGCTGCCGGACTGCTCAACAACTAGCACGTCTTTGCCTTTCCTCTTCCTGTTGTTCCGCCGCCGGTTTTTCTTTGCCGGGGCAGCATCATCGCTGTCAGATCCTCCTGTTCCTACATTCTCTCCGGGGAGTTTCCTCCCTTCCTCAGCACGTGCACATCTGTTGGCCAGGGCATATAGCTCGCTGACGTCTCTGATCTTGCACATCGCCATCTCCTCCCGCATCCTGCGGTTACGCACGTTCTGATGGAACGCGCTGATGACTGCGGCAGGGTGGACATCTGGGATGTTGCGTTGCACTTGGCTGAATCTCTGGATGTACTTGCGCAGGGGCTCTCCTTCCTTCTGGGCAAGCAGATGAAGATCACTCTCCTGGCCATGAGGTTTGTGGCCGCCCGTAAAGGCGCCGACAAACTGATGGCATAGGTCTGCCCAGGAAGATATGGAGTTGTCCGGCAAGTGCATGAGCCAGGACCTCACGTTGGGCTTGAGCACCAGCGGGAAGTAGTTGGCAAGGATCTTGTCGTCGCGCCCCCCAGCAGCTTGCACCGCGATGGTGTAGATGCTGAGGAACTCCGACGGATGCAACTTGCCGTTTTACTTCTCGGGTACGTTTGGCGTGAAATTCTTCGTGCTGGGCCACTGGACTTGCCGCAGCTCACGGGTAAATGCAGGGCAACCTACCGTGTACGGCAGGTCGCCTGGTTCCCCTGGCGCATGCATGTCGACAGTGGGCCTAGCGCGCTGGTCTAACTGACGTCGCGCTTCTCTTCGGCGCTCGATGCGAGTACGAGCGTCTTCTTGCTGTCGTTCGTGCAGAACTTGGCGTTGATCGCGACGAGCTCGTGGATCTGACGAAGCAGTGGAGTCGCTGTCGCGGTGGACCCGTCGAGTCGGCAATCTTGGCCTTCGGGGTGGAGAGTGCACGGTGGTTACACCCCCACCGGTCTTGTCGCCATCGGGCCGCGCCTGGCTGACTTGCCGCGGCTGCGACGCAGTCGGCTGCCGTGGAGTGTCGCCGTTGGCGAAGCCGATGAGACTCTGAATGGTGGCCCTCCAGTCGTCGATCTTGTATGGCATTGGAGGAAAGTCTAGGAGCAGTTGAGCTCGCGCCAAAGCTTCTGCTGGAGTGGCGGGTAGCGGTGGCGAACGGTGCGAGGAGCGGGATATTCTCGGACTTCTAATTGCGTTAGAAGGAGCAGTATCCCGTCCAGGTGACCGTGCCTCGCTCGCGCCAGCACGTTGGCGCGCACGCTGGCCTGGAGCATCCCGAGATCCGCCAGCTCGATCTAGGTCCAGCGAGTTTATGGTACCATGTGTACCACGACGTTGCCGGTCCTACGCCTCCTGAGATTGGCGTGGTGCATCTACGGACGCTCGGTCGTCGTGGGAGCCGGCCACACCACCAATGGGCAGCGCAGCCTTGTCCTTGGACCTGGCGGCACCGTGGGCTCCCTCGTCGACGCTCGTTCTTCCGCCGGCGTCTTCCGCACCAGCCGTTTGCTCAGCGGCGGTGGGTTCGACGCGGACGGAGCAGCCTCCTCCGAAGCCTTCTTCTTCGGTGGCATGTCGATGAAGTCGATGAAGATGTAGCTCGTGTGAACGCCGGATCAGGTTCACACAACCTCGACACCCCCTACCTGGCGCGCCAAAGATGTCGGGGATGCTGACCCCGCGAGCACCTATGGGGACGGAGCCCCTTTTCGGTTCGGCGGGGGGCGGAGGCCGCACGAAGAGCAGATCGTGGCGAGGCACACGAGCGGTTTAACCCAGCTTCAGAACTCTCCGGAGAGATAATACTCCTACTGCTGCTTTGTGGTTTGTATTGAGTTCTTGCTCGGGAGCGCTGAGTGCTACAGTACACACAAGCATCTAACGAGAGCGAGTGTGGATGTTCTGATGTCCTCCCCTTCTACGTTGTGCATGGGCCTCCTTTTATATGATCAAGGGGTCTCCAACAGGTGGCAACGTAGACAAGGGCAAAAATGGAAAGGTGCTACGGTAGGTACAGCTACCTACACAGTGTATCGTACCTAACCCTGACGGCAGGGGACAAGGGCATTAAATGCCTATCTACGTTGCCCAAACAGTGCAGAAAAGGGACCGTCAGGGACGCCACCGCTCGCCACGATGGCGACCTTGTCAGCGCCGCTTGCCACAGTGCACCCCTGGCTGCACAGCCTCCCGCCACGTGCGCCTGGAAGGGTCTCAGAGTGACACGTTGGTGGGTGAGCTGGAGCGCAGGTACAGAGTGGTTGCTAGCCACGGCAAACACCTTGCCGCGGCCATTGTCTTGCCGCGTCCGGGAGCTTGTCGCTCGCCAGGTCTTGCCGGGACGCGTGGCGCGTCGCGGCAAGTTCCTTGAGATGCCTTGGTTGGCCTTCCCGGCAAGCTCCTCTTGCCGGGGTCTTGTGTTTTGAGTGGCCTTCCCGGCAAGCTCCTCTTGTCGGGTCCTTGTCTCCTTGGCTTAAATACTTTGTTCTTGAATGGTTCCAAAGGAACCACAGAGGTCCTTGGCGGTCACCCGGCAAGCCTTGCCGCGGGGCGCTGCGACTGCCCGTGCACAAGTTCGGGATACTAGGGTACCCCTACTCTAGTACACCGACACATATTCTATATTTCTTCTGATCCAGCTCCACTCAATGAATCTTGTCCTCTACAAGCATCACAGTTTTATCCATTGCCTTGTGCTGAATATCAAGGACAAAACCTATTCGACAGATTCCAGAAAAACCTTCTTGGAAATTGATGTCAAAGGGGGAGAGAGAGATCACATCAAAGCTTATCATCTTCAAAGGAGAAAGTATTAAGGGGGAGAAAGAGATCTCCAGGGGGAGAGAAAACTCAAGGATCCCAGATGCGTGATATTCCAGAGGAGAGATGCCACATGTCTTTTTGGGGGGAAAGACATGTTCATATGTGCTCATTTGCATTATGTTCTATTTATACATATATTTCAGCTCTGATCTTCTGTTCCCTATCTTCTCCCAATCCCATGTCAAATTCAGGGGGAGCAAGACATCTAAGGGAAAGAAATCATTCAAATTCATTGCATATCTTTACTCTTGGGGACATGTCTAATCCAATGTGGTACCTTGTACTCACTCTCTACATGTCATCCCAGTCTTGGAATTCTTGTGGTTTCTTTTGGTTTGCTCTGGCTAGTGGTTGTACCTGTGTTATCTAACCTTGTTTATGCAGGTTCATTCCAACCTAAGTCAACTCAAGACTACAAGGTAAGTACATGCATCAGAACCATGAGTATGAGGAATTGTTGCTTTTGTACATACTGTTTGCAAGAAGGACTCATAAGCATGAAGGTATTTCTCTTAATTATCTTTTGCTCTGATGCATATGGCCAAGATACATGTAACACATTGCCTGCTCTGTCATGATTATGCTCTCACATGCTTCTACATTTTATATTCACATGATTGCATACATGTAGGGGGAGCCTATGTGTGTCACATGTCTTTCCAAAGCTTTACTTGCTATTCTTTGTATCTTAATCTAAAGTTTTGATGTATGTTGCCATCAATTACCAAAAAGGGGGAGATTTAAAGCACAAGTGCTCCTCAGGTGGTTTTGGTAATTAATGTCAACATATCTCTTGTTGGACTAACGTTTTTATCTACTATATTTCAGATAAGTTCAACAATGGAGTGGCATTGACTAAAGGCTGTGGGAACTCCTTCAAGATGCTAAGGACAAAGGATTGGCTAAAGCTTCAAGCTCAAGACTCTTCATTTTACATTTTTAGTGATCTAAGATCACATTGAGTCCATAGAAAAAGCCAATACTATCAAGGAGGGATGAGGTGTTGCTTAATGAGCCTCTTGCTTCATGTGCTTAATGATATGCTCCTAAACCCTCAGCTACTTTCCCACTTCCACATATGACCTAAACCCAAAGTCAAACTCGGACCTACCGATTCTTTCTATCCGGCGCCACCGAGTTTCACATGTCATAAGCCACTACCAAACCCTAGCAAATCGGTTTTACTGATAGGGATCTCGACCTCACCGAGATGTGATTGCAATCTCACTGTGTATGTCCATTGTCAAAATCAGTCTCACCAAGTTTAGGCAATCGGTACTACCGAGATTACAATGCAAACTCTCTGGTTAACTCATTAACAAAATCGGTCCAACCGAGTTTAGTAATCGGTCCCACCGAGTTTGCCTGACCAACTCTCTGGTTAGCTAATTACTAAAATCGGTCTCACCGAGTTTGTGTAATCGGTCTCACCGAGATTACGTTATGCCCAAACCCTAACCATATCGGTCCTACCGAGATGCATGTCAGTCCCACCGAAAATCTCTAACGGTCACTAGGTTTACCTTTTCGGTCCGACCGAGTTTGTTGATTCGGTCCCACCGAGATTGGTAAATTGTGTGTAACGGTTGGATTTTAAGTGGAGGCTATATATACCCCTCCACCTCCTCTTCATTCGTGGAGAGAGCCATCAGAACACATCTACACTTCCAACCCATATGTTCTGAGAGAGAACCACCTACCCTTGTGTTGAGGCCAAGATATTCCATTCCTACCATATGAATCTTGATCTCTAGCCTTCCCCAAGTTGCTTTCCACTCAAATTTTCTTTCTATCAAATCCAAATCCTGTGAGAGAGAGTTGAGTGTTGGGGAGACTATCATTTGAAGCACAAGAGCAAGGAGTTCATCATCAACACACCATTAGTTACTTCTTGGAGAGTGGTGTCTCCTAGATTGGCTAGGTGTCACTTGGGAGCCTCTCACAAGATTGTGGAGTTGAACCAAGGAGTTTGTAAGGGCAAGGAGATCGCCTACTTCGTAAAGATCTACCGCTAGTGAGGCAAGTCCTTCGTGGGCAATGGCCATGGTGGGATAGACAAGGTTGCTTCTTCGAGGACCCTTCGTGGGTGGAGCCCTCCGTGGACTCGCACAACCGTTACCCTTCGTGGGTTGAAGTCTCCATCAACGTGGGTGTAGGATAGCACCACCTATCCGAACCACGAGAAAAACATCTGTGTCTCCAATTGCGTTTGAATTCTCCAAACCCTTCCCTTTACATTCTTGCAAGTTGCATGCTTTATATTCCGCTGCTCATATACTCTTGCATGCTTGCTTGATAAGTATTGTGTATGTTGGAATTGTGCCTAAAACTTCACTCAAACCGAAAAAGCTTAAAAACTGCAACTTTAGCACTTAGTGTCTAATCACCCCCCCCCTCTAGACACATCTACTTCTAGATCCTACAACCGGGAATGGTGAGTCGCCCGTCCTTCGTCCCTGATCTTTTTTTCCCTTATATTTTTCTTGGCTTCATTGCTCCTGCTGCCGCCCAGGTCCTCCTTCAATAGACACGGAGGACGTGGACGCCGTTGTCCGGGATACTGCCGAAGAGGCCGCAGCTGAGGCCGAGAAGATTGCCGCCGAGGAGGCCGCCAAGAATGCTGACGAGGCCGCCGCTGACAAGGCCGCCAAGGGCGCGACCGAGGATGCCACCGCGGAGGCAGCCGAGGCTACTGGCAAGGCTCCTGCCGCGGGCGCCAGCGCTGGTCCTGCCGGGGAGGCCGGCAAGGCCCCCGCCGAGGAGGAGGTGATGGATGATCAGCCTTCCTCCTCCTCAGCCTCGGGCCCTGGCAGGTATTTGAAGGTGGGCGACGATATTTTCGTCCAGCTCCCGGGGGCGTCAAGCCGAGTGCCCGCCGAAGGGGAAATTTTCGACGGTGAGGTGCTCGCCGCCGCCGGGTTCGAAGTTGTCAACGCGCCGGATGCTGGCGGCGATGGTTCCCCAGAGGAGCAGCTCTTCCACGCCATGGGGGCCAATTTCCGGAAGCTCCAAGCACTCCACCGCGCCCGCTTGGACAAAGTCAAGTCCAGGGCGGCGGCGGTGGACCACGTGGAGGTGGACTTCAAGGCGGGCGTCGCCGAGACGCAGACCTGGTTCCACCAGGCTCGCGAGGAGCAGAGGGCCTTCCAGAAGAAATTGGCCCAGCGCAATGTGGAGCTCACCATGAGGCTGGCCGACATCGAGAAGGCCCAGGACAAGGCGGCGAACCTGGCTGCCGCGGCTGAAGCCGCCCGGAACCAACATCAAGCCGTCTTGGACTCCTAGGAGGAGGACCTCTCCGCGCGTGAGGCAAAGCTTGCCGCAACGCTCCGCGGCAAGGACGAGGAGCTCGAGGCCCTTGTCGTGCGACGGACCCATGATCTGGAGCAGAGGCACAGAGAGGCGCTCGATGCCCAAGCCCTCGCCCACGCTGGCAAGGTGAAGGAGCTGGAGGCAGAGCGGGGCGAGCTGAAGGAGCAAGCCCTCAAGCTGTCCGGCGAGAAGGACATGCTCAACTGCGCCTTGGTAGAGGCGCAAGGAACGGTCGTCAGCAGGACTGGGGAGCTCTCCGAGGCACGGGACTCCATCAGAGACCTCAGGCTGAAGCTGGAGGATCTCGAGAAGCTGTTGCCGGAGAGCATGGCTCGGGAGGAGACCTTGGCCAAGAGCCTGGAGGAGGAGAAACAGCTCCGGGCAACCAAGGCCGCCTCCCACCAAGAATACGTGGCGGGTGAGAACAGGTGGATCAGCCATCTGGAGGTCGTCGCCGGCAGGGTTACCTCGCAATTGGCCACCATGGGGTTGCCAAACGTGAGGTACGCTCCTGAGCGCAGCGGGACCGTCAACGCCAAGCTGACCCAGTTCTTCGAGGGCGTCCTCGCGGCCTTGGCCTATCTTCACTCCAACAGGACGGTTACGCTAGCTGAGGAGGCCCGGCGACTTTGCAGGAGGGTTGTGACCAAGGTCCTCACCAAGGTGGCGCACTGGAATGCCGACCTTGACTTCGCGGCCGCGATGACGAGCTTGCCGGATGGTGTTGACCTCACGGCGCTCAAGGAGCGCATCAAGCCCATCACCGACTGCATCGACGAGATCAAGAGGGTGGAAGGCCAGCGCCGGGACTAGGCGTCCCGTTCTTCTTTCCCGCTGCGGGTTCCCGACCAAGACAAATTTTATCTTTAGTTAGAACCGCAGCAATTACGTGATGTAATATAACTCTGAAGTACTCTTAATTTCCATGCACGTTATTTCCCCGTTCAATTCCTCTTTATATGTACGCCCTACGCCGATCGGGAAGGCTTGCCGGCGCGAAAGCCCCAAGCGGCGTCTTGGGGATGGATCCCCATGGCCTGCCGGGTACGCGTGCTGCCGGACAAGCCACCTTTCCGTTCCGAACGCGGCCGCTCAAACTGTCGAGCTTGACTCGAGTCAGAATCGAGGGCGTCGTTGGTCACGGAAGGCTACTCTGCCACTTTCGACATAGCCGCTTGAGCTGTTGAGTGGACTCGAAACAGGGCAAGGGCGTTGCCGATCGTGGAAAAGCCCCCTGGCGTGCAGGTTTTTTTTCATACAAAGCGAACATCTCCGGGGAGAATAACCTCAAATAAGAAAGGTAGCACAAAACAAGGGTTCAGTGCAACTTAGCTTCTATTCGCGGTCGCTCGAGCGTCGACCTTCAGGCCTTTCCTCTTCTTTGAGGGTCACCAAGATGAAGGAGCGCCGAACCAACTGTTAAAGCCGATTCTCACAACTGCGAGCCCCCTACCTGGCGCGCCAAAGATGTCGGTGGGAAACGACACCTATGGGATCACGGTAATCCCTACTACGGTTGTGCGGCGCGGGGTTGTGAAAAGAGCGGATCAAACAGATAGCACGCAGTTCCTTTACCCAGGTTCGGGCCACAAGGATGCGTAAAACCCTACTCCTGCTTTGGTGGATTGTATATCTGAGTTCATGAGCTAGCTATGGGGCGTCGAGAGCTCCAAAAAGCCGAATCCTTCTCCTGGTCGCCTCGGGCCTCCTTTTATAGGAAAGGGGTTGCCACAGTGGCACGCAAGAGGTGGAAAGGGGTACAGTAGTGCGAGGTTATCCTTCGCATTACATGACAAGGCACATTTAATGTGCCTTGCTTAGGTGTCCTTGCTTTATCGGGGGTGGAGGAGAGCCCCATCTCGTCCGTCGCCGCTCCCTCTCGCGTCGACACGCGCCCTGGCCAGCGATGCCTTTGGTGCCATGTAGGCAGGCAGGCAGCTGAGGTGGCGCAGTGGTGGATCTCCACGAAGACTTGCGTGCCGCCACGCAGGTGCCTGCCCAACTGGTTGGGTTGGCAGCTGCATGTGAACGGCGGTGGGGGCGCGACTGGCGCGGGCCTGATGGTGGCCCTATGACGTCCTTGGCAAGGGCCTTGCTGTGGCCCCGGCAAGGGTCTTGCCGCGACGCCTGCTGTCATCCCCGGCAAGGCTCTTGCCGGGGGCCTTGTGGTCCTCCTTGGCTAGGATCCCGCCAAGGATCATCATCTTCTTAAGTGGGTATCTGGTCTTGAATGTCTTCACAAAGATCTGCATGCCACCACGGGGATGTCTCCCGAATCCTTGCCCCATGGGGACAGTGGACTCAAGGGTGACCTCGCTCCGTAAGTGGGGGGCGAGCTGCCATGGCAAGGATCTTGTCGGGCTAGCTAAAGCTGCCCCCCGGCAAGGATCTTGCCGGGGGTATGCTCTGTCCCCTTTGCTCTTTTGTGGTCTTGGCGTCATTCTGCTTCCCTTCGGCTTCGGCCTTACCTTGGCTTACCTCCCTTGCCGTGCTTGGCGCGGCGGCGCTCGCGGCTCAGACTGCCCGTGCACAGTTATAGGGGTACAAAAAGTCCACCCCCTTTTTTTGTACACCGACACACTATTACATGGGACCAGTTCCAGCAGGCTTTTCGCACTGCCCATGTATCAACAGGAGTTATGGCCATGAAGAAGCGCGAGTTCCACAACTTACGCCAAGGAGGATGCACAGTTGGCCTGTATGTGGATGATTTTAGTAAGCTAGCACGTTATGCCCTAGATGATGTCGCTACAGATGCAGCTAAGCAGGAGAAGTTTCTGGAAGGATTGAATGATGAGCTGAGCATGCAGTTGATGGTGGAAAATTTCAATAACTACCAGGAGTTGGTAGATAGAGCTCTCATGATTGAAGGGAAGCAGCAGCAGATTGACACCCGCAAGAGGAAGTATGGACAAGGGAAGTATAATTCTGGAGCTCAGCAGAGACCCCGTTTTACCCCGAACTCGGGAGGACCCCTTTAGCATAACCATGGAGGTCACAATCACACTGGAGGAAGTTTGCACAACCATAGTGACTCGAAGAATGGGAATGGTAATGGAGGAAGCAACAGACAGAACCATTCCAACCCAGCAACACTCGCCAAGAAAGATCTAAGCCACGTTACTGGTTACAAGTGCCAGAAGACTGGACATTACGCCAATGAATGTCCTGAAGCTAAGAATGGAAACGGCAATGGAAATTCTGGGAAGAAGCCCAACCCTTTCAACAGGGGACAAGTGAACCACGTTAATGTGGAGGAGGTTGAAGCCCAGCCAGATGCAGTAATAGGTAAGTTTTTGGTTAAGTCATTTACTGCAGTCGTTCTTTTTTATACTGGTGCATCGCATTCATACATATCAAGGGGATTCGTGGATAAGTATAAACTGCCCACCAAAGTTCTTAGTACACCTATGTTACTGAGCTTGCCAGGAGCAGAGTATATGGCAAGCCAAGGATGTTTTCAGATGCCATTGACCATAGGTAGGCATGTTTTCCCCTCAGATCTGATAATTTTGGATTCGCAAGGTTTGGATGTGATTCTAGGTATGGATTGGCTATTGATGTATGGAGGAAACATCGATTGCACCAGTAAATTGCTCACCACCCCAGAAGGAAGAAGGATCAAGTATGTATCCTAGCATGTGCCGAATAGGACTCAAGTAAATTCCTTATCAGGAGTTGTACAGGAGGAAGTACCAGTGGTGAAGGATTTCCTGGATGTATTTCCATAAGAGTTGCCAGGCATGCCACCGGATAGAGAAATTGAGTTTTTGATTGAGCTTTTGCCAGGCACAGGGCCAATATCTAAGAGACCGTACAGAATGCCCGCAAAGGATTTGGAGGAAATTAAGAAGCATATTAAGGAGTTACTGGATAAAGGTTATATTCGCCCAAGTTCGTCACCTTGGGGATCACCAGTGCTCCTAGTGGAGAAGAAGGATGGATCTTAAGGATGGTTGTTGATCATCGAGGATTGAACGAGGTGACGATCAAGAACAAGTACCCACTACCGATGATCAATGATTTGTTTGATCAGTTGCAAGGAGCTAAGGTGTTTTCCAAGATCGATCTGCGATCAGGGTACTGTTGGGGAACGTTGCGGAAAACAAAATTTTCCTACGGTTTCACCAAGATCCATCTATGAGTTCATCTAGCAATGAGTATTCAGATTGCATCTACATACCTTTGTAGATCGCGAGCGGAATCGTTCACTAGAACGTGGATGATGGAGTCGTACTCACCGTGATCCAAATCACCGATGATGGAGTGCCGAACGGATGGCACCTCCGCGTTCAACACACGTATGGAGCGGATGATGTCTCCTCCTTCTTGATCCAGCAAGGGGGAAGGAGAGGTTGAGGAAGATGGCTCCAGCAGCAGCACGACGGCGTGGTGTTGGTGGAGAAGCAGCACTCCGACAGGGCTTCGCCAAGCACGTGACGGAGGAGGAGAGGTGTAGCAGGGGAGAGGGAGGCGCCAAGATGCAAGTGTCCGGCTGCCCCTTCCCTCCCCCCCTTTATATAGGCCCCCTGGGGGGCGCCGGCCCTTGGAGATCTGGTCTCCCAAGGGGGGCGGCGGCCAGGGGGTGGAGTACCCCCCAAGGCAAGTCGGGCGCCCCCCCACCCTAGGGTTTCAACCCTAGGCGCAGGGGGTGGACCTAGGGGGTGCACCAGCCCACTATGGGCTGGTTCCCCTTCCCACTTCAGCCCATGGGGCCCTCCGGGTTGCGTGGCCCCACCTGGTGGACCCCCGGGACCCATCCGGTGGTCCCGGTACAATACCGGTGACCCCCGAATCTTTCCCGATGGCCGAAACTGCACTTCCTATATATAATTCTTTACCTCCTGACCATTCCGGAACTCCTCGTGACATCCGGGATCTCATCCAGGACTCCGAACAACTTTTGGATTACTGCATATTAGAATCTTTACAACCCTAGCGTCACCGAACCTTAAGTGTGTAGAACCTACGGGTTCGGGAGACATGCAGACATGACCGAGACGCCTCTCCGGCCAATAACCAACAACAGGATCTGGATACCCATGTTGGCTCCCACATACTCCTCGATGATCTCATCGGATGAACCACGATGTCGAGGATTCAATTAATCTCGTATTCAATTCCCTTTGTCAATCGGTATTTTACTTGCCCGAGATTCGATCGTCGGTATCCCAATACCTTGTTCAATCTCGTTACCGGAAAGTCATTTTACTCGTACCGTAATGCATGATCCCGTGATCAAACACTTTGATCACACCGAGCTTATTATGATGATGCATTACCGAGTGGGCCCGGTGATACCTCTCCGTCATACGGAGTGACAAATCCCAGTCTCGATCCGTGTCAACCCAACAGACACTTTCGGAGATACCCGTAGTATACCTTTATAGTCACCCAGTTACGTTGTGACGTTTGGCACACCCAAAGCACTCCTACGGTATCCGGGAGTTACACGATCTCATGGTCTAAGGAAAAGATACTTGACATTGGAAAAGCTCAAGCAAACGAATTATACGATCTTGTGCTTATGCTTAGGATTGGGTCTTGTCCATCGCATCATTCTCCTAATGATGTGATCTCGTTTATCAATGACATCCAATGTCCATAGTCAGGAAACCATGACTATTAGTTGATCAACGAACTAGTCAACTAGAGGCTTACTAGGGACATATTGGTGTCTATGTATTCACACACATGTATTATGATTTCCAGATAACACAATTATAGCATGAATAAAAGACAATTATCATGAACAAGGAAATATAATAATAATGATTTTATTATTGCCTCTAGGGCATATTTCCAACAGTCTCCCACTTGCACTAGAGTCAATAATCTAGTTACATTGTGATGAATCGAACACCCATAGAGTTCTGGTGTTGATCATGTTTTGCTCTAGGGAGAGGTTTAGTCAATGGATCTGCGACATTCAGATCCGTATGCACTTTACAAATTTCTTTGTCTCCATCTTGAACATTTTCACGAATGGAGTTGAAGCGACGCTTGATGTGCCTCGTCTTCTTGTGAAACCTAGGCTCCTTGGCAAGTGCAATAGCTCCAGTGTTGTCAGTGATGAACTCCTTCACCCAAATTGCTTCATGCGCTGCCTCCGAGGCTGCCATGTACTCCGCTTCACATGTAGATCCCGCCACGACGCTCTGCTTGTAGCTGCACTAGCTTACTGCTCCACCATTCAACATATACACGTATCCGGTTTGTGACTTAGAGTCATCCAGATCTGTGTCGAAGCTAGCGTCGACGTAACCCTTTACGATGAGCTCTTCGTCACCTCCATAAACGAGAAACATGTCCTTAGTCCTTTTCAGGTACTTCAGGATATTCTTGACCGCTGTCCAGTGTTCCTTGCCGGGATTACTTTGGTACCTTCCTACCAAACTTACGGCAAGGTTTACATCAGGTCTGGTACACAGCATGGCATACATAATAGACCCTATAGCCGAGGCATAGGGGATGACACTCATCTCTTCTATATCTTCTGCCGTGGTCGGGCATTGATCTGAGCTCAATTTCACACCTTGCAACACAGGCAAGAACCCCTTCTTGGACTGATCCATATTGAACTTCTTCAATATCATTTCAAGGTATGTGCTTTGTGAAAGACCTATGAGGCGTCTTGATCTATCTCTATAGATCTTGATGCCTAATATATAAGCAGCTTCTCCAAGGTCCTTCATTGAAAAACTCTTATTCAGGTAGGCCTTAACACTGTCCAAAAGTTCTATATCATTTCCCATCAAAAGTATGTCATCTACATATAATATGAGAAATGCTACAGAGCTCCCACTCACTTTCTTGTAAATGCAGGCTTCTCCATAAGTCTGCACAAACCCAAACGCCTTGATCATCTCATCAAAGCGAATGTTCCAACTCCGAGATGCTTGCACCAGCCCATAAATGGATCGCTGGAGCTTGCATACCTTGTTAGCATTCTTAGGGTCGACAAAACCTTCCGGCTGCATCATATACAGTTCTTCCTTAAGATAACCGATAAGGAATGTCGTTTTGACGTCCATTTGCCATATCTCATAATCATAGTATGCGGCAATTGCTAACATGATTCAGACGGACTTCAGCTTCGCTACGGGAGAGAAAGTCTCATCGTAGTCAACCCCTTGAACTTGTCGATAACCCTTAGCGACAAGTCGAGCTTTATAGATGGTAACATTACCATCTGCGTCCGTCTTCTTCTTAAAGATCCATTTGTTTTCTATCGCTTGCCGATCATCGGGCAAGTCTGTCTAAGTCCATACTTTGTTTTCATACATGGATCCTATCTCGGATTGCATGGCCTCTAGCCATTTGTTGGAATCTGGGCCCGCCATCGCTTCTTCATAGTTCAAAGGTTCACCGTTGTCTAACAACATGATTTCCAGGACAGGGTTGCCGTACCACTCTGGTGCGGAATGTGTCCTTGTGGACCTACGAAGTTCAGTAGTAACTTGATCCGAAGTTTCATGATCATCATCATTAACCTCCTCTCTAACCGGTGGAGGCACAACAGAAACATTTTCTTGAGCTGCGCTACTCTCCGGTTCAAGAGGTAATACTTCATCAAGTTCCACCTTCCTCCCACTTACTTCTTTCGAGAGAAACTCTTTCTCCAGAGAGGATCCGTTCTTGGCAACAAAGATCTTGCCTTCGGATCTTAGGTAGAAGGTATACCCAATGGTTTCCTTAGGGTATCCTATGAAGATGCATTTTTCCGACTTGGGTTCGAGCTTTTCAGGTTGAAGTTTCTTGACATAAGCATCGCATCCCCAAACTTTTAGAAACGACAGCTTAGGTTTGTTCCCAAATCATAATTCATACGGTGTCGTCTCAACGGATTTAGACGGTGCCCTATTTAAAGTGAATGCAGCTGTCTCTAGAGCGTATCCCCAAAATGATAGCGGTAAATCTGTAAGAGACATCATAGATCGCACCATATCCAATAGAGTGCGATTACGACGTCCGGACACACCATTACGTTGAGGTGTTCCAGGCGGCGTGAGTTGTGAAACGATTCCACATTTCCTTAAGTGTGTGCCAAATTCGTGACTTAAATATTCTCCTCCATGATCCGATCGTAAGAACTTTATTTTTCGGTCACGTTGATTCTCTACCTCATTCTGAAATTACTTGAACTTTTCAAAGGTCTCAGACTTGTGTTTCATCAAGTAGACATACCCATATCTACTCAAGTCATCCGTGAGAGTGAGAACATAACGATATCCTCCGCGGGCCTCAACACTCATTGGACCGCACACATCAGTATGTATGATTTCCAATAAGTTGGTTGCTCGCTCCATTGTTCCAGAGAATGGAGTCTTGGTCATTTTGCCCATGAGGCATGGTTCGCATGTGTCAAATGATTCATAATCGAGAGACTCTAAAAGTCCATCAGCATGGAGCTTCTTCATGCGCTTGACACCAATGTGACCAAGGCGGCAGTGCCACAAGTATGTGGGACTATCATTATCAACTTTACACCTTTTGGTATTCACACTATGAATACGTGTATCATCACGTACGAGATTCATTAAGAATAAACCATTGACCATCGGAGCATGACCATAAAACATATCACTCATACAAATAGAACAACCATTATTCTCGGATTTAAATGAGTAGCCATCTCGTATTAAACGAGATCCAGATACAATGTTCATGCTCAAACTTGGCAATAAATAACAATTATTCAGGTTCAAAACTAACCCCGTAGGTAAATGTAGAGGTAGCGTGCCGACGGCGATCACATCGACCTTGGAACCATTCCCGACGCGCATCGTCACCTCGTCCTTCGCCAGTCTCCGCTTATTCCGCAGCTCCTGTTTTGAGTTACAAATATGAGCAACGGCACCGGTATCAAATACCCAGGAGCTACTACAAGCACTGGTAAGGTACACATCAATTACATGTATATCACATATACTTTTAGTGTTGCCGGCCTTCTTGTCCGCTAAGTATTTGGGGCAGTTCCGCTTCCAGTGACCCTTCGCTTTGCAATAAAAGCACTCAGTCTCGGGCTTGGGTCCATGCTTTGACTTCTTCCCGGCAACTGGCTTACCGGGCGCGGCAACATCCTTGCCGTCCTTCTTGAAGTTCTTCTTACCCTTGCCTTTCTTGAGCTTGGTGGTTTTATTGACCATCAACACTTGATGTTCCTTTTTGATTTCTACCTCTGCTGATTTCAGCATAGCAAATACCTCAGGAATGGTCTTTACCATCCCCTGCATATTGTAGTTCATCACAAAGCTCTTGTAGCTAGGTGGGAGCGACTGAAGGATTCTGTCAATGACCACCTCGTCTGGGAGGTTAATCTCCAGCTGAGTCAAGCGGTTGTGCAACCCAGACATCTTGAGTATGTGTTCACTGACAGAACTATTTTCCTCCATCTTACAACTGTAGAACTTGTCGGAGACTTCATATCTCTCGACCCGGGCATGAGCTTGGAAAACCATTTTCAGCTCTTCGAACATCTCATATGCTCCGTGTTGCTCAAAACGCTTTTGGAGCCCCGGTTCTAAGCTGTAAAGCATGCCGCACTGAACGAGGGAGTAATCATCAGCACGCTGCTGCCAAGCATTCATAATGTCTTGGTTCTCTGGGATGGGTGCTTCACCTAGCGGTGCTTCTAGGACATATTGTTTCCTGGCAGCTATGAGGATGATCCTCAGGTTCCGGACCCAGTCCGTATAGTTGCTGCCATCATCTTTCAGCTTGGTTTTCTCTAGGAACGCGTTGAAGTTCATGTAGACATTAGCGTAGGCCATTTGATCTACAAGACATATTGCAAAGTTTATTTAGACTGAGTTCATGATAATTAAGTTCATCTAATCAAATTATATAATGAACTCCCACTCAGATTAGACATCCGTCTAGTCATCTAAGTGAAACATGATCCGACTCGACTAGGCCGTGTCCGATCATCACGTGAGACGGACTAGTCATCATCGGTGAACATCTCCATGTTGATCGTATCTTCCATACGACTCATGTTCGACCTTTCGGTCTCTTGTGTTCCGAGGCCATGTCTGTACATGCTAGGCTCGTCAAGTCAACCTAAGTGTTTGCATGTGTAAATCTGTCTTACACCCGTTGTATGTGAACGTTGGAATCTATCACACCCGATCATCACGTGGTGCTTCGAAACAACGAACTGTCGCAACAGCGCACAGTTAGGGGGAACACTTTCTTGAAATTGTTATGAGGGATCATCTTATTTACTATCGTCATTCTAAGTAAACAAGATGCAAAAACATGATAAACATCACATGCAATCAAATAATAATAATAGTGACATGATATGGCCAAATATCATATAGCTCCTTTGATCTCCATCTTGGGGCTCCATGATCATCTTGTCACCGACATGACACCATGATCTCCATCATGATGATCTCCATCATCGTGTCTCCATGAAGTGGCTCGCCAACTATTACTTCTACTACTATGGATAACACGTTTAGCAATAAAGTAAAGTAATTTACATGGCGTTTCCATTGACACGCAGGTCATAAAAAATAATGACAACTCCTATGGCTCCTGCCGGTTGTCATACTCATCGACATGCAAGTCGTGATTCCTATTACATGATCATGATCTCATACATCACATATATATCATTCATCATTCATCACAACTTTGGCCATATCATATCACAAAGCACTTGCTGCAAAAACAACTTAGACGTCCTCTAATTGTTGTTGCAAGTTTTTATGTGGCTGCAATAGGGTTCTAGCAAGAATGTTTTCTTACCTACGTGAAAGCCACAACGTGATTTGTCAACTTCTATTTACCCTTCATAAGGACCCTTTCCGTCGAATCCGCTCCAACTAAAGTGGGAGAGACAGACACCCGCCAGCCACCTTATGCAACTAGTGCATGTCAGTCGGTGGAACCGGTCTCACATAAGCGTACTTGTAAGGTTGGTCCGGGCCGCTTCATCCCACAATACCGCTGAAGCAAAATAAGACTAGTAGCAGCAAGAAAGTTGTCAACATCTACGCCCACAACAATTGTGTTCTACTCGTGCAAAGAGAACTACGCATAGACCTAGCTCATGATGCCATTGTTGGGGAACGTTGCGGAAAACAAAATTTTCCTATGGTTTCACCAAGATCCATCTATGAGTTCATCTAGCAACGAGTATTCAGATTGCATCTACATACCTTTGTAGATCGCGAGCGGAAGCGTTCACAAGAACGTGGATGATGGAGTCGTACTCGCCGTGATCCAAATCACCGATGATCGAGTGCCGAACGGACGGCACCTCCGCATTCAACACACATACGGAGCGGATGACATCTCCTCCTTCTTGATCTAGCAAGGGGGAAGGATAGGTTGAGGAAGATGGATCCAACAGCAGCACGACGGCGTGGTGTTGGTGGAGAAGCAGCACTCCAGCAGGGCTTCGCCAAGCACGTGACGGAGGAGGAGAGGTGTAGCAGGGGAGAGGGAGGCGCCAAGATGCAAGGGTTCGGCTGCCCCCTCCCTCCCCCCCTTTATATAAGCCCCCTGGGGGAGCGCCGGCCCTTGGAGATCTGATCTCCCAAGTGGGGCGGCGGCCAGGGGGGTGGAGTACCCCCCAAGGCAAGTGGGGCGCCCCCCCACCCTAGGGTTTCAACCCTAGGCGCAGGGGGTGGGCCTAGGGGGCGCACCAGCCCACTATGGGCTGGTTCCCCTTCCCACTTCAGCACATGGGGCCCTCCGGGATGGGTGGCCCCACCCGGTGGACCCCCAGGACCCATCCGGTGGTCCCGGTACAATACCGGTGACCCCCGAATCTTTCCCGATGGCCGAAACTGCACTTCCTATATATAATTCTTTACCTCCGGACCATTCTGGAACTCCTCGTGACGTCTGGGATCTCATCCAGGACTCCAAACAACTTTCGGATTACTGCATATTCATATCTTTACAACCCTAGTGTCACCGAACCTTAAGTGTGTAGACCCTACGGGTTCGGGAGACATGCAGACATGACCGAGACGCCTCTCCGGCCAATAACCAACAGCGGGATCTGGATTCCCATGTTGGCTCCCACATACTCCTTGATGATCTCATCGGATGAACCACGATGTCGAGGATTCAATTAATCCCGTATTCAATTCCCTTTGTCAGTCGGTATTTTACTTGCCCGAGATTCGATCGTCGGTATCCCAATACCTCGTTCAATCTCGTTACCGGCAAGTCACTTTACTCGTACCATAATGCATGATCCCGTGATCAAACACTTTGATTACACTGAGCTCATTATGATGATGCATTACCGAGTGGGCCCGGTGATACCTCTCCGTCATACGGAGTGACAAATCCCAATCTCGATCCGTGTCAACCCAACAGACACTTTCGGAGATACCCGTAGTATACCTTTATAGTCACCCAGTTACGTTGTGATGTTTGGCACACCCAAAGCACTCCTATGGTATTCGGGAGTTACACGATCTCATGGCCTAAGGAAAAGATACTTGACATTGGAAAAGCTCTAGCAAACGAATTATACGATCTTGTGCTTATGCTTAGGATTGGGTCTTGTCCATCACATCATTCTCCTAATGATGTGATCTTGTTTATAAATGACATCCAATGTCCATAGTCAGGAAACCATGACTATCAGTTGATCAACGAGCTAGTCAACTAGAGGCTTACTAGGGACATATTGGTGTCTATGTATTCACACACATGTATTACGATTTCCGGATAACACAATTATAGCATGAATAAAAGACAATTATCATGAACAAGGAATATAATAATAATGATTTTATTATTGCCTCTAGGGCATATTTCCAACACGTACCACCAGCTGAAGATTCAAGAGCAGGATTTACCTAAGACAGCTTTTACCACGAGGTACAGGCTATATGAGTATACCGTTATGTCATTTGGCCTGACTAACACACCTGCCTACTTTACGAACATGGTGAACAAGGTGTTTATGGATTTTTTGGATAAGTTCATTGTGGTGTTCATTGATGATATTCTGGTCTACTCGAACAATGAATAGAAGCATAAAGAGCATTTGCGTTTAGTACTTGGGAAGCTCAGACAACATCAGCTATACGCTAAGTTCAACAAGTATGAGTTTTGGTTGAAGGAAGTTGGATTCCTTGGACATGTTATATCCGGAGAAGGAATAGCGGTAGACCCCACCAAAGTTGTCACTGTGACAAATTGGGAGGCACCCACGTCAGTTGGAGAGATCCGCAGTTTTCTTGAACTCGCAGGATACTATCATAGGTTCATTGAGAATTTCTCGAAGATTGCAAAGCCTATGACGGAGTTGTTAAATAAGGACACCAAGTTCAAATGGACTGAGGAATGTGAGGCCAGTTTTCAGGAGTTGAAGAGACGCTTGGTTACATCACCAGTGTTGGTTCTACCAGATCAATGCAAGGATTTATCAAGTGTATTGCGACGCTTCTCGTCGAGGACCTGGAGCCGTACTTATGAAGGAGGGAAGAGTTGTTTCATATGCCTCACGACAGCTTAAACCCCATGAGTTAAATTATGCTATGCATGATTTGGAGTTACCAGCCGTAATGCATGTGTTGAAGACTTGGAGACATTTTCTCATCGGAAACCATTGTGAGGTATACACGGATCACAAGAGTTTGATGTATATCTTCATGCAGAAGGAGTTGAATCTCAGGCAGAGCAGATGGTTGGAACTCATTAAGGATTATGATATGAAGTTGCATTATCATCCCGAAAAGGCTAACGTAGTAGCTGATGCGTTGAGCCGCAAGAGTCATGTCAATACACTCATGACCGGAGAGTTACCCAAGGAGTTAGCAGAGGTTCTTCGCGAGCTATGTTTGGAGATAGTTCCGTGAGGCTATGTAACAGCATTGGAGATTCATTCTACTTTGATGGATAAGATCAGAGAAGCTCAGAAGACGGACAAGGAGATTGTCGAGATACAAGAAAGGATGAGCAAAGGAAAGGCTAAAGGATTTCGTGAGGATGAGCACGATACCTTATGGTTCGAGGACCGTGTTTACGTGCCAAATGATCAGGAGATCAGGAAGCTGATTTTGCAGGAGGCCCATTATTCGCCATATTCAATTCACCTAGGAAATACTAAAATGTACCTGGATTCAAAGGATAGTTTCTGGTGGACTGGAATGAAGAAGGATATTGCGGAGAATGTAGCAGTTTGTGATGTATGTCAGAGAGTGAAGGCAGAGCATCAGAAGCCAGCAGGATTGCTACAACCATTGCCGATACTCGAATGGAAGTGGGACAAGCTAGGCATGGATTTTATCACGATATTGCCTAGGACTCGTTCAGGCTATCACTCGATATGGGTTGTAGTCGATCGTTTGACGAAAGTAGCTCATTTCATCCCAGTGAAGACTACTTACACCAGTACTAAGTTGGCAAAGATATACATGACCAGGATCGTATGTCTGCATGGAGTTCCGAGGAGCATTGTATCAGATAGAGGAACCCAGTTTACCTCAAAGTTTTGGAATCAGTTGCATGGAACTTTGGGAACCAGGCTAGAGTTTAGTACAGCTTTTCACCCGCAGACAGATGGACAGACTGAAAGAGTCAATCAGATTGGAGGACATGTTGAGATCTTGTGCGCTAGATTATGGATCTAGTTGGGACGACAATTTGCCTTATGCAGAGTTCTCTTACAACAACAGCTATCAAGCCAGTTTGAAGATGGCCCCTTTCGAAGCATTGTACGGAAGGAGGTGCAGTACACCATTGTTGTGGGATGAACTTGGAGACCATCAGTTGTTTGGACCAGATTTGATTAAAGAGTCTGAAGAGAAGGTTAAGCTGATTCGCGATAGACTCAAGGTAGCCCAGTCCAGGCAGAAGAGCTATGTGGATTCTAAACGCAAGGAGATAGTTTACAAAGTTGGAGACAGGGTGTATCTTCGTGTATCACCCCTTCGAGGAGTGAAACGCTTTGGAGTTAAGGGAAAGTTAGCACCATGTTTTGTGGGACCATACAAAGTTTTGGAACGTATGGGAGAAGTTGCTTACATGTTGGAATTTCGCGAAGGATTGTCAGGAGTTCATGATGTGTTCCACGTTTCTCAGTTGAAGAAGTGCCACGCAGAGATGGCTGATATTCCTCTAAGAGATACAGTGCCACTGGAAGCGATTCAGTTGGATACCGATTTGACCTACGAGGAGAAACCAGTCAAGATTCTCGAGTTTGCCAGCCGAGTTACACGCAGCAAAGTTATCAAGTTTTGCAAGGTTCAGTGGAGCCACCATACCGAGGATGAAGCCACCTGGGAACAAGAGGAAGACCTACAGAAGGATCACCCTCACCTATTTTCTAGCCAACCCGAATCTCGAGGGCGAGGTTCATCTTAAGGGGGGTAGGTTTGTAACATCCCAAATTTTCAATTTGGAATGTTATACATTAGGTTATCATTGCATATCATATTTTATTGCATTTTGGCTTGATCCTAGAAATTCTACGCAACTCAAGGACCCACGAAGAGAGTTGGGAATTTCGTTATTTTCATATTTGATTTTAATTATTTTCTCTTCAAATATTTATTTTATAAAAATAAAAGAGAGAGAGGATAAAACGACTTCCTCAAAATAAAGAAATATTGGAGATTTAATATTAAAATCAAATAAGAATTTTATTCGGAGTTTTATCACTATTTTATTTGAATTAGGGAAAATATGCATTTTTCAAAATTGCATTAGAGTCCCAAATAAATGTTCACCTTGTCTGGTAAACTTTTGGAGGACGGGGAAAATTTATTTCAGGATTTTTGGAGTCAGTTTAGTATTTTGTTTCTTCGTTTTTCTGCGTGGAATTATTTAAGAAAAAACGAACCGACACCGGGCCGTAACTGGCCAGGACTCCCAGTCGGCCCCCTCTTATAAGCCGCCGCCCGCGACCCCCAGCCCACCCGAGCCCACCCGCACCTAACCCTAACCCTAAGCCGCCGCCGCAGGATCCGCCGCTACCGCCGCGGACTTCGCCGCCTCCCAACGCCGCCGCCCCTCGCCGCCTCCCGATGCCGCCGCCCCTGCCCGCCTCGGCGCCGACCACCGCCACCGCCGCCGCCCCGCCGGAGCCCCGTCGCCGCCTCGCCAGAGGTAGCAACCGTCGCCGCCGGTTTTCTTTGGAAAACCGTATGGTTTTTTTAAGAACCCGCAGTTTATTTTTTATATATATCGTTTTTATTTTTTTCCAGTTTAGTTATTTAGCGAACGCCCGTCCGTTCGTTCGTTCATTTTAACGAATGATTTTCACCTTTTAGCCGCAGACAGCGAACGTTCGTTCATTAGCCTGTTCGTCAGTTTTTCTTTTTCTCGGATTTTTCGCGATTATTTTCGATCATGATTTCTGATCCAATTTTTGTTTTAGTTTATCTTTTCGCTCGTTTATCGGAATCAGGTGATTCAAGCGCCTAGAGTTTCGTCTCGAAGCCCTCTTTCTGTTTAGTCAATTTAAACAAGTTTTTGCTACTTTAAAATTTGACTTTAGTCTAGATTAGTAATCGAAGCTTGTTTCTTTCGCAGTTTAAGTTTCGTTGCTTCGTTTGGTTTGATTCTTTTTGCAAACCAGAGTTCTTAAGTTGAACTTTCTGGTTAGATCTTCTTATTTGAGATTTACCCGTGCATCTTTGCTTGATTGCTTATTGTATGCTTGTTTATTTGCGATAGAGTACCCGGAGTGTGAAGCATGCTACTACGAGTCTCTAGGTTTCACGGATCATCAGCAAGGCAAGTAACACTTTGATCATACCTCTTTACTACCCAGTTTTATTGCATTAGATCAATCCTCGAACAATTGCATGGTTAGGATCTGATTAAATTGTGGGTTTGGGAAGTAGACGAGGTAGTACCTATTCACCTGTTTATTATCAAACCTATGGGAGTTACTTCTACATTGCTTATATTGCTATGCTATGCTTGTAGACGTGGATTGGGTGAGTGTATCCATGACAGACTTGAGTATTGTTAATTAATGGTTAACTTAAGGTGGCAACTCTAATACACATCTGGGTGGATTGAGGCACCTGGGGAACCCAGTGTTGCCTGTATTTTTGGAAATCCCGGGGTACCGTGTGATTCTCCTATGGACTGCCACCCAGGCTCAAAGGGATCATAAGACGATTCATGCTAGAAACTTCAGTGTGCAGCCACATGCCATTATGGGCTCTGGCATAGTTGAGTAAGTTGTGAGAAACCTTTCCATGATGGGCTAGCAGATGTAGTGGATTGTAGGTGTACAGGCCTATCTATCGGTTAAGGGGACCTCTTCGGAAAGACTGCCTCTCGGTCATCTGTTTCTCAAACATTATGTAGTGCAAGAAATCCAGCGGAGGAGATCGAGTCTTGTGGGGAAAAGTGCGCAAACCTCTGCAGAGTGTACAGACTAATCATGGTTAGCCGTGTCCCCAGTTATGGACATCTTGAGTATCTAGTTCTTGGATTACCATGTGGATCTCATCACTCTTAATATAATTTGATTGGGTTTAAGGATGATGCTTAGTTGGGATTGAGTTGGGTGAACCTTCTCAATGTTTAACAACCACCATGATAGTTAAATAAAATTTATTACTTTGTTGTAGGAAAAAATTGGCTTACCGCAAAACATATTAACCATACAGACTCCACCAGCCATATATGCATGTAGTGATAGCATTATTCTGTTCATTACTCTTTTGTGTTACATTGCCAGCATATTCCATGTGCTGACCCATTTCGGGCTGCAACATATCATGTTGCAGACTTTTCAGATGATGAGTAAGGAGCCATAGGTCGTTGTCTTTCACTCAGTGATGCCGTTGGAGTTGATGGACTCACTTTATCTTCCAAGCCTTCCGCTGTTATCGTATTAGATGGCCTTAAGCCATATTTATCGTAATAAGTTCTTTTTTGAGACATTCGATGTAATAAGCATGTGATTGCTACTCTGTTATAAATCCACAAGTCATGTGCGTGTCAGTATTACCGATCCAGGGATGACACTGATGCACAGAGATCAGACTGTTTGAGGTCTGGTCGCTACACTAAAGCTCAATCTCATGGCCTTTACATACCATTCCCAATTCCGTATCAACCATGGGAAGATATTAGCATGGATTGTGTGCTTGGTTTGCCTAGGACTAGAAATGGCAAGGCTTCCGTGTTTGTTGTTGTGGACCGATTCTCTAAAATGGCACATTTCATACCATGCAACAAGATTGATGATGCTTGACATGTTGCAAATTTATTTTGTAGGGAAATCTTGCGCCTACATGGAGTGCCAAAGACAATTGTCTCGGACCGCGACATCAAGTACTTGAGTTACTTTTGGAAGACCTTATGCGCCAAGCTCGGAATCAAGCTACTATTCTCCATGGCATACCATCCACAAACCGACGGCCAAACGGAGGTGACAAACCGTACACTCTCCACTCTACTACACGTGTTGATAAAGAAGAATATCAAGGAGTGGGAGGAGTGCCTACCTATCGCCAAGTACGCCTACAACCGTGCAAGACATAAGACTACCGACAAGTCCCCCTTCGAGGTCGTCTATGGTTTCAACCGATTGTCACCATTGGACATTCTTACTCTACCACTGCAAGAGCGCACAAATATGGACGCGAGTGCCCGAGTCAACTACCTCAAGAAGATGCATGAAGATACAAGGCACACCATCGAGCGCCAAGTACAATGACTCGCGACCAAGCTCAACGTCAACAAGAAACCCATGATATTCAACATTGGAGATCTTGTGTCGCTACACCTTCGCAAGGACCGCTTCCTCAACGAACGCAAGTCCAAACTTCTACCACGAGCCGATGTACCCTTCAAGGTGCTTGCACGCTACAACAACAACGCCTACAAGATCGACATCCCACGCGACAAGTACTCTGTGAGCGACATCTTCAACCTCAAAGATCTCTCCCCGTACCATGGTGATGAGGACTTCGATCCGAGGTCAGATCTTTCCCAAGGGAGGGGAGATGATGCGGAGCATCCCAAGGCCATCCCCATGGACCTACCTACATCTCCCACGACACCACTTGGACCAATGACAAGAGCCCGTGCGAGAGCCGTCGAGAACGAGGTTAACTCTCTCCTTGTGGAACTTCCCTTTGACCCACTTGAGACATGGCTACTACCTCAAACGGAGATGCTTTGTGTTCTTAGGTGCCATGTAAGCAACCAAGGAGAAGGAATGGTGCAAGATGGACACCAATAGCATGGACAAGGATTTTCCCAACGCAGAGATGGAGGTACTACCGGTCAACTACCGCCCAACTACCGGTACAACCGCCCAACTACTAGTCAACTACCGGTCAAGCTTCTGTGATCAACCGGTGCAAGGCCAAAACAGCACCGGAACAACCGCTATATCCGCTAAAACCAGTACTACCGGCCCCATGACTGGTACTACCGCCCTGCCTGCGCGTAGTTGAAGGGTTTTCACCCCATGTATCCCCCAACTTACCCCTTGGACTATATATACTTGTCCCTTCGCTCCGTACTAGGGTTAGCATTGGTTTAGCTCATATGTGAGATAGAGCTTTGCTCATCCATACGGATCTACTCCTTGAGAGATACCGCGGCCCCTCTACGGAGAAGATCCATGTTGGATTCAAGACCCCCTCTTGGGTGGCCCCATCAAGACCTCCTCACGGAGAAGAACCGGTTTCCCTATGTATCGTCCCTTGTTGGTTTTGGACCGTGTGATCTCTATGTGTACTTGGATCTAGCATATGTGTGACTATATCTTGTTGGTTTGTCAGACCCTCTTGTGTTTTCCCTCATTTCCCCCTCATGTTCTTCATGTTCTTAGTTGGGATCTGCTCCTTTCGTGGAAGACGGCCGTATAGGGTTCCACCCTACATCACCACAACCTCTACAGAGAAGACCCACCTTGGGTTCAAGACCCATAATGGGAACACCCTCAAGACTTCCTCACGGAGAAGAACTTGCTACTTGTATCGTCCCTTGTTGATCATGGATCATGTAAATGTTTGTGTTTCGAGGATCTATCACACGTGTAATCGAATCTCGTTGGTTAGAGTGATTTATCTCGTGTTTCCCCTCGTGTTTCCCCCTCGTGTTCTTCATGTTCTTCGTGGGATCCGCTCCAATCATGAAAGATCAGGCATCTAGGGTTCTACCCTACATCATCTTGGTATCATGAGCCACGTTGATCACGATTTCGGAGCCTTCCTCATTGTTTTCTAGCCTAAGTTTTTTGTGATTCATCCCAATTTTGAAAATCCCCACAAAATAGCCTTCCCAAAAAATTTGTGATTTGTTGGTTTGATGAAGTTTGGTTTGATTTGATCCATGGATTTCTCGTGTGACCCGTAAATCTAGCTTTCCCACCCTTCCTTCCACCCAAATTTTTTCTTTTCTCCATCGCATTTGGTTTTTCCCGATGTTTTTCCGCCAAATCCACGATCCCCAAGTTTCCTGTTCTTGGCAGAATCGTGTCGCGGTATATCCATGGCCACCTATGGGAACCGGAGGCCCCTTGCTTGTTCGGCAAGGGGACGTCGCGTTGCACAAAGAGCAGACCAACGCACGGCAGCACGGTAGAGAGCACACAAGCAATTTACCCATGTTTGGGCCGCCGCGAGGCGTAAAACCCTACTCCTGCTTTGGTGGATTGATAGTGGAATGGGGATGGCGCAACGCAGTACAATTGCCTGACAGGGGTCGCCGTAGGGCAGCAGTGACTACGCGCGTATGGGGGTGTGGGTTCGTCAACTTCCGAACCCTTCCTACGAGTGCCATGGGCCTCCTTTTATAGATCAAGGGGTCACCACAATGGCAAAGTAGTCATTATCCACTGATATGATAGCAAACAGTGCGATCATACCTAACTCTGCGGGCTAACAGGGTGCATTAAATGCACCGCTTAGTGTCACATCACTGGTTTCCCAGCAAGGCCTGCCGGGCTATCTCGCCGGCTCCGCGCCTGTTCTCTTAACATGTCGTGGGACGGGTGTCATCTGTGGGTTTCTTCTGTAGGAAATGTCTGCCATGTGGCGAATGGCTGCCACTTAATCACCTTGTGGCTTGACACCACACTGATCAACGACGTGGGTCATGCTTGAGTGGTTGATGGGGTGGTTCTGGCACCACGATCCCCGGCAGACCCTGCCAGGGTGCTTTGGTTGCTTGCTTCTGGTGGTGGCCTCGCCCCTTGCCGGGCTCACCTGCCTGGCAAGGGAGGGCCTTCTCTTGCCGATATATTGCTCCTCTGGCCTGATCTTGGTCTCTATGAACTGTATGTTGGTTCTTCAAATCTCTTGTCCTTCAATCTCTAACTTATGTTGGCGCTTCGATCTTGTTCTTGTGCATGTGCACAGTCTGGGCAATGGAGCCAGGTCTGTTGCACCGACGAAAGCCCCCGGGCCTGCCCCGAACGCGCTGTTGAGCGTCGTTGGGGAAGGGCCTAATAAGTGCACAGGCAGGGTTGCTGAAGGGGTTGGCCTTTGGATGTTTCCATTGTTGCTTCATTAGCCTTGATTTCGAGCTAGTTCCCACTTTCCCTGTACGTGGTGTAAAGCCAATAGTGGTGGGGCCACTCAAGTGATGGCCCGTGAATGACTTTAACGCACAGGGTAGAAACTACCAACTTACTCTTCCCACAGCGTGCCCTTATCCTTGGCCACGTATGTTGCATGCATTGCGCGGTGCAGGTAATGGAGGAGCGTGGCGCGGGAGAGCATCTTGGAGGGGGTCCGCCCGCCTTGAATTTGCGGAGGAGGGTCGTGGTCACCCGTTGATGGAGTAGCTACCCTTCTCCGTCTGACCTATAAAAGGGAGGGGTGGAGGAGGGCGGAGTCATCCATCTTTGCACTCTCCTCTCCTTCCCTTGTTCTCTGCTTCCGCCGGTGATGCCGAAGAAAAGAGCTCAGGGCCAGCCCCCGGGCTACTGCTTGGGGCTATTTTTGCCCCATGCTGGTGCTAACGCTCGGGGAGTGAGCCTGGTCCTTGGTGTGGCGAATCTCTTGATCTCTTCGAGGCTCGACCGGGAGGCGGGGCTGGAGATCATTGGTAATCCTAGCATTGCCCCTCCCGGAGGTCTTGGGGCTGTTGTCGATGAGAGGCGGGCCTCCCTGTCCGCTGAAGCAACGGTACTGTTGCATGCCCGTTGTGGGCGATGCCGCTACTGTTTTTGCCCCTTCCCTCTTTTCTCTCCTTCTTTGTTTGGGAGGGGCGACGGGCCTTGCTCGTCACCTTGCACAGCTCGTGAGTGCACGCCATCGGCGGACCGTGGCGGATGAATGCTCCGCCGACCCCTTCATCGCCGCCCTCTCCCAAGTGCTCCTTTTATTCTCCTTTCCCTCTTGTTCCAAGATCCTGGGGAGGAGGAGCAGAGAAAGGAAAAGAGGGGTTATAGGGTGCTTATCTTTTTTCAATCTTAAACTTGCAGGCAATCGCCAAATTTTAATCCAAATAATGTAATCTCTCGAGTCCATCTTTGTGTTCTGTAATGCTTGTACTTGTATTAGCATATGAATGAAAAAGATGAACCTTGCCGGGAACCCATGCATGTGTATGTCCATGCAGAGGTGGGGTGCCTCTTTAATGAAAATAAACGAGTTTTCCCTGGCAGGATATCCTGTCGGCACCCTCTTCGTCTGCCGGAGAGCTATGTCTGCCGGGGAACAGACAGAGGGGCCAGCCCCCCGCCAGCTCCTTTTTACCAAAGGCTACTGCGACCATCCTAACCGAAGCAACTTTCCAGTCACGGATGGGAGCACCTAAGTTTCAAAAGAGAGGCAAGGTTTTCTCATGCGAATTTATAGCTTTCCAGAACACTAATGGACAAGAGGTAAAACTTATGTGTTTGGACTACCAGGGATCATTGTGCCGTGCAATCTTCTTGTTCTTTGTCGAAGCCAAGTTCACGGCAGGAACCTGCAACTCCATGTGGATGAGAATGAATGCAGGATGCAATCCTATATCTATATGCATATGAAAATGCTCATGAAATGCTTATGCAGTGATCTTAGTGTGCTCATGCATGCATGCAGTCTTAATTGGGGTCCCCCTACAATGCTTCTTTGTTTTCTCTTGCACGGAGTCATCGCCCCGGCTTTGTACAAGGGGTTACAGCTGAGGCAAGGCCTGTACAAAAGGGTGGCTGCCGGGCACTGCCCGGCAGCCTCGCGCCTTACGGGTAGTACTTGCGGAGATGCTCAATATTCCATGAGTTTTGCAACTAAGTACCATCTCCGGTCTCCAAACGGACTGCGCTGGGTCTGGTGACCCGTACCACCCGGTAAGGGCCTTCCCACTTTGGTGACAGCTTGTTTGTACCCTTGGCGGACTAAACGCGCCTAAGGACAAGGTCACCTTCCTCAAAACACCGGGCATGAACCTTGCGACTGTGATAGGACGCAGTGCTTGCTGGTAGCATGCAGCACGCGTAGCAGCCCGAAGACGGTTCTCCTCGGGTAGCACAGCATCGTCACGCCGGTGCTGATCTTGCGCTACTTCATCGTAGGCAAGCACTCGACGGGACCCGTAAATGAGTTCCATGGGGATAACTTCTTCTGCCCCGTAGAACAGGGAGAAGGGAGTCTTCCCGGTAGCTCGGTTAGGTGTTGTTCTGAGGGACCAGAGAACTACCGGCAGCTCCTCAATCTAGCGCCTGCCGTGCTTCTGCATTGTATCGAAAGTTCTTGTCTTGAGTCCACGTAGCACTTCAGCATTCACCCTCTCAGCATGTCCATTGCTCCGGGGGTGTGCCACAGAGGCGAATGAAATCTTGCATCTAGGGTACGAACATATTGCATGAAGGTGTGGCTCGTGTATTGGGTGCCGTTGTCGGTGATGATCCTTGCCGGAACTCCAAAACGACACACCAATTCTTTCAAGAACTTGATAGCTGAATGAGCAGTCACCTTTCTCATGGCAGTCACTTCTGTCCACTTTGTTAACTTGTCGATAGCGACGGACAAGAATTCAAAGCCCCCAATTGCTCGGGTGAAGGGGCCGAGGATATCGAGCCCCCAGACCAAAAATGGCCATGATGAAGGGATTGTCTGAAGGGCTTGGGCAGGCAGGTGTGTTCTCTTGGAATGGAACTGGAAGGCTTCACATGTGCGACGAGCTCGACCGCATCTTGTAGGGCTGTGGGCCAATAGAATCCTTGTCAGAATGCTTTCCCAACTAACGCCCTTGATCCAATGTGTGAGCCACACATTCCTTTGTGAATCTCGGCTAGCAGTTCATTTCCATTCTCCCGGCAGACACACTTCAATTTCACACCGTTGGGCCTCCTTCTGTAAAGAGTGTCATTGACAAACTGATACATACTGGCCCTCCGGGCTACTTTCTCAGCTTCATCTTGGTCGCCGGGAAGTTCTCCGGTTTGGAGGAAGCGGACGATGTGCCTTGCCCAGGTTGGAGCCTGGGGCTGGGCAATGAGGACTAGAGGCACCTCCTCTACTGCAAGAGCACTAGCCTCATTCACGGGGTCCATTAGCCTGGCTGGAAGGGGTGGTCCGACAGGATGTGAGGAGTTGTTTCCGGCAGGGTCTCTGCCGAGAGCGGATGACTCAACCGGAGAGGCTTACCGTAGTCCAACTTTCTCCTTTTCTGGGCCATTGTGGCTGGTGATATGGAGGCACTACTGCAGGATGCTGCTAACGTGACACTACAATCAGAGACCCTTCGAGAAACTATGTGCGATGCCATAATCGCAAACGGTGCTGTATGAAAACCGTCAAAAATGTATAAAACTTTTGCGATGATGGATGCATCAAACACGGTTCAGGGTTTAGTTGCGTGTGTGATGAAGGGCATATGGTTCAGTTCAATTAACTGTTTGTGATGAAGAGGAACAAAAGAAACGGGCATCCAGATGAAGGTGTGTGCGATACACAGCATACGGTTCACTGGGATGAACGGTGTGTGATTAGGCAACACAAAAGAAACGGGCAGCCAGATGAAGGTGTGTGCGATATACAGCATACGATTCACTCGGATGAACTGTTTGTGATTAGGCAACACAAAAGAAATGGTCAGCCAGATCAAGGTGTGTGGGATATACGGCATGCGGTTCACTCGGATGAACTGTTTGCGTTGACACAAGAGTACAAAAATGGTTCAACTTAACAAGACGTGTGTGTTGTGCGATGGGATTGCATGCAGTTCACTCGCCCCTTGTCGTCAGTGTGTGACCTCTATGGCAACCTTTCGCTCCCTAGGCGCCTCTTCATGTACCGTGGCAACCGTCCATCGACTCTTCGCCTTTCCCTCTCGATTTGGAACTGACGTCGCACGCTAGCTCTTCCTCCCTCCTCCATTTGCCTTCACCCTTCCTTCTGCCATTGTTTGATCGTCTTCTCCATGGAGGGAACAAGCCAAAAACGACCCCGTTATTCTTGCCCCGATCTGAATGATGACGCGGTGGAGGAACTCATTGATCGGTGCGACGTCCTCACCTCGGCTAGCATGGCAGGTTCGTTCAAGACCATTCTCGACTCAACTAATAACATCATTACAAGGAACCCAAGGGTTCAGGAGCGGTTTGATCTCCCCTATCTTCTTCGTCGTGACCCTGCTGACTGGCACGGGGACGAGGGAAGCATTGCCTTGTGTAAGTTGATTCCGCTTGATAATGATACGTATGATGTTAAGATGCCATTGCTTGAGGGCAAGGCTTGGGCAGGCGCAAATGGAGATTGGGTTGTTTATATTGGGTACAACTGCGAGTGGGAACTTGTGAATGTGTACACTCGTCACCGGGTTCCACTTCAAAAAATCTCAAACGACTGCCCAGAGGTTGAGTATACCAGTATTCTACGTGAGTTCAATTACGATCATGCTGACTGTCGTCTATGAAAGATAGCAATTTGTCGAGTTCCCAACCGCTCTTGGGGTTATAGGAATGCTTATGTTGTCGCTATCTTCGACAAGATTGTTGTCGTCCTTCATGGTTCGACTCGATGGATATTGCTCAAAAATCAGTTTCTATACACGGATGAGTACTGTGATGCAATTCAATACGAGGGTCTTCTGTTTGCTACCACCACTCGTGGCGCTGTTTTTGCATGGAATCCTCATGATTTCGGTACGTTTGTCTTCCACCGTAATTATAATTGTTTCATCCACATGCATGCGTGTTAGCTAGTTTCCCTTTATTAATTAACCTTCTTGTGTTTCCAAGGTCTTGTGAACGTTCCACCACCTATACTTGAAAATTTTATTCACGAGCATGAGGACGAGCAGGACCCATATACTCAGTGGTGCCTAGCAACTTATTCCGATGGATCACCTCTTCTTGTCTGTATACGGGGCACTGCTGATATTACTAAGGAAGCAGGTGTTGTCTCGTACGGTCGCACTCTCCAGACCTATTCCAACATCTGTTGCAGGGTATTCGGGATGGATACTATCGGCATTCTGGGAACGGGGGTCCCCAGACTTGCCTGCCTGCGGCCTGCGACGTGGCTCAAGTGGGGGCCCAGCGTGGCCCATCTTCATCAGCTCAAGCTCAAGACCATCGCGAGGGGCCAAGCCTCGCGGGGCGGACGACAAGAAGCTTCCTCAGAGGCAGCCTCATCAGGCAGGCTTGCGAGGAGCCGAAGAGATCAAGGCAGGGGTACCTCGCGAGGAGCCCGTGATGCAAGCCATGACGAATCAAGACCAGGCGGGCCCCAGGCGGGCGCCAGCCTGCGCAGAGTCCTTGTTTCCCTTTTGGTGCAAAGGGGGCAAGCACAGGCCGAGGCATTAGGCAAAGGTTACCACTCTGGTGCAACGAGACCAAGATCAGCCGTACGGCATGACGGAGGTCACCGTGGAGCCCAAGACGGCGTCACCACCGGTGCTTTTGGCAGCCGAAGACCACCTTTGGTCAGGATAACTTGTACTAGATGTTCCCCTTCAAAATGGCCAATTGTTGGCGCCCTTCCCGCTCATTATTTGGGGAGAGGCCCAGGGCCTCTATAAATAGAGCTAGCCACCACAGAGTAGGGGCATCGAAAAACTCTGGCAGAGAACCTTGATCGAGAACTCTGATCAAGCGAGCTGGTAGAGAAAGAGAGATCTAGACTAAGTAGAGCACACCGCACCGGCACAAGAACACCCCTCACGAGGCTATTCTTCCCTTGTACTGTTCATCATCAGCCCCTGAGGCAATCCACCACACCACACACTGGAGTAGGGTATTACACCACAACGGTGGCCCGAACCAGTATAAATCTCGTGTCCTTTGTGTTGTTCATCATTTCCTGCTTAGATCACGCGAGGGGATCGGATGTAGAATGGTAGGGGAGAGATCTCCACGCGCACCCCAGTGTTCGAACCTCAAGGGTCTGCTGGAACCCGAAATCTGACATTTGGCGCGCCAGGTAGGGGTGCGCCAGAACCTTTCTTCCGCTATTCGCGTGTGATCTTCCTTCGTGTCCATGGCTGACGCTCGTCAGGCCCGCGCCAAGCGCCGGGCTGCTCGCGCCACCCGCGTCGCCCAGACGGCGCCCGTCGGCGTCCCCCCTCATTGTTCCCCGTCGCCTGCCGCCAACGCCGCCACCAGCCCGGCGGAGAACGAGCAGCAGGCCTTGTCTCAGCATCCTTCGGTGCGATGGGATGGCCGCACCGCCACCCCGTCGCTGACTCCAGCTGGCTCGTCGTCCCACGCCCGTCGCGCTCCCATGGATGCGCACACCTCGCTGCTCCTGGCAAGATAGCTCCTGCACTACCGTCCCGTCGACGACCTCTACGAGGACTGGCTCGCCCGCATCACCGAGCTCGTCAGCGCCGTAGGGGGCTCCCCCTTGCGGTCCCTCTTGCTGCCTCGCCCTCCGTTCCGTGCAGGGGGCGGGGATCAGGAGGTGCCTCCACCGCCTCCTCCTCAAAAAGGCGCCTTGGCTGCAAGGCGTGCAGCCCCAGGACGAGACCCTCCACGTCCGGCGCCTGCGCAGCAAGAAGGGAGCTGCCAAGAGATCCCACATCCCCGAGAAGGTGCTCGCGTGCTCCCAGCGCCAGCGCGCCAAGATCGCATCCCTCCACCTCTATGCCAAGACCCCGCGCTGCTCCAGGCGGCGGCACGTGGTGATCCCCAGGAGCAAGCCCAGCACTAGCAAAGGGCGCCGGTGGCCACAGCAGGCTGCCTCGCCTTCACCCCCGAGCTACGCGGCGTCACATGGCCAGGCAAGTTCAAGCCCGACTTGCCCCCTCGCTACGATGGCACGGCGGACCCCACGGAGTTTCTACAGCTCTACGAGCTGGGCATCGTAGCCGCCAATGAAGACGAAAAGGTCATGGCGAACTGGTTTCCCATGGCGCTCAAGGACGGCGCCCACACCTGGCTCCTGAATCTGGCCCCCGGCACGATCTCCTCCAGGGAAGAGATGCGCACCCGCTTCATCGCCAACTTCTAGGGCACTCGCGACCGGCCCCCGGCCATGAGCGACCTGTGCCGCATCAAGCAGCAGCCAGGGGAAACCCTGCAGAAGTACATCCAGCGCTTCAACTACGCTCGCCTCAAGATCCCCAAGGTGACTGAGGAAGCCATCATCTCAGCTTTCTCCGACGACGTGCGCGACATCAAGATGAAGGAGGAGCTGGCAATCCATGAGGACCTGTGCACATCCCTGGAGCTGTTCAACCTGGCGACCGAGTGCGCCAGGGCTGAGGAAGGGCGTCTCTCCCTCCTCGAACTCCCGGCAGCCGACCCAGAAGAGAAGAAGCTCAAGGCCAAGGACGTGAAGCGCAAGGGGGCTGCCGTGCTTGCAGCGGAACCAGACACCAAGCGAGGCAGGGATCAGCCCGATACTGCGTGTACCACGACCTCCATGCCCACAACACCAACGAATGTCAAGAGCTCATGGCCGTACGAGACGGGCGAATCGGCCGGCGCCCCGAGCGTAACGACAGGGGCTATGGCCGAGGAGGAGGAAGAGGTGGAGGACGATGGGAAGACCATGGCCCTCGCCAAGGGTGGCGTGACCGACCTCGCGAGGATCGCTGGTAGGACCAGCCTCGTGAGGATCGCCCGCACGGCAACGCGGGTCTCCTTCCTCTACCGCCACCACCAAGGAGGAATGAATACCAACATCAAGACAATGGGGCTGGGGGCTTCCAGGAGCCGCGCGCAATCGCTTGCATCCTGGGTGGCGCCCAGGACCCAGCCTCCCAACGCATCTTCAAGCAGTTTGCTCGCGAGGTGAATGCAGTCCTCCCCAAGCTTGAGGCCACACGCCCCCTCAGGTGGTCTACGTGCGTTATCATGTTCAGCTCAGCGGATCAGCTCAAGTGCGCGACAACGGCCGGAGTCCTCCCAATGCTTTGCTCCCCAGTCATCAGCAATGTGCAAGTCAACAGAACCCTCATTGATGGCAGGGAGGACTCAACGTTCTGTCTGTTGAGACGTTCGACAATCTCCAAGTGCCATATGATCAGCTCCAGCCGACCAAGCCTTTCTCAGGAGTCACCGATTGTTCCACTATTCCAATAGGGCAGGTTCGCCTTCCAGTCACCTTCGGGCAGCACAACAACTACCGCACCGAGCTCATCGACTTCGACGTCGCCCACATCCGCCTGCCGTACAACGCCATCCTCGGGTACCAGGCCCTAGCCAAGTTCATGGCAGTGACTCACCATGGCTACAATGTCCTCAAGGTGCCAGGAAGCGGTGGAGTCATCACCATACCTTGTGAAGAAAGGGACGCAATGTGTTCGCTCGAGCACGCATTCCAAGCCGCACCAATCGAAGACCCAGATCATAGGAGCGGAAGACTTCTCGAGGCGACCCTCAAGAAGAAGAAGGCTTCGCCTGGCCCAAACCACAAGGAGGAAGGCGCCTCCGGAGGTGTTGCGTCCGGTTTCGCGCCTGATCAGGGAGCGCCGCCCTCTCACGCATAGGAAGGCATGCCTGGCGCCCTCCTCAGGCAGGGCTCGGGTGCTCTTTCTTGGAGAACCACCGACTTTGCTAAGGTTGCGAGGGAGGCGCTCGGGCACCACTTGGAGGGGTGCTTCCAGGCACGTTTCCCTCAGGAAGATACAAGGCAAGGAAGACCAAACCCTCAGGAGTTCATCGCAAGAAATACCCAGGAGCTACAAGAGTCAAGAATCATGCACGGCAGCTGCCACTTGCCTGCCGCAGCCCCACATCCAGGCGAGGATTGTGGGCTGCGCGTCTGCATCGACATACCGGGGCTCAACCGAGCCGCATCTCAGGAGCGCCTATGGCCTTCGACCGTGGGGCGCTGCGAGGGGCCACCCCACAGCTATGTTCGCATGCCCTTCGGCCTGCCGAACGCAGTCGCCGCTCACCAGCGCCTGCTGAGGAGCATTCTGGAGGCTCAGGAGGTCAGACACTATGCGGTCCTGGTGGAGATGGAGATGGTCCTCGAGGACCCACCTGTGTCCCCGGAGCCTCCCGAGGCCCCTGGGCCTGGGGGCTCATGAGGACCGGCGTCTTCACCATGCATCGCCCGCTTCTTCAACATCACTTCATCTTTGACAGCATCACGTGACATATTTCTAAGTTCCGTTTTTAGCTGGGAGCGCCCGCAGGGCCGCATCATTCCCAGGCCGCGTGGGTCCACCCTCGCGGCGTTTATCCATTTTGCTTATGCTCTTTACTTACCTTATTGGGGGCGCGCCTCGGGCTGCATCATCCCCAAGCTACTCGGGTCAGACCCAGCGGCGTTTCCTGCATCTACCTTAAAATGAATTTGCTCTTTCACGCTTAATCTCTTTCCCATGATTATCACCTGCTGCTTATCGCGGACTTCTCCACTCTCATGCAAAGCGCTTGCACGTTAAAAGGGGGCGCCTGAGCATCACGACTCATGGGCTCTTACTGGCTCTCCAGCCCTCACCCCCTGGCCTTGACCCACGACATCGTGACCTGTCATACCAGCGGCGGCTGAGCTCGCTCGAGGGCCGGGACCTGAGGACGCAGAGCATTTGCATTCTAACCACCCTGCAGGAGCACACCATTGATAAAGGCCCAGAGCCAGGCACAACCCGCCTCGAGGTAGGGCCTCGTGAGTCCCGCGCTGGCTCACGGGTGCCCAGATACACCTCTCCTAGCCCTACCATGCCGACCACGTGTCAGGGCGGGGCTGTACACGCCCCGGGGGCTCCTCCCGGAGGGGAGCCCCCTCCCACGTACTAGTGGAAGCACCATGCTCTGCGCTGGCTAACGACACTGCCGAGGAGCGGCTATGCCCGTACACATACGGAAGCGCTATGCTCCGCGCTGGTGATAAACAACTGAGTGCGGCCCATGGTCGTACCAACCTCAGGGAGCCTATAGCTCAGTGTCCGGCACCATCGCAACGCCTCCCCTCGGGAGCGCCGCATGAGGGGGCTGGACACGGGGGCTACGCCTGGGCCTCACCCGAGTGTACGCCACCTATCCAGGTCCCTCGGACCTGGTCGTCGCGCGCCCTCCCTGAGCGGAGCCAAGGTATGAAGACCCGTTTGAGCATCAAGGGGGACTCTTGAGCATTGAGACTCAGGAGCCTAACTGGTCACGTAGCCCCTCACTCCTTAGTCCCATCCTTGGTTTACGGTCGGGGCTAACGCTGGGTGAGGTACGCGTGGGGCCGGGCCCTGCGGACGTAGAACGACCAATCCACTCCTTACCTCCTCCTTCCCTACCTGTTGCTCGCGCGTCAAGGGGGACTCCTGAGCATCGCAACTCAGGAGCCTAACTTGCCACATAGCCCCTCACTCCTTAGTCCCGTCCTTGGTTTCCGGTCGGGGCTAACGTTGGGTGAGGTACGGACGGGGCCGGGCCCTGCCGACGTAGAGCGCAAGCAAGTAGGAGACGAAAATGCAAATTCCAGGAAATTTAAAGCAAATATTAAAAGCCATAGACTATTTCATAAAGCCAAACACAAGTTTAAACGCCTCCGTGAGGCATGGTGCATGTTGCAGGAATAAAAACAGGGCAGAGGCCGCGAAGGGATCACTCACCCGTGACGCCGTCGCCGGTGGTGGAGTCACGCTGGGCGACTTTGCCTCCTGAGGTCGTGGAGCTGGCGGTGTTGCGCCCGGGCAAGATGCTGGAGGAGCGGAACTTCCCCAGCAAAACCTCGGCTCGACCTTTCACGGCCTCGGCGGCAGCAGCGGCACGGTCGCCGCTCACGGGCTCCAGCAGGCTGTCGAAGTCGACGTTGGGGTCGCGCAGGTAGATGTGGCTGAGGACATGCGTCAACGCCGCAGAGGACAGGGCACGCGCCTCGGGCTCGACCGTGGGGCAAAGGCCGTCTACGACGTCTTCAAGCGCATCGACCAGGAAGGGGAGCAGCTTGGCGAGGCTGTCCTCCACGCCAGCCAATGGCTCCTCCAAGCCGCTCTCGTACAGCGTCTTCAGTATGGCGCGAGCCTTCTTCTCCAGCTTCGCGAAGGCCACCCGATCTTCCGCCAGGACCCTCGCCTTGGCGTCCAGCTCGATCCTCTCCGCCTTCAGCGATCGCTCCAGCGTCTCCAATCGGCTGTGGTGGTCATCAAGCTTGGCGTCCCGATCCTTGATGGCAGCCTCCCGAGCCTTCATCTCCTCCTCCTTCTCCTGGTGGTCGCGCACCTCCTTGGTGAGCTCGTCATGCAGACCTTGCAGCTCGGCCTCCAGCGCCTTGCAGTGGCCTTGGGCAGTTGCAGCGTCGCCCAGGGCAGCGTCGCGAGCGACCTTGGCTTGGTTGGCGGCCTGTTTCTCCCCGTCGGAGGCCAACACGGCCTGGCTCACCACTGCTCGGATGGAGGCGGCAGAACGGGCACAGCCAGAAGCCAGCACCAGGCGCCCGGCCACTAGGCGAGGGTCCGCGCCCAGAAGATCCTCCCGCAGCTGGCTCAGCTCATTGGCAACCTGGTCCAGGACAGCAACAGAAGGAGCAGAAGAGGCAGGAACTAGCGGAGCAGGCGGACAGGACGGTAGCGTGATCACGGCTGGGCAGGGAGGAACCTCCTGGGCCTTGGCTGCTCCAGTCGCAGCATCAAGCGCGGTCGACTTCAAGGTCAGCGGGGCAACGGGGGCTGACTCCTCGCCAAGGGGTCCCAGCTGGCCTCGCGAGGATGATCGGGTAGGAGAAGCACGAGCCTCGTCGTCCTTTCCCCTAGCAGAAGGAGGCGCCGCCCCGGTGGATGGACTCGCCCCGAGCAGCACCGTGGAAGCCCCTCTCAACTTCTTCGCAGTGGGCGCCGGCCTAGCAAAAGAATACGGACGTCAAGCCTCGGCGGCAGAAACCAAGCAAAGCACAAATCAAGCACTTACTAGTCGTCGTTCGTGGACCCAAGCAACCTCTGGCCGAACTTGAAGCCCGAAAGCCTGCAGCTGGGGTTGGCCTTGGGAGGCCCGGAAGCAGAAGGCACATCAGGAGGGCCGGAGCTGGCCCCGGACAGCCCAGGGACCTGAGCAGACCCTGGGGGAACCAGGCTCGACCTGCCCTTCTTTGTGATCAAGGGAGAGTCCTCCCCTCCTCGCCTGGCGCTGGCCTCGTCGTCGTCCGACATGGAACGGAGGGCCTGGGACTTGCACCAAGGGAAGGACTCCCTCGACTCCTCTCCGGTCGCTTCAGAGTCGGACTCTTTCTCCTCCGCCTCTTCTTCCCACTTACTCCCGCTGGAGCTGCTGGAGGACACGTTCACCGTCGCCAGCGCCGCCAGGTCCTCGGGAGCCCCCGCGGGCACCAGCTCCTCTCCATTGAAGGTGGGCATGGCGTTCACCACCTGCTCCCAGTCGTCGCGAAGGAACAGGGGGACATGGGCGCCCACCGGGCTCGCCTCGTCTCCCCCAACCAAGGAATGGAGGGCCGCGATCAGGTTCTCATCAATCAGGGCCTCAGAGCTCAGGCGCAGGCTACTGGCATCCACTTCCCCAAGCCTCCACAGTGGGAGCGAGTGCTCTTGGAGTGGAGCCACCCGGTGCTCCAAGAACTCCCTCAGGAGCGTGGCCCCGGTCAACTTCGTCGCTCCCAAGTTGCTTGGCCTCAGGTCCGTATTCATCCTCTTCAGCACCGCCCTCGCACGGGGGACGACGAGCTCCGCGCAGGAACATGCGTCGACGGCCTTAGGCTGCCCCGTGGGCAGCGATAGCCGGGGGTGGACGCGCCCGACATCCACCATGACCCACTTGCTCTGGAAGCCTTCGATCCGCTTCCCAGGCTTCGAAATAGCATTGGAGTTGGAGTACGCAATGAAACTCGCGCACACGGAGACATGGGCACCAGAAACCCGAAGAGAGAAAAAGTGGCGCAGCAAGGCCACCGAGGGCTTTACCCCAACATGAGCATCGCAATAGTAAGCAAAAATCGCTAGGAGAAGAATAGAGTTGGGGTGGAGATGCAGAGCTTGCAAGTTGTATTGGTGGAGAACAGCTAAGAAGAATTCAGAGAAAGGAGGCACCAGACCGGCGACGATGGCGCTCACGAAGAGCGGGTAGAAGGTGCTCCCCTTGCCCTCAGGCTGGTCCGAGCCGGCCTTGAGCACAGTCGCCCCCTGGCGGCCCTGCGCCACCGTCATCAGGCGCGTGAGGGCGAGGTTCTTCTCTGAAAGGTTCGGGGCATCTAGAGCCGGCGAGTACCAGGCCTCGGTCGGAGACTTGCGGGGCGCCATGGCGCACCGGAGGAGAAGAATTGAAACAGATCTGGAGGATTTCGGGAGCAAGAAGGAGGAGAACGAGAAAGGGGATCTGGAGCAATACGAGCGAGAACAAAGCAAGTAAGTCTGGCCCAAGTACTCCTTTTGTCAGACGGACAGTTGCCGAGGTGTCGTGGAGAAGCGCAGTCGCCCACGTCCAATCAACCGCCACGCGGCGCCCAAGGCCGCAGGCTGTTGGGGCCCGCGGCGCTTCGCGCTTGCCCCTTCGCTTCTCTGCCAAGCCAAGCCCCCGCGCGCCTTGGGCCTGGGGGCTACTGTCGGCGTTCTGGGAACGGGGGTCCCCAGACTTGCCTGCCTGCGGCCTGCGGTGTGGCTCAAGTGGGGCCCCAGCATGGCCCATCTTCATCAGCTCAAGCTCAAGACCCTCGCGAGGGGCCAAGCCTCGCAGGGCGGACGACAGGAAGCTTCCTCAAAGGCAGCCTGATCAGGCAGGCTCGCGAGGAGGCGGAGAGATCAAGGCAGGGGTACCTCACGAGGAGCCCGTGACGCAAGCCATGACGAATCAAGACCAGGCGGGTGCCAGCCTGCGCAGAGTCCTTGTTTCCCTTTCGGTGCAAAGGGGGCAAGCATAGGCCGAGACATCAGGCAAAGGTTACCATTCTGGTGCAACGAGACCAAGACCAGCCGTACGGCATGACGGAGGTCACCGTGGAGCCCAAGACGGCGTCACCACCGGGGCTTTTGGCAGGCGAAGACCACCTTTGGTCAGGATTACTTGTACTAGATGTTGCCCTTCAAAATGGCCAATTGTTGGCGCCCTTCCCGCTCATTATTTGGGGAGAGGCCCAGGGCCTCTATAAATAGAGCTAGCCACCACAGAGTAGGGGCATCGAAAAACTCTGGCGGAGAACCTTGATCGAGAACTCTGATCGAGCGAGCTGGTAGAGAAAGAGAGATCTAGACTAAGTAGAGCACACTGCACCGGCACAAGAACAACCCTCGCGAGGTTGTCTTCCCTTGTACTGTTCATCATCAGCCCCTGAGGCAATCCACCACACCACACACTAGAGTAGGGTATTACACCACAACGGTGGCCCGAACCAGTATAAATCTCGTGTCCTTTGTGTTGTTCATCATTTCCAGCTTAGATCACGTGAGGGGACCGGACGTAGAATGGTAGGGGAGAGATCTCCGCGCGCACCCCAATGTTCGAACCTCAAGGGTCTGCCGGAACCTGAAATCCGACAGATACCGGTGTACTAGCGCCAACACCTTCTCCCTGGTTCAGTATTCAAAGTCTTGGAGGAAACTCGCTCTTCCTTGGACAAAACTATCCAATGATGGTGGAAGGCGATCCAGCTGCTATGGACACAACGTTACTACCATTTATGAGAAGCAACTGTATCTATACCTCGGACATTACTATGCTTCCCTACCGTCCCAATATGCGTATTGAAATAGGCTGCTTCAGCCTGGATGATCAGTCCTGTGTTGGTCTCGAGATTGATAGTAGCTGGCCCTTCCCAGAGAATCACTTCTGGTTCAAAGCAAGTGTTTCCAACACCGACGAGTGGTTGAGCTGAAGTTCATTTCATCGCTTTGTTATTTGTTGTGTGAGAAAAACTTTACTAGAATGTTTTGTTGGAAAAGATCTATAATCCAACGTGTATCCTCATTGTCGTTGTGGGTTGATGACTTATTGTATGTAATCAATGGTACATTTGCATATGCGTCCATGAACTCACGCCTAGTGGTGTGCATATGAACAGTGCTAGTGATTTTAGTTCCAAAAATTAGACAGTGCTAGTGATTTGTAGCTGCATATTTTGACAAATCGCAGTGTTACAAGGTTGACAAATGGCAATGTTACTAGATAAACAAATGTCAATCTTTCCAGTCTGAGAAATGGCAACATACCCAAAATGACAGATATGCAAATCTTACCCAATTGTTTGTACGTGGTTGCGCACGGGTCATGCAAAACAACCGTTTGCGTTGAAGGGATGCAGAAATCCTGCTCGGCACATTTTCCCTTGGCTTCCTGGGGAAGCTGTCGGTTTGCATACGAGTGTTCTAACTAAAACGTTTGCGATGGGTGTTTTATATTTAAAAACTGTTGATGTTTTTTTCAAAATAAAATCACTTGATGAGTCTGTACATTAAGTGAGAAAAATGCAAGCTCGTTCAAACCATGTCTTTCATTCAGTCACACTGCAAATTTATATTCATATGACCGAGAATTCGAGATATAGTATTAAACCCCAAAAAAACTATATCGGTAACTTTACTGGAGGCTATATTTTTATTCACCACATGATATGTGTTTTGCTTGGAGCGTCTTGTCTGAGTTGAGTCTTTGATTTTAGTTTACCACAATCATCCTTGCTGTACACATCTTTTGGGAGAGACACACATGATTCGGAATTTATTAGAATACTCTATGTGCTTCACTTATATCTTTTGAGCTAGACAATTTTGCTCTAGTGCTTCACTTATATCTTTTAGAGCACGGTGGTGGCTTTATTTTATAGAAATTATTGATCTCTCATGCTTCACTTATATTATTTTGAGAGTCCTTTAGAACAGCATGGTAATTTGCTTTGGCTATAAAATTAGTCCTAATATGATAGGCATCCAAGATGGATATAATAAAAACTTCCATATAAGTGCATTGAATACTAGGAGAAGTTTGATACTTGATGATTGTTTTGAGATATGGAGATAGTGATATTAAAGTTGTGCTAGTCGAGTAGTTGTGAATTTGAGAAATACTTGTGTTGAAGTTTGCAAGTCCCGTAGCATGCACGTATGGTAAACGTTGTGTAAAAAATTTGAAACATGAGGTGTTCTTTGATTGTCATCCTTATGAGTGGCGGTCGGGGACGAGCGATGGTCTTTTCCTATCAATCTATCCCCCTAGGAGCATGCGCGTAGTGCTTGCTTTTTAATGACTTGTAGATTTTTGCAATAAGTATGTGAGTTCTTTAGGACTAATGTTGAGTCCATGGATTATACACACTCTCAACCTTCCATCATTGCTAGCCTCTTCAGTACCGTGCATTGCCCTTTCTCACCTTGAGAGTTGGTGCAAACTTCGCCGGTGCATCCAAACCCCGTGATATGATACACTCTATCACACATAAACCTCCTTATATCTTCCTCAAAACAGCCACCATACTGATACGTCCATTTTGCATCATGCTTTTATATCGATATTTATTGCATTATGGGTTGTTATTACACATCATGTCACAATACTTATGCATATTCTCTCTTATTTTACAAGGTTTACATAAAGAGGGAGAATGCCGACAACTGGAATTCTGGGCTGGAAAAGGAGCAAATATTAGAGACCTATTCTGCACAACTCCAATAGACCTGAAACTCCACGGAATTTCTTTTTGGAAATAATAAAAAATACTGAGCGAAGAAAATACCAGTGGGGGCCTACACCCTGGCCACGAGGGTGGGTGGCGCGCCCTACCCCCTGGGCGCACCCCCTACCTCGTGGGCCCCCTGTTGGCCCTCCGGTGCCCATCTTCTGCTATATGAAGTATTTCGTTCTAAGAAAAATCATAAGCAAGCTTTCGGGACGAGACTCCGCCGCCACGAGGCGGAACCTTGGCGGAACCAATCTAGGGCTCCGACGGAGCTGTTCTGCCAGGGACACTTCCCTCCGGGAGGGGGAAATCATCGCCATCGTCATCACCAACGCTCCTCTCATCGGGAGGGGGCCAATATCCATCAACATCTTCACCAACACCATCTCCTCTCAAACCCTAGTTCATCTCTTGTATCCAATTCTTGTCTTTAAGTCTGGGACTGGTACCTGTAGGTTGCTAGTAGTGTTGATTACTCCTTGTAGTTGATGCTAGTTGGTTTATTTGGTGGAAGATCATATGTTCAGATCCTTTATGCATATTAATACTCCTCTGATTATGAACATGAATATGCTTTGTGAGTAGTTACGTTTGTTCCTGAGGACATGGGAGAAGTCTTGCTATTAGTAGTCATGTGAATTTGGTATTCGTTCGATATTTTGATGAGATGTATGTTGTCTCTCCTCTACTGGTGTTATGTGAACGTCGACTACATGACACTTCACCATTATTTGGGCCTAGAGGAAGGTATTGGGAAGTAATAAGTAGATGATGGGTTGCTAGAGTGACAGAAGCTTAAACCCTAGTTTATGCGTTGCTTCGTAAGGGGCTGATTTGGATCCATATGTTTCATGCTATGGTTAGGTTTACCTTAATACTTCTTTTGTAGTTGCGGATGCTTGCAATAGGAGTTAATCATAAGTGGGATGCTTGTCCAAGTAAGGACAGCACCCAAGCACCGGTCCATCCACATATCAAATTATCAAAGTACCGAACGCGAATCATATGAACGTGATGAAAACTAGCTTGACGATAATTCCCATGTGTCCTCGGGAGCCTTTTCCTTCATATAACAAATTGTCCAGGCTTGTCCTTTGCTACAAAAAGGATTGGGCCACCTTGCTGCACTTTATTTACTTTTGTTACATGTTGCACGTTACAATTTATCTTATCACAAAACTATCTATTACCTATAATTTCAGTACTTGCAGAGAATACCTTGCTGAAAACCGCTTATCATTTCCTTCTGCTCCTCGTTGGGTTCGACACTCTTACTTAACGAAAGGACTACGATAGATCCCCTATACTTGTGGGTCATCAAGACTCTTTTCTAGCGCCGTTGCCGGGGAGTGAAGTGCCTTTGGTAGGTGGAATTTGGTAAGGAAAATTTTATATAGTGTGCTGAAATTTACTATCACTTGTTACTATGGAAAGTAATCCTCTGAGGGGCTTGTTCGGGGTATCTTCACCCCGACCAGTAGAGCAAAGAGCTGCTCCTCAACCTACTGAACCTACTGAAAATGAAATGTCTACTTTTAGATTCCTTTGGGTATGATAGAAAAACTACTAGCTAATCCTTTTGCAGGAGACGGAACAATGCATCCTGATGAGCACCTAATATATGTGGATGAAGTTTGTGGTTATTTAAGCTTGCAGGTGTGCCTGATGATGTTATTAAGAAGAAGGTCTCCCCTTTATCTTTGAAGGGAGATGCATTGACATGGTATAGGCTATGTGATGATATGGGATCATGGAACTACAAATGATTGAAATTGGAATTTCATCAGAAGTTTTATCCTATGCATCTTCTTCATCGTGATCGTAATTATATCTATAATTTTTGGCCTCGTGAAGGAGAAAGCATCGCTCAAGCTTGGGGGAGGCTTAAATCAATGTTATATTCATGCCCTAATCATGAGCTCCCAAGGGAAATAATTATTCAAAAAAATTATGCTCGGCTTTCTGATAACAATCGCACCATGCTCGATACTTCTTGTGATGGCTCTTTTATGATGAAGACTATTGAATTCAAATGGGATTTATTGGAAAGAATTAAACGCAACTCTGAAGATTGGGACCTCGACGAAGGTAAGGAGCCAGGTATGACACCTAAGTTTGATTGTGTTAAATCTTTTATGGATACCGATGTTTTCTATAAATTTAGCACTAAATATGGACTTGACTCTGAAATAGTAGCTTCTTTTTGTGAATCTTTTGCTACTTATGTTGATCTGCCTAAGGAGAAGTGGTTTAAATATCATCCTCCCATAGAAGTAAAAGTAGCTGCACCTATTAAAGTTGAAGAAAAGACTATCACTTATAATGATCATATTGTTCCTATTGCTTATGTTGAGAAACCACCTTTTCCTGTTAGGATAAAGGATCATGCTAAAGCTTCAACTGTGGTTCATAAAAGCAATATTAGAACTTATACACCTCTTGAGAAAGTTAAAGTTGAACCTAATATTGCTACTGTTAAGGATCTCTTGTCCGATAATATTGATGGGCATGTTATTTATTTCTGTGATGAAACTGCTAGAATTGCCAAACCTTGTGTTAAAGATAAACATAGACCTATGGTAGGCATGCCTGTTATTTCTGTTAAAATAGGAAATCATTGTTATCATGGCTTGTGTGATATGGGTTCTAGTGCTAGTGCAATACCTCATGACTTATACAAAGAAATTATGCATGATATTGCACCTGGTGAGATAGAAGATATTGATGTCACAATTAAACTTGGTAATAGAGATACTATATAACCAATTGGAATTGTTAGAGATGTTGAAGTCTTGTGTGGGAAAACTAAATATCCTGCTGATTTTCTTGTTCTCGGTTCCCCATAAGATAGCTTTTGTCCCATTATATTTGGTAGACCCTTCTTGAACACTGTTAATGCTAGGATAGATTGCAAAAAGGATGTCGTTACTATTGGTTTGGGTGATATGTCTCATGAGTTTAACTTCTCTAAATTCCGTAGACAACACCGTGAAGCGGAATTTCCTAGTAAAGATGAAATAATTGGTCTTGCTTCTATTGTCGTACCTCCTAGTGATCCTTTAGAACAATATTTGCTAGACCATGAAAATGATATGTTTATGAATGAAAGAAGGGAAATAGATGAAGTATTCTTTAAACAGGGACCTATTCTGAAACACAACTTGCCTGTTGAAATCCTAGGGGATCCTCCTCCACCCAAGGGTGATCCCGTGTTTGAGCTTAAACCGTTACTTAACACTCTTAAATATGCTTATCTTGATAAGAAAAAGATATATCCTGTTATTATTAGTGCTAACCTTTCGGAGCATGAAGAAGAGAGGTTATTGAAAAATCTGAAGAAGCATCGCGCTGCTATCGGATACACTCTTGATGATCTTAAGGGCATTAGTCCCACTATATGCCAACACAAAATAAATTTGGAGAAAGATGCCAAACCAGTTCGTGATCACCAACGACGGCTGAATCCTAAGATGAAAGAAGTGGTAACAAAGGAAATACTAAAGCTCCTTGAGGCAGGTATAATTTATCCCTTTGCTGATAGTCAGTGGGTAAGCCATGTCCATTGTGTCCCTAAGAAGGGAGGTATTACTGTCGTTCCTAATGATAAAGATGAATTGATTCCGCAAAGAATTGTTACATGTTATAGGATGGTAACTGATTTCCGCAAATTAAATAAAGCTACTAAAAAGGATCATTACCCCTTACCTTTTATTGATAAAATGCTAGAAAGATTATCCAAACATACACATTTTTTTCTTCCTAGATGGTTACTCTGGTTTCTCTCAAATACCTATGTCGGCCGATGATCAATCAAAGACCACTTTTACTTGCCCTTTCAGTACTTTTGCTTATAGATATGCCTTTTGGTTTATGTAATGCACCTGCTACCTTTCAAAGATGCATGATGGCTATATTCTCTGACTTTTGTGAAAAGATTTGCAAGGTTTTCATGGACGATTTCTCCATTTATGGATCCTCTTTTGATGATTTCTTAAGCAACCTTGATCGAGTTTTGCAGAGATGTGAAGAAACTAACCTTGCCTTGAATTGGGAGAAGTGCCACTTTATGGTTAATGAAGGTATTGTCTTGGGGCATAAAATTTCTGAAAGAGGTATTGAAGTTGATAAAGCTAAAGTTGATGCTATTGAAAATATGCCATGTCCCCAAGGACATCAAAGGTATAAGAAGTTTCCTTGGTCATGCCAGTTTTATAGGAGGTTCATTAAGGACTTCTCAAAAATTTCTCGGCCTCTAACTAACTTATTACAAAAAGATGTACCATTTGTCTTTGATGATGATTGCGTAGAAGCATTTGAAATACTTAAGAAAGCATTAGTCTTTGCACCTATTGTTCAGCCACCTGATTGGAATTTACCCTTTGAAATTATGTGTGATGCTAGTAATTATGCTGTAGGTGTTGTTCTAGGGCAAAGAGTTGATAAAAAATTAAATGCTATCCATTATGCTAGTAAGACTCTAGACAATGCTCAAAGAAATTATGCTACTACTGAAAAAGAGCTTCTAGCAGTTGTATTTGCTTGTGATAAGTTCAGGCCTTATATTGTTGATTCTAAAGTAACTATTCACACTGATCATGCTGCTATTAAATATCTTATGGAAAAGAAAGACGCTAAACCTAGACTTATTAGATGGGTTCTCTTGCTACAAGAATTTGATTTGCATATTATTGATAGAAAGGGAGCTGAGAACCCCGTTGTAGACAACTTGTCTAGGTTAGAAAATGTTCTTGATGACCCACTACCTATTGATGATAGCTTTCCTAATGAACAATTAAATGTCATAAATGCTTCTCGAACTACTCCATGGTATGCTGATTATGCTAATTACATTGTTGCTAAATTTATACCACCTAGTTTCACATACCAGCAAAAGAGAAAGTTTTTCTATGATTTGAGACATTACTTTTGGGATGACCCACACCTTTATAAAGGAGTAGATGGTTTTATTAGGCGTTGTGTACCTGAGCATGAACAGGAATAGATCCTACGCAAGTGTCACTCCGAGGCTTATGGAGGACACCACGCTGGAGATAGAACTGCACATAAGGTATTGCAATCCTGTTTTTATTGGCCTACTCTCTTCAAGGATGCCCGTAAGTTTGTCTTATCTTGCGATGAATGTCAAAGAATTGGTAATATCAGTAGACGTCAAGAAATGCCTATGAATTATTCACTTGTTATTGAACCATTTGATGTTTGGGGCTTTGATTATATGGGACCTTTTCCTGCCTCTAATGGATACACACATATTTTAGTTGTTGTTGATTACGTTACTAAGTGGGTAGAAGCTATTCCAACTAGTAGTGTTGATCATAACACTTCTATTAAGATGCTTAAAGAAGTTATTTTTCCGAGGTTTGGAGTCCCTAGATATTTAATGACTGATGGTGGTTCACATTTTATTCATGGTGCTTTCCGTAAAATGCTTGCCAAGTATGATGTTAATCATAGAATTGCATCTCCATATCACCCACAGTCTAGTGGTCAAGTAGAATTGAGCAATAAAGAACTCAAATTATTTTTGCAAAAGACTGTTAATAGGTCTAGGAAGAATTGGTCCAAGAAACTTGATGATGCATTATGGGCCTATAGAACTGCATATAAAAATCCTATGGGTATGTCTCCATATAAATGGGTTTATGGAAAAGCATGTCACTTACCTCTCGAACTAGAACGTAAGGCATATTGGGCTATTAAAGAGCTCAATTATGATTCCAAACTTGCCGGTGAGAAGAGGTTATTCGACATTAGCTCACTTGATGAATGGAGAACCCAAGCCTATGAGAATGGCAAATTGTTTAAAGAAAAAGTTAAAAGATGGCATGACAAAAGGATACAAAAGCTTGAGTTTAATGTAGGTGATTGTGTATTGCTATACAACTCTCGTTTAAGATTTTTTGCAGGAAAACTTCTCTCTAAATGGGAAGGTCCTTACGTTATCGAGGAGGTCTATCGTTCCGGTGCCATAAAAATCAACAACTTCGAAGGCACAAATCCGAAGGTGGTGAATGGTCAAAGAATCAAACATTATATCTCAGGTAATCCCATAAATGTTGAAAGCAATGTTATTGAAACCGTAACCCCGGAGGAATACATAAGGGACACTTTCCAGAATGTTTCAGACTCTAAAAAGGAATAGGTATGTGGTACGGTAAGTAAACCGACTCCAAAACAGTTCTAAAGGCAATTTTCTCCGTTTTGGAATATTTAGAAAAATAGAAAAATAAGAAGCAGTCCGGGAAGGACACGAGGGCTCCACGAGGGTGGAGGGCGCGTCCTACCCATCTGGGCGCGCCCCCTGCCTCGTGGGCATCTCGTGCTCTCTCCGGACTCCGTTTTCTTGCACGATATGTATTTTGGTCAGTAAAAATTCATTATATAATCTCCCGAGGGTTTTGACTCCTTTATCATGCAAATATCCTCTGTTCTTGTTTCGAGCTGTTTTTCTGACAGATCTAGATCATCATGACGTCTCCAAGTGCTCCCAAGGACAAGTTCTTCGAGAAGGTCATCAACCCCTACCTCGCGGAGGTGCTGCAACACCCTCAAACCATTGAGATGCATGAGGGGTGATGCACATCCACGATGTTGAGGGACTGAGGAAGACCGAAAGCATGGAGACAAGGCTCGAGGCAATGGAGCAACAAGTTTTCAAGTGCCAGGAGATGGTGGAGCGTGGACTTGACTAAAATCACATGATGATCGCGGAGTTCATCAACAACCACAAGTTGGATGCCAAGGACATTGGGGAGGCCATCTTCAAGCTCCACGAGAAAATCAAGCACCTCCAAGCCCAAATCTATGACCTGCAAAACCAAAACTTTGAGTATGAATATAGATACAAGAGAATGAGTTTGGCTGCAGATTTGAGGATCCCGGAGACTCGATCATCCTTCTATGATGGTGAGCCCATGCTTTGGAAGATGGACGACAAGCCTACTTCATCAACAACCCCATCTCCACCACTTCTGAGGAAGGAGACATAATCACATGGGTATGGGCACTCCCCTTGGCAACTGCCAAGCTTGCGGGAGGTGCCCCGGTATCGTATCACCACCACACTCCTATCTTTACCGTTTTTCTTAGTTTGATCCTTTTATTAATATCTTGATCTAGTAGAATAAAGTTTTGGTATGATTTAGTTTTGAGTTTTGCTTATGATCCTTTATGTAATCGAGTCCGTGAGCTATATAATAAAGATTAGTGTTGAGTCAAGGGCTTGATTATTTTGCCATGTTCTTGAGTGAATAAAAGAAAGAATAAAAAGAAACAAAGAGATCATATTGATCTTATGGAGAGTAATGACTTCACATAGAAAGAGTATGATGATTAAAAATTGTTGAGAGTTGACAAACATAGCTTTGGTCATCGTTGCAATTAATAGGAAGTAACAAATAAAGAGGGGTTTCACATATAAATATACTATCTTGGACATCTTTTACGATTGTGGGCACTCATTAAAATATGACATGCTAAAGAGTTGATGTTGGACAAGGAAGACAACGTAATGGGTTATGCTTTCTTATATCTGAGATAAAGTATATTGTCATGGATCTTCCAACATGTTGAGCTTGCCTTCCCCCTCATGCTAGCCAAATTCTTTGCACCAAGTAGAGATACTACTTGTGCTTCCAAATACCCTTAAACCCAGTTTTGCCATGAGAGTCCACTAATGTCTACTACACAACCTTCTTCTTGTAGACGTTGTTGGACCTGCAAGTGCACAGGTTTGTAGGACAGTAGCAAATTTCCCTTAGGTGGATGACCTAAGGTTTATCAATCTGTAGGAGGCGTGAGGATGAAGATGGTCTCTCTCAAGCAACCCTGCAACCAAATAACAAAGAGTCTCTTGTGTCCCCAACACACCCAATACAATGGTAAATTGTATAGGTGCACTAGTTCGGCGAAGAGATGGTGATACAAGTGCAATATGGATAGAAGATATAGGTTTTTGTAAACTGAAAATTTAAAAACAGCAAGGTAACAAGTGGTAAAAGTGAGCGTAAACGGTATTGCAATGATAGGAAACAAGGCCTAGGGTTCATACTTTCGCTAGTGCAAGTTCTCTCAACAGTAATAACATAGATAGAACATATGACAAGCCCTCAACATGCAACAAAGAGTCACTCCAAAGCCACTAATAGCGGAGAACAGACGTAGAGATTATGGTCGGGTACGAAACGACCACAAAGTTATTCTTTCAAATCAATCTGTTGGGCTATACCTATAAGTGTCACAAACAACCCTGGAGTTTTTACTAGAATAACACCTTAAGATACAAATCAACCAAAACCCTAATGTCACCTAGATACTCCATTGTCACCTCAAGTATCCGTGGGCATGATTATACGATATGCGTCACACAATCTCAGATTTATCCAACCAACATAAAAGTACTTCAAAGAGCGCCCCAAAGTTTCTACCGGAGAATCAAGAACGTGTGCCAACCCCTATGCATAGGTTCCCAATGTCACGAAACCCGCAAGTTGATCACTAAGACATACATCAAGTGTTCTCATAAAGACTCAATCCGATGAGATTACTTCAAAAGGGGAAACTCAGTTCATCACAAAGGAGTAGAGGGGGAGAAACATCATAAGATCCAACTACAATAGCAAAGCTCGGGATGCATCAAGATCATGCCATAGAGGAACACGAGAGAGAACACGAGAGAGAGAGAGAGAGAGAGAGATCAAACACATAGCTACTGGTACATACCCTCAGCCCCGAGGGGGAACTACTCCCTCCTCGTCATGGAGAGCGCCGGGATGATGAAGATGGCCATCGGAGATGGATCCCCCCTCCGGCAGGGTACCAGAAAGGGGTCCCGATTGGTTTTTGGTGGTTCTGGAGGCTTGCGGCGGCGGAACTCCCGATCTATCTTCTGTTCTGGAAATTTTAGGGTACGACGGTATATATGGGTGAAGGGAGAACGTCAGTGGAGCTATGGAGGCCCCACGAGGCAGGGGGCGCGCCTAGGGGGAGGGCGCGCCCTCCACCCTCGTGACCGCCTTGTGGCTCTTGGCGTGGTGTCCAAGTCCATCAGGTGGGTTTCCTTCCAAAAATAACTTCTCTAGTTGATTTCGTTCCGTTTTGACTCCGTCTGATATTCCTTTTCCTCGAAATACTAAAATAGGCATAAAACAGCAAATCTGGGCTGGGCCTCCGGTTAATAGGTTAGTCCCAAAAATAATATAAAAGTGGATAATAAAGCCCAATATTGCCTAAAACAGTAGATAAAGTAGCATGGAGCAATAAAAAATTATAGATACGTTGGAGACGTATCATCCACCATATCTACCTATGGATTGAGTAAGATCCTTCAAGTAAGTTGTCATCGGTGCAAGAAATAAAAATTGCTCTCTAAATATGTATGATTGATTAGTGTGGAGGAAATAAGCTTTATACGATCTTGTGATGTGGAAGAAATAAAAGCGACGGACTGCATAATAAAGGTCCATATCACAAGTGGCAATATAAAGTGACGTTCTTTTGCATTAAGATTTTGTGCATCCAACCCTGAAAGCGCATGGCAACCTCTGCTTCCCTCTGCGAAGGGCCTATCTTTTACTTTTATCTCTTACCCTTATGCAAGAGTCATGGTGATCTTCACCTTTCCTTTTTACATTTTATCCTTTGTCAAGCATAGTGTGTTGGAAAGATCCTGATATATATATCTAATTGGATGTAAGTTAGCATGAACTATTATTGTTGACATTACCCTTGAGGTAAAAGGTTGGGAGGCGAAACTATAAGCCCCTATCTTTCTCTGTGTCCGATTAAAACTCCATAACCACAAGTATTGTGTGAGTGTTAGCAATTGTGAAAGACTAAATGATAGTTGAGTATGTGGGCTTGCTGGAAAGCACTGACATAGACTCTTTCTGATGTTATGACAAATTACAATTGCTGCAATGACTGAGATTATAGTTTGTTGGTTCTCAATGAAGTTTCTGATTCATACTTGACATTGTGAATAGATTATTACATGAGCATAAGAAATCATATGACATTATCCATATATGTTGCTGTTATAAGGATGATCATGATTGTGACGCCTCAGATTCAATCGTACACTAATCATGCATGCAAACGTGTACGATCAAGATTAGGGACTCACGGGAGGATATCACAACACAACTCTAAAACATAAATAAGTCATACAAGCATCATAATACAAGCCAGGGGCATCGAGGGCTCGAATACAAGTGCTCGATCATAGACGAGTCAGCGGAAGCAACAATATCTGAGTACATACATAAGTTAAACAAGTTTGCCTTAAGAAGGCTAGCACAAAATGGGATACAGATCGAAAGAGGCGCAGGCCTCCTGCCTGGGATCCTCCTAAACTACTCTTAGTCGTCGTCAGCGGGCTGCACGAAGTAGTAGGCACCTCCAGTGTAGTAGAAGTCATCGTCAACAGTGGCGTCTAGATCCTGGGCTCCATCGTCTGGTCGCAGCAATCGGGTAAAGAAAGGGGGAAAAGGGGGAACAAGGCAACCGTGAGTACTCATCCAAAGTACTCGCAAGTAAGGAGCTACACTACATATGCATGGGTATATGTGTAAAGGGCCATATCTGTGGACTGAACTGCAGAAAGCCAGAATAAGAGGGGGATAGCTAATCCTGTCGAAGACTACGCTTCTGGCAGCCTCCGTCTTGCACCATGTAGAAGAGAGTAGACTGAAGTCCTCCAAGTAGCATCGCATAGCATAATCCTACCCGGCGATCCCCTCCTCGTAGCCCTGTTAGAGAGCGATCACCGGGTTGTATCTGTCACTTGGAAGGGTGTGTTTTATTAAGTATCCGGTTCTAGTTGTCATAAGGTCAAAGTACAACTCTGGGTCGTCCTTTTACCGAGGGACACGGCTATTCGAATAGATTAACTTCCCTGCAGGGGTGCGCCACATAACCCAACACGCTCGATCCCATTTGGCCGGACACACTTTTCTGGGTCATGCCCGGCCGCGGATGATCAACACGTCGCAGCCCCACCTAGGCACAATAGAGTGGTCAGCACGCCGGTCTAAATCCTATGCGCGCAGGGGTCTGGGCCCATCGCCCATTACACACCTGCACGTTGCGTACGCGGCCGGAGAGCAGACCTAGCAACCTCCATTACAAAGGAAGTCACGTTACGCGGTCCAACCTGGCGCGCGCCACTCAGTCGCTGACGTCATGAAGGCTTCGCCTGATACCACGACGTCGAGTGCCCATATCTTTCCCACGTAGTTGGTTAGTGCGTATAGACCAAATGGCCAGACTCAGATCAAATATCAAGATCTCGTTAAGCGTGTTAAGTATCCGCGAACGCCGACTAGGGCCAGGCCCACCTCTCTCCTAGGTGACCTCAACCTGCCTTGTCGCTCCGCCACAAAGTAACAGTCGGGGGCCGTCGAGAACCCAGGCCCACCACTACCTGGGTGGAACCACCTGCCCCTTCAGCCCCCATCTCCGAACAGTATCACAGGTAATGTAACAGTGTAAAGTATATAGCATATGCCCATGATCACCTCCCGAAGTGATCACGGCCCAGTAGTATAGCATGGCAGATAGACAAGAGTGTAGGGCCACTGATGGAACACTAGCATCCTATACTAAGCAGTAGGATAGCAGGTAAAGGTAACAACAGTAGTAGCAAGGACAGGCTATGCAGCAGTATAGGATTAACTGAAAGCAGTAACATTCTACACTACTCTAATGCAAGCAGTATAGAGAAGAATAGGCGATATCTGGTGATCAAGGGGGGGGGGGCTTTCCCGGTTGCTCAAACAAGAAGGAGGGGTCGTCAACAGCGTAGTCGAACTGGGGGTCACCGGCAGCCTCGGGGTCTACCAGAAAGAAGTAACGAGGGGGAACACAATAAATAATAGAGCAAACAAAGCATCACAAAGTGTAACATGGCAATACGCGGTGCTAGATGTGACCTAACGCCGAAGGAGGTGATATCGGCGAAGGGGGGAAACATCTGGGAAAGGATTCCCGGTGTTTCGTGTTTTCGGACAAGTGAACCGAAGGGGGAAAGTTGCGAGTTCGATAGGTTAGGGATGTGTGGCGGACGAACGGGCTGCGTATCCGGATTCGTCTCGTCGTTTTGAGCAACTTTCATGTTGAAAATAATTTAATCCGAGTTACGGATTAAAAGATATGATTTTCTAAAGATTTTATTAATTTCTGGAATTTAATTAATTATTTAATTTAATTCGAATTTGGATTTATGACATCAGCATGATGTCATGCTGACATCAGCAGACAACAGGGGTTGACTAGGTCAAACTGACGTGTGGGTCCAGTGGGACCCACCTGTCATACACTGTTTAGGTTAATTAGGGTTTAGTTAAACTAATTACTGTTTATTTAAACTAACAGGTTAATTAAATTATTAGTTAGGATTAATTAACTTAATTAATTTAGTTAATTAATTAATTATTTAATTTTTTTATACATTCTTTTTTCTAATGTTCTGAGCGTGGGCCCCCTTTGTCATTGGCCCTAGGGCCATAGTGGTTCGGGTGCTACGGGTGCGGGCGCAGCCCGAGTGGGCGCACGCCCAGGGGCGCGGGGGGCGGCGGGGCGCCGGAGCAGCAGGGGGCGGTGGCCATGGCGTGGCCATGACCAAAGTGGGGCGAGGCCGCGGTGGAAGGCAGGGCGGCGAGCATCGGCGGCCAGAGCAGCAGCAGGACGAGACGGCCGCGGGAGCCGTCCGACGGGAGCGGCCGTAGGCGCGAGTGGCACGGGCGTGGCCGGCGCGGGTGCGCGCCAGTGAGGCCAGGGTGCGGCGCGTGCGCGAGCAGGCAGCGCAGGGACGCGGCAAGGGGCGCGGAGCTGGGCGCGGTCCGGCGGGCGCGAGCACGACGAGCAGGCTAGGCGAGCGTTGTGACAGCGGGGGTGTAAGGAAAGGAGGGGCGCAGCGAGCGGGGCTCGACGACGGGAGTGCTACGGGGCGCGGTGCGGTGGAGGCGGTCGCGGTCGGGGCGGAGTAGCGAGGCGAGGCGCGCGCGAGGTCGGGCGCGGTTCAGCGCCAGCAGGCGCGATGAGCGCGAGCAACGGGCGTGGGAGCGGAGCGGGCAGAGAGGCAAAAGAGGAGAGGGGCGAGGCTCTCACAGTGGTCGTAGGGTTTTGGCAGCGGGGCGCGAAGTGGAGGTTGGGGCGTTGCGACGGAGAGGGGCGGTCCGGCAAGGAGGAGGCGCCGGCGAGGTCGTCGTGCGGCGAGGGCGAGGTGGCATCAGGTGGCGTTGGGCTCAAGCGTGGCCGGGGGTTCGTTCCCCCTCTCGATCCAGATCTGGATCGGGACGAGGAGGAGAGGGAGAGATAGAACGTGGGGGGAAGTGGGGATCGTGGGTTAGGGTTAGGTCACGGTGGGGGTTAGTAGGAGGGGAGGTGGGTCGGCCTGGTGGGCGGTAGGCTGGGTCGTGGCCCAATTGGTCCAGGGGGTTTGCTTTCTCTTCTTCTTTGTCTTTATTTGTTTTGTCAGATCTTTTTCTTATTTTTATTTTCTGTTTTATTTCTAGTTTCTTTTATTTTTAGTTTTATAAAAATTACCACTAGTATTTAAATTTGTATTTATAAATAAACTACTGTCAGATTAATTCTTAGCTCATAATAAAATAGTTTTAATATTTTATAAAATTAAATAGGCTTTTATTTAATTGTTTTCACTACTGGTTAAATCATTTTAGTGCATTTAAACATTTTATAAATATGTGGATTCTCCACCATAATTAACTATGCAATATTTGTCACCTCTAGAACATTTTAGTTTTTATGATCGAAAACTTTTAACGTTTGTCTAAAATTTAAATTTGATTTTGAAACGTTTTGATCTAACGTGAGGTTAGCAACAGTAACAGAGGTGACATGGCATCATTAGCAGAGGGTTACTGTAGCTTAATTATCCGGGCGTCACAATTCTCCTCCACTACAAGAAATCTCCTCCCGAGATTTAAGAGGGGAGTGATGGGGAAGGAATTTGGTTACGAAATTCTAACGAGTCTTCTCGGTCTTGGTTGCTCTTCTCGAAGCGGTCGATCCATTACGTTGATGTCTCCATTTCTGTGCTTCATGTCATCATGATGAAGTCGTCCTTTCCTTTGGGAACTCCAACGTACTTACGAATAGGTAAGGGGCAGCTCGGCTACGACAGAATGCTTATGAGGGAAACAATCTGGGGTTAACCCATGAATGAGCATAAGATTATCTCTCGAGTTGAACATATAAAATACATCGAGAGTAAGGTATGAAGGTACAATAAGAGGTTCCAAGCGGATAGATAGCTGCTCGAAGTCTGAACCAGAGTGAGAAAGGGGTTCAGAGCAGCGAGAGTAAGTGTTGCGTCTGATACCAGAATAGAGCACTAGGAAGGTGGCCCGTGAATTAAATATGAAGCTAAGCATGGGGAATAACCATTAGTAACAGGGTTGTACAGGAGAGTCAGGTTTCGATCCTTTGGAACTGTGGGTTATGGGCCCACCTTGTGGTTAAAAGTAGGAAGAGCGTTGACATCTTGCACGGTCATGATAGCAAGACAAGTCAGAGGGTAGCCTATCAGTTATGTCGGCAACAATGTCGGTACCAAGGGCGAGGGACGAAGAGAACCATTTTCCTGCTCGTTGAACGAGGCGGACCAATAGGCAAAGTTCTTGTACATCGGTGGTTACCGGAATGTCATCAACAATAGTAACAGGTTCTTGCTGACAGAATTGTACACCGAGGTGTTTACATAAGCAGGAGAATATTGCTTCTTAGATCATATAGATCACAAGAAAGGTTCAAACAAACAATGGAAAGTAAAATATGATTATCATATTAGACAGAACAATGGAAAGGAAAATGTGTTAAAACACATATTTCAGGGGTATATCCTTTCCAAGGACAAGAGAAGCATGATGTCCATGCCAGGATAGAAAGTAGAAAACCATTAAGGTAAGGGGAAGGGATTTCATGATATTACCCATACAACGGTGTTTGGATAATTGAGCAAGAAAACATTTAGCATTGGGCTTCAAATGTTCCTGTTGAAAAATCGAAGTACCACATACATGCTTCGAGATTGCATTGACATGGTCACTGGGTAAAGATCAGACTTTGGATACACAAAGGATCCATTAGGAACAACTTATAGAATAAGTCTTATAATTTCCTCATGGAAGAATGGATAGCATTGGTAAAAGGAAAATTATAACAATAGGTCCTCCGGTCAGGTGTGCTAGGCATGACATCACCTTACCGGGTCACATAAAGACCATTGTTATAACTCTGGGGAATATGCTCCAATCATCATAACTGACCGAGATTCATATCTGATTGGTGTCAGGATAACTCAGACTCAGGATGCCTGAGAAGAAAAGGTGCAAAACAAATTATCGAGATGACATTATAAGGTTCTCAAGGAAATGAACTATGGAAACGAGTTTCCAAAGCAAGAGTTCATCATTAAAACAGGGAGAGGGTGACGGGGTAGCTGATGGAGTCAGCGACAATCCTCGAGATTTCCAAAAATGTGGATTTCCACAGTTATGTGAACAAGGAGATAACATTTGTCGAATCAAATGATATAATGATGTATGCTCGAGGAAAATATACACCATTAAAAATTGGTTGAAAAGTGCACCCAAAATATGGGCTTATAGTAGCATGATCAACGTTAGAATGGTGGTTCAGCAACCGATAGGCTAAGAATGAATTATCGATCATTAACTTCAAAGCAATAGGGTTGCTAGAAGTGCAGAATCCAAACAACACCATTCACTTGTGGGTACCCCAGTTGGAATCGACACGAGGACGAAGAAAGAATGGTGATGGTGAGAAGTATCATTATAGCAAGAATTCTTAAGAGGTGGAGCAATCCTCACAACATTCTTGACATCAAAGATGGTAATACTCCGCAGTAGAACATGACATAAGTTGGATCGCAAGGAACTCAAGGTACAACACAAAACAATAACAAGTTTTGTGTTGGAGGGAATGCAATAATGTTGTCGATGATAACCCAAATCATCGAGGGCAAAGGATGCTATTTCTCATCATGAATTCAATTGATATCCTAGAAGAGCTTGGAATGCTGATGATGATCACGACACATTTATCGAAAGATTTCATGAAGATGTAATCAATCGGTGATGACATCTAGTCAAACTAATGACAAGCGGAAGGTTATTGGGACCATGGTTACGACGCAAACTCGAAATCAAGCTTTCAAGGAGAAATGATATGATGAGGAAAATTGACGTAAGCTTAGCTCGTCGTCGAAAATTGTGCTCCGTGAAGGACTAGGTAGCACAGTTAAAATTTAGCACAATGATTATATAGCCGATCAGGCTAGGAATGACTTAAATGATTATTGACTCGTAAGCAACAACAATTACCTAAGAGTTATTGAATCAGAGTGTGGAATCGATTCACTTATCGGTGTCCTCGGTTGACGACAAACCAGAACCCAGGAAAATTGGAATCGGTGAGAAATAATAGTTGATGAAGAACCCATAAGAAGTTATGCAGTTCTATGATATTCTTGAGATACCAGAATGTAATACACGATGGTAGATCAAAGTAAAGGTTGGACGGGTGCAATGATCTGTACAAGACAAGTACTTCAACTTATTTGAGAAATGGTACTTAAAGGAGAACATGGTTGGAACCACGATTGCAAAAGGCCAAATCCCATATATAAGATGAACTTATACCAAGGGAATAATTAATTTAAGAGAAGCTTTAATGATAAGATCTATATCATGTCCATGGGCATGAACACAAAGTTCAAGGTCGACTCCCACTTCTCCAATGCATAACCTTTCATTCACTTCTCACTTTCCATGAAGTTGCAACGTTGAAATTTTATGTGACGAAAAGCCAGTAGAGTATAACCCGCATAACCTTCGGGGTCACACAAATTAGGGAAGGCATAGGTTCAACCCATCGAGGCGTCTTAGGAACATATACCACAAACTATAGGAGTAGTTAGCACAAGCTTGGAAGTAGAGCACGATTGACAAGCAGAGGATACAAGTCTCCAAAGCAAAAGACATGATTTACCAAAAGGCATTATGTATCCGAGGAAAACTCACAAGGTTATTGAATATGAAGGACACTGTCGGATAATAATCCAACAAGGGGTCTTGTGGTCTACAATGGAGCTGATGCAAGTATCGGTACTCTATCAGAGGAAGAAGGAACAAAGGGGCATCGGATTATAGAAACAACTAACTAATTCAAAGCTCAAATGCAAAGGAATTATCATTTCCAAATCAAGGGATCAGAAGCCAACGGTCTGATTAAGAATGGATAGGTTGAATAGACTTAGGGGTACAATCGACAACAATTTGATTGGTCGATAACCAGCTCATGTTCAAAATGACATCTGAGCCGGAAAGATAATTTAAAAGGATCAACTGATGATTGTGTGCATTCGCACTGATGTTGAGTCAATAGGATCAAAATGACGGTGTCAAAGGAGACTAATAAATATTGCCAAACATATGGGAAGCATCCATAATGCAAGCAGACAAGTATTTGCAAAGCAATAAGTTGCTAAGGATTTTTGGAGGATCGAATAGTATATTGAAGACTTTTATGAAATACCTGAACAACTGAGAAGGAGCGGATACTCGATAAGTGCAAGGGATTATCTATATGGATATTCTAGTGGCAAAGAGCCGTTAGGCGGTAAGCTCAAAGGATTCTCGGAACAACGAAGAGCAGTTCGTTGCACCTTGTAATAACAAGCTCAATGGGATTGAATGTAAGAATGGCAGGTGCATGCAGTTTTCATAGAGGTTGACGGTGGAAGGAAATCGCAATTGCGATGGCACAAAGACTCGAGAGAGCATCGTAGAGTAACTTCGGAATCTTCTAGTGCAGCAGGCGATCATATGAAGTGAGGGGCTTTCTGGGAGAAAGTATTTTCGAGAACCTAAAGTTAGTTTTGTTTTTAGCAAAATCATTTAACCCGAATAGAAGAGAGTTCAGAGTCCCAGAGTAAAGGTCGAGGAGTAAAAGATCCTAATACCACCCAATGGCGACGTGGGCCCGTAAGGCACACAACCATCTTAGTCAAAGTTTTTGCAATGTCTAGACTCGACTTCGGCCAAGGAGTGTGAAAGGGGGATTCCTACAGGCAGTCGGCTCTGATACCAACTTGTGACGCCCCTGATTCAATCGTACACTAATCATGCACGCAAACGTGTACGATCAAGATCAGGGACTCACGGGAAGATATCACAACACAACTCTAAAACATAAATAAGTCATACAAGCATCATAATACAAGCCAGGGGCCTCGAGGGCTCGAATACAAGTGCTCGATCATAGACGAATCGGCGGAAGCAACAATATCTGAGTACAGACATAAGTTAAACAAGTTTGCCTTAAGAAGGCTAGCACAAACTGGGAGACAGATCGAAAGAGGCGCAGGCCTCCTGCCTGGGATCCTCCTAAACTACTCTTGGTCATCGTCCGCGGGCTGCACGAAGTAGTAGGCACCTCCAGTGTAGTAGAAGTCGTCATCGACGGTGGCGTCTGGATCCTGGGCTCCATCGTCTGGTCGCAGCAATCGGGTAAAGAAAGGGGGAAAAGGGGGAACAAGGCAACCATGAGTACTCATCCAAAGTACTCGCAGGCAAGGAGCTACACTACATATGCATGGATATATGTGTAAAGGGCCATATCTGTGGACTGAACTGCAGAAAGCCAGAATAAGAGGGGGATAGCTAATCATGTCGAAGACTACGCTTCTGGCAGCCTCCGTCTTGCAGCATGTAGAAGAGAGTAGACTGAAGTCCTCCAAGTAGCATCGCATAGCATAATCCTACCCGGCGATCCCCTCCTCGTAGCCCTGTTAGAGAGCGATCACCGGGTTGTATCTGGCACTTGGAAGGGTGTGTTTTATTAAGTATCCAGTTCTAGTTGTCATAAGGTCAAAGTACAACTCCGGGTCGTCCTTTTACCGAGGGACACGGCTATTCGAATAGATTAACTTCCCTGCAGGGGTGCACCACATAACCCAACACGCTCGGTCCCATTTGGCCGGACACACTTTTCTGGGTCATGCCCGGCCGCGGAAGATCAACACGTCGTAGCCCCACCTAGGCACAACAGATCGGTCAGCACGCCGGTCTAAATCCTATGCGCGCAGGGGTCTAGGCCCATCGCCCATTGCACACCTGCATGTTGCGTACGCGGCCGGACAGCAGACCTAGCAACCTCCATTACAAAGGAAGTCACGTTACGCGGTCCAACCCAGCGCGCACCGCTCAGTCGCTGACGTCACAAAGGCTTCGGCTGATACCACGACGTCGAGTGCCCATATCTTTCCCACGTAGTTGGTTAGTGCATATAGACCAAATGGCAGACTCAGATAATATACTAAGATCTCGTTAAGCGTGTTAAGTGTCCGCGAACGCCGACCAGGGCCAGGCCCACCTCTCTCCTAGGTGACCTCAACCTGCCCTGTCGCTCTGCCACAAAGTAAAAGTCGGGGGCCGTCGGGAACCCAGGCCCACCACTACCTGGGTGGAACCACCTGCCCCTTCAGCCCCCATCTCCGAACAGTATCACAGGTAATGTAACAGTGTAAACTATATAGCATATGCCCGTGATCACCTCCCGAAGTGATCACGGCCCAGTAGTATAGCATGGCAGATAGACAAGAGTGTAGGGCCACTTATGGAACACTAGCATCCTATACTAAGCAGTAGGATAGCAGGTAAAGGTAACAACAGTCGTAGCAAGGACAGGCTATGCAGCAGTATAGGATTAACTCAAAGCAGTAACATGCTACACTACTCTAATGCAAGCAGTATAGAGAAGAATAGGCGATATCTGGTGATCAAGGGGGGGGGGGCTTGCCTGGTTGCTCTGACAAGAAGGAGGGGTCGTCAACAGCGTAGTCGAACTGGGGGTCACCGGCAGCCTCGGGGCTACCAGAAAGAAGTAACGAGGGGGAACACAATAAATAACAGAGCAAACAAAGCATCACAAAGCGTAACATGGCAATACGCGGTGCTAGATGTGACCTAACGCCGAAGGAGGTGATATCGGCGAAGGGGGAAAACATCTGGGAAAGGATTCCCTGTGTTTCGTGTTTTCGGACAAGTGAATCGGAGGGGGAAAGTTGCGAGTTCGATAGGTTAGGGATGTGTGGCGGACGAACGGGCTGCGTATCCGGATTCGTCTCGTCGTTCTGAGCAACTTTCATGTTGAAAATAATTTAATCCGAGTTACGAATTAAAAGATATGATTTTCTAAAGATTTTATTAATTTCTGGAATTTAATTAATTATTTAATTTAATTCGAATTTGGATTTATGACATCAGCATGATGTCATGCTGACATCAGCAGACAACAGGGGTTGACTAGGTCAAACTGACGAGTGGGTCCAGTGGGACCCACCTGTCATACACTGTTTAGGTTAATTAGGGTTTAGTTAAACTAATTACTGTTTATTTAAACTAACAGGTTAATTAAATTAATTAGTCCGGAGCAGCAGGGGCGGTGGCCACGGCGTGGCCACGACCAAAGTGGGGCGAGGCTGCGGTGGAACGCAGGGCGGCGAGCGTCGGCGGCGAGAGCAGCAACAGGATGAGACGGCCGCGGGAGCCGTCCGACGGGAGCGGCCGTAGGCGCGAGCGGCATGGGCGTGGCCGGCGCGGGGGCGCGCTAGTGAGGCCAGGGCACGGCGCGTGCGCGAGCAGGCAGCGCAGGGACGCGGCTAGGGGCGCGGAGCTGGGCGCGGTCCGGCGGGCGCGAGCACGACGAGCAGGCTAGGCGAGCGCGGTGACAGCGGGGGTGTGAGGAAAGGAGGGGCGCGGCGAGCGGGGCTCGACGACGGGACTGCTACGGGGCGCGGTGCGGTGGAGGCGGTCGCGGTCGGGGCGGAGTAGCGAGGCGAGGCGCGCGCGAGCTCGGGCGCGGTTCGGCGCCAGCGGGCGCGATGAGCGCGCGCAACGGGCGTGGGAGGGGAGCGGGCAGAGAGGCAAAAGAGGAGAGGGGCGAGGCTCTCACAGTGGTCGTAGGGTTTTGGCAGCGGGGCGCGAAGTGGAGGTCGGGGACGTTGCGACGAAGAATGGCAGTCCGGCGAGGAGGAGGCGCCAGCGAGGTCGTCGTGCGGCGAGGGCGAGGCGGCGTCGGCGGCGTCGGGCTCGAGCATGGCCGGGGGTTCGTTCCCCCTCTCGATCCAGATCTGGATCGGGACGAGGAGGAGAGGGAGAGACCGAACGTGGGGGGGGGGGGAAGTGGGGATCGTGGGTTAGGGCTAGGTCATGGTGGGGGTTAGTAGGAGGGAGGTGGGCCGGCCTGGTGGGCGGTAGGCTGGGTCGTGGCCCAATTGGTCCAGGGGGGTTGCTTTCTCTTCTTCTTTGTCTTTATTTGTTTTGTGAGATCTTTTTCTTATTTTTCTTTTCTGTTTTATTTCTAGTTTCTTTTATTTTAATTTTATAAAAATTAGCACTAGTATTTAAATTTGTATTTATAAATAAACTACTGTCAGATTAATTCTTAGCTCATAATAAAATAGTTTTAATATTTTATAAAATTCAATAGGCGTTTATTTAATTGTTTTCACTACTGGTTAAATCATTTTAGTGCACTTAAACATTTTATAAATATGTGGATTCTCCACCATAATTAACTATGCAATATTTGTCACCTCTAGAACATTTTAGTTTTTATGATCGAAAACTTTTAACGTTTGCCTAAAGTTTAAATTTGATTTTGAAACGTTTTGATCTAACGCGAGGTTAGCAACAGTAACAGAGGTGACGTGGCATCATTAGCAGAGAGTTACTGTAGCTTAATTATCCGGGCGTCACAATGATGCCCTCATGTCCATATTTTATTTCATAGACACCTCTACCTCTAAACATGTGGACATATTTATCGTTATCGGCTTCCGCTTGAGGACAAGCGAGGTCTAAGCTTGGGGGAGTTGATACGTCCATTTTGCATCATGCTTTTATACCGATATTTATTGCATTATGGGTTGTTATTACAAATTATGTCACAATACTTATGACTATTCTCTCTTATTTTACAAGGTTTACATAAAGAGGGAGAATGCCGGCAGCTGGAATTCTGGGCTGGAAAAGGAGAAAATATTAGAGACCTATTCTACACAACTCCAAAAGTCCTGAAACTCCACGAAAGTTGTTTTTGGAAATAATAAAAAATACTGAGCAAAGAAAATACCAGAGGGGGCCCACACCCTGGCCACGAGGGTGGGGGCGCGCCCTACCCCCCTGGGCGCCCCCTGCCTCATGGGCCCCCTGTTGGCCCTCCGGTGCCCGTCTTCTGCTATATGAAGTGTTTCGTCCGAATAAAAATCATAAGCAAGCTTTCGGGACGAGACTCCGCCGCCACGAGGCGAAACCTTGGCGGAACCAATCTAGGGCTCCGGTAGAGCTGTTCTGCCGGGGACACTTCCCTCCGAGAGGGGGAAATCATCGCCATCGTCATCACCAACGCTCCTCTCATCGGGAGGGGGACAATCTCCATCAACATCTTCACCAGCACCATCTCCTCTGAAACCCTAGTTCATCTCTTGTATCCAATTCTTGTCTCTAAGTCTGGGATTGGTACCTGTAGGTTGCTAGTAGTGTTGATTACTCCTTGTAGTTGATGCTAGTTGGTTTATTTGGTGGAAGATCACATGTTCAGATCCTTTATGCATATTAATACTCCTCTAATTATGAACATGAATATGCTTTGTGAGTAGTTACGTTTGCTCCTCGGGACATGGGAGAAGTCTTGCTATTAGTAGTCACGTGAATTTGGTATTCGTTCGATATTTTGATGAGATGTATGTTGTCTCTCCTCTAGTGGTGTTATGCAAAAGTCGACTACATGACACTTCACCATTATTTGGGCCTAGAGGAAGGCATTGGAAAGTAATAAGTAGATGATGGGTTGCTAGAGTGACAGAAGCTTAAACCCTAGTTTATGTGTTGCTTCGTAAGGGGCTGATTTGGATCCATATGTTTCATGCTATGGTTAGGTTTACCTTAATACTTCTTTTGTAGTTGAGGATGCTTGAAATAGGAGTTAATCATAAGTGGTATGCTTGTCCAAGTAAGGACATCACCCAAGCACCGGTCCACCCACATATCAAATTATCAAAGTACCGAACGCGAATCATATGAACGTGATGAAAACTAGCTTGGCGATAATTCCCATGTGTCCTCGGGAGCGTTTTCCTTCATATAAGAAATTGTCCAGGCTTGTCCTTTGCTACAAAAAGGATTGGGCCACCTTGCTGCACTTTATTTACTTTTGTTACATGTTGCTCGTTACAATTTATCTTATCACAAAACTATCTGTTACCTATAATTTCAGTACTTGCAGAGAATACCTTGCTGAAAACCGCTTATCATTTCTTTCTGCTGCTCGTTGGGTTCGACACTCTTACTTACCGAAAGGACTACGATAGATCCCCTATACTTGTGGGTCATCACATACCTACCTATTATGGCATTTCCATAGCCATTCCGAGATATATTGCCATGCAACTTTCCACCGTTTCATTTATTATGACACGCTTCATCATTGACATATTGCCTTGCATGATCATGTAGTTGGCATCGTATTTGTGGCAAAGCCACCATGCATAATTTATCATACATGTCACTCTTGACTCATTGCCCATCCCGGTACACCGCCGGAGGTATTTAGATAGAGTCATATTTTGTTCTAGTATCGAGTTGTAATCATTGAGTTGTAAATAAATAGAAGTGTCATGATCATCATTAATAGAGCATTGTCCCAAATAAAAAAAGAGAAAGGCCAAAAAAAGGGGGGGGAAGAAAAGAAATAAATAGGGACAATGCTACTATCCTTTTTTCACACTTGTTCTTCAAAGTAGCACCTTGATCTTTATGATAGAGAGTCTCTTGTTTTGTCACTTTCATATACTAGTGGGAATTTTTCATTATAGAACTTGGCTTGTATATTCCAACGATAGGTTTCCTCAAATGCCCTAGGTCTTCATGAGTAAGCAAGTTGGGTGCACACCCACTTAGTTTCTTTTGTTGAGCTTTCATACATTTATAGCTCTAGTGCATCCGTTGCATGGAAATCCCTACTCCTTGCATTGGCATCAATTGATGGGCATCTCCCTAGCCCGTTGATTAGCCACGTCAATGTGAGACTTTCTCCTTTTTTGTCTTCTCCATGTAACCCCCATCATCATACTCTATTCCACCTATAGTGTTATATCCATGGCTCATGCTCATGTATTGCATGAAAGTTGAAAAAAGTTTGAGATTACTACAGTATGAAAGAATTGCTTGGCTTGTCATCGGGTTTGTGCATGATGAGAGCATTCTTGTGTGACGAAAATGGAGAATGACCAAACTATATGATTTTGTAGGGATGAACTTTCTTTGGACATGTTATTTTGAGAAGACATAATTGCTTAGTTAGTATGCTTGAAGTATTATTATTTTTATGCCAATATTAATCTTTTATCTTGAATCTCTCAGATCTGAACGTTCATGCCACAATAAAGAGAATTACTTAGAAAATTATGTTAGGTAGCATTCCACATCAGAAATTTTGTTTTTATCATTTACCTACTCAAGGACGAGCAGGAATTAAGCTTGGGGATGCTTGATATGTCTCCAACGTATCTGTAATTTTTTATTGTTCCATGCTATTATATTATCCAAACGGAATTAAACCTTTGGGAGAGCGATTTTTGGAACAAACGTGATCCAGGAGACTTGGAGTGGACGTCAAGAAAGAAGTGAGGAGACCACAAGGCAGGGAGGCGTGCCTGCCCCCTGGGCACGCCCCCACCCTCGTGGGCCCCTCGCAGCTCCACCGACCTACTTCTTCCTCCTATATATACCCATATACCCCAAAAACATCCAGGAGAACCACGAAACCCTATTTCCACCGCCGCAACCTTCTGTACCCGTGAGATCCCATCTTGGCGCCTTTTCTGGTGCTTCGCCGGAGGGGGAATCGATCACGGAGGGCTTCTACGTCAACACCATAGCCTCTCCGATGATGTGTGAGTAGTTTACCACAGACCTTCGGGTCCATAGTTATTAGCTATATGGTTTCTTCTCTCTCTTTGGATCTCAATACAAAGTTCTCCTCGATCTTCTTGGAGATCTATTTGTGTAGCGACCAGACCTCAAACAGTCTGATCTTTGTGCTCAGGTGTCATCCCTGGATCAGTAATGCTGACACCTTACAGTACTTGAAGGATTTATAACAGAGTAGCAATCACACACTTATTACATCGAATGTGTCAAAAGAGAACTCATTACAATAAATATGGCTTAAGGCCATCTAATAATGATAACAGCAGAAGGCTTGGAAGATAAGCGAGTCCATCAACTCCAACAGCATCACTGAGTATAGAACCACGACCTAAGGCACCCTACTCGTCGTCTGAAAAGTCTGCAACATGAAACGTTGCAGCCCGAAAACGGGTCAGCACATGGAATATGCTGGCAATGTAACACATAGAGAGTAATGAAAGAATAAGCTATACTACATGCATATATGGCTGGTGGAAAAGCTATATGGTTATAGTTTTGCGTAAAGCCAATTTTTCCCTACTGCAAAGGAATAAATTTTATTTAACTATCATGGTGGTTGTTAAACATTGAGAATGGTTTACAGCATCCTCAATCCCAATTAAGCATCATCAAAACCCAACAAAATTAATTAAAGTAACATGATGAGATTCACATGATAATCCAAGTACTAGATACTCAAAACGTCCATAACTAGGGACACAGCTAACCATGATTAGTTTATACACTCTGCAGAGGTTTGCGCACTTTTCCCCACAAGACTCGATCTCCTCCGTTGGATTTCTCGCACTACATGGTGTTTGAGAAATGGATGACCGAGACATAGTCTTTCAGAAGCGCTAGCACCTTACGAATGGGAAGACCGTACCAACCTACATCCCCTACATCAGCTAGTCTACCACTGTAAGAGTTCGCACGACTTAGTCAACTATGCTAGAGCCCATAGTAGCTTGTGGCTGCACACGGAAGTTTCTAGTATGAAAAATCTCATGATCCCTTTGAGCCTGGGTGGCGGTCCATAAAGAAAAACAGGCAATCCTGGAATACCCAGGTACCTCAATCCACCCATATGTGTGTTTAAGTTGCCACCTTAGATAAACCATTAATTTAACAAACTCACACCTGTCATGGATAATCACTCACCCAATCCACGTCTACTAGCATAGCATGGCATAATAAGCAAATGTAGAAGTAACTCCCAAGGGTTTGATAATGAAACAGGTAATAGCTACTACCTCATCTACTTCCCATCCCACAATTTAATTAGATCCTAATCATGCAGTGTTTGAGGATTGATCTAATGCAAGAAAACTGGGTAACAGGAAGGTATGATCAAAGTGTTACTTGCCTTGCTGATGATCCGCGAAACCTAGAGATTCGAAGTAACAGGCGGCGCACTCCAGGTACTCTATCGCAAACAAACAACAAGCATACAATAAGTACTCATCTAATGCACATGTAAAACTCAAATAAGAGATCTAACCAGAAAGTTCAACTTAAGAACTCCGGTTTGCAAAAAGAATGAAATCAAACGAAGCAACGAAAGTCAAACGGCGAAAGAAAACAACTTTGTTTTACTAATCTGGACCTAAGTCAAATTTTACAGAAACAAAAACTTGTTTAAGTTGGTTAAACCAAAAGAGGGTTTCGAGATGAAACTCCAGGCGCTTGAATCGCCTGATTCTGATAAATGAGCGAAAAGTTATACTAAAACGAAAATCGGATCAGAAATCGCGATCAGAAATAATCGCGGAAAATCCGAGAAAAAGAAAAACGACGAACAGATTAACGAACGAGCGTTCGTTATCTAGATCTAAACGATGAACACGTTCGTTAAAATGAAAGAACGAGCGAACGCTCGCTAATTAGACTAAACCGAAGAAATAAACCGATCTATAAAAAAGGAAATAAAAAACCGACGAAAACCGACGGAAAACCGATCGGTTTTCTAAAAAAATCGGCGGCGAAAACGAGGTTGACCTCGGGCGGCGGGTTGGGGTCGGCGGCGGCGGCTCCGGCGGCGGCGGCGGCGGCGGTGGCAGGCGCGGGCGCGCGGGTCGAGGCGCAGCTAGGGTTAGGGTTTGGGCGCGCGGGCGGCTTGGGCTGGCTCGGGCCCGGGGTGGCGCTATATAAAGCCCCCGGCCAGGCGGAGTCCTGGCCGGTTACGGCCCGGAGTCGATTCGCGTTATTTTTTTTAATAAATAATAACGCGCAGAAAAACAAATAAAAGAAATACTAAATGTACTCCATAATTCCCGAAATAAATTTTCCCCGAGTCCTAAAATCAAGCCGGATAAAGTGAACATTTATTTTAGGCCTAAATGAAGTTTTGAAAAACGCATATTTTTCCTAAATTCAAATAAAATAGCGAAAAACTCCGAAATAAAATCTTATTTGATTTTATTATTAAATCCTCAATATTTCTTTATTTTGGGAAAGTCATTTTATTCCCTCTCTCATATTTTTGTAATAGAAATAATTAATGATAAAATAATTAAAATCAAATGATCCTATTCTCAAAATTTGAGAAAACTCAAATATGAAAATAACGAAATCCCCAACTCTCTCCGTGGGTCCTTGAGTTGCATAGAATTTCTATAGGATCAAAACCAAAAGCAAATGAAATATGATATGCATTGATGATCTAATGTATAACATTCCAAATTGAAAATTTGGGATGTTACAATTTGATGTAATTCTTTTTGCGGTGTGTTTGTCAAGATCCGATGAATTGTGGGTTTATGATCAAGATTATCTATGAACAATATTTGGTTCTTCTATGAATTCTTTTATGTATGATTGTTTATCTTTGCAAGTCTCTTCGAATTATAAGTTTGGCTTGGCCTACTATATTGATCTTTCTTGCAATGGGAGATGTGCTTAGCTTTGGGTTCAATCTTGCGGTGTCCTTTCCCAGTGACAGCAGGGCCGGCAAGGCACGTATTGTATTGTTGCCATCGAGGATAAAAAGATGGGGTTTATATCATATTGTGTTTATCCCTCTACATCATGTCATCTTGCCTAATGCGTTACTCTGTTCTTATGAACTTAATACTCTAGATGCATGCTGGATAGCGGTCGAGGTGTGGAGTAACAATAGTAGATGCAGAATCATTTCAGTCTACTTGTCGCGGACGTGATGCCTATATACATGATCATGCCTAGATATTCTCATAACTATGCACTTTTCTATCAATTGCTCGACAGTAATTTGTTCACCCACCGTAATACTTATGCTATCTTGAGAGAAGCCACTAGTGAAACCTATGGCCCCCCGGGTCTATTTTCCATCATATAAGTTTCCAATATATTTTTACTTTGCAATCTTTACTTTTAATTTATATCATAAAAATACCAAAAATATTTATCTTATTATCTCTATCATATCTCACTTTCGCAAGTGGCCGTGAAGGGATTAACAACCCCTTTATCGCGTTGGTTGCGAGGTTCTTATTTGTTTGTGTAGGTATGAGGCGACTTGTGTGTAGTCTCCTACTGGATTGATACATTGGTTCTCAAAAACTGAGGGAAATACTTACGCTACTTTGCTGCATCACCTTTCCTCTTCAAGGGAAAAACCAATGCAAGCTCAAGAGGTAGCAGACTCCCAGTGGCTGAGGCATCTTCACAGTGTTATAAGCATAGTGGGATGCTTCCATGAACTTGGACAGGGCCGAGCGTCCAAGAATCCCATTGTACGGCAGGGGGAGATCAACCACATCAAACACGACCTTCTCTGTCCGATAGTTTAGTTCTCCCCCAAACGTCACCGGCAACGTAATCTTCCCTTTAGGATGGCTCCTGCCGGGGTTAACTCCTTGAAACGTGTCGGTAACCTCTAGCTCTTCTTCTCCTATCTGAAGCTTGCTGATAACTACCGGGCAAATCAGATTCAACCTGGCCCCACCATCCACCAACATCTTTGTGACCTTGAGGTTGCGGATTGTCGGGGAGACCAACAATGGCAAGCACCCTACCGCGGTGGTGCGGCCAAGGTGATCCTCCTCATCAAAGATGATTGGCGTGCGGGACCATTTGAGAGGTTTCCGGGCCTCTGGTGCTGGCTCCACAGCATTGATCTCCCGTGCCCATTCCTTGGTGGTGGGAGGCGTGCAAAGATGCACCCCCATCAACGCATAGGGCGTTAGTGGCCTTCTGAAATTCCTGCTCACTGGTTTCCTCTTGATTCCCTTCATCACTCCCATCATCACACTCTTCCTTCTCTTGACCCCTGGCGGGTTTTCCTTGGTTCCGAAAAGGCTTGCCGGGGCGATTTGCTTCACCTCCTCGGCCCTTTCCGCCAGCGGCATTCTGACCTTTTTCCTTGTCACGCTTATCATATTCCGCTCTCTGTTTATTGACAAGCTGCTCAACTTGGTAACGTTCCTAAAGATCATGGCCCTTGGTCTGGTCGATCTTGCAGTGCGGGCCATCGCCTTTCCTAGCATTCTCGGCGGCGGCGGCTTCCCGGCAGGTCGTGCAAGCGGCAACTTCCTTGTCGGGGGCCTTAGCCTTGGCCTTCTTGCCGGTACTAGGTGTGCTCGAACCTTCTACAGTCATCACTGCTTTATCTCTTGGCTTCTTACTGCGCTTCTTGCCCTTTCTCTGACTGGTTGATTCATCTTCATCCTTTGAATCAACATTGATGTAATCCTCCTCTTCGGGCAACTTCCTTCCTTCCTCCATCGGAGCACACTTATCCACCAGTGTGTATAGCTCCTTCACAGTGTTGGGCGACCGCACATTCATCTTAGAACAAATGTGACGGTTGCGCACATTGGGCTGGAAGGCTGCTATAACAGCTGCCGGATGGATATTTGGAATATTCCTATGAATTTACTGAATCTCTGTATGTACTTACAGAGGGTTTCTTCTTCCTTCTGCTAGAGAAGCTGCAGGTCGCTGGGCCTGCCGGGCTCTTGGTGGCCACCGGTGAAGGCATCGATGAACTCGTGGCACAGGTCCGCCCAAGACGAAATGGAGTTCTCCGGCAGGTGCATCAGACAAGACCTCACGTTGGACTTGATAGCCAACGGGAAGTAGTTGGTGAACACCTTCTCATCTCTTCCCCCGGCAGCTTGAACAATGATGGTAGATGCTCAGGAACTGTGCCAGGTTCAGCCTCCCGTCATACTTCTCAGGTAACTTTGGCTTGAACGTGCGAACGGACAGCCAACGAACTTGCCGCAGCTCTCGTGTAAAGGCAGGGCAGCCGACCTCGAAAGGTAAGCACCCGCCAACACTGAGCGCAGGATCGTCGGCGTTGAGGCCGTCGCACCCGTCGGTCTAGTGGAGGTCGTCGCGGCACTGGTCTATGACGACGCGCGCATCGTCCCGTCGCCTATCCTCCAGGGCTCGATGTTGGCCTGGACGTGCTCGAGGGTTAGAAGAGGCCATCGAGAAGTCGTCGGGTCTTGATTCAGCTGCGCCTGCGTCGGTTGCCGTGGTGGGGACTGCACCATGGGGACAGCCCCCTCCGTTCAGCCAGCAGTATGGGCAGTTGTTATCGCTTGGGGAGGTCATGGCGGGCCAGCTCATTGTGAGCCCCCAGCTTTGGCGAAACCGAGCAGGCTCTGGATGGTGGCACTCCATTCATCCATCTGCTTGGTCGCGGGTGGAAACCTCAATAGCAACTGAGCTCATGCCATAGCCTCTGTGGCTGTGCTTGGCATAGATGTCCACGACGTCGATCACACCGTCGCCTGGCTCCTGACGGTGCCAGCAGTGGTGCCGCATCCACGCAGCTGTGGAACAACCACCTGGGCAGCGAGGTCGCACGGCGGTGGTGCTCGAGGGCAGCGGCTCCGTCGAGAGCAGCGGTCTGGTTGACTCGTCCGGGAGGAGGCACATGGGCCGCGGTAGGTCCCCTAGTGGGGCGGCTGGAGGGTGATGGCTCACCCCGGATCGAGCGTCGTTGCTGCGGTTGTGCCCGTCAATGGGAGGAGAGGGTGTAGACGGAGTGACCCCCTCGCCCGCACCTTGTGGAGCGTGACCGCCAAGGCGTTACTGATGTTGTTCTCCTCCGACATCTCCAGCCCACGTGTCGGCCGCAGGGGGAGTGGCAATGGCGCCACCTGCTGCAACCACGGCCCCAGCAGCGTTCACGTCCTCGCTCACCCCCGCATTCCCCGAAGCACCAGAGGTCGCGGGCAGCGGAGCCTTCGAGGTGGACGAATGGGCCGAAGGGCCGGACTTCTTCTTCTTAGGCGTCATGGTCGATGGCGTCGTCGAAGACGAAGATGGTGATGAAGATGACGTGCTGCGCACGCTTTCAGGTTCGCGCAAGCATTCCCCCTACCTGGCACGCCAAAGATGTCAAGGTATATCCACGGCCACCTATGGGACCAGGAGGACCCTTACTGATTTGACAAGGGGACATCGCGTTGCACAAAGAGCAGACCAGCACATGGCAGCACGATAGAGAGCACACAAGCAATTTACCCATGTTCGGGCCACCACGAGGCGTAAAACCCTACGCCTGCTTTGGTGTATTGATAGTGGAATGGGGATGGCGCAACGCAGTACAATTGCCCGGCAGGGGTCGCCGTAGGGCAGCAGCGACTACGCGCGTATGGGGGTGTGGGTTCGTCAACTTTCTAACCCTTCCTACGAGTGCCATGGCCCCCTTCTATAGATCAAGGGGTCACCAAAATGGCAAAGTAGTCATTATCCACTGATATGATAGCAAACAGTGCTACCATACCTAACTCTGCGGGCTGACAGGGTGCATTAAATGCACCGCTTAGCGTCACATCACCGGTTGCCTGGCAAGGCCTGGCGGGCTATCTCACCAACTCCGCGCATGTTCTCTTGACACGTCCTAGGACGGGTGTCATCTGTGGGTTTTTCTGTAGGAAATGGCCACCATGTGGCGACTGGCTGCCACTTAATCACCTTGCGGCTTGATACCGCACTGATCGACGATGTGGGTCGTGCTTGAGTGGTTGGTGGGGTGGTTCTACCCCTGCAAGCCCCGGCAGACCCTACCGGGGTGCTTGGTTGCATGCTTCTGGTGGTTGCCTCGCCCCTTGCCGGGCTCGCCTGCCCAGCAAGGGAGGCCCTTCTCTTGCCGATATATTGCTCCTCTGGCCTAATCTTGGTCTCTCTGAACTGTAAGTTGGTTCTTCACATCTCTTGTCCTATAATCTCTGACTTAAGCTGGCGCTTCAATCTTGTTCTTTTGCCTATGCATAGTCTGGGCAATTGTCGGTGTACTAGAGTAGGGGTACCCTAGTATCCCGAACTTGTGCACGGGCAGTCGCAGCGCCCCGCGGCAAGGCTTGCCGGGCGACCGCCAAGGACCCCTGTGATTCCTTTGGAGCCATTCAAGAACAAAGTATTCAAGCCAAGGAGACAAGGCCCCGGCAAGAGGAGCTTGCCGGGAAGGCCACTCAAGGCACAAAGCCCCGGCAAGAGGAGCTTGTCGGGAAGGCCAACCAAGGCATCTCAAGGAACTTGTCGCGACGCGCCGCGCGTCCCGGCAAGACCCGGCGAGCGACAAGCTTCCGGACAAGACAAGACAACAACCGCGGCAAGGCGTTTGCCGCGGCAAGCAACCACTCTGTACCCGCGCTCCAGCACATCCACCAACGTTTCACTCTGGGACCCTTCCAGGCGTACGTGGCGGGAGGCTGTGCAGCCAGGGGTGCACTGTGGCAAGCGGCGCTGACAAGATCGCCATCGTGGCGAGCGGTGGCGTCCCTGACGGTCCCTTTTCTGCACTGTTTGGGCAACGTAGATAGGCATTTAATGCCCTTGTCCCCTGCCGTTAGGGTTAGGTATGATACACTGTGTAGGTAGTTGTACCTACCGCAGCACCTTTTCCATTTTTGCCCTTGCCTACGTTGCCACCTGTCGGTGACCCCTTGAGCATATAAAAGGAGGCCCATGCACAATGTAGAGAGGGAGGACAGTAGAACACTCACGCTCGGTCTCGTTAGCTGCTGGTGCATACTGTAGCACTCGGCGCTCCCGAGCAAGAACTCAATACAAACCACAAAGCAGCAGTAGGAGTATTATCTCTTCGGAGAGCTCCGAAGCTGGGTAAACCGCTCGTGTGCCTCGCCTCGATCTGCTCTTCGTGCGACCTCCGCCCCCCGCCAAACTGAAAGGGGCTCCATCCCCATAGGTGCTCGCGGATCAGTTTCCCCGACATCTTTGGCGCGCCAGGTAGGGGGCGTCGAGGTTGTGTGAACCTGATCCGGCGTTCACACGAGCTAGATCTTCATCGACTTCATCGACATGCCGCCGAAGAAGAAGGCTTCGGAGGCGGCTGCTCCGTCCGCGTCGAACCCACCGCCGCCGGAGCAAACGGCTAGTGGGGAAGACGCTGGCGGAAGAATGGGCGTCGATGAGAGAGCCCACGACGTTGCAAGGTCCAAGGACAAGACTGCGCTGCCCGTCGGCGGCGTAGCCGGCTCCCACGACGACCAAGAGTCCGTAGATGCACCGCGCCCATCTCAGGAGGCGCAGGACCGGCAGCGTCGTGGTACTCATGGTACCATACGCTCGCTGGACCCAGATCAAGCTGGCGGATCTCGGGATGCTCCAGGCCAGCATGCGCGCCAACGTGCTGGCGCGAGCGAAGCACGGTCGCCTGGACGGGATATTGCTCCTTCTAACGCAGTTAGAAGTCCGAGCATATCCCGCTCCTCGCACCGTTCGCCACCGCTACCCGCAACTCCAGCAGAAGCTTTGGCGCGAGCTCAACTGCTCCTAGACTTCCCTCCAACGGCGGACAAGATCGACGACAGGAGGGCCACCATTCAGAGTCTCATCGGCTTCGCCAACGGCGACACTCCACGGCAGCCGACCATGTCCCAGCCGCGGCAAGTCAGCCAGGCGCGACCCGATGGCGACAAGACCGGTGGGGGTGCAACCACCGTGCACTCTCTGCCCCGAAGGCCAAGATCGCCGACTCGCTGGGTCCACCGCGACAGCGACTCCACTGCTTCATCAGATCCGCGAGCTCGCCGCGATCAGCGCCAAGTTCTTCACGAACGACAGCAAGAAGACGCTCGTACTCGCATCGAGCGCCGAAGAGAAGCGCGGCGTCAATCAGACCGGCGCGCTGGACCCATTGTCGACATGCATGCGCCAGGGGAACCAGGCGACCTGCCGTACGCGGTAGGTTGCCCTGCGTTTACCCGTGAGCTGCGGCAAGTCCAGTGGCCCAGCACGAAGAATTTCAAGCCAGACATACCCGAGAAGTACGACGGCAAGTTGCATCCGTCGGAGTTCCTCAACATCTACACCATCGCGGTGCAAGCTGCTGGGGGGCGAGACGACAAGATCCTTGCCAACTACTTCCCGCTGGTGCTCAAGCCCAACGTCAGGTCCTGGCTCATGCACTTGCCGGACAACTCCATATCTTCCTGGGCAGACCTATGCCATCAGTTTGTCGGCGCCTTTACAGGCGGCCACAAACCTCATGGCCAGGAGAGTGATCTTCATCTGCTTGCCCAGAAAGAAGGATAGCCCCTGCGCAAGTACATCCAGAGATTCAGCCAAGTGCAACGCAACATCCCAGATGTCCACCCTGCCGCAGTCATCAGCGCGTTCCATCAGAACATGCATAACCGCAGGATGCGGGAGGAGATGGCGATGTGCAAGATCAGAGACGTCAGCGAGCTGTATGCCCTGGCCGACAGATGTGCACGTGCTGAGGAAGGGAGGAAACTCCCCGGAGAGAATACAGGAACAGGAGGATCTGACAGCGATGATGCTGCCCCGGCAAAGAAAAGCCGACGGCGGAACAACAGGAAAAGGAAAGGCAAAGACGTGCTAGTTGTTGAGCAGTCCGGCAGCTACGGTGGCGCCAAGAAAGCCAAAGATGGTAGCTCCGGCAAGGAGATTGCCGCATGCGCCAACTGCCAGGCTGTGGCGGCCGCCGACAAGCAGGATGGCACCAACAAACAGTACTGCAAGATCCACCGCACCAAGGGCCATGACCTCCAGGGCTGCAAGAAGGTCGAGCAGCTTGTCGAGCTGCAAAAGGCCAAGTACGAGCGACGCGACAAGGAGAAAGCCCAAGGAGGTGCTGGAGGATCCGGTACGAAGCGCACCGGCTGGGGAGGACGCCGCGGCAAGGCCAAGCAGCGGCAAGAAGACAGACCTCCCCGCGGCCGCGACAAGGATGAAGATGACGACGACGACGAAGACATGGATGATGACGAGACCAGTGAGCAGGAGTTTCAGAAAGCCATAGAGGTCTTGTGCGTTGACGGCGGTGCTTCTCTGCATACTTCACACCGCCAACTCAAGCAGTGGGTGCGGGAAGTCAATGCGGCAGAACCACCCGTTGAGTCACGCAAGCTTCTGAAATGGTCCAGCACGCCTATCATCTTTGATATTGAGGACCACCCTGATCGCACAACTGCTGTCGGGTGCTTGCCAATGTTGGTTTCACCAACTATCCGCAACCTCAAGGTCACTAAGATGCTAGTTGACAGCGGGGCCGGCTTGAACCTGATCTCCTCCGCTGTACTCCGGAAACTCCAAGTCCCTGACAGCGAGCTCGAAGAGACCGGCACATTCCAAGGAATCAACCCGGGAAGGAGCAAGCCGAAGGGGAAGATCACGTTGCCGGTGACATTTGGCAGCGAGTTGAACTTCAGGACTGAGAGGGTCACTTTTGATGTCGCCGATTTTCCATTGCCTTACAATGGGATTCTCAGTCGTCCAGCGCTCGCCAAGTTCATGGCGGCCTCTCACTACGCGTACAACATGCTGAAGATACCAGGCCCGATAAGTGTCATCTCTGACCCTGGCGACAAGAAAGATGCTCTTATCTGTGCCGACAAGATCTACCAGGAAGTAGCAGCCGCAACGGATCGCGAGACACTTGCCGCTGAAGCTCCCGGGGGGAAGAAGAAGACCAAGTCCGGCAAGAGTTCTGATGCCCACTCCGGCAAGCGCACCTCTTCGGAGTGCTGCGCTACCGTCGAGGACGCACCATCGAGCTCCACCGGCAGGTGTAAGAAGACAATGGTAGCTCCGCCAGCGACCAAGAAGGTGTCCACCAAGGAGGACGGCACTGGTGGTACTTTCACCATCAGTGCCACTCTCGACCCTAAATAGGAAAGCGCGCTCATTGCTTTCCTGCGGGCGAACGTCGATGTGTTTGCGTGGCAACCGTCTAACATCCCCGGTGTTCCCAGGAAAGTAATTGGGCACCACCTTGTCGTCTGTCCTCATGCGCGGCCCGTCAAGCAGAAAGTCAGAAAGCAAGCAGTAGAGCGCCAAGAATTCATCGCAGAAGAGATCAAGAAGTTGGAAGCAGCAGGCCTCATCAGAGGAGTGCTCCATCCTACGTGGTTGGCCAATCATGTAGTCGTGCGCAAGGCAAACGGGAAATGGAGGCTTTGTATCGACTTTACCGATGTCAATAAAGCTTGTCCCAAAGACCCATTTCCCTTGCCGCGCATCGACCAGATTGTTGACTCCACGGCCGGATGTGACTTGCTTTCATTTCTTGACGCATACTCAGGATGTCATCAAATCTTCATGGCAGAAGAGGATGAGGAGAAAACCGCATTCATCACTCCATGTGGCACATACTGTTTCATACAGATGCCTTTCGGTTTAAAGAATGCTGGTTCAACATTTGCAAGGGTCGTCCATACCGCTTTTGAGCCACAAATACACAGAAATGTGGAAGCCTACATGGATGATATAGTGGTCAAGAGCAGGGACAAAGCAACTCTGATCCAAGATTTAGAAGAGACTTTTGCAAATCTGCGCAAGATCAGCCTCAAGCTCAACCCAGAGAAGTGCGTGTTTGGAGTCCCTTCCGGCAAGCTTCTCGGGCTCTTCGTGTCTTAGCGGGGAATTGAAGCCAATCCCGACAAGATCAAGGCAATTGATCAGATTGAAGCACCGAAGCGTGTCAAGGATGTGCGGAGACTTGCCGGCTGCGTGGCGGCTCTCAGCAGGTTTATCTCTAAGTCTGCTAAGCGCACCCTGCCGTTTTTCAAAATTTTGAAAAAGGCAGGTCCAATGAAATGGACTCCGGAAGCGGAGGCTGCGCTGCAGGACTTGAAGAGACACCTGTCCTTCACTCCAATACTTGTCGCACCTAAGCCACAAGAGAAGTTGCTGCTGTATCTAGCGGCAACCAATCAAGTGGTTAGTGCTGCGTTAGTAGCGGAGAGGGAGGCAGATGATGAGCCAGCAACCACGGCGAGCGCATCCAGCGACAAGCAGGGGGCTTCCCCGACAAGCTCTGGTCCCGGCAAAGATGGATCTGCGCAGGCGCCCGAGGAGATACGGAAGAAAATGGTACAGCGCCCAGTCTATTTTGTCAGTTCCCTTCTGCAGGGGACTAGGTCAAGGTACTCTGGTGTGCAGAAATTGCTTTTCGGCCTTCTTATGGCCTCGAGAAAGCTGAGCCATTACTTCCAAGCACATGAGATCACAGTTGTCACTCGCTTTCCGCTGAAGAGGATACTGCAGAATCCAGAAGCAACAGGCAGGATTGTTGAGTGGGCACTGGAACTGTCAAGCTTTGGCCTCAAGTTTGAGAGCTCTTCAACTATCCAAAGCAGAGCATTGGCAGAATTCATAGCAGAGTGGACGCCAACGCCTGACGTAGAAATTCCAGAAATGAGCATCCCCGTCAAGGAAGCAAGCAAAGAGTGGTTGATGTACTTTGATGGTGCCTTTTCGCTGCAAGGCGCCGGTGCTGGCGTGCTGCTTGTCGCACCCACCGGAGAGCACCTCAAGTACATAGTCCAGATGCACTTTCCCAAGGTGCAAGCAACAAACAATACTGCAGAGTATGAAGGTTTGCTTGCCGGTCTCAGGATCGCGGCAGACCTTGGGATCAAGAAGCTCATTGTCAGGGGTGACTCGCAGCTCGTCGTCCACCAAGTGAACAAGAATTATCAGAGTCCGTTGATGGAAGCTTATGTTGATGAAGTGAGGAAGCTAGAAGAGCACTTTGTCGGCCTACAGATGGAACATGTTCCAAGAGCTCAGAACGACATTGCCGATTGCCTGTCAAAGTGCGCAACACTTAAGTTACCTGTGGAACCAGGGATCTTTGTGCTCAAGCTGACTCAACCGTCTGTTACGCCATCAACTGGACAGAGCAAGAAGAGGAAGTTGATTTCTGGTGACTATTTTCCGACAGAGCTTCCCGAAGCCGCCGCCAAGAAGGTCCCCAAGATCAACACCAAGAGTGCTGGGGAGCAGTCTGCTCCGGCAAACCCCAGGGTTTGTTCCGTTGAAGCAGACGCTCCCGACAAGTTTTGCTCTGGCAAGCTTGCCGGGGAACGTCAAGCTCCGGCTGAACCGCAGTTTCTCGCCGTAGAAGCGGGTGTTCCCACAGCAGCAGATGTGCCTTTAGTCCTTGTTGTCGAGCCACAAGCTCCAGCATGGGCACAGCAGATCGTCCGTTTCCCTTAGACAGGAGAACTTCCCGAAGAGCAAGAAGAAGTGGAAAGAGTAGCCCGGCAGTCAAGTATGTACCAGTTTGTCGACAACGCACTGTACAGAAGAAGACTCAACGGTGTGAAATTGAAGTGTATTCACCGGGAAGACGGACAAAAGCTGTTGGCAAAGATACATGGAGGCATTTGTGGTCACCACATTGGCGCAAGAGCACTTGCCGGCAAGGCGTTCCGACAAGGTTTCTTTTGGCCGACAGCCCTCCAGAATGCAACTGCACAAGTAACCAAGTGTGAAGCGTGCCAGTTCCATTCCAAGCAAATACGCTAGCCAGCTCAAGCTCTCCAGATGATCCCTTTATCCTGGCCATTTTCGGTCTGGGGGCTCGACATCCTCGGCCCCTTACCCCGAGCAGTCGAGGGCTTTGAGTACTTGTACGTCGCAATCGACAAGTTCACAAAGTGGCCGGAAGTGGAAGCAGTGAGGAAGGTGACAGCACAGTTAGCAGTCAAGTTCTTTAGATCGACTGTTTGCCGCTTCGGGATCCCTAACAGGATCATCACCGACAACGGTACGCAATTCACGAGCCGCACCTTCATGCAGTACGTCCAAGATCTTGGCGCCAAGGTCTGCTTCGCTTCTGTTGCTCACCCCAGGAGCAACGGTCAAGCGGAGAGGGCAAATGCTGAAGTGCTGCGTGGACTCAAGACCAGGACTTTCGACAGGCTGCACGGGTGCGGAAGAAACTGGATTGAGGAGCTACCGGTGGTTCTTTGGTCGATCAGGTTGACGCCAAATCGATCCACTGGCCAGACACCTTTTGCTCTAGTCTATGGAGCAGAGGCAGTTCTCCCCACGGAACTCGTATACGGGTCGCCTCGAGTGCTCGCTTATGATGAGCTTGAGCAAGAGCAGCTGCGACAAGATGACGTGCTGCTCCTTGAGGAAGACCGTCTTCAGGCTGCTGTACGAGCTACTCGCTACCAGCAAGCTTTGCGCCGCTATCATAGCCGCAAAGTTAACGCCAGAAGTCTCGAGGAAGGCGACCTTGTTCTTCGGCGTGTTCATTCCGCCAAGAATTCCAACAAGTTGACGCCGAAGTGGGAAGGCCCTTATCGGGTGAAACGGGTCACTATGCCTGGCGCTGTCCGCCTTGAGACCAAAGATGGCATTCCGGTGAGCAACTCCTGGAACATCGAGCATCTTCGTAAGTTTTACCCGTAAGGCGCGGTTGCCGGACCCTGTTCCGGCAACCACCTTTTGTACAAGTCTTGCCGCTATTGCATGTAATCCTTTGTACAAAGCTAGGCGCAGACCCTGTGCACAAATAAAGCTCATGTGCTCCGCACATCTTGTCAATTTCATGTTTTTTATTTTTTGCATGAGTTATCTGACACTTTGTGCAGCGCCAAACCCCAGTAAGCAAAAACGAGCCATAAGGCTCCATATCGCTATTTTTTCTTCTCTCTTTTCTCAAGGAAAGGAAGGTTCCTCTCGCCCACAAGTTTGCCGGGGGGAAGGAGAAGATAATGGTGTGGACCAGGCGTCGTTCAAGAAAGTTTTGCCTTGCCGGGAAGCAAATGACAGAAAAGCTAAGTTGCCAAAGTTTGAGCAATCAGATGTTTTTAAATTTTTTAAGTTATCTTCCTTGAACGACCATGCTTTGTATGGAAAACCTGTGTGCGAAGGAACCGGCCCGTGGCTAGTTGCGCCCTTACTTTGTTTCGAGTTCGCTCAACAGCTTAAGTGTGCTGCGACTAGAGTCGCGCCCTTACTTTGTTTCGAGTTCGCTCAACAACTTAAGCGAGCTGCGGCCGGTTACGACAAGGTTTCTTGTCGGCAACGGCACTACTAGGAGGCTGCTGACGTCCCGCACTCAGCGCTCGCGGCGAGGGTGCCTGCGCCGGCAAGTCCCCTAAAAGCGTAGGGCAAAAACATACAAAGGAAGGAATCAAGTAAAGGAAATAACATCGCAATCACTACCCAAAATAAAGTTATATATTACAAGATAGCTTGGCGCGGCTCTAATAAATTGTTTTCATAACATGACCAGCAGCGGCAAGAAAAGAAGAAAACGGGCGGCCTAGTCCACGCGGTCGCCCTCAACCCTCCTGATCCCGCTCACCTTGTCCACAATGAGTGCGACAAGGTCCTTGAGCGCCTCAAGATCAGCTTCCGCCGGCAGGGATCTGAGGACGTTGGTGAGGTTGAGGCCCGGGTTGCGGAAGGCTACCTTCACCAACACCTTCTGAAGAGCCCCTGTGCAGATCTTGCGCGACTCGTCGGCCAGCTGCTTTGGGATCCTCTCCTGGAGTCGCTGGAGGGTCGTCGCCACGCCTTTGAAGAACAGAGTGAGCTTGGCGCTGGATGGGAGGGTCTCATCGGAGGGATACCCGAGATCCTCCATCCCCAGCTGCGCCAGCTCCTTGTCGATGTCTGCGGCAGCATTCACAAGACCCTCCATCCACTACTCCACAGTTTCTCTAAAATCGTTCTAGGTGGCGGCAATGCTCTCCAGCAGCGCCTTGTCGGCCTTGATCTCCTTCTTCAGGGCCGCCTCCTGCTCCCTGGCACCGTCCAGCGTCTTGGTCAAAGCAGCCTGCTTCAGCTCGAGATCGGCGTTGGAATCCTTGGCGGCGGCGAGCTCCTTGATCTTATCGGCGAGACGACCCTGCAGCTCGCCAAAGGTGTAGGCGTCCTTCTCGCGCTCATGCTTGAGCGCGGCAAGCTCTTCACCGCTCACCTTGAGATCAGTCTCCAGCTGCGCCACCTTCGTCTCCAGCTCCTTCTTGGCGGCCTCGGCAGCTGCGGCAGCATCCTTTGCTTCCTTGAGAGCTCCGCTGAGTGTTTGCTCGCGCGCAGCAAGCTTGTCTTCGTGGCTGTCCAGGCTGGCCTTCAGCTGCGCCAACTCGCCCTCCCGCGCAGATAGCTCCTCAGCGGCAAGCCACTGTTGCTCTGCAACTTCTGCCTTCTCGAGGATGAAGGCCTTCTGCGCCTCATCAAGCTGCACACGCTCCGCCGCCAGTGACCGGAGAGCTGCCTGGTTGAGACCTCGGAGCTCCTCCGCGCGCTTCTCCATGTCCACCCCCGCCTTCGCAACAAGCGCTTCGCGGGACTCCAGTTTGGCTTGTCGAGCGCGGTAGAGCGACACCAGCCTCCGGAGCAGCCGCTCCTCCTCAGACTCGCTGCTGCTGCTGCTCGGCGCGTCAACCAACGACAGCCCAGCGGAGGCGAGCACCTCTCCATCCAAGATTTCTCCTTCGACCGGCGCCCTGGAGCTTGACTCCCAGGGAAGCTTGATGAAGACACCATCGCTGGCCTTCAAGTATACACCTGGCTGGGGCTCTTCGGAGCCTGACGCTGCGGCAGCGGCGGGAGGATCGGCGGTCGGTGTAGCGCCTGTCGCTCCTGCGGCCTCAGGGTCGTCAGTGCGATCGCCAGACCCCTCGTCATCTGCTGCGGCGGCAGCCTTGGCGGCATCTTCGCCGGCGGGATCATCAGCGTCGGCCGCTTCTTCGGTGGCGGCGGCATCATCAACAGCAACCTCGGTCTCCATCGGCTCCGCAGTAGATGGATCTGACGGCCGGAAAAGGAAGGAAAGTCAAGCAAAATCCAAAAAGAAGATAAAAGAAGAAGAACCCAAGGGAAGTTTCGAAGCAAGAGGTTTACCTGCACCAGGCTCGACAGTTGTGGTCTCCACCACCGGAGGACCGCTGGTGCTGTCCCTTGCCAGAGACTCCTCCCTTGCCGGAGAGCTCCCCCTTGCCGAAGAGCTCTCCCTTGTCGAAGGATCCTCCCTTGCTGGAGAACTCTCCCTTGGTGGCGTAGTCGAAGCTGATGTCATGTCAGGGGCGGCCTCCGAACGCTCCTGGTGAGGCTGCTCTGCTCCTACACAAGCCAACAGTCAGATATCAGCAAACAAAGAGTATCCATGTGCGCCTAACAGCGGGAAGCAAACCATATACTTACGCTGGGGGCTGCACTGGGGGCTGCTCTAAAGAACAGCTGGCGGGTCCGGTAAGCTTGTCTCGGGCGCACCCCCTGCTGACACGGTGGGATCGTCCTCGATGACAATCACCGGGACCTTGGCTCTCTTTGCCGCTCTCTGGGCCAGAGTCCTAAAAAGGAATAAGTTCAGAGTAAAGCAAATGAGATACAAGACAAGACAGCAAGTATTAAAGACATACAAGTACAACAAGAATCTTACTCTTCTTCTTCCTCGTCGGAGCTGAGCGCAGAGAAGTCAAAACCTGGCCCACCTCCGGCGCGAGGAGGCGGAGGAGTAGGATCCCTTGGTCGCTTGGCGGGAGCTGGAGCGCCGGACCGGGAGAACCCCGCTCCAGTTGCCGCTGCAGCGTGAGGTGCTTCCACGGCAACAGAACTTGCCGCGGTGGAGCGTGTCGTGCGGCGCGGCGGGGGTTGACTCGTCCGCCGCTCCGCTACGTCCCCGGCCTTGCGAAGACGCCTTCTTGGTGGGGCCGGGGGCTCTGCTTGTGGAGCCGGGGGCTCTGCTTGCGGCAAGCTGCCCGAAGACGAAGAGGAAGAGGAGCCGATCTCCAATGAGCCGCTCGTATCCTCGGCGGGCCCGCTTGGCCCGACGTCATGCCCGGCGGACTTCTCCTTGCCGGCAAGTTCCTCTCGCCGGCAAGGTCCTCTCGCTCGGCAAGGCTTGCCGCCTCTGCTGCCTCTGCCTCCTCCACGGTGAACCCAAACTCGCCCGCAGCTGCGGCTGCCGCCGCCTCTTCCAGCCTGGTGGCGATGCGCTTGAGCTCCTCGTCGGTGGTGTCCCGTGTGAGGCCCCTCTGCTCATCGGCGTCGATCGGCACTTCTACCAAGCCATCGAAGAACGCCCGCACGACATCATCTGCAGGCTCTATCCAGGCTGGGTCAATTCCATGCGAGTCGCACAGCGGCATCATTGCACGGATGCGATCGAGCGAGGAGTTGTTGCACAGCGGAACGACACCCCTCGGCAACCTGAACACTTCGGGATGCTGAGGGTCATACTTGAACAGCTCCTGGAGCATCGCTTGAGCTCCAGGACAGTGAAGTTGAAGTTGAGGCCCGGCCGCAGCCTCATGATATCCGCCGCGTTCTGGAACTCCCAGGCGGGTCTCCTCCTCTCCTGCAGGGGGGCGATGCGGCGGCGAAGGAAATCTGCGCCAACCGCTCCTACAGTAAGCCCGGCAAGCCTGAGGCGTAGGATCCGGGCGACGGCAATCTTCAGTCTGTCGTCTTCCGGGGCCAAGCTACTCCAATCACTGCCGCGCACTACTGGAGTTTGGCGCAGGGCGGTAAACTGCTGCGGGTTCTCCTCGACAATCAGGCACCAATCCGCCCTCCACTCCTCCCACTTGCTGCGGAACTCTCCATCCAGATAAGCATCCTTCTTGCCGGCTTTTGAGATCCAGGCGATTCCGCCGGATAAAGGCTCTCCTTTCTCAACTCGAGGCGAAAAGACGTGGCGGAAAAGGGCTACGTTTGGATGGATTCCGACAAAGTTTTCGCAGAGATGTGCGAAAACTGCCATGGTGAGGACAGCATTGGGGTGAAGTCAAGGAGGTGGAGCCCGTAGGTGTTCATGACGTCACAAAAGAATTCAGAAAAGGGCGGGCAGAGCCCGCAGTAGAAGAACAAGGCGAAGAAAGGGTACCCAATGGGAGCCTTTTTCCAAGCAGCGGCTGGGAGTACCTTCGTGCGCGGATGCGCTCGCGTCCCCGTCGACCAGAAGAGGTAGTAGTACTCCTTCAGCTCTTCCGCGGCAAGCCTCGGAGGGAAGATTGCCCGCTCCTTTCGCAGCGCCGCGAGCCGCTGCGCCTCGGCCGACTTCACCTTCTCGGCTTTCGGAGCCATAGCGGGAGTGGTGAGGGAGGACGACGGCGTTGGTGGTGCTGGTGGCGATGGGGGCGGAGCGCTGCTCTTTTTCGGCTTTGGGAAGAAGGGGAGTGGCGAAGATTCTCGGGGAAGGAATAGCAACGGGCAGATGGGCAAACTGCCCCTGTTTCCCCTGCTTATAAGGAGGGAGGGGGCGGACGTTCCGCCTTTCCGAATAAAGAAACCACCCACGACCTCTCCCACAACGCCGCAATCGACGCGTGCCGTTCGGGGAGGGCGCGGTGGATACGGAGTAAGATACGGCGTGATCTAGGCCGCGCGTGCCCGTGCCCTGTTTTGGGCCTGGGCCAACAGCGCTCGGCACCGTGTATGGCCCAGGCCCGGGGGCTCCTGTCGGTGTACTAGAGTAGGGGTACCCTAGTATCCCGAACTTGTGCATGGGCAGTCGCAGCGCCCCGCGGCAAGGCTTGCCGGGCGACCGCCAAGGACCCCCGTGGTTCCTTTGGAGCCATTCAAGAACAAAGTATTCAAGCCAAGGAGACAAGGCCCCGGCAAGAGGAGTTTGCCGGGAAGGCCACTCAAGGCACAAAGCCCCGGCAAGAGGAGCTTGTCGGGAAGGCCAACCAAGGCATCTCAAGGAACTTGCTGTGACGCGCCACGCGTCCCAGCAAGACCCGGCGAGCGACAAGCTTCCGGACGAGACAAGACAACAAGCGCGGCAAGGCGTTTGCCGCGGCAAGCAACCACTCTGTACCCGCGCTCCAGCACATCCACCAACGTGTCGCTCTGGGACCCTTCCAGGCGTACGTGGCGGGAGGCTGTGCAGCCAGGGGTGCACTGTGGCAAGCGGCGCTGACAAGATCGCCATCGTGGCGAGCGGTGGCATCCCTGACGGTCCCTTTTCTGCACTGTTTGGGCGACGTAGATAGGCATTTAATGCCCTTGTCCCCTGCCGTCAGGGTTAGGTATGATACACTGTGTAGGTAGCTGTACCTACCGCAGCACCTTTTCCATTTTTGCCCTTGCCTACGTTGCCACCTGTCGGTGACCCCTTGAGCATATAAAAGGAGGCCCATGCACAACATAGAGAGGGAGGACAGTAGAACACTCACACTCGGTCTCATTAGCTGCTGGTGCGTACTGTAGCACTCGGCGCTCCCGAGCAAGAACTCAATACAAACCACAAAGCAGCAGTAGGAGTATTATCTCTCCGGAGAGCTCCGAAGCTGGGTAAACCGCTCGTGTGCCTCGCCTCGATCTGCTCTTCGTGCGACCTCCGCCCCCCGCCGAACCTAAAGGGGCTCCGTCCCCATAGGTGCTCGCGGATCAGCTTCCCCGACAGCAATGGACCCAGGGTCTGTTGCACCGACAATCGCGATCCCCATAATTTTCGGCCTCGCCCGGACCTTCTGGCCATCCCGAAACTTCCGGCCCCCGGACCTTCCGTCTTCCCCAGGACGTCCGGCCTCGACAAAAAGGCTACACATCTTCAACGACTTCCGCTACTTCATCAACTTCGACTAAGCTGCAGCGGCATCTTTGCCAACGTACTGAAGACCATGCACTACGACATCGCCAACGTACTGAAGACCATGCACTACGACATCGCCAACGACCACTTCACTGTCATCCATCCTTGCTTACAAACAAGTAACCCTTGACGGTAACTTCGACGACATCTTTGTCTACTCCTCGCCATTGCATTGATAACCCCATAGCCTTTCTTTTGCGTCACTTACCCATCGAGACTAGCCTTTGAGTATTGGCGGCAACAGTACTTGTGCACAATAGTGATCATCATCTCGTTGCATATCTCATATCATCTGGATATACATATCTTGATATCATCTCTTGTGTTACAAGGTTGTCATCGCATATACAAAATTGCTATCTTGGTTCGTGAAGTTTTGCATAAGAGGCCAAAGAAAGAGCTCAAAAGAGAAAGAGCCAAACAAGCTTTTAAGCAAAAGGAGAGATAAGCAAAGAGCTTTTAAGCAAGAACCATAGCATCATACTACATTAAGATTGTCATACTTGATCATCTTGGATCATATCATAGGAACACCATACATATAGCATACTTAGGATAGAAGTCGTTGCATTTTTGCTTAGTAGGTTGTGCACAAGTCTCGTATCCGCCTATTGTGCAATCGTGCTAGCGTCTCTCTAGAACTGTGCAACAAGAGCATTTTCCGTGGATCCCACCTTTTGAGCTCATTTTTGGTTTGCACAACCCCATTTATCTATTTGCGTGTGTGTTTCCGTGTACCACTACTTGCTATCGGTCTACTTGTTGCATTTGCAAATTTGCGATCTTTTTCAACATCAATGAGTCTCACTAAAAATTTCGTAAATTGTGTGCCACCATCCTAACCGAGCCCCACCATAAGCTTTCTTTTCGTAGGTGTGAGAGATTGACGAGATATGGTACCAATTGTGCTATTTCCTTGTTACATCATTGAGTGATCTTTGATCCACCCTCAACATCGGTCAAGGTACACTTGGTATTGTTCTTCCTTTCTCCAACTCACACATTTGCTTGGAATGATGGATAGGCCAAGTTCTTCTACCAACCCACTCTTCATCGAGCAAGATCATGACTCGACCTCCTACGTCACAAAGAGCCACCTCTTCGGTGCACAAAGAGCATTGCATCAAGAACAACAAGCTATGAGCGACCGCATCAACAACCTCGCCACCGACTTGCGACTCTCCGAGCAATGTACAAGAGACTACTTCGACAACAAGCTCGACAAACAAAAACAAGAGAACAATGCAAGACTGGACGAGATTCGTGCCTTGTTGGTCAACCACTCTTCTACCACTTCATCATATTCAAGACGAAGCCATTCAAGTCGACACTCCGACGACACCATCTCCGGCTCAAGTACACCGACATCGAACACTCTTCGACGAGCCGCGCGACAATACCATCACGCAAGCTGGAATCCTCTACACGGCAATAGTCCACAAGAGCGTCTTGAAGAGCAAGAATATCGACATCATCAAAATCAAGCTACATTCGCTCAACCACAACAAAGGCAACGTCTACGTGCTACCTCTTGAGCATGCATTGGTTTTTCCCTTGAAGAGGAAAGGGTGATGCAACAAAGTAGCATAAGTATTTCCCTCAATTTTTGAGAACCAAGGTATCAATCCAGTAGGAGGCCACACGCAAGTCCCTCGTACCTACACAAACAAATAAGAACCTTGCAACCAACGCGATAAAGGGGTTGTCAATCCCTTCATGGCCACTTGCAAAAATGAGATCTGATAGAAATGATAATATTTTTGGTATTTTTATGATAAAGATTGAAAGTAAAGATTGCAAAGTAAAAATATATTGGAAACTTATATGATGAAGAATAGACCCGACGGCCATAGGTTTCACTAGTGGCTTCTCTCAAGATAGCATAAGTATTATGGTGGGTGAACAAATTACTGTCGAGCAATTCATATAAAAGTGCATAATTATGAGAATATCTAGGCATGATCATGTATATAGGCATCACGTCTGTGACAAGTAGACGACTCCTGCCTGCATCTACTACTATTACTCCACACATCGACCGCTATCCAGCAAGCATCCAGAGTATTAAGTTCATAAGAACAGAGTAACGCATTAGGCAAGATGACATGATGTAGAGGGATAAACTCAAGCAATATAATATAAACCCATCTTTTTATCCTCGATGGCAACAATACAATACGTGTCATTTCCCTTTCTTTCACTGGGATCGAGCAACGCAAGATTGAACCCAAAGCTAAGCACTTCTCCCATTGCCAGAAAGATCAATCTAGTAGGCCAAACCAAACTGATAATTCGAAGAGACTTGCAAAGATAACCAATCATACATAAAAGAATTCAGAGAAGATTCAAATATTGTTCATAGATAATCTTGATCATAAACCCACAATTAATCGGATCTCGACAAACACTCCGCAAAAAGAGTTTCATCGAATAGATCTCCAAGAAGATCGAGGAGAACTTTGTATTAAGATCCAAAGAGAGAGAACAAGCCATCTAGATAATAACTATGGACCCGAAGGTCTGTGGTAAACTACTCACACATCATCAGAGAGGCTATGGTGTTGATGTAGAAGCCCTCCGTGATCGATTCCCCCTCCGGCGGAGCGCCGGAAAAGGCCAAAAGATGGGATCTCACAGGTACAGAAGGTTGCGGCGGTGGAAATAGGGTTACATGGTGCTCCTGGATGTTTTCAGGGTACATGGGTATATATAGGAGGAAGAAGTAGGTCGGTGGAGCTACGAGGGGCCCAAGAGGGTCGGGTCGTGCCTCCCTGCCTCGTGGCCTCCTCGTTGATTTCTTGACGTCCACTCCAAGTCCTCTGGGTCACGTTTGTTCCAAAAATCACGCTCCCGAAGGTTTCATTCCGTTTGGACTCCATTTGATATTCCTTTTCTGTGAAACACTTAAATAGGCAAAAAAACAGCAATTTGCACTGGGCCTTGGGTTAATAGGTTAGTCCCAAAAATAATATAAAAGTGTATAATAAAGCCCATTAAACATCCAAAACAGAATATATAATAGCATGGGGCAATCAAAAATTATAGATACGTTGGAGACGTATCAAGCATCCCCAAGCTTAATTCCTGCTCGTCCTCGAGTAGGTAAATGATAAAAACAGAATTTTTGATGTGGAATGCTACCTAGCATATTTCTCAATGTAATTTTATTTATCGTGGCATGAATGTTCAGATCCAAAAGATTCAAGATAAAAGTTTAATATTGACATAAAAATAATAATACTTCAAGCATACTAATCAAGCAATTATGTCTTCTCAAAATAACATAGCCAAAGAAAGCTCATACCTACAAAATCATATAGTTTGTCCATGCTTCATTTTGTGACACAAGATGCTCTCGTCTTGCACAACCCCGACGACAAGCCAAGCAATTGTTTCATACTTTAGTAATCTCAAACTTTTTTCAACTTTCACGCAATACATGAGCGTGAGCCATGGATATAGCACTATGGGTGGAATAGAATATGATGATGGGGGTTGTGTGGAGAAGACAAAAAAGGAGAAAGTCTCACATTGACGCGGCTAATCAACGGGCTAGGGAGATGCCCATCAATTGATGTCAATGCAAGGAGTAGGGATTGCCATGCAACGGATGCACTAGAGCTATAAATGTATGAAATATCAACAAAAGAAACTAAGTGGGCGTGCATCCAACTTGCTTGCTCACGAAGACCTAGGGCATTTGAGGAAGCCCATTGTTGGAATATACAAGCCAAGTTCTATAATGGAAAATTATCACTAGTATATGAAAGTGACAAAACAAGAGACTCTCTATCATAAAGATCATGGTGCTACTTTGAAGCAGAAGTGTGGATAAAGGATAGTAGAATTGTCCCTTTTTCTCTCTCTTTTTTCCTTTTTTTGGGCCTTTTTTGGCCTTTCTCTTTTTTTTGGGACAATGCTCTATTAATGATGATCATCACACTTCTATTTATTTACAACTCAATGATTACAACTCGATACTAGAACAAAATATGACTCTATATGAATGCCTCCGGCGGTGTACCGGGATGGGCAATGAATCAAGAGTGACATGTATGAAATAATATGCATGGTGGCTTTGCCACAAATACGATGTCAACTACATGATCATGCAAGGCAATATGACATTGATGAAGCATGTCATAATAAACGGAACAGTGGAAAGTTGCATGGCAATATATCTCGGAATGGCTATGGAAATGCCATAATAGGTAGGTATGGTGGCTGTTTTGAGGAAGATATAAGGAGGTTTATGTGTGATGGAGCGTATCGTATCACGGGGTTTGGATGCACTTGCGAAGTTTGCACCAACTCTCAAGGTGAGAAAGGGCAATGCATGGTACTAAAGAGGCTAGCAATGATGGAAGGTTGAGAGTGCGTATAATCCATGGACTCAACATTAGTCATAAAGAACTCACATACTTATTGAAAAAATCTATAAGTCATCAAAAAACAAGCACTACGCGCATGCTCCTAGGGGGGTAGATTGGTAGGAAAAGACCATCACTCGTCCCCGACCGCCACTCATAAGGATGATAATCAAAGAACACCTCATGTTTCAAATTTGTTACACAACGTTTACCATACGTGCATGCTACGGGACATGCAAACTTCAACACAAGTATTTCTCAAATTCACGACTACTCAACTAGCACAACTTTAATATCACTATCTCCATATCTCAAAACAATCATCAAGTATCAAACTTCTCCTAGTATTCAATGCACTCATATGGAAGTTTTTATTATATCCATCTTGGATGCCTATCATATTAGGACTACTTTTATAGCCAAAACAAATTACCATGTTGTTCAAAAGGACTCTCAAAATAATATAAGTGAAGCATGAGAGATCAATAATTTCTATAAAACAAAACCACCACCGTGCTCTAAAAGATATAAGTGAAGCACTAGAGCAAAATTATTTAGCTCAAAAGATATAAGTGAAGCACATAGAGTATTCTAATAAATTCTGATTAATGTGTGTCTCTCCCAAAAGGTGTGTACAGAAAGTATGATTGTGGTGAACTAAAAAGCAAAGACTCAAATCATACAAGACACTCCAAGCAAAACACATATCATGTGGTGAATAAAAATATAGCTCCAAGTAAGTTACCGATGGACGAAGACAAAAGAGGGGATGCCTTCCGGGGCATCCCCAAGCTTAGGATTTTTGGTTGTCCTTGGATTTTACCTTGGGGTGGCTTGGGAATCCACAAGATTAGGGTCTTGCCACTCCTTTTTCCATAATCCATCAAATCTTTACCCAAAACTTGAAAACTTCACAACACAAAACTTGATAGAAAATCTCGTGAGCTCCGTTAGCGAAAGAAAACAAAACACCACTTCAAGTTACTGTAATGAACTCATTATTTATTTATATTGGTGTTAAACCTACTGTATTCCAACTTCTCTATGGTTCATAACCTCTGATAGTAGCCATAGATTCATCAAAATAAGCAAACAACACATGAAAAAACAGAATCTGTCAAAAAACAGAACAGTCTATAGTAATCTGCATCAGACGCACACTTCTGGAACTCCAAAAATTCTAAAATAAATTTCTGGGCGTGAGGAATTTATCTATTAATCATCTCCAAAAATAATCAGCTAAATACCACTCTCCAGTAAAAGGTTGTAGCTAATCTCGTGAGCGCTAAAGTTTCTGTTTTTTACAGCAAGATCAAAAAGACTTCACCCAAGTCTTCCCAATGGTTCTACTTGGCACAAACACTAATTAAAACATAAAACCACATCTAAACAGAATCTAGATGGATTATTTATTACTAAACAAACCAAAAAGCAAGAAACTAAAATAAAATTGGGTTGCCTCCCAACAAGCGCTATCGTTTATGTAGCGACCCGACCCGAATGGATCAAGTCTCTGTGCTTAAGTGTCATCCCTGGATCGGTATGCTGACACACACAGTACTCGAGGATTTATAACAGAGGTAAATCACATGTATAAAATAATGTAAATACTATTACCTCAATCCAAATAGCGGAAGTAACAAAGTTGTGGATTCCCATCAACACCAACGGCAAAGTTGAGTGTAGAAATCGTAACCCTAACATATCACTTACTCGTCGTAAGAAAATCCTGCAACATGAGACGTTGCAGCCATAAAGGGTCAGTACATTGAATGTACTGGAAAATTCACACTGTAGAGCAATGATGAATAATGGCTATCACTACATGCATATTTGGCTGGTGGAAAAGCTCTGTGGTTAATATGTTTTGCGAAAAGCCAATTTTTCCCTACTGCAAAGGAATAAATTTTATTTAACTATCATGGTGGTTGTTAAACATTGAGAGTGTAGACACCCTCTCAATCCCAATTAAAAGTAATCATTAACAAACCAACAAATTATTTAGGTAACGTGATGAGATCAACATGATAATCCAAGAACTAGATACTCAAGACGTCCATAACCGGGGACATGGCTAATCATGGTAAGTTTATACACTCTACAGAGGTTCGCGCACTTTTCCCCACAAGACTCGATCTCCTCCGTTGGATTTCTCGCACTAAATGGTGTTTGAGAAACGGATGACCGAGATACAGTCTTTCAGAAGCGTTTGCACCTTACGATTGGTAGATCGTACCACCTACATCCCCTACATCTGCTAGTCTACCACTGTAAGAGTTCACACGACTTAATCAACTATGCTAGAGCCCATAATAGCTTGTGGCTGCACACGTAAGTTTCTAGTATGAATAATCTTATGATCCCTTTGAGCCTGGGTGGCGGTCCAAAAAAACAGGCAATCGCTGGAATACCCAGGTGCCTAAACAGGCAATCGCTGGAATACCCAGGTGCCTCAATCCACCCAGATGTGTGCTAAAGTTGCCACCTTAAGTAAACCATTAATTAACAATCTCACATCTATCATGAATACTCTCAAACCCAATCCACGTCTACAAGCATAGCATGGCAATATAAGCATAACGTAATAGTAACTCCCAAGGTTTGAATGCAGGGCAATAGGTTCCTACCTCATCAACTACTTCCCAATACCCACATGTTATCAATCCTACTCATGCAATGTTTGAAGGTGAAACTAATGCATAAAAACTGGGTATGAAAGGGATATGATCAAGGTGTGAACTTGCCTGCAATGTTGATGAAGATGATTCGCACTCATAAGTCTTGATAGTTCTACTCGTCACACTCCGCTCAATCTATCGTAAGCAAGCAATAGTAACCACACATAAGCAATCACTCAAAAGATCAGAAAGAACGAAGAAGACGATTCGGAAAACATCAAAACCAAGCAAATAACTCTTGCAACATAAAACAATTTCTAACAGTACCAAAATTATGTGAATTTGGCCTTAACGGAAAGTTTAGGTTAAGAGATTTAATTTGCAAAAAGAATCAACTGAGTCGGAGTTATAAAACTCAAGTTACGAACAAAAGAAGATTCAAAGACAAATCTTTTTGAAAGAAAACTTTAAATTTTCAAAAACATGTTCAAGTTGTTTTACTGGATAGAGGGGTTCATAAAGAAGAAGTGGGCATTGGTTTCATCTAATTCCGACTATTGAGCAAAAAGTAATGACCGATTGAAGTACAGGGACTAATCTGTAAATACAATCATCATAGATAGGTCCCTAGCAGAAATTAAAATAAAAAGAAAAATCCTATCGAATGAACGTTTGCTACAGAGGCATACACGCCGAAAACCGTTCACTAAAGAAGCTAACTAATGAACGTTCACTAAATAAATAAACCTAAACAAAACCGGTTTTATAAAAAAACCGATCTAGGGTCTTTTTTTGAAAAGAAAACCTAACTAAACCAAAAAAACGCGGCTCGACGACGGTTACCGGCGACGGCGAGATGAACAGCGGCTTCGGCTTCAGGCGCGGCTGCTCCGGCGGACGGTGGCAGCGACAGCTCCGGTCGACGGCGGCTGCGGGCGAGGAGACGGCGGCTGCGGGCGAGCGGCGAGGCGGCGCGGAGTGCGGCGGCTCCAGCAGCGGTGATCTGCGGTGGCGGCGGCTCGGCTTGGTGCGATGGCAGCGCGAAGCGAGATGAGGAGGGGGAGGCGGTCGGACCTCGGCTTTTAAAGGCCGGGGCGACGCGGCTTGGGGCAAGGGGCAACGGCGACGGCGATGGCTCGGACTTCCTGCCGGAGTTCGGAATGGGCACGGGGTTGGGGGCGATGGCGGCTGTCGGCTGGGCTGCGGCCCGGTTGGGTGCTGGGCCGGCCCATTCAGCGAAGTTATTTTTTTAAAATAAAGATTTTACAGACAACAAAAATAAATAAAACAAAATAAATAAAAAATTTATGTCGGGGGAAATTTGCCTCCTCGAACACCTATGGGGACCGAGTCCCTTTCTTGGTTCGGCGGGGGGCAGAGGTCGCGCGAAGAGCGGATCGAGGCAATGCACACAAGGGGTTTACCCAGCTTCGGGCCGCACGGATGCATAAAACCCTACTGCTGCTTTGTGGTTTTGTATTGTGTTCTTGCTCGGGAGCGTGTGGTGCTATAGTACATGCAAGCCGCTGGCGAGACCGAGCGTGAATGGCCTCCCTCTCCCCTCCCGTTGCGCATGGGGCCTCCTTTTATATGTGCAAGGGGTTACCCACAGGTGGCAACGTAGGCGGGGGCAAAACTGGAAAACGCTGTGTTGGGTACAGCTGTTTGCACAGTGCTATCATACCTAACTCTGACGGCAGGGGGCAAGGGCATTAAATGCCCGTCCGCATCTCCCAGATGATGCAGGAAAGGGACTGTCAGGAGCGCCACCGTTTGCCACGATGGCTACTCTGTCAGCGTTGCTCCGCCACCGCATGCCCCTGGCTGCGCAGCCTCTCGCCACGTACGCCTGGAATGGCCCTAGAGCGACGCGTGGGTGGATGAGCTGGAGCGCAGGCGCGGGGTGGTGACTTGCCGCGGCAAGAGCCTTGCCGCGGTTGGTGCCTTGTCGCGCCCGGGAGCTTGTCGCTCACCGGTCCTTGCCGGGACGCGTGGCACGTCGCAGCAAGTTTCTTGTCGCGCCTTGGTCGGCCTTCCCAGCAAGCTCCTCTTGCCGGGGCCTTGTGCTTCAAGCGGCCGTCCCGGCAAGCTCCTCTAGCCGGGGCCTTGCTCTCTTCGGGTGGCCTTCCCGGCAGGCTCCTCCTGCCGGGGCCTTGGCTCAAATACTTTGTTCTTGTCTGGCCCAGAAAGGGACCATGGAGAGTTTTGGCGATCGCCTGGCCAGCCTTGCCGCGGGGTGCTACGACTGCCCGTGCACAAGTTGGGGGTACTAAGGTACCCCTACTTTAGTACACCGACAGGAGCCCCCGCGCCTAGGCCATACACGGTGCCGAGCGCTGTTGGGCCAGGCCCAAAACAGCACGGGCATGCGTGGCCTGGGTCACGCTGCATCTGCTTCTGCGTCCACCACGCCCTCCCCGAACGGCACGCGTCAAACGCGGCATCGTGGGGAGAGGCGTGCGTGACGTGGGCGGCGTGCACGGGGCTGAGCCCCGCGGGCATGCGTCATGTCGCAGGTGATTTGTTTATTCGGAAAGGCGAAACGCCCCCTCCCTTCCCCCTTATAAGCAGGGGAAACAGGGGCAGTCCGCCCACCCGCCAGTTGCGATTCCTCGAAAATCTCCGCCACTTCCCAAGAGAAGCAGCGTTCTGCCCCTTCCGTCGCCACCAGTGCTACCAACGCCGTCGACCTCCCTCCCTGCTTCCGCCATGGCCCCGAAGGGCGATAAGGGGAAAGGGCAGGCCGTGAAGTCGGCCGAGGCGCAGCGGCTTGAGGCGCTGCGAAAGGAGCAGGCGACCTTCCCCCCAGAGCTCGACGCGTTGGTCCTGAGGGAGGAATACTACCTCTTCTGGTCGACGGGGACGCGAGCGCATCTGCGCACGAGGGTTCTTCCCGCTGCCGCCCAGAAGGAGTATACGACCGGGTATCCCTTCTTTGCTCTGTTCTTCTATTGCAGGCTCTGCCCGCCCTTCTCTGAATTTTTCTGCGACATCATGAACACCTACGGGTTCCATCTCCTTGATTTCACCCCCAATGCTGTCCTGACCATGCCAATTTTCACACATCTTTGCGAAAATTTCGTCAGAGTCTATCCAAACGTAGCCCTCTTCCGCCACTTCTTCACGCCTCGAGTAGAGAGAGGAGAGCCCCTCTCCGGTGGGATCGCCTGGATCTCGAAGCTCGGCAAGAAGGATGCTTATCTGGAAGGAGAGCTCCGCAGCAAATGGGAGGAATGGAGGGTAGACTGGTGCCTGATCGTCAAGGAGAACCCGCCGCCATTCACCGTCGTGCGCCAAACTCCTGTGGTGCGCGGCAAGGATTGGAGTGACGTGGCTCCGGACGACGACAAGCTGCGGATTGCCATCACCCGGATCCTGCGGCTCAGGCGTGCCGGGCTCACAGTTGGTGCCGTTGGCGTAGATTTCCTCCGCCGCAGCATCGCTCCTCTGCAGGAGAAAGGGAGACCCGCCTGGGAGTTCCAGAATGCGGCGGACATCATGAGGCTGCGCCCTGGCCTCACTTCAATTTCACCGTCTTGGAGCTTGACGGGACGCTCAGGGAGCTGTTCAAGCACGACCCCGACCACCCCGAATGGTTCAAGCTGCCGCGAGGCGTCGTCCCGTTGTGCAACAATTCGTCGCTCAGCCGCATCCTTGCAATGATGCCACTGTGCGACTCGCACGGGATCGACTCAACTTGGCAGGAGCCCGCCGGCGATGTCATGCGGGCGTTCTTCGACGACTTGGTGGAGGTGCCAGTCGATGCCGACGAGCAGAAGGGCCTCACCCGAGACACCATCGACGCGGAGTTGGGGCGCATCGCCTCCAGGATGGAAGAGGAGGCGGCAGCCGCGGCCGCGGGCGAGTTTGGCTTCACATTGGCGGAGGCGGCGGAGGCGGAAAGCCTTGCCGACCGAGCGGAGTTTGTCGGCGAGGAAGAGCCTGCCGGGCATGGCGTTGGGGCGGACGAGTCCACCGAGGGCACGAGCGGCTTGCCGGAGGTTGACGCCTCTTCCTCCCGACCTTCGGGCAGCTCGTCGCAAGCGGAGCCCCCGGCTCACCACGGAGGCGTCTCCGCAAGGCCGGAGAAGCGGTGGGGCGGCAGACGAGCCAACAGCCGCAGCGCCGCGTGACGCGCTCTGCTGTGTCAGCAGGAGCGGGGTCTTCGCAGGCTGCTGCTTCTGCTCCTGCCGCCCCTCGCGCCACGGCGGCGGCCGGGGCAAGGCCGTCTCGGGCCAGCGCCACCACTGCCTCCGCCAAGCGGCTGAGGGAGCCTACTCCTCCGCCTCCTCGCGCCAGAAGCGGGTCAGTCTTCGACTTCTCCGCTCTTAGCTCCGACGAGGAAGAGGGAGAGGAGTAAGATCCTCGTTGTACTTGTGTTTCTTCAATTCTTGTAGTTGTGTCTCGCATCTCATTTGCTTTCCTCTGAATTTGCCCCTTTTCAGGACTCTGGCTCAGAGGGCGGCAAAGAGAGCCAAGGTCCCGGTGGTCATCCTCGACGACGAGCCCACCGTGACGGCAGGGGGTGCGCCTGAGATGACCTTGTCGGAGCCGCCAACTAATCCTCTGAGCAGCCCCCAGCACAGCCCCCAGTGTAAGCATATGGCTTGCTTTCTGCCGTCGGGCGCGCCCGGGTACCCTTCGTTTTTCTTGACATCTGGCTGACAATTTGCGTAGGAGCAGAGCAGCCCCACCAGGAGCGTCCGGAGACCGCCTCTGATGCGCCACCCGCTACAACCACACCGCCAAGGGGGAGTTCCCCGGCGAGGGAGGAATCCCCGACAAGGGAGCAGTCCCCGGCAAGGGAGCAGTCTCCGGCGAGGGACGGCACCGGCGACCCCTTGGCGATGGAGACCGTGACTGCAGACCCTGGCCCAGGTAACCTTCTCGCCTCGAAACTCCCCTGGGGTTCTTCTTCTTTGGATAGTTGCTTGACTTCTCCCCCTCTTTCGGCCTTCAGATCCGCCCGCCACGGACCCGATGGAGACCGAGGTCGTCGTCGAGGAGGATGCGCGCGGCCATACCGACGACGCGGCCACCACCGGAGGGGTGGACGGTGCTGAAGATCCGGCCGGCGAAGAGGCCGCCAAGGCTGCCGCAGCAACCGCGGGCGAGGGGGTCGGTGATCGTACTGACGGCCCTGGGGCCGCAGGAGCGCCAAGCGTTGCGCCGACCGCCGATCCCGCCTCCGCAGCAGCGTCGGGCCCCGAGGAGCCCCAGCCAGGCGTCTACCTGAAGGCCGGCGATGATATCTTCATCAAGCTCCCCTGGGAGTCGACTTCCAGGGCGCCGGTCGAGGGGGAGACCTTGGATGGACAGGTGCTCGCCTCCGCCGGGCTGACGCTGGTTGATGCGCCAAGCAGCAGTGGCGGCGAGCCTGAGGAGGAGCGGCTGCTCCGGAAGCTGGTGTCACTCTACCGCGCCCGACAAGCCCAGGTGGAACGCCGGGAAGCGCTTGTCGCGAAGGCGGGAGTAGACATGGAGAAGCGCACCGGGGAGCTCCGAGAGCTCAACCAGGAGGCCCTCCGATCCTTGGCGGAGGAGCGAAGGCAGCTCGACGAGGCGCGGACGGCCTTCATCCTCGAGAAGGCAGAGGCCGAAGAGCAGCAAAGGCTTGCCGCCGCGGGGCTGGCCGCGCGGGAGGGCGAGCTGGTGCAGCAGAAAGCCAGCCTCGCCAGCCACGAGGAGGAGGTCGCCGCGCGCGAGCAAGCGCTCGGCGGAGCCCTCAAGGAAGCGCAAGATGCTGCCGCGGCCGCCGAGGCTGCCAAGAAGGCGCTGGAGGCGAAGGTGGCGCAGCTTGACACTGATCTCAAGGCGAGCGGTGAGGAGCTCGCCGCACTCAAACAGGAGCGCGAGAAGGGTGCCCACACCCTCGGCGAGCTGCAAGGCCGCTTCGCCGAGAAGATCAAGGAGCTTGAGGCTGCCAAGGACTCCAACGTTGATCTCGAGCTGAAGCTGGACACCTTGTCCAAGGCGCTGGACAGCGCCAAGGAGCAAGAGGTGATCTTGCGGAAGGAGGTCGCGGACAACGAGGCGCTGTTGGAGAGCGCCGCAGTCACCCAGAACGAATTCAGGGCAGTGGTGGAGCAGTGGACGGAGGGTCTGGTGGACATCGCCGCCTCCATCGAAAAGGAGCTGTCGCTGCTGGGGATGGAGCGTCACGAGTATCCCTCCGACGCGAACCTCCCACCCAGTGCCAAGCTTACTTCGTTCTTCAAAGGCGTGGCGGCAGCCCTTCAGCATCTCCGGAACGCGATCCTAGAGCAGCTGGCCGGCGAGACGCGCGAGGCCATCGCTGGAGCCCTCGAGAAGGTGCTGGTGAAGATCGCCTTCCGCAACCCAGGCCTCAAGCTCACCAACGTCCTCAGGTCCCTGCCGGCAGACGCTGACCTCGAGGAGATCAGGGCCCTCGTCGCGCCCATCGTGGAAAGGGTGGCCGGGATCAAGAGGATCGAGGGCGACCGCGTGGATTAGGCCGCCTGTCCTTTTCTTTTCTTGTCGCCGCTGGTCGAGTTATGAAAACGATTCATTAGGGTTGCGACAAGCTATCTTGTAATATAACTTTATCTTGGTAGTGATTGCACTGTTATCTCCTCTACTTGATTCCGTGCTTTGTATGTTTTTGCCCTACGCTTTTGGGGACTCGCCGGCATAGGCCTCCGCCTTGCCGCGGGCTCTAAGTGCGGGACATCAGCAGCCCGCCAGTGGCGCCATTACCGGCAAGAAACCTTGCCGCGGCTAGCTGCAGCTCACTTAAATTGTTGAGCAGGCTCAAAACAAAGTAAGTGTTGCGACTGCAGTCGCAGCACACTTAAGCTGCCGAGCGAGCTCGAAACAAAGTAAGGATGCCACTCTGGTTGTAGCACACTTAAGTCGTTGAGCGGACTCGAAACGAAGTAAGGGCGCAACTAGCCACGAGCCGGTCCCTCTGCGCACAGGTTTTTCATACAAAGCACGGTTGTTCAAGGGGGATAACTCAAAGATTTAAAAACTCGATTGCTCAAACTTTGGCAACTTAGCTTTTTCGTGGCTCGCTGCCCGGCAAGGTCGCTTTCTGGCAAGGTGGAACATGGGGCTCGCCATTGCTCACCGGGGGTCAGTGCTGCACAGAGTGTCAAATAATGCATGCAAAGAATAAAGAGCATGATATCGACGAGATGCGCGGAACACATGAGCTCAATCTGCGCACAGGGTCTACGCCTGGCTCTGTACAAAGGATCACATGCAATAGCGGCAAGACTTTGTACAGAAGGGTGGTTGCCGGACGGGGTCCGACAACCGCGCCTTACGGGCGAAACTTGCGAAGATGCCCAACGTTCCGGGAGTTGCTCACCGGAGTGGTATCTTCGGTCTCAAGGCGGACAGCGCCAGGCCTAGCGACTTGTTTCACCTGGTAAGGGCCTTCCCACTTCCTCGGAACTTCTGGCACTAGCTTTGCGGCTATAAAAGCAGCGCAAAGCTTGCTGGTAGCGAGCAGCCCGCACAGCGGCCTGAAGACGGTCCTCCTCGAGGAGCAGCGCGTCATCTCGTCGCAGCTGCTCTCGCTCGAGCTCAGCGTGAGCGAGCACTCGAGGTGGCCCGTATGCGAGATCCGTGGGGCTAACTGTCCCCGCTACATGGAATGGAGCGGGAGGTTGCCTGGTCATACCAGGGCTTACCTGCGCCGAGAGGTGTTGGCGTATGTTCGGACGTCGTGGCACCATGAGCTGGCTCGGTGATGCCCGTTCCGCCGCCGGCGCCGTCCCCACCACCCGTTCGCTCCAGGGGCGGTGGGTTCGACGCGGACGGACCAGCCACCTCCGGAGCTTTCTTCTTCGGTGGCATGTCGATGAAGATGATGGAGATCTAGCCTGTGCAGATGCCGGATCAGGTTCGCACAACTTCGACGCCCCCTACCTGGCGCGCCAAAGATGTCGGGGGAAATCTACCTCCTCGAACACCTATGGGGACCGAGCCCCTTTCTTGGTTCGGCGGGGGGCGGAGGTCGCGCGAAGAGCGGATCGAGGCGATGCACACAAGGGGTTTACCCAGCTTCGGGCCGCACGGATGCGTAAAACCCTACTGCTGCTTTGTGGTTTTGTATTATGTTCTTTCTCGGGAGCGTGTGGTGCTACAGTACACGCAAGCTGCTGGCGAGACCGAGCGTGAATGGCCTCCCTCTCCCCTCCCGTTGCGCATGGGGCCTCCTTTTATATGTGCAAGGGGTTACCCACAGGTGGCAACGTAGGCGGGGGCAAAACTGGAAAACGCTGTGTTGGGTACAGCTGTTTGCACAGTGCTATCATACCTAACTCTGACGGCAGGGGACAAGGGCATTAAATGCCCGTCCGCATCGCCCAGACGGTGCAGGAAAGGGACCGTCAGGAGCGCCACCGTTTGACACGATGGCTACTCTGTCAGCGTTGCTCCGCCACCGCATGCCCCTGGCTGCGCAGCCTCTCGCCATGTACGCCTGGAATGGCCCCAGAGCGACGCGTGGGTGGATGAGCTGGAGCGCAGGCGCGGGGTGGTGACTTGCCGCGGTTGGTGCCTTGTCGTGCCCGGGAGCTTGTCGCTCACCGGTCCTTGCCGGGACGCGTGGCGCGTCGCAGCAAGTCTCTTGTCGCGCCTTGGTCGGCCTTCCCAGCAAGCTCCTCTTGCCGGGGCCTTGTGCTTCGAGCGGCCATCCCGGCAAGCTCCTCTAGCCGGGGCCTTGCTCTCTTCGGGTGGCCTTCCCGGCAGGCTCCTCCTGCCGGGGCCTTGGCTCAAATACTTTGTTCTTGGATGGCCCAGAAAGGGACCATGGAGAGTTTTGGCGATCGCCTGGCCAGCCTTGCCGCGGGGTGCTACGACTGCCCGTGCACAAGTTCGGGGTACTAAGGTACCCCTACTTTAGTACACCGACAATTTATATAGGCATATAATATATCAAAATTTGCAGAAAAAGATTTTCTACAACATGGACTTTTTCCTAGAATTAAATAAAATTCACACAAATTCAGATAATTCAAAGAGTGCTACTGGTCTAATAAAATCCAACAAAAATCATTTTAAAAATACCAAAATTAATTCAAATTTATTTCTCTCCAATTTTCTGATGTAGGGAATCATGTTACCCTATTTTCCATATATTTTATTTTTGGAGAAAAATAATTTCAATAAAACTCAAATAACTCCAAATTGAAAACAAATTCAAAAGAACTTTGAATTTAATTCTTTGAAACTCCCAACTCATATTTCATATGTTTTGAAGAAGTCATTTTATCTTCGCTCGTGAAAATCATTGAGTTGCTTAAAGTTTCTGAATTGGAAATATTTTCCCAAATGAAATTCAAATATTTTCGACACCCCTTTTCATTTAAATAAATGGAAGAAGTCATGTCATCTTCTCTCCAGGGTTTTGTGGTGAAAAGTATTTGAATTCACGGAGAGCATAAATGCAAAAATGAAAGTTTGGGAAAGTCTTTTTATTCCCTCTCATTTAACTTTCAAAAAGTTTCGAATTTCACTCAACTTCACACAATCAATCAAATCTATCTATTTATTATGACATTCCAAAATTTAGAATTTTGGGATGTTAAAAACCTACCACCCTTAAAATGAATCTCGTCCTCGAGATTCGAAGAGGCTAGAAAGAAATATGTTTGGTTTGGGGTCTTCTCAAAATCCATCGATCATCACAGGGGGGTCTGGGGTGCTACCACCCTTAGAAACATTGTTACGGTCCCATCAATACTCATATACTCCATCCTTATTCTTGACGGGGTCGGTCTTCTCAAATCTTCAGTATAATTCCTTCTCTGGCTCTTCCGGTAGTGGCATAACATTTTCCTCAATTCTTCTGTCCTTTCCTCTTGGTAAGGTTATTCTGAGATTGGGTCTTCTTAGCTGACGGGTCTGGCGCCAAAACTAAACAACTATCAATATCTCATGGTGGTCATCCCTCAATCAGACTGGGTCCCTGCAGCAAAACAAGTCTGGGCTGAACCTCACCGTATAACCTACGGTTGGCAACAAATGTCGTGTACAAGGGAAAAATTGCTACACCATTCTAAGATTTAAACAGGGTTTTGATCGTCGTCTCTTTACTATAGGTAAGTCACTCAGATTTACCATCCCATATAGCAAGGCTAATAATAAGAGTAAGTCGGTATGGTGATCAATCCATCCCGCACCCAAATCATTACCTTGTATACGGTTTAGCGAATCTCGCATTCTAACACTCGGTCATCCTCACAAGCATTGCAGAATTTCTCTTGTCGACGAACCAAGTTCGGATATATCCATAGATTCTGCAAGCCAAACAAACATCTATCGTTTCTTCACAACTCTCAGGTTTTGTGTTACTCCTGTGAGATCGTCTATCGATAAAATCGTAACTTCTTCCAGGGTTTTTCCTTCAGCAAGAGTGTGTTTGCTTCTTGGCAGGTCCTGGGGCATGTGGGTTATGGCCCATCTCATCACTTGCCAACCTTGAACTCATCATTGGGGCAACTGATCTTCATTCCGGCATCCAACTTCCTAGTTTTCTTAAATCCATCCAATTGTATTGTCTTCCTTCCTTCTATTAGCACCAAACTAGGACATGATTTCTCAGACTCGTCATGGAATTTCCCTTGATCCATATTTCCAACATCATACCTCCTTTATATCCAATAGTAATTCATCCCTTCATCCTCGTGGGATATCCCACATACCGAGATAAAAACTTATACTTATGAAATCCTTAGTCCACTTCGTGGAACATCATTATACTTTCCAGGGTCAAGCATCCTTACAGGGGAATATTGGTCATCTCTGCATGGCAGTTCTTCAATTGGGAAACGTGAAACACATCATGAACTCCTGACAGTCCTTTGGGTGACTCCAACTTGTTGGCCACTTCTCCCATACGCTCCAAAACTCGGTATGGTCCTACAAATCTCGGGACTAACTTTCCCTTAACTCCAAATCGTTTAACTCCTCGAAGAGGGGACACACGAAGACATGCTCTGTCTCCAATTTCATAGACTACCTCCTTGCGTTTTTGAGCCTGCATAACTCTTCTACCTGGACTAAGCTACCTTCAGTCTATATCGAATCAACTTAACATTCTCTTCTCACTCCTTGATCACATTTGGTCCAAAAAACTGACGGTCTCCAACTTCATCCCACATCAACGGTGTCTGGCTCCTTCTCCCATACAAAGCTTCAAAAGGGGCCATCTTCAAACTGGCTTGGTAACTGTTGTTGTATGAGAACTCCGTGTAAGGAAAATTATTATCCCAATTGGATCCATAATATAATGCACAAGCTCTCAACATGTCCTCCAGAATCTGTTTGACTCTCTCGATTTATCCATCTGTCTGCGGATGAAAGGTTGTACTGAACTCTAGCCTAGTACCCAAAGTCTGGTGCTGCTGATTCCAAAACTTTGAGGTAAATTGTGTTCCTCTATCTGATACAATGGTCCTCGGAACTCCATGCAGACATACGATCCTGGTCAAATATATCTTGGCCAACTTCTCACTTGTATAGGTGGTTTTTACTGGGATAAAGTGAGCCACTTTGGTCAAGCGAATCAACTACTACCCAGATAGAATCATGTCTCGTTTGGGTTCTGGGAATTCCGGTAATGAAATCCATGCCAAACTTATCCCACTTCCATTCGGGTATCGGCATAGGCTGTAGTAATCCTGTTGGCTTCTGATGCTCTGCTTTTAGTTTCTCTGGCATACATCACTTACGACTACATACTCCGCAATATCCTTCTTCTTACCAGTCCACCAGAAACACTCCTTCAAATCTAAATACATCTTGGTGTTTCCAGGGCGAATCGAGTATGGTGAGTCATGAGCCTCCTGAAGTATTAACTTCCTGATCTTTGCATTATTGGGCACATATACACGGTCCTCGAACCATCAGGTGTCGTTCTCATCCTTACAAAAACCTTTGGCCTTTCCTTTGCTCATCCTCTCTTTTACCTCAGCAATCTCTTTGTCATCCTTCTGAGCTTCACGGGTCTTTCCCAACAATGTAGACTGAACTTCCATTGCTACAACAAAACCTTTGGGAACAATCTCCAACCGAAGTTCCCTGAGATCCTCTACATTTCATCGGATCTCCACAAACACACCGTAAAAAGAGTTACATCGAATAGATCTCCAAGAAGATCGAGGAGAACTTTGTATTGAGATCCAAAGAGAGAGAAGAAGCCATCTAGCTAATAACTATGGACCCGAAGGTCTGTGGTGAACTACTCACACATCATTGGAGAGGCTATGGTGTTGATGTAGAAGCCCTCCGTGATCGATTCCCCCTCCGGCAGAGCGCCGGAAAAGGCCCCAAGATGGGATCTCACAGGTACAGAAGGTTGTGTTGGTGGAAATAAGGTTTTGTGGTGCTCCTGGATGTTTTCGAGGTACATGGGTATATATAGGAGGAACAAGTAGGTCAGTGGAGCTACGAGGGGCCCACGAGGGTGGGGGCGCGCCCAAGGGGCTGGCGTGCCTCCCTGCCTCATGGCCTCCTCGTTGATTTCTTGACGTCCACTCCAAGTCCTCTGGATCATGTTTGTTCCAAAAATCACGCTCCCGAAGGTTTCATTCCGTTTGGACTCCGTTTGATATTCCTTTTCTACGAAACACTGAAAGAGGCAAAAAAACAGCAATTTGCACTGGGCCTTGGGTTAATAGGTTAGTCCCAAAAATAATATAAAAGTGTATAATAAAGCCCATTAAACATCCAAAACAGAATATATAATAGCATGGAGCAATCAAAATTTATAGATACGTTGGAGACGTATCACTACACCAACAAGAGGAAGCACAAGAACAACGATGCCAACAAGAGCTAATGCAAGAACGGCAACGCCAACATCAAGATGAGCAAGACGCCATCGCGCTATGTCAACAACAAGAACAGCGTGAAGCTCAAGTACTTGAGGCGCTACGTGCCCTTCGACATACGAACCCTGTCGTTGCCAACCAGAACCGCCATACACATCAGGAAGAAGAAGCACTTCGCGAAGAAGTTCAAGAAAGAACATATCAAGCACGAGTGCATCGTCAAGTTCCTCAAGCTCCTCCACAAGCTAGACAAGAACAACAAGCTCCTCAAGAACCACAAGCTCAACAAGAAGCACAAGTTCGACAAGAGCAACAACACAATGGAAATACTCCACACCAAGAGCAAGTTGAGGGAGACAATCCTCCACGTCAAGGATGGCATCACCCTCAAACCCAACACAATGAAGAGCAACGCTACGGCAAACTCAAGTTCACCATGCCCAAGTTTTCCAGAAGCAGTGATCCCGAAGAGTACCTTTCATGGGCGTTGAAGGTTCACAAGATCTTCCGTTTACTCAACTGTGAGGAAGAGAAGAAGATCGCCATGGCATCCCTTGAGTTCCAAGACTATGTCCTCATTTTGTGGGAACAAGTCATCGAGCGTCAAGAAGCAAGAGGTGAACCACCAATCACCACATGGGATCAAATGAAGCATGTCATGAGAGCATGCTTTGTGCCAACCTACTACAACCGCGACCTTGATACGTCTCCGTCGTATCTACTTTTCCTAATGCTTTTCCTCTTGTTTTGGACTCTAATTTGCATGATTTGAATGAAACTAACCCGGACTGACGTTGTTTTCATCAGAACTACCATGGTGTTGTTTTTGTGCAGAAATAAAAGTTCTCGGATTGGAATGAAAAGTGGCAGAGCAACGCCATGGCTTCACAGACGAAGGCGAAGACAGCAAGGAGGATGGTGAATTGGGGATCAAGGTGTAGTGTGTTGATCTGATAATACGAAAGCACCGCATTGAAGAAGTCAGAGAAGGGAGGGATCAGACCATCCCAGAGGGCGTGAAGATGGAGGGGGACCTTGGTGGTCGTCATGTCAATTTCAGCGCGGGAAGCAGGCCAGGCCACCATCACCCCCACTCATTGGAATCAATGGCGAGCGTTGGGCGCACCTTGTCCATCGCTTCCTGGTTGAGCACCACTGACCGCTCTACAGCAGGCTTGAAGACCGGCGGCGTGGGGGCGGAGGTATGGGACTCCTTCTTCCCCTTCTTCTTCCAGCTTGGTGCCATGGCGATGGAGAGAGTTGGTGTCAGATCGGACCGGGGGAAAGGATCTGTTGTTTGCCGGAAGATGAGGGAGCTACGGCGCACTTGCCTGTAATGGGGGCAGTGCTGTGTAGGCGACGGTGGCTGCTTAGCCAGGCGGAAATCGAGGCTGCGTGGGGAAGTGGAGGCGCCCACGTCCCATCAACCGCCATGCGTCAATCAAGGCCGCAGGATATTGGGGTCGCGACACTCCGCACTTGACCCTTGGCTTCGCCTCGAAACCAAGTCCGAGCGCGCCTTGGGCCCGGGGGCTACTGTCAGCGTCCTGGGAACAGGGGTACCCAGACTTGCCTGCCTGCGGCCCAGGGAGTGCTCAGCCAACGGCCTAGTACGGCCCATCTTCATCAGCAACCACTCAAGACCCTCGCGAGGGGCCAAGTCTCGCGAGGCGGACGACGCAAGACCTCCTCAGGGGCAGCCTCCCTAGGATGGCTCCTGAGAAGCGGAGATATCTATGCAAGGGGCACCTCGCGAGGTGCACGTGATGTGAGCCATGACGACCAAGGCTAGGCGGGCGCCAGTGGGCGTAGAGTACTCGTTGCCTCTTTGGTGCTAAAGGAGCAAGCGCAGGCGAGGAGTCCCGCGGCGTCGGGCAAAGGTTTCCATATCGGTGCAACGAGACCAAGACCAGCAGGACGGAGGTCACCGCAGAGCCCACGGCGGCGTCACCACCAGAGCCTTTGGCAGGCGAAGACCACCTTTTGTCAGGATAGCTTGTACTAGTTGTCTCCCTTCAAAATTGCCAGTTGTGGGATCCCTTCCTGCCTAATATTTGGGAAGAGGACCAGGGCCTCTATAAATAGGACTAGCCACCACCCTAGGGGGGACGGATCATTTAGACCATCCACACACACACAAGCTCACCGAGCTCAAGAACACCTCCCCTCAGGAGGCTGTTCATCCCTTGTATTGTTCATCCTCGGCCTATAAGGCAATCCACCACACCACACTGGGGTAGGGTATTACACCAAAACGGTAGCCCAAACCAGTATAAACCCTCGTGTCTCTTCTTCCTTGGGTTCGGTGAGTTAGGCCTTAAGATCGTTGCGAGAGCGAGCTAGGGAGAGAGAGATCTTTGTGCGCACCCCAGTGTTCGAACCTCAAGGGTTTGCTGGAACCTAGAATCCGACACAAACCCACGGATACTTGAGGTGACATTGGAGTATCTAGGTGACATTAGGGTTTTGGTTGATTTGTGTCTTAAGGTGTTATTTTACTACGAACTCTACGGCTGTTTGTGACACTTATAGGAATATCCCAATAGATTGATCGGAAATAATAACTTTGAGGTGGTTCAGTACCCTACAATAATCTCTTCGTTTGTTCTCCGCTATTAGTGACTTTGGAGTGACTCTTTGTTGCATGTTGAGGGATTGTTATATGATCTAATTATGTTCTCCTTGTTGAGAGAACTTGCACTAGTGAAAGTATGAACCCTAGGCCTTGTTTCAACGCATTGAAATACCGTTTTCGCTCACTTTTATCATTAGTTACCTTGCTGTTTTTATATTTTCAGATTACAAAAACCTATATCTACCATCCATATTGCACTTGTATCACCATCTCTTCGCCGAACCAGTGCACCTATACAATTTACCATTGTATTGGGTGTGTTGGGGACACAAGAGACTCTTTGTTATTTGGTTGCAGGGTTGTTTGAGAGAGACCGTCTTCATCCTACGCCTCCCACGGATTGACAAACCTTAGGTCATCAACTTCTGGGAAATTTGCTACTGTCCTGCAAACCTCTGCACTTGGAGGCCCAACAACGTCTACAAGAAGAAGGTTGTGTAGTAGACATCAAGCTCTTTTCTAGCGCCGTTGCCGAGGAGGTTAGTGCTTGAAGGTATATCTTTAGATCTTGCAATCTAATCTTTTTGTTTCTTGTTTTATCACTAGTTTAGTCTCATATGCTTCATATTTTTAATATCTTTCATGAAAATGATGGAAAGGAAAATTGTGCACAAGTGTTAGAAGAATAATGCATTAAAATGTTTGGCACTAAATATTTGAATGATGAGCATGATTGCAATGTTGTTAGTATGAATTCTTTGAATATCCATGATGCTAATGATATGCAAAGCCACAAGCTTGGGAATGCTATGTTTGATGAAGATGATATTTGTAGTCCCCCAAGTTTTGATGAGAAAATTTATTATGATGATAGCATGCCTCCTTTTTATGATGATTATGTTGACGAAAGTAGTTTCGGAGAGGTCATGACTTTATTTAGTGATGAATCCACTATTTCGGAAGAGGTTCCAATTGATTATGAGAACAAAGTTGCTATCTATGATGATTATTGTCATGACATGTATGCTATAAATAATAATGATAACCATGAAACTTGTCATCTTGATTTTAATTTCCAATTGGATTATGCCTCACATTATAGTTATTTTTGTTGGGTTTGCTCCCACTACTATTCATGAGAAGAAATTTGCTTATGTGGAGAGTAATAAAAATTCTATGCTTGTAGATCATGAAAAGAATGCTTTATGTGATGGTTATATTGTTGAATTCATTCATGATGCTACTTAAAATTATTATGAGGGAGGAATATATTCTTGTAGGAATTGCAATAATATCAAGTTTCCTCTCTATGTGTTGAAAATCTTGAAGTTATGCTTGTTTTGCTTTCCTATGCTAGTTGATTCTTGTTACCATAAATTGTTTGCTCACAAAATCCCTATGCATAGGAAGCGGGTTAGACTTAAATGTGCTAGTCATATTCTTCAGGATGCTCTATTTATGTTTCAATTCTTATCTTTTATGTGAGCATCATTGAAATCATCATGTTTAGCTAGGGGCGTTAAACGTTAGCGCTTGTTGGGAGGTGACCCAATTTTATTTTTGTTCTTCGCCTTTTGCTACTGTTTAGTAATAAATAATCTATCTACCCTCTGGTTAGATGTGGTTTTATGTTTTAATTAGTGTTTGTGCCAAGTAGAACCTTTGGGAAGACTTGGGTGAAAGTTAATGCGATCTTGCTGCAAAAAAATAGAAACTTTGCGCTCACGAGATTAGCTGTCAACTTTTACAGAAGAGTGCTTTTAATTTGATTATTTTGCATAAGATTAATAGACAAATTAATCACGTCCACCAATTTATTTCAGAATTTTTGGAGTTACAGAAGTATTCGAGAGTTACAGATTACTACAGACTGTTCTGTTTTTGACAGATTCTGTTTTCCATGTGTTGTTTGCTTATTTTGATGAATCTATGAGTAGTATCGGAGGGTATGAACCATAGAGAAGTTGGAATACAGTAGATATTACACCAATATGGATTTAGAATGAGTTCACAACAGTACCAAAAGTGGTGATTTTATTTCCTTATACTAACGGAGCTTACGAGTTTTCTGTTGAGTTTTGTGTTGTGAAGTTTTCAAGTTTTGGGTAAAGATCCGATGGACTATGGAATAAGGAGTGGAAAGAGCCTAAGTTTGGGGATTCCCAAGTCACCCTAAGGTAATATTCAAGGACAGCCAAGAGCCTAAGCTTGGGGATGCCCCGAAAAGCATCCCCTCTTCAGTCTTCGTTCATCGGTAACCTTACTTGGAGCTATATTTTTATTCACCACATGATATGTGTTTTGCTTGGAGCGTCATTTTATTTTCTTTTGTTTTGCTTGCTGTTTGAATAAAATACCAAGATCTGAAATTCTTAAATGTTAGAGAGTCTTCACATAGTTTCATAATTATTCAACTACTCATTGATCTTCACTTATATCTTTCGGAGTAGTTCGTTGTTTGCTCTAGTGCTTTACTTATATCTTTTTAGAGCACGGCGGTGGTTTTATTTTGAAGAAATAGATGAACTCACATGCTTCACTTATATTATTTTTGGAGTCTTAAACAGCATGGTAATTTGCTTTGGTTATAAATTTAATCTTAATATGATAGGCATCCAATAGGGATATAATAAAAACTTTCATATGAAGTGCATTGAATACTATGAGAAGTTTGATTCTTTATTATTGTCTTGAGATATGAAGATGGTGTTATTAGAGTCATGCTAGTGGAGTAGTTGTGAATTTGAGAGATACTTGTGTTAAAGTTTGTGATTCCCGTAGCATGCACGTATGGTGAACCGTTATGTGATGAAGTTGGAGCATGAGGTATTTATTGATTGTCTTCCTTATGAGTGGAGGTCGGGATCGCGCGATGGTTAACTCCTACCAACCCTTCCCCTAGGAGCATGCATGTAGTACTTTTTTGATGGCTTGTAGATTTTTGCAATAAGTATGTGAGTTCTTTATGACTAATGTTGAGTCCATGGATTATACGCACTCTCACCCTTCCACCATTGCTAGCCTCTCTTGTGCCACGCAACTTTCGCCGGTACCATACACCAACCATATACCTTCCTCAAGACATCCACCATACCTACCTATTCTGGCATTTCCATAGCCATTCCGAGATATATTGCCATGCAACTTTCCACCATTCTGTTTATTATGACACGCTTCATCATTGTCATATTGCTTTCCATGATCATGTAGTTGACATCGTATTTGTGGCAAAGCCACCTTTCATAATTCTTTCATACATGTCACTCTTGAGTCATTGCACATCCCGGTACACCGCCAGAGGCATTCATATAGAGTCATATTTTGTTCTAAGTATTGAGTTGTAAGTAAATAAAAGTGTGATGATCATCATTATTAGAGCATTGTCCGAGTGAGGAAAGGATGATGCAGACTATGATTCCCCCACAAGTCGGCATGAGACTCAGGACGAAAAAAAAGAGGCCAACAAAAAGGAGAGGGCCCAAAAAATGAGAGAAAAAGGGAGAAGGGGCAATGCTACTATCCTTTTACCACACTTGTGCTTCAAAGTAGCACCATGATCTTCATGATAGAGAGTCTCATATGTTGTCATTTTCATATACTAGTGGGAATTTTCATTAATTTGGCTTGTATATTCCAATGATGGGCTTCCTCAAATGCCCTAGGTCTTCATGAGGAAGCAAGTTGGATGCACACCCACTTAGTTTCTTTTTGATCTGTCATATACTTATAGCTCTAGTGCATCTGTTTCATGGCAATCCCTACTCACTCACATTGATATCTATTGATGGGAATCTCCATAGCCCGTTGATACGCCTAGTTGATGTGAGACTATCTTCTCTTTTTGTCTTCTCCACAACCACCATTCTATTCCACCTATAGTGTTATGTCCATGGCTGACGCTCATGTATTGCGTGAAGATTGAAAAAGTTTGAGAACATCAGAAGTATGAAACAATTGCTTGGCTTCTCATCGGGGTTGTGCATGATTTAAATATTTTGTGTGATGAAGATAGAGCATAGCCAGACTATATGATTTTGTAGGGACAACTTTCTTTGCCCATGTTATTTTGAGAAGACATGATTGCTTTATTAGTATGCTTAAAGTTAAACTTTTGTTTTGAATCTTATGGATCTGAATATTCTTGCCACAATAAATAAGATTACATTGATAAATATGTTAGGTAGCATTCCACATCAAAAATTCTGTTTTTATCATTTACCTACTCGAGGATGAGCAGGAATTAAGCTTGGTGATGCTTGATACGTCTCCAACGTATCTATAATTTTTGATTGTTCCATGCTATTATATTATCAATCTTCGATGTTTTATATGCATTTATATGCTATTTTATAAGATTTTTGGGACTAACCTATTAAACTAGAGCCCAGTGCATGTTTCTGTTTTTTTCCTTGTTTTTGGGTTTACAGAAAAGAATACCAAACGGAGTCCAATTGATGTGCCATTTTTTGATGATTTTTTATGGACCAAAAGAAGCCCCGGAGTAAAATAGTTGGGCCAAAAGAGTCCCGAGCAGAAGAAGCAGATACCTCTATTTGATGATGATATACTAAACAACTTCATTGATGAATGGTTTGAGGACCAAAGCATCAACATTGATGATCTGCAGCTGCCAGTGGACATCAGCGTCACATTTCACGAAGCCATTGCCAATGAAATCGCCCTGGCTCAAAAAATCGTTGAGCTCAAGAACAAGATAGACTATGAGAAGGCACATTTCAAGAAGCACATGGCAAAGCTCATTGTTGTTGATGTGCAAATATTCAAGAAGATGATGAATGACCTCAAGGCTGAATTCAACAAGAAGCGTGAAGAAGCCAAAGGCTCACGCGAGCGCATGAAGTACTATGCACAGAAGTGTGTGCAAGCGCACAATGAAGCTGGGAAGAGAAAGGAACTTGGGTGTCCTGCCATCGACCCCAAGATGGCTGCCAAGAAAAAGAAGAAGTCTTCTGAAGCCATACCCGAAGCTCCAAGGCAGGAACTACCAAGCATAGTCTTCCCTGTCAGCATGACTGTCTCGAAGCCAAAGGTTCCTTCAGTAGCTTCTAAGCAAAAGAAGACAAGGCAAGCCGAAGCCGAAGCCAGGAAGAGGAAGCTCAGAGACACCTCTGATGATGCTCCCTCCAAGAAGAAGTTAAAGACAAAGGCTTCAAAGTCTTCAAGAAAAGAGCGTGTTTCTGCCACAGAGCCCCTCATCGTTGAACCAATAGTGTTTGCTCTCCCTACCTCTGCCAACCACGAGCGCCACCTCGTGATTCATGAGCCTGCTTCCACAGAGGCTCCAGAAAGTGAAGAAATTCCAGTTGTTGACCCCAATGGAGCTGAAGACATTGGTCGTGAAGACAATGTGAATGATGATGAAGTCCTTCCTTAGCTTGAACCCAAGTCGGTATCATCGCCTGCTCCCACGAGCAGTGAACTCATTAGCATTGGTCATCCCCTGATGCCAGTTGCTCACGATGACTCATGGGTTGAGCAACAACAACAAGACACCCTCCCTTCAATATGAGATCCCACGTACTCCACCAACTCAAGTCACGCACTATGGTGCTTGATGATGATAACTACATGGAACAGACCACTCCCTCACCAAAGGCGTCACCAACATTCCGCGGGCTTCGCAAAGGCCTCAGGCCTCCGGTCTCCATGTCAAGAATTCCAAAAGAGGATGTACAACACACAAGCTCAGTAGCACTTATGAGGAAAATGCCATGCCTTGAGGAGGCCCTTGACTGCTTCAGGGACGTTGGTCTGCTGTCGTTTGTGACTGACAAGGAGCATTAGAACGAAAATCTTTTGTTGCAGTTCTATGCCACACTGCATATTCGAGGCTACAACAGGGATCCGAAGACTTGGATCCTTAAGTGGATGACAGGTGATGTTCATCATGAAGCCAAAGCTCAGTATATCATCGAGCTTACTTCCCTGCCCACTCCATGTGAGTTGTATGAACCTGGTTTTCAGCTTCATCAAAACGAAATGCAGAGCATATTCCAGAAGCCAGAGCCCAACTTGAGCCAAATGTTGAGCATGATGAAGCCATTTGCCCCATGACGCTGAATACCCCAAGGAATTATTTGTTAAGGACTATGAGTATTTGCCGCGCACAGTGTATCACATTCTGAGGCGAACTCTCTGGCCAATCAAAGGCAATTCCTCTGAAGCTATACTTGAAGGGGCCATGAAGACATTGGTGTTCTATATGAAAGTGGTAGCTATCGACTAGAGGGGGGTGAATAGGCAATTTTTATGAAAGTCTTCAAAACATTAGAGTTTCGAAGACAGACAATAGAAATGAACCTATTGATATACAGCGGAAGGTAGGCTACACTAGGCAAGCCATAGACAAGTATTCAATAAAGTGAAAGTGTGAAGACTAATAGCAACTAGGTAGTACGGATCAGGATGGAAGATGGTATGAAGCCAAACAACGATAGAAGTCACACAGCAAAGACAAATAGGTAAAGCAAACAAGCAATGACTTCACGAAGACAAACCGTAAGTAAAGAGAGGGAGAGGATAGAACCAATCACTTGTTGACGACACAGGATTTGTTGGACCAGTTCCAGTTGCTGTGACAACTTTACGTCTGGTTAGGGAGGCTGAGATTTAACTAAGAAGACCGCGTCTTCACCTTGTTCCCCTTGAGCTAAGGACACCCAGTCCTCGCTCAATCACTCTGGTAAGTCTTCAAGGTAGACTTCCAAACCTTCACAGACTTCGTTCACCGGCGATCCACAATGACTCTTGGATGCTCAGAACGCGACGCCTAACCGGCTGGAGGATTCACAGTCCTCAAGTGTAACAAGTCTTTAGGCCATGCGGACAGAAAGACTTCAGTGATGCCTAACACTCTTTGGCTCTGGGTGTTCGGGCTTTGTCCTCGCAAGGATTTCTCTCTCTCAAAAGCTTCGGAGGTGGGTTGCTCTCAAACTACAAAAGTCGTGCACTAACTCTGAGCAGCCACCAATTTATGGTGTAGGGGGTGGGCTATTTATAGCCACTAGGCAACCCGACCTGATTTGTCCGAAATGACCCTGGGTCACTAAGGAACTGACACGTGTTCCAACGGTCAGATTTCAAACACACGCGGCAACTTTACTTGGGCTACAAGTAAAGCTGGCTCATCCAGCTCTGGATAAGATTTGCTCTCATTGTCTTCGCTCGAAGACATAGGATTCTGGTTGAGCATCACTTCAGTCACTCTGACTTTGTTCACTGGGACCCCACTTAAAAGTACGGTGGTTCCTATGACTCAACAAAGAAGAAAAGGAAACAATGAAACAACTAAGTCTTCGCGCTCCATAGTCTTCACGCAATGTCTTCTCTTGTCATAGTCTTCAATGTAAATATCTTCACATACCACCATTGTCGTCAATGTCTTCATACATTTTTAGGGGTCATCTCCGGTAGGTAAACCGAATCAATGAGGGACTACTACCTGCGTTATCCTGCAATTCTCACAAACACATTAGTCCCTCAACCAGGTTTGTCATCAATACTCCAAACCCAACTAGGGGTGGCACTAGATGCACTTACAATCTCCCCCTTTTTGGTGATTGATGACAAACTGGTTGAAGTTTTCAACGGGGATAAAAGTATGTGAAATTGTGAAGGATAAAGGTATTGTCTTCATAAGTAGCAAAAGGCTCCCCCTGAAGATGTGCATATAAGTAATTTGCTTTTGGAATGCAAATGCACATGGCAGGTTGTACTTGTAGAGATCCTCTTCAACTTATGAAGACAATTCATCATGCATGATTTGATATAACAAAGACAATGACATGCATAATGAAAAATGGACGTCTGCAAAATGACTAGGTGCGGAATTTATCATCGCACATGCGGAATTTATCATCGCATCACAGAATAGCAGAAAACGTAGCAGATGACCATCAAGTTTAAGTGTTACAACTCAAAGAACCAAATGTATCAAAAGCGAGAGTTGCAAACACTAGGCAAAATATAAAGCAACCGCCCATATGGACCCGCTTGAAGACTATCAACTCATATGCTGCTCCCCCTTTTGTTAGTAAGGACCAAAAAGGTTTGAAGACATAGAGCCTCTACTCATTCCCAGAAGGAGTAGGAGAAGATGCAGGGTGGGCGTCGGGGTTTGGCGGTGCAGATGAACTTGGTGCAGTGTCGATACGTGCTGAAGTTGGAGGTGGTGAAGTAGCATCATCTTGATCATCGATCACTCTGGCATTCACCATTGCAGCAGAGGAGGAATAATCAGAGTCTTCAAGAGACGGAGTTCGACGCAAGACTACATTCCTTGGAGGAGTGGAGTCAAACTTGAATCTTTCAGTGAAGCCATCGTCTTGAAGATATGCTTCAGCACTGAGCAGTGTCAAACTCTTCCATGACCTCCGACAGGTTTCATGTGTAACAAAGGCATTCTTGGTGGCAAGATTGCGAATGCGATTGACGTCCACCAAGAGGCTTTGCATCTGCTGCTTCAGCCAGAAGTGATGCTTATCTTATTCTGATGCAGTGCAACAAGAAGTTCTCGGTCATTGAGAACACGAGATCGCTTCCGAGGCCTTTGAGCAATATTGCTTTCAGTGGCTCCAGTTTGAGCACGGTGAGGTAAGCGTGTATTGCCAGCCAAAGGATAAACACGAGTGACTGCCTGGACTCCTTCAATGGGTTGCGTGAAGCTTTGGTGATCAGCATTGTGAAGACAAACAGGCTCCTTGGCAGGCTCTGGGTATATGGCTTCAACTGACATATCAACCTCTGGCAGAAAGATCAGATGGCTACGAGAAGAGGGTTGATAGTTGACAGCTGAGTGTAGCTTGATGAGGCGCATGACCCAAGGAGCGTGAACTTCAGTCCAAAGAGATCAGAGCCTGATGCATCCAACTACTTGATAAAGAAGTCTTGAGCATTGAAGCTGATGCCGTTGAAGATATAAAAGACCAAAGTCTTCATTGCTCCTTCAAGTTTTGCTGCTGAAGAGTGTCCTTTGACAGGCCATAGAGTTCGCTTGATAATGTGATAAATAGTGCGGGGCAGATACTCTAGGTCTTCGACAAAGAATTCCTTTGGGTAATCAGCGTCATGTGGCAGAGGCTTCATCATGCTCAGCATTTGGCTCATGTTGGGCTCTGGCTTCTGAAAGATGCTCTCCAAAGCATTGCGGTGAAGCTGACAACCAGGTTCATATAATTCACCTGGAGTGGGCAGGCCAGTAAGCTCAATGATGTCAAAAGCTTTATCTTCATGATGGACATTGCCTGACATCCACTCAAGGACCCAAGTCTTCGGATCACTGTTGTAGCCGCGAATGTGGAGGGTGGCGTAGAATTGGAGCAGAAGCTCTTCATTCCAGTGCTCCTTATCAGTCACAAAATTTAGCAATCCAGCATCACGGAAGCAGTCAAGGGCTTCTTCAAGGCATGGCAGTCCAGCAATGGCTTCGCAGTCAAGACGCATATGAGGGAAGATGCGCCCTTGATCATAGAGAACACATGAGTAGTAGCTGCACTGCTGATAGCTCCAGAACCGATCAGGTGAAATCCTTGGCCTTGAATAGGGGTTCTTGGTGCTATCAAAGAAAGTGTTGTGCACTTTGAAGCCATTTGCATTGAAGGACCCTGGTGAAGTGGCAGTACCTGGAAACCTGGGCAGTCTTGGCTTTGGCTTCTAGACCTGTCGCCTGTGCTCGACATGATAGTCAAATTGCAGACCAACAACAGGAGGAGGAACTAGAATAGGCCATTTGACAGTGACCAGCTGACCATAGTTGTATGCTTGCTCAATAGTATGTGGCCTGGGAGGCGGTACAGGAGCAGTGGCAGTGGCAGTGACTTCAGGCTGCAGATTGGCATCAGGTGCAGCATTGACTTCAGGTGCTATCACTTCAGGCACCACATTGACTTCAGGCGCCACATTAGCTTCAGCCATGACAATGTCATTGGCTTCAGTGTTGGTGTTTGTGGCCGCCTCAATGTTGTTAACCTCCACTTGAGTAGCTGGAGGGTCAGACACGTTCTCCTCGAGAACAACTTGGTTGGTAGGGGGTGTAGCAACACGTGCTTCTTCTTCTCTTGTTTCTTCTTGGTCATCGACTAATGCAGCCAAAATATCTTTAGCCGCTTTATCTTCAGACTCAGGGTTGTTCACAGTTGGAGAGGCTTCAGGAAAAACTTGGCGTGAAACAGATTGGCGCTCATCTCCTTCTGGAACACTTGACAGATTGACTTGTGGCCTTGGTCCTTTGCGAAGCCTGCGAAATGCTGGCGACGCTTGTGGAGATGGAGTTGGTTGGGCCACAAAGTCTTCATCTTCAATCACAGGAGTGGTGACCTGTGTTGGGGGAGTAACTAGTGTTTCTTCTTGACGTGGGGATTCTTGCGGGTGATCAGGCCATGAGTCATCCTGAGCAATTGGTGTCAACGGACGACCAATGCTGATGAGTTCGTTGTTCGTGAGAACAGGCGATGATACCACGTTGTGCTCGATCTCAGGAAGGACTTCATCATCTTCAACATTGTCTTGATGACCAATGTCTTCAGCTGCGGTGGGGTCAACAGCTGGAATGTCTTCAGCTTCAGGAGCCTTTGTGGAAGCAGGCTCATGAACTATCATTCGGCGTTCTTGGTGTGCAGATTCAGGACGAGCAACAGAAATCGTCTCGACTACAAGGGGCTCTGTGGGAGCAGCCCGATCTCTCTTCTTGGTCTTGCGCTTCTTGGTGGGTGGAGCATCATTAGTGGTGTTCTTGGTCTTGCGCTTTCTGGCCTTGGCTTCAGCTGCCCTTGTCTTCTGAAGTTTTGAAGCCACTGTGGGGATCTTAGGCTTCACGCCTGTCATACTGGCTGGGAAGACAATGCGAGGTTCTTCCCGCCTAGTTGGTTCAGCTTGTTCCACAGATGGCTTCTTCTTGGCAGCCATCGTGGGGTCGATGCCAGGACGCCCAAGTGCCTTGCGCTTCTCAGCTTCATTGTAAGTTTGAACACACTTGGCAGCGAGAATCTTCATGCGCTCACGAGAACCTTTGGCTTCATCGCGTTTCTTGTGAAACGCTTCCTTGAGCTCATGCAGCATGACCTTGAAGTTCTGGACATCTGCCACGCCGAGCTTGGCCACATGCTTCTTGAGCTGAGCCTTTTCATAATCGATCTTATGCTTCAGCTCAACAATTTTCTGAGCAAGAGCCAGCTCAGGAGCAATGGTGCCATGGAAGGAGACGCTTAGGCCAATTGGAAGTTGCAGATCGTCAAAGCTGAGATTGGGGGTGTCAAACCACTCATCAATGAAGTTGTTCAATACTTCCACGTCAAAGAGAGGCAAGTCATTAAAGATTTCCGCCTCTTGCTTGCTCTTTATCAGCTACTCAAGAGCGTCATCAGCAAGATCATCGTCACTTGGCAGATCAATGGCGTCATTCTCGTTCCTCGGAACAACAGCAGGGGTCAGAGATGGACCAGTGGAGTGCATAGGCTTCTTATTCTTCTTCTCATACTTGGAGATGCGTGAGAGATCTTCAGACTGCACACTTGGTGTAGGAGGAGTAGTGGCCAGAGGCTTCACTCGTGAAGCTGTTGGTGCAGGGGAAGGCTTCGAAGCTTTAGGTTTCTTCAGCTTCTTTGGCTTCGGTGGTTCAGGCGCTTCGTCAGAATCAGCGTCGTTTGCAGGCTCATCCACGGTTGTCCCTTGAACCATAATATGAGTGATGAGACCTTCTAGGTTGTAGAAGGGCCCAACAAGATTGGGTTCAGCTTCGCGCGTGCCATCGGCACGAGGAGCAGAGGGACCGGGGTTGAAGTCTAATCCCCGCGACTTCTTGTTTTCTTTGGCCGAGTTCTTGGCAAACTGGAAGTTGTGCTTGAACAGATTGTCGTCGCGACACCATAGCAATGAAGATGGGTCGGCATCTGCAGGTTGTGGTCCATGGACCATGCAAGGGTAGAAGCCTTGTTCAATGGCTTCAGCTCTGGACCTGGGTGGAAGATTTTTGTACAAAATGTCTCCCCATGGTCGCTTAATGGCATTCTTCTTAGTATATTCCTGGGTCACGAACCTGTACTGGTACCATTGTTCTCCCCAATATCTTCGAATCCATTGGAATCGGGTTTTTCACGGATTGTAGTCCTCCTATGGATCTATCTTGTACAACTCATAGAGGTCAGGAGGCAAATCTCTTGAGTTGTTCCCACGGCGCTATCTGCCACCCTTCCTTGCAGACTTTTCTGTTGCCATGAAGTTCAGACTAAATGGCTTCAACACTGTCAAAGGCTTTCGTCTGCTGGTCAAACAGGAACTGGCTTTGGGAGAGTTGATGTGATACTGTAAGAATTCTGCAAATGAATGCAGACTATGAGAACCAAGGGATTCTCCCACGGACATGTACCTGTGACAGCATTAGAGATGCGAGGGAAGGGGAAGAGGTCATATGCATTCTCAGAAGATTTTGAAGATAAATCAGTTTAGAAGACATTGACCTCATAGCGCGAAGACATTCACTTATATGTTGAGAGTTGGTTCCAGATTTGTACGAATCCAAGAATAAGTACAAGTGAGGAATCTAACTATGTGTGAAGCATAAGTGAATATACTAGGCATTATATGAGATGCAGACAGGATAGATCCAACTTTGTGGAGGCAGAAACTACTTTTGGTAAAAAAGGATGAATCTATAGGATCAAAAAGACGGTAAAAAGAGGGTTTTAATTTACCACACGATGAACTGCTAGACGAAGTAGAAGATGAGGCCGAGCAGTTCGATCTTCCGTGCCCTAACTTGGCGACGGAGGACACCTATGGCGGCGACGGAGAAGACGATGTCCGCGGCCGGCGTGAAGACAGCGTCGGAGAGGTCGCGGCAGCTAAGCGCTTCGTCGCCGGCGTCGTCGAGAGCTAGCGGTGGCGCTAGGGTTTGTCGAGGTGGAGAGGTGGAAGAAGGATTTTTTACCACGATTGGACGGGTATTTATAGGGAAAGGGACGGCACAACGCAATTACGAAGGTGCCCCTGGCGGTTCACATCTGAGGGACGCGTAGCGAAGATGCAACACATTGGGAGTTGTCCCACATTCCCACGCCCGCCTGGACTGTCGGATGGTCGTTCCGGCTTCTCCGGGTTTCAGGCAATAAGAATTGAGCATTTAAAACAGATTTAGTGGTTGTCTCTGTATCTTCTGCTGACAAGGACGCAGAGAAGACATTCGACAGTTTCAACAGAATGCATATGATTTGGATAGATAGAGTTTGAGGTAGAAAGCATAGAGAGGTTAGGGTCCGATCACATTCCCTTAGTTCAAAAGATTCAAACGAGAAGACATAGCTATAAGTGAATGTTGTAGAGGACAGAACACTAATATGTATATATCAGAATGCAACCAAATCAACATAGTGAAGATAATCATGAAGACAAGTTGAAATTGAAGACAAACCAAATGTGAAGACATAGCAAATGTAACGCCATGAGAAAAACACTTCAAACAGAAGAATTTGGTGGTGGCATTACCCACCATATAGGAAGTATTAGACCCAGAGACGGCGCACAATTATCGTGGCGCTCCGAAGTCAAATTCCGTGTTAATGTATTCACACTCAGAATGTAAGTCTTCATTGATTGAATATATACTTTACTTCGTGTGTTGCACATCTAAGTCATCATCATGCATAAGTGTTAGGATATGTGCCTGATCACAGGACATTTGAGGATTCCAAGATATTTAGCTCACACCGTAACTTGCAAAACCTTTTCTCATCCAAGGGCTTTGTGAAGATATCTGCCAGTTGCTCTTCAGTGTTGACGTGTATGATATCAATATCTTCCTTCATGACATGATCTCTGAGAAAGTGATGACGAATTTCAATATGCTTTTTCTTCGAGTGCTGAACTGGGTTGTTGGCAATCTTGATGGCGCTTTCGTTGTCGCAGTAGAGTGGTACTTGTTTCAGATGGATGCCATAGTCCTTGAGAGTTTGCTTCATCCATAGAAGTTGAGCGCAGCAAGATCCAGCAGCAATGTATTCAGATTCAGCAGTGGAGAGTGATACACAGTTCTGCTTCTTTGAAGACCAACAAACAAGTGATCGTCCCAGAAAGTGACATGTGCCTGATGTAGACTTGCGATCCACCTTGTCACCAGCATAATCACCATCCGAGAATCCAACTAGATCAAACTCTGAGCCCTTTGGATACCATAATCCTAATGTTCGGGTGTAAGCCAAATATCGAAGAATTCGCTTCACAGCTAAGTGATGCGATTCCTTTGGTGCCGCTTGGAATCGAGCACACATGCAAACACTAAGCATAATATCTGGCCTAGATGCACATAAATAAAGTAAAGAGCCAATCATGGAGCGGTATACCTTTTGGAAGGACTCTTTACCATTGACGTCAGGACCCAGATGACTCTTGGTTGGCATTGGCGTCGTGTAACCTTTGCAGTATTGCATTCCAAACTTCTTCAGGTAATTTTTGAGGTATTTCTCTTGAGATATGAAGATGCCATTTCTTTGCTGACGAATTTGAAGACCAAGGAAGAACTTCAGCTCACCCATCATGGACATCTGATATTGCTCTTGCATCATGTGTCCAAACTCATCACTGTATTTCTGGTTGGTGCAGCCGAAGATAATGTCATCCACATATATTTGGCATACAAACAGTTCACCATCATATGTCTTCGCGAAGATTGTGGGATCTAGGGAACCAGGTTTGAAGCCTTTGCTTTTCAGGAAGTCTTTGAGTGTGTCATACCAAGCGCGAGGGGCTTGTTTGAGGCCATACAGTGCCTTGTTTAGCCTGTACACCATACCAGGATGTTTTGGATCTTAAAAGCTAGGAGGTTGTGCAACATACACTTCTTCTTCAATCTTGCCGTTGAGAAATGCACTCTTCACATCCATTTGATACAGCAAGATGTTGTGATGGTTAGCATAGGCTAGCAGTATGCGAATAGCTTCAAGCCTAGCCACAGGAGCAAATGTTTCATCGAAGTCAATCCCTTCAACTTGAGTGTATCCTTGAGCAACGAGACGAGCCTTGTTTCTGACAACTTTACCATGCTCGTCTTGCTTGTTGCGATATATCCATTTTGTGCCTATTATGTTGTGCTTGCGGGGGTCAGGACGCTTGACAAGTTCCCAGACATTGTTCAGCTTGAACTGTTGAAGCTCTTCTTGCATAGCTTGAATCCATTCAGGTTCCATGAAGGCTTCAACAACTTTTTTGGGTTCAGATATTGAGACAAATGCAAAGTGCCCACAGAAATTTGCTAGCTGTGTTGCTCTTGAACGAGTGAGTGGACCAGGTGCATTGATGCTATCAATTATCTTCTCAATCTGTACTTCATTTGCAACACGAGGATGAACTGGACGAAGATTTTGCTCTTGCTGATCATTGTCATCGTTGGGAGGATTGTCTTCGGGCTGAGCAATGTCTTCAGGTTGATTAGGTGCATAAATGATAAGTTCCTCTTCAGGCTGTGCTTCAGACGGTATGATTTCTCCAGTTCCCATTAGCTTAATGGATTCACTAGGTGGAACTTCATCTAGCACATTTGGCAGGTGCTCTCTTTGCGAGCCGTTAGTCTCATCGAACCGCACATCCACAGTTTCAACCACTTTATAGTGAAAGAGGTTGAAGACTCTGTAGGAGTGCGAATCCTTCCCGTAACCAAGCATAAAACCTTCATGTGCTTTCGGTGCAAATTTTGAAGTGTGATGTGGATCCTTGATCCAACACCTAGAACCAAATACTCTGAAGTAACTGACATTTGGCTTCTTACCAGTGAGGTTCAGAGGATGTTTTCTTCAGAAGCTTGTGAACATAAACACGGTTGATGACATGGCATGCAGTATCAATAGCTTCAGGCCAGAACTTTCTTGGTGTCTTGTATTCATCGAGCATCGTCCGAGCCATCTTAATGAGGGTTCTGTTCTTGCGCTCCATGATGCCATTCTGCTGAGGTGTGTATGGAGCTAAGAACTCATGCGTGATTCCCAATGTATCCAAGTAAAGGTCGAGGCCGGTGTTCTTGAACTCAGTGTCGTTGTCACTCCTGATATGCTTGATCTTGACGCCATAGTTGTTCATGGCACGGTTGGCGAAGCGTCTGAAGACATCCTGCACTTCAGTCTTGTAGAGAATTATGTGAACCCATGCATATCTTGAATAATCATCAACAATGACGAAGCCATAAAGACAAGCAGTGGTAGTGAGAGTAGAGTAGTGAGTAGGGCCAAATAAGTCCATGTGTAGCAGCTCGAAGGGTTGAGATGTCGTCATGATTGTCTTCGAGGGATGCTTGGCCCTAGTCATCTTTCCAGCTTCGCAGGCACCGCACAAGTGATCCTTCTTGAACTTGACGCCCTCGATGCCTATGACATGCTTCTTCTTTGCGAGAGTGTGTAAGTTCCTCATGCCAGCATGCCCTAGCCTCCGATGCCAGAGCCAACACTCTGAAGCTTTTACAAGAAGGCATATGACAAGATGTGGCCCTGCTGAGAAATCTACCATGTATAGATCATCTTTCCGGTACCCTTCAAAGACTAGAGACTTGTCAGATTCCGTAAGTACAAGGCAACGATATTTTCCAAATATCACAATCATGTTCAAGTCACAAAACATTGAGACAGACATTAAGTTGAAACCAAGGGATTCAACAAGCATCACTTTATCCATGTGCTGATCCTTTGAGATTGCAACTCTACCTAGACCCAATACCTTGCTTTTACCAGTGTCAGCAAATGTGATGTGACTCTTGTCAGATGGACGTAAGGTTGAGTCCATGAGAAGACTCCGATCACCAGTCATATGATTAGTGCATCCGCTGTCCATAATCCATTCTGAAGCATGAGGTGTCATACCCTACAGTACAGTTAGGGGGATAGGCTTCACCAAGAGTATTGTGAAGCATAAACATTTGACGGGCAAGGGGATTATCAAAGCTCAGATCAAGATTAGGACTGATAGGATGATTGGCAAACGATTCAGGAACAAAATACATAGTGAGACCATTTGGGCGTTTGATCTTGCGCCCTACAAGATGTTTTAGGTCCCCAGCAATAGCATCAGACGCCTTTGATTTCCGGCTGGAGACCTTTCCCTGCAAAAAAAAGTTAATTCTTCTTAACCACCCACATCTTCAGGGGTGGCTTAGAAGCAATGAGTCGAAGTGCAGCATCTGAGAACTTCGGCTTTGGAGCCCTAGCAAATAGCCTTGCAAGAGATGAATGATACACATATGAATAAGCAGAAAAGTTCTTAGTCTTATGAACATAGCGGTTTGAAGAAACACACTCATATTCATATGTCTGAGCATGGTTTCCCTGCAAAACATTGGTGTTAGGGTGACTCAGATGAGTCCTCTGTCTGTATGAAGCCTTTGAGCCATATGAAGCCTTTGGTCTGGGATTTGTCTTCTTCCCAGGTGGTGTCATGATGACATTCACAGGAAGATTCTCAAGACAACTTTTGGGAACCCAGATCTTCTTCATAGGTGGCCCATTCCTGCAGTTAGTACCAATATACCTGGCGAACACTTCACCATTCTGATTCTTAAATAGTTTATAGTTTGCATCAAAGGATTCATCAATGATAACAGGGTTAGCACAGGTGAAGCCAGATAAGGTGGATGGATCCACTGAATGTCCCTTTGCAGCAACCCATGTGGTTTTGGGTACTGCTCAGGCTTCCAGTAGGAGCCATCAACATTCATTATCCTCTCGAACCCAACACCCTCTTTCCTAGGGTTTCGGTTCAGAATCTGCTTTTTGAGGACATCGCACAGTGTCTGATGCCCTTTGAGACTTTTGTACATCCCTGTTTCAAGCAATGTCTTCAACCTAGCATTTTCATCAGCAATAGTAGTGGTATCCTCAGCAGAGGGGTTAGTTACCACATCAGGAGTTGAAGATATTGCAACAGTAGCAGCAGTAGAACATTCAGCAATAGAAGTAGCGTTATCACGCTCAAGGCATTTTAGACATGGTGGTTCAAATCCTTCCTGAGCAGAACTGATCTGTTGAGCGCGAAGTGACTCATTCTCTTTTTGAAGATCTTCATGAGTCACTCTCAAATTCTCAAGCTCTTGCTTCCTTTGAAGATAATCATAGGAGAGCTTTTCATGAGTTGTTGAGAGCGTTTCATGACGACTTTCAAGTTCCTGGTACTTAATATGAAGATTTTTTATGTCTTCAATTAAGGACTGAGAACGGGTCATTTCAGTGTCCAACAGGTCATCGCTTTTGTCTAACAGTTTTTTAGTATGTTCCATAGCTTTCTGTTGTTCACTTGCAATTTTAGCAAGTGTTTTGTAGCTGGGTTTGGATTCACAAGTCATCTTCACTTGATGTTTGAAAGTAAGCATCGCGTGATTTTACCTTGGCACCACGTGCCATGAAGCAGTAGGTGGGAGCAGAGTCGTCCTTGTCATTAGCTTCAGCGTTGGTGACGGAGCCATTGTCTTCAGTGTTGAAGATGGACTTGGCAACATAGGCTGTAGCTAGAGCTAGACTTGCAACGCCAGGGTCGGACTCCTCCTCATACTCCACCTCCGCCTCCTCAGAATAGACTCCTCCTTTGAATCCATCTCCTTGCCGACAAAAGCACGAGCCTTGCCAGATGAGCTCTTCTTATGAGATGAAGACTTGGAAGAAGACTTTGAGGATTTCATCTTCTTCTTGTCATTAGAATCATATTCCTTGCTCTTCTTCTTCTTGTTGTTCTCATTGTCCCACTGTGGACACTCAGAGATGTAGTGTCCAGGTTTCTTGCACTTGTGAAATGTTCTCTTCTTGTAGTCATGAGTGGAAGCTTCATCATTTCTTGAGCTAGATCGTGAAGACTTTCTGAAGCCCTTCTTCTTAGTGAACTTCTGGAACTTCTTCACAAGCATGGCAAGTTCCTTTCCAATATCTTCAGGATCATCAGAACTACAGTCAGATTCTTCTTCAGATGAGGAAACAACTTTTGCCTTCAAAGCACGAGTTCGGCCGTAGTTGGGACCATAGATATCTCTTTTCTCAGATAGATGGAACTCATGTGTGTTGAGCCTCTCAAGTATATCAGACGGATCGAGTGTCTTGAAGTCAGGGCGTTCTTGTATCATGAGGGCAAGGTTGTCGAACGAGCTGTCAAGTGATCTCAGTAGTGTCTTGACGATTTCATGCTTGGTAATCTCAGTGGCGCCGAGAGCACAAAGCTCATTTGTGATGTTAGTGAGGCGATCAAACGTGAGCTGGACATTCTCATTGTCGTTTCTCTTGAAGCGGTTGAAGAGGTTGCGAGGAACACTGATCCTTTGATCTCTCTGGGTTGAGACGCCTTCCTTGACCTTGGAGAGCCAGTCCTAGACTAGCTTCGACGTTTCCAGAGCACTCACACGGCCATACTGTCCTTTGGTCAGATGACCACAGATGATGTTCTTGGCAGTAGAATCCAGTTGAATGAACTTCTTGACATCAGCAGGGGTGACACCTTCACCAGTCTTGGGAACGCCATTCTTGACGACATACCAGAGGTCGACATCAATGGCTTCGAGATGCATGCGCATCTTATTCTTCCAGTAGGGATATTCAGTTCCATCGAAGACAGGGCAAGCAGCGGAGACTTTGATTATCCCTGCAGTCGACACAGCTAAAACTCCAGGTGGTTAAACCGAATCACACAGAACAAGGGAGTACCTCGTTCTGATACCAATTGAAAGTGCTAGTTATCGACTAGAGGGGGGGTGAATAGGCGATTTTTATGAAAGTCTTCAAAACATTAGAGTTTCGAAGACAGACAATAGAAATGAACCTATTGATATGCAACGGAAGGTAGGCTACACTAGGCAAGACATAGACAAGTATTCAATGAAGTGAAAGTGTGAAGACTAATAGTAGCTAGGTAGTACGGATCAGGATGGAAGATGGTATGAAGCCAAACAATGATAGAAGTCACACAGCAAAGACAAATAGGTAAAGCAAACAAGCAATGACTTCACGAAGACAAACTGTAAGTAAAGAGAGGGAGAGGATAGAACCAGTCACTTGTTGAGGACACAGGATTTGTTAGACCAGTTCCAGTTGTTGTGACAACTATACGTCTGGTTAGGGAGGCTGAGATTTAACTCAGAAGACTGCGTCTCCACCTTATTCCCCTTGAGCTAAGGACACCCAGTCCTCGCTCAATCACTCTGGTAAGTCTTCAAGGTAGACTTCCAAACCTTCACAGACTTCGTTCACCGGCAATCCACAATGACTCTTGGATTCTCAGAACGCGGCGCCTAACCGGCTGGAGGATTCACAGTCCTCAAGTGTAACAAGTCTTCAGGTCACACGGACAGAAAGACTTTAGTGATGCCTAACACTCTTTGGCTCTGGGTGTTTGGGCTTTGTCCTCGCAAGAATTTCTCTCCCTCAAAAGCATCGAAGGTGGGTTGCTCTCAAACGACAAAAGTCGTGCACTAACTCTGAGCAGCCACCAATTTATGGTGCAGGGGGTGAGCTATTTATAGCCACTAGGCAACCCAACCTGATTTGTCCAAAATGACCCTTGGTCACTAAGGAACTGACACGTGTCCCAACGGTCAGATTTCAAACACACGCGACAACTTTACTTGGGCTACAAGCAAAGCTGACTCATCCAGCTCTGGATAAGATTTGCTCTCATTGTCTTCGCTCGAAGACATAGGATTTTGGTTGAGCATCACTTCAGTCACTCTGACTTTGTTCACTGGGACCCCACTTAACAGTACGGTGGTTCCTATGACTCAACAAAGAAGAAAAGGAAACAACGAAACAACTAAGTCTTCGCGCTCCATAGTCTTCACGCAATGTCTTCTCTTGTCATAGTCTTCAATGTGAATATCTTCACATACCACCATTGTCGTCAATGTCTTCATACATTTTTAGGGGTCATCTCCGGTAGGTAAACCGAATCAATGAGGGACTACTACCTGTGTTATCCTGCAATTCTCACAAACACATTAGTCCCTTAACCAGGTTTGTCGTCAATACTCCAAAACCAACTAGGGGTGGCACTAGATGCACTTACACTATATCATCAATGGCATCAGATTCAACACTCAGGATTTCTTCATCCGACAGCTTGCAGCCTCTGGGATTTGATCTTGTTGGCCTGAAATTTTATGCTCCATGGGTGATGCGTTTGATCAAGCATCATTCAACCATCAACTATCAACCTTCAGCGCATAACCACGTTATCTTTTTGCCTGATGTTGATATGTCCATTGAAGCCATCTACCCCAAGCCAGCAAAGAAGCCACTACACCTTCAAAATGTAGAATTCCAAAGCTTTACGCAACCAATTGAAGGCATTCATGTGCCAAATTCTACTACTCCTACTTATCCTCTGGCCGGCAACTTGCGTCTGCTGCACCGTGCCAATACTGAAGCCACTGCCAGCACCATTGCTCAAAGGCCTCAGAAGCGTCCCTTTGTCCTCAACGGCCGTGAGGTTCTGGTTTCTCTACATCCAAAGCAGGATAGGCATCATGACTGGCTGAAGCGTCAAATGCAGAGTCTCTTGGTGCATGTTAATCGCATTCGCAACTTGGCCACCAAGAACTCATTCGTTGCACATGAAGCCTGTCGGCGGTCCTGGAAGAGCCTCACATTGCTCTGCTCTGAAGATGATCTTCGTGAAGATGGCTTCACCAAGAGCTTCAAGTTTGACTCCAGGCCTCCACAATCTGCAAGCTGGCATCGCACACCTTCAATTGAAGATTCTGAACATTCATCTTTGGCTGCAATTGTTGTTCCGAGAGTCGATGAAGAAGATGACGCCACTTCACCAACTTTGGTTGCACTGCACCACGACTCTGCTTCACGCCCGTATGCACCACCCAACTCCAACGTCGACCCTGCTCAAACATCTACTTCACCTAGGAACGAGTAGATCCTCTATGTCTTCAAACCTTTTTGGTCCTTACTAACAAAAGGGGGAGAAGCATATGAGGTTGATAGTATTCAAGCGGGTCCATATGGGGTGGTTGCATTATTTTTGCTATGTTCTTACCACTCTCGTTTTCAAACTATTTGTCTCTTGTGTTGTAACACTTAAACTTGATGGTCGTCTGCTACACTTGCTGCTACTTTGTGATGCTATGATAAATTCCGCATGAAGTCATTCTGTAGACACCCATTTCTCATTATGCATGTCATTATCTTCGCTATTCTGATATATGCATGATGAATTGTCTTTGTAAGTTGAAGAGGATCTCCACAAAGTATAACTTGCCATGTGCATTTGCATTCAAAAGCAAACTACTTATATGCACATCTTCAAGGGGAGCCTTTTGCAACTTATGAAGACAATGACTTTGATCTTTAACTTTCACATACTTTTATCCCCGTTGAAAACTTCAACCAGTTTGTCATCAATCACCAAAAAGGGGGAGATTATAAGTGCATCTAGTGCCACCCCTAGTTGGTTTTGGAGTATTGATGACAAACTTGGTTGACGGACTAATGTGTTTGTGAGAATTGCAGGATAACACGGGTAGTAGTCCCATATTGATTCGGTTTACCTACCAGAGATGACCCCTAAAAATGTGTGAAGACATTGAAGACAATGGTGGTTCCTGAAGACATCCACGATGAAGATTATGACATGTGAAGACATTCACTTGAAGACTGTGGAGTACGAAGAGATAGTTGTTTTGTAGTTTCCTTTTCTTCTTTATTGAGTCATAGGAACCACTGTACTGTTAAGTGGGGTCCCAGTGAACAAAGTCAGAGTGATTGATGTGATGCTCAACCAAAACCCTACGTCTTCGAGCGAAGATAATGAGATAAAATCTTATCCAGAGCTGGATGAGTCAGCTTTACTTGTAGCCCAAGTCAAGCTGACGGGTGTGTATGAAATCTGACCGTTGCACTACTAGGAAAAGGCATGCTAGTGGCGCACCAGTTTTGCCTTCTAATGGCACACTACTGGTGCGCCAGTGGCATCACGCCATTAGAATTAAATTCTAATGGCGCACGTCTGGTGCGCCATTAGTATCCGGTGTTCTAATGGCGCACCACGTAGTGCGCCATTAGTATAGCCTGCAGTGCGCCATTAGAATGCCTCCCAGGGGGCCATATGTACCCACGTGCTTTGGCATTCTAATGGCGCACCAGTGGGTGATGCGCCATTAGTGTGATTATCACAGTGCGCCATTAGTGTCTTGTGTGGTGCGCCACTAGTATGAATATTAGGGATTTTTTTCATTTATGATATTTTCACAGGTTACAAAATATATTATTGTACAGAATTTAGACAACAGCACACAGCAACAACAGATTCATCAAATACAATAAAAGATTAGTCTCCGAATACAATTCATCATATTAGTCTCCGAATTCAAAAGACCGAATAAAGATAGAACATTACAAGTCTCGAGACCGCGAGTAGCGAGTGTGTCTTCACATTACAAGTCGATATCGATCATCTAAACTACCATCACATAGAAGAGAGCTGTGGTCATCACGATGAGCAACATCGCGATGAAACTGGTCTTCATCCGGTTCCTCCAACGCTCCCTCCTCTCTCCCGCTAGATAGCGGGCGTATCTAGATTTCGCCTCCGCCCTTGTGGTGTACCCTTTGTAACTATTACCGCTGAAACGGTGAACCTGTCTCCGACACTCCTCCCAGTCGTCGTAGACTCCGGGAACCTTACCCTTGTACACGACATACGACGGCATCTCTATGCACAAGCCAAACAACAGACAATACATAAGCAATATATAAGTATGCAACAAAAGGATCGGAAGAGAAAAGCAAGACATTAATAGCACGATTCATGGTCCTACTAATAAATAGCATTGATTACATCTAAGTTGAACGACTGTCCAAACCAAAGAGACATACAAGTTCATTAAAGTTTAATTACAACATGAGCCAATCAATGTTTCAGAACTACACATAGCATCACTATTGTCGACTCGACTCATGGGACCAGAGCGTGGATGAAGCCGCCGTCTGTCGTGATGGTCATGAAATCGCGGGTGTTGTCAACCTGCATTTGTAGCGTTCCGTCTATCTCACTGTTGGATGGTTGATATCTGAGGTAGAACTGCCCCGAGGTATGAACGACATCTTGATGGATGATGTCCACAAACTCCGACTGGATGCAAAAGAATTCTTGTCTGATGTCCGCGTCCTGGATTGCCGACAAGCTCGCGGCCCAATCTTTGAGATTATCTGGTAGTAGAAGGTGATGATGGTCCCTTACGATCGCCCGCATGTGATGGAGGGCGTAGTAGGCATCCTTCTGACCGCCAGGCGGCTGCTTGACGCAGCAAAACGTTGTATTGTGGGCGAACACGTGCTTCCCGTACCTACGAACTGGCCTGGTGAAGGTGCCTCTAGATTTGGCGTAGCCGGGGAGAACATCATCAAGAACTTTCTTGATATTTGTGTAGTCCATCTTGGAGTCACGGTTCGGGTCGAAATACGTGGCCATGGAATATTTTGAGCTTAAGAGGATGAGTGTGCAATGTGTGTCACTGCACAGAACACGAAATGTTAGAAAAAGAAAAGAACGATCGAAATCTAAGAAATCATATGTTACGGGGCGATTAAGGGATGACTTACTCGGGAAAGTAAGCCACGAGGAAGTTATCCTTATCTGGGTTTGCTAGAATGACGCCTTCGAGGTGTGAACTCGCGACTTGGCGGTCCCCAGCGCTACCCAAGAGCTTGGCACGCATGTAGAAGGGGTCGACTATCACGATGTCCGGGGTCTTGTCTCTAATGATCCGCATCTCCATACTCAGCAAAAACAGCCGAACGAAGGTGTAGTGCAGCGGATGAAGGTTAAACATAGCAAAGATGTCATCCAACCGCAGGACGATCGTACCCCCGATGTCGCGATCCACAAAGCCCTTGCCCTCTGGCACCTTGGCCATGAAAACTGGGTATGCCACATCATTCTCTCTGAGACGCCGCTTCTCCAAAGAAGAACACTACCGTGCAGACTCTGCATAGCACCGGTTGCAGCATTGAGCATATTTGTCGGTAGCATCGCCCTACCCGCCACATGCACCCTCCTCAAGATATCCTTAGGTGAAGGTGGCCCGTCCTGAGCATGGATCGTACTCGGTGCCGGCTGGCTCGCACTCTTGTTACTCTTTCTTTTCCATCCCTTCTTCTTGATCTGTTGTAATGGGACCAGTTCTGCTCACAGACCGCCTTCTTGAGTGTGTTGGGGCTGATAATATTTGGCACCTCGGCTATCTGAGGCTCGGTGAAGTCGGCAGCTGGAGGCGTCTCCTGAGAACTGAACGCCAGACGACGCCTGTTGCAACTGGGTTTCTCCGCCGTACCAGCTAGACCGCGGTCGTCTTGGTTGGGTTCTTGAGAAAGAGGCCTGCAGAATTCGTCATCATACCCATGTTCGGCAAAGTACTTATCGACATTGTCGTCGTCGTCCAGATCCTGTGCCATATGCATGTTCGGATCCTGTGCCATAGGGATGTCTGGCATGTCTGGTAGCGTTGCGGTGGTCTTGCCATGGCTTGGCGCCGAGACACTAATGGTCTTGCCATGGCTTGGCGCCGGCACGACTGGCGGTGTTGTCTTTGGGGTGGTGTCCCCCGCCCCCAAACGATCTGGCTCTTCGGCCAAAGCAGGGGCCAGCTTAGGCAGGCGCTAAGGGTCATCAGATCATCTTCGTCGGCCCCGGCGGGTTGAATTGGCGGTAACAACTCGTCGCAGCCTGGCAGCACCAGAACCAGTTGAACCCTATACATGGTGGGTGGCATCGGTTTACCATGGAACACGGGGTTGCCCGGTTGAATGATTTTGCCCTTGGCGACATCGACCAACTCGTCTTTCACGAAGTGCAGGAGAGTGCACGGAACGTCGGCGACGCCCTGTGAAAACATGTAGGGCGTTAGGGATGCCCAGTCAAAGGAAAGGAGATGAAGTCCTCGGCCGAGAGGCTTAATTTTTTACCATGATGATGGCGTCGAGCTCGGCTAATGTCGAGGCACCGCCAATGGCGGGCGTGCAACTGACGGAGGGGCCGCTTGCTGGCGAGGTGCCGGCCGGCGTACACCCGGGTGCATTAAGCTCCAATGCCAGCCGTGCCGGCGTCGGAGACACCAATACCGCCGCCGCCGGAGACACCAATGGCGCTGCCTGCGCGTTGTGCTAGTTGCTGGCCGTGAAGCTGGGAATTGGGGACGGCCCCTGTTGGCCACCCGCAATCCACGTTGTTATCCCATGAATCAAGGTAGGCATAATGCCGGTGTCGGTGTACTAAAGTAGGGGTACCTTAGTACCCCAGACTTGTGCACGGGCAGTTGTAGCACCCTGCGGCAAGGCCCGCCCCGGAAGCGCCAAGGGAAGACCAAGCATTCAAGACAAGGCCCCTGGCAAGAGGAGCTTGCCGGGCCAAGAAGACAAGGCCCCCGGCAAGAGGAGCTTGCCGGGCCAAGAAGACGAGACCCCGGCAAGAGGAGCTTGCCGGGACGACTGAGCCCATGTAAGGCCATCCAGGAACAAAGTATAACGAGACAGAAGATCGAGCCCCCGACAAGAGGAGCTTGTCGGGAAGGCCGAACCCAGACGCCACAAGAGAAGCCCGCCGTGGCGCGCCAAACGCCCCGGCGAGGCCTGATAGCTGGCACGCTATCAGGCACAGGAAGACGACCCCCGCGGCAAGCCACTTGCCGCGGCAAGATCGCCACCTCAAGACTGCGCTCCAGCTCGCCCGCCACGCGTCGCTCCGGGGCTTCCCCCGAGGGCACGTGGCGAGGCACCGCGCAGCCTGGGGCATGCGGTGGCATGCAGCCGCCATCGTGGCGAACGGTGGCGCACCTAACGGTCCGCCTCGGTGCTGTCCGGGCGACCGTGACGGGCATTTAATGCCCTTGTCCCCTACTGTCAGAAGTAGGTATGATAACACTGTGCCGCACTGTAGCGCCACCGTTCCCGCACTATTACAGCTACCACCCCTTTTACACTTTTACCCCTTTCTCCTACGTTGACACCTGTCGGTGACCCCTTTGCGCTATAAAAGGAGGCCCGTGTGCAACGTAGAGGGGGTTCGGGTTCCGCAAGGGGTTCCGGGGTTCGGAGAATCGGCACCCAGACAGCCATACGCTCGGTGCAGCTAGCTCCCCAAGCTCCCGAGCTCCCCAGTTCAATACAACTAAGCAGGAGTAGGGTTTTACGCGTCCATCGCGGCCCGAACCTGGGTAAACCGCCCGTGTGCTCGCTTCGATCTGCTCTCCGCGCTCCCTCCGCCCCCCTCGCCGGACAACGAAAGGGGCTCCGGCCCCATAGGTGCTCGCGGGGGGACGCCCGTCCGCCCCGACATATTTGGCGCGCCAGGTAGGGGGCTGCGTCGAGGTTGTGCGGATCAGATCCTGCGTTCACGCGAGCGCGCTCTTCGTCAGCTTCTCCGAACTCGCTAGCTTCATCAACACCATGGCCCCGAAGAAGAAGGCTTCGGAGGCCACGGGCCCGTCCGCGTCACTCCCACCGCTACCGGAGCCAACGGTGGGCGGGGGAGACGCCGTCGGAGGGGTGGCCACCGGCGAGAACACTCGCGGTGCCACCAAATCCAAGAACAGGGCGGACGACCGAGCCTCGGCCTCCGAGGACGCGCCGCATCCGTCCCTTCAAACGACGACCCAGCAGCGCCATGCCACGGGAGGTGGCATCCGCTTGCTGGAACAAGGGCAAACAGGAGGTTCGCGGGACGCCACGGGCCCCCGTCCGGACACGGGCAAGGCGAAGGCGCCGGGGAGGGACCCCGCTCTTTCTAACATTGTTAGGAGTCCGAGCGCGTCCCGCTCCTCGCGCCACTCGCCCCCGCTCCCCTCCACTCTGGCAGAAGCGCTCGCGAGAGCGCAACTGCTCCTCGACTACCCTCCAGCGGCTGGCAAGGCCGAAAGCTGGAGGGCCACCATCCAGAGCCTGATCGCCTTCGCCAACAACGACACGCCGCAGCGGCCGGCGACCTCACGGCCCCGGCAGGTCGAGAAGACGAAGGCCGACGGCGACAAGACCGCCGGAGGTGCGACCACCGTGCACTCCCCGGCGCAGAAGCAGAAGACGCCGCCCCGCTGGAACAACGCCGACGACGGCTCCACAGCGTCGTCGGACCCGCGGACTCGCCGGGACCAGCGCCAAGTCCTCGACGAGCGGCAGCAAGAAGACGCTCGAACAAGGATTGAGCGCCGCCGAGAAACTCGGCGGCAATCAGACCAGCGGGCTGGGAACACTGTCGACGCGCACGCGCCCGGTGAACCAGGTGACTTGCCGTACGCGGCAGGTTGCCCTGCGTTCACCCGCGAGCTGCGACGCGTCCGGTGGCCCAGCACGAAGAACTTCAAGCCCGACGTACCGGAGAAGTACGACGGCAGGACGCACCCCTCGGAGTTTCTCAGCATCTACACAATCGCTGTACAAGCTGCCGGGGGGCGCGACGAAAGGATACTGGCGAACTACTTCCCGCTCGTGCTTAAGCCGAACGTTCGTTCGTGGCTTATGCACTTGACGGAAGGCTCCATCTCTTCCTGGGCGGATCTTTGCCATCAGTTTGTTGGCGCCTTCACGGGCGGCCACAAACCTCATGGCCAGGATAGCGACCTCCACATCCTAGCCCAGAAGGAAGGAGAACCCCTGCGCAAGTACATCCAGCGCTTCAGCCGCGTGCATCGCAACATCCCCGACGTTCACCCTGCCGCGGTTATCAGCGCGTTCCACCAGAACGTGCGTAACCGCCGCATGCGTGAAGAGATGGCCATGACCAAGATCCGGGACGTCAGCGAGCTATATGCCTTGGCTGACAAGTGCGCGCGCGCGGAGGAGGGGAGGAAACTCCCCGGGGAGGATGCTGGCGCAGGAGAAAGCGACAGTGACGACACCGCCCCGGCGAAGAGGAGCCAGCGGCGGAATAATAGGAGGAAGAACAGGAAAGAGGTGCTTGCCGTCGAGGGGTCCGGCAAGGAGGCTCCCGCCAAGCAAACGCAGGCTGGCGGCTCCGGCAAGGAGCCTGCCCCCGTGGCGGCAGCCGACAAGCAGGACGGCTCCGACAAGCAATACTGCAAGATCCACCGCACCAAGGGCCACGATCTCTCCAACTGCAAAAGCGTCGAATACCTCGTCGTGCAGCAGAAGGCTGAATACGAGAGGCGCGACAAGGGGAAGGCCCAGGGTGGGGATGGCGAACCAAGCAAGAAGCGGCCGCCCGTCGGCCGGGGAGGACGCCGCGGCAAGGCCAAGCAGCGGCAAGGCGATCGGCCTCCCCGGGGCCGCGACGAGGATGACGAAGACGACGACGAAGACGTGGAAGACGAAGATAACAGCGAGCAGGAGTTCCAGAAGGCCACGGAGGTCCTTTGCGTTGACGGCGGCGCCTCTCTGCACACCTCCCACCGCCAGCTTAAGCGGTGGGCGCGAGAGGTGAACGCAGCAGAGCCGCCCGTGGAGTCGCGCAGGCTCCTCAAATGGTCCAGCACGCCCATCATTTTCGATCTTGAGGACCACCCCGACCGCACAACCGCGGTCGGGTGCTTGCCGATGCTGGTCTCACCCACCATCCGCAACCTCAAGGTCACCAGAATGTTGGTAGACGGCGGGGCCGGGCTGAACTTGATCTCCTCCGCTGTGATCAAGAAACTCCAGATCCCAGATGGCGAGCTCGAAGAGACCGGATCCTTCCAAGGGATTAACCCGGGGAGGAGCAAGCCCAAGGGGAAGATCACTCTGCCGGTGACCTTTGGCGGCGAGCTTAACTTCAGGACTGAGCGTATCACGTTCGACGTCGCCGATATCCCGTTACCATACAATGGGATCCTCGGCCGTCCCGCTCTCGCCAAGTTCATGGCGGCTTCCCACCACGCCTACAACGTACTCAAGATGCCGGGGCCGATAAGCGTCATCACTGTCCATGGCGACAAAAAGGATGCGCTTATCTGCGCCGACAAGATCTACCGGGATGTAGCAGCCGCGGCAGAGAAGGACACACTCGCCGCAGAAGCCCCCGGAGGGAAGAAGACAAAGACCAAGCCCGGAAAGTGCTCTGGGGCCCACTCTGGCAACCGCACCTCTTCGGAGTGCTGCGCCGCCGTCGAGGACGTTCCATCGAGCTCCGCCGGCAAGTACAGGAAGGGAATGACCGCTCCTCCGGCAACCAAGAAGGTGTCCGCCAAGGAGGACGGCACTGGCGGTACCTTCACCATCAGTGCCACGCTTGACAGCAAATAGGAAAGCGCGCTCGTCGCCTTCCTGCGGGCGAATGACGACGTGTTTGCATGGCAACCGTCCGACATCCCCGGTGTTCCCAGGAGGGTGATTGAGCACAAGCTCGCTGTCTGTCCTCACGCGCGACCCGTCAAGCAGAAAGTAAGAAAGCAAGCCGTGGAGCGCCAGGAATTCATCAGCGAAGAGATCAAGAAGCTAGAGGCAGCAGGCCTAGTGAGAGGTGTGATCCATCCAACGTGGCTGGCCAATCCGGTCGTCGTGCGCAAGGCCAATGGGAAGTGGAGACTGTGCATAGATTTCACCGACGTGAATAAAGCATGTCCCAAAGATCCATTTCCCTTGCCGCGCATTGACCAGATTGTTGACTCCACTGCCGGATGTGAGCTACTCTCTTTTCTTGATGCATATTCAGGCTACCACCAAGTCTTTATGGCCAAGGAAGATGAAGAGAAGACCGCATTTATCACTCCGTGCGGCACCTATTGCTTCATACGCATGCCGTTTGGACTGAAGAATGCGGGATCAACGTTTGCGAGGGTAGTGCACTCTGCTTTCGAGCCGCAGATCCATAGGAACGTGGAGGCCTACATGGATGATATCGTGGTGAAGAGCAGGAGCAAGGAAACCCTGGTCCAAGATCTGGAAGAGACATTTCAGAACTTGCGCAAGATACAGCTCAAGCTGAACCCCGAGAAGTGCGTTTTCGGAGTCCCCTCCGGCAAGCTTCTCGGGTTCTTTGTGTCACAGAGGGGGATTGAAGCTAATCCTGACAAGATCAAAGCCATCGAGCGGATCGAAGCCCCAAAGCGCGTCAAGGACGTCAGAAAGCTTGCAGGTTGTGTGGCCGCCCTCAGTCGGTTCATTTCAAGGTCTGCAGAACGCGCCCTGCCTTTCTTTAAAATCTTGAAGAAGGCAGGTCCCATGCAGTGGACTCCAGAAGCGGAGGCAGCGCTGCAAGATTTGAAAAGGTACCTATCCTCCACTCCAATACTTGTCGCACCTAGACCACAGGAGAAGTTGTTGCTATACCTAGCGGCAACCAACCAGGTGGTTAGTGCTGCGTTAGTGGCGGAGAGGGAGGCCGACGAGGAGCCTATACCACCTACAAGCGAGTCCAGCGACGAGCGGGGGGCTGCTCCAGCAAGCTCTGGCCCCGACAAGGGCCACCCTGCGCAGGAACAGGATGGAGCGCGGAAGAAGATGGTGCAGCGCCCGGTGTATTTTGTAAGTTCCCTCTTGCAGGGGGCTAGATCAAGATACTCCGGGGTGCAGAAATTGCTTTTCGGCCTCCTCATGGCCTCGAGAAAGCTGCGCCATTACTTCCAAGCGCATGAGATAACAGTAGTCACTCGCTTTCCGCTGAAGAGGATATTGCACAATCCAGAGGCAACAGGCAGGATCGTCGAGTGGGCGCTGGAGCTGTCGAGCTTTGGGCTCAAGTTTGAAAGTACTTCAACCATACAGAGCCGAGCTTTGGCAGAATTCATAGCTGAGTGGACCCCGACGCCAGATGGAGAAGGCCAAGAAACAAGCGCGCCCGTACAAGGAGCAACAAGCGAGTGGGTAATGTACTTCGATGGTGCCTTTTCGCTGCAAGGCGCCGGTGCTGGCGTGGTACTCATCGCGCCCACCGGAGAGCACCTCAAGTACGTTATCCAGATGCATTTCCCAAGAGAGCAAGCTACCAACAATACTGCTGAGTATGAAGGCTTGCTCGCCGGCCTCAGGATTGCGGCCGAACTTGGGATCAGAAAGCTGATCGTGCGGGGAGATTCTCAACTGGTGGTCCGGCAAGTCAACAAGAGCTACCAGAGCCCTCTGATGGAAGCTTACGTCGATGAAGTGAGGAAGCTGGAAGAACACTTTGAAGGGCTGCAAATGGAGCACGTCGCGAGAGCTCAGAATGAGATAGCAGACGGCCTTTCGAAGTGTGCTTCGCTGAAGTTACCTGTGGAACCAGGGACCTTCTTGCTCAAGCTGACTCAACCATCCGTTACACCATCAGTTGGGCAGTCCAAGAAAAGGAAGTTGGTCTCCGGCGACTACTCGCAGGCGGACCTCCCTGAGACCGCCGCCAAGGTCCCCAAGATCAACAACCAGAACGCCGGGGGACAGCCCGCTCCTGCGGATCCCAGGATCCGTCCAGTCGAAGCCGGTGTCCCCGGTAAGCCTCGCTCCAGCGAGCTGATCAGCAGCCTGAACGCCGAGGGACAGCCCGCTCCTACGGGTCCGAGGATCCGTCCAGTCGAAGCAGGTGTCCCCGATGAGCCTTGCTCCGGCGAGCGGATCAACAATCCGAACGCTGAGGAACAGTCCGCTCCTGCGGGTCCGAGGGTCCGTCCAGTGGAAGCAGAGGTTCCCGACAAGCTCTGCCCCGGCAAGCTTGCCGGGGGATCACCGGCTCCGGCTGAACCAGAGGTTCTTGCCGTAGAAGCCGGGGTCCCCGCAGCGGCCTTCATGCCTTTAGTCCTTGCCGTCGAGCCCCGGGCTCCGGCATGGGCACGGCAGATCGTCCGTTTTCTGCAAACTGGAGAACTTCCCGACGACCCAGAAGAGGTGGAGAAGATCACCAGGCAGTCAAGTATGTACCAGTTCGTGGACAACGAGCTGTACAGAAGGAGACTCAACGGTGTCAGATTGAAGTGCATCTCCAGGGAAGACGGACAGAAGCTGTTGGCAGAGATACACGGAGGCATATGCGGCCATCACATTGGCGCAAGAGCACTTGTCGGGAAAGCCTTCCGGCAAGGGTTCTTCTGGCAAGAAGCCCTCCAAGATGCAACTGCACTAGTAACCAAGTGTGAAGCGTGCCAGTTCCATGCAAAACAGATTCATCAACCAGCTCAAGCTCTCCAAACAATCCCTTTGTCCTGGCCCTTCTCGGTCTGGGGGCTCGACATCCTCGGCCCTTTTCCCCGAGCCGTCGGGGGCTTCGAGTACTTGTACGTTGCAATCGACAAGTTCACGAAGTGGCCAGAAGTGGAGCCAGCGAGGAAGGTGACCGCGCAGTCAGCAGTCAAGTTCTTCCGGTCGATCGTCTGCCGTTTCGGAATCCCCAACAGAGTCATCACCGACAACGGGACACAGTTTACGAGTCGCGCCTTCATGCAATACGCCCAGGATCTCGGCGCCAAGGTCTGTTTCGCTTCGGTTGCTCACCCCAGGAGCAACGGTCAAGCAGAAAGGGCCAACGCTGAAGTGCTGCGCGGACTCAAGACCAGGACCTTCGACAGGCTGCACAAGTGCGGAAGAAATTGGATTGAGGAGCTGCCGGCGGCTCTTTGGTCGATCAGGACGACACCAAGTCGAGCCACCGGACAGACACCTTTCGCTCTAGTCTATGGAGCGGAGGCAGTTATCCCCACGGAACTCGTATACGGATCTCCTCGGGTGCTCGCTTATGATGAGCTCGAGCAAGAGCGGCTGCGCCAAGATGACGCGCTGCTCCTTGAGGAAGGACGTCTCCAGGCTGCGGTACGAGCCGCTCGATACCAGCAAGCCTTGCGTCGCTACCATAGCCGCAAGGTCAAGGCCAGGAGTCTCGAAGAGGGCGACCTTGTTCTTCGGCGTGCTCAGTCGTCCAAGAATTCCAACAAGTTGACGCCAAAGTGGGAAGGACCTTATCGGGTGAGGCAAGTCACGAGGCCCGGCGCTGTCCGCCTCGAGACCGAAGAAGGCGTACCAGTGAGCAACTCCTGGAACATAGAGCATCTTCGCAAGTTTCACCCGTAAGGCGCGGTTGCCATGACCCGTTCCGGCAACCATCGGTTTGTACAGGCCTTGCCGCTGCTGCATGTAACCCCTTGTACAAAGCCAGGCGAAGCCCCTGGCGCCAGATAAAGTTGCCCTGCTAGGCGACCTTGTTCTTAGGCACGTTCAGTCGGCCAAGAATTATAACAAGTTGACGCCGAAGCAGGAAGGCCCTTGTCGGGTGGAACGAGTCGCGAGGCCCGGCGCTGTCCGCCTCAAGACCGAAGAGGGCCTACCAGCGAGCAACTCCTGGGAATACAGAGCATCTTCGCGAGTTCCGCCCACCAGGCGCGGTTGCCGTGATCCGCTCCGGCAACCATCGGTTTGTACAGGCCTTGCCGCTGCTGCATGTAACCCCTTGTACAAAGCCAGGCGAAGCCCCTGGCACCAGATAAAGTTGCCCTGTTAGGCGACCTTGTTCTTAGGCACGTTCAGTCGGCCAAGAATTATAACAAGTTGACGCCGAAGCAGGAAGGCCCTTATCGGGTGAGACGAGTCGCGAGGCCCGGCGCTGTCCGCCTCAAGACCGAAGAGGGCCTACCAGTGAGCAACTCCTGGGAACATAGAGCATCTTCGCAAGCCTCGCCCATAAGGCGCGGTTGCCGTGATCCGCTCCGGCAACCACCGGTTTGTGCAGGCCTTGCCGATGTTGCATTTAAGCCCTCGTACAAAGCCAGGCGAAGCCCCTGGCCGAAGATAAAGAAGCGCTGGCGCCCTAGATTTTAGCATGCATGCTGAGTCAGAGTCTCGTCCTTGGTTAGGGTTGTCAGTTCCTAACTGTCGCTAACCCCTAACTTAGAGGTCGAGTCCGCGTCTTTTTCCCGTCCTTTCCCTTTGGCTCGCAGGAATCGAATGTCCTTGCCGGGCCGCTCAAGGACAAGGAAGAGGAGAAGGACGAGCCAACACCTACGCCCCGGCGAGCCAGAGTCGCCGGGGGCTGCAACCTCAGATAAGTTTTTGCATCCCTCATCATGCATTCTCTTATGGACTGTGGGATTTGAAAGCCTCCTTTCCTCCTGGAAAGCTACCGTGCTCTCTTAGCGGCAAGCCCCAGAGCGCGTTCCTGGGGCCCGTTTCGATAGCAGCCGCGGCAGCAAGAGGGAGGGAAGCGAGGGGCCGGAACCCGCCTGCTCCCCGCCTCCGCCAAGGGCGTGAGAAAGGTCGAGCACTGCGGGGGAGCGGCTGGGCCTGTTGCCGGGCGAGAACTGTCTATCTTAACGATGTAAAGGATTCGTTCCTTACCGCGGTTTCCACCCGCGAGACAAATGATCCGGCAAACATCCCCTTTTCATTAAAAACATTCCACTCAGGTACAGTTCAGAGAGAATGAAAAACATGAAAAGAGGGATTACAAGGCTTAAACGCAACTAAGGCCCGAAGGCTTACAAGCTGAAAAGAGATAAGGTGCCCGTAATCCCTTTCTTGTCTCTCTCCTCAGGAGGTAGGGCAAGTAGGCGAAGAGGGCGAAAGGGGCGCCTAGATGAGCTACGGGTGGCAGAAGACACCAAGAGAAGATCCGGGGGCTCCGCCCGGGGGTCTCCGGAGGCTGAAGAAGACGGAGGCGCCGGAGGCAGAGCTGGAAGATGAGGCAGCGGCCTTGCCGCCAGCCTCTTCCTCTTCCGCAGCCTCGCCGCTCCGGCCGCCCGAGGAGATCAAGCCCCCCCCCCCCCGGCAAGAGGAGCTTGCCGGGCCGAAGAGAAGACCCCGGTGGTCGTCACCGAGAGCAAGGGTGATAACGGCGTCTGGGGCGCATCTGGAACACGAGGCACCGGAGCGTCAGCCGGCTGTCGAAGTCGGCCCGTACTCCGACTTCGCGGCCTTCGACGTCCGCCCTCTGTCCTCCTCAGCAGCCCCCCCCCTACGCCAGTCGCCCAAGGAGACGACCCCGGGGAGTTCACGGAGCCCGGCGCGGTCGACGGGGCCGCCGGCGCCACCCGGAGCTGCGACCGACGCCTAGTCGTACCCGTCATCCCGGCGGCTGCTCCCCTCGTCGTCGCTGTCGCTCCCCTCCTCGTCACTCTCGCTCGAGGAGGAGCCTTCGCTGTCGGAGGAGCTATCTTCGCAGCACCGGGCCCGGATACCGAGGCCCCCGAAGGCCTTGACGGAGAGGAGGTCCTCCCCCACTAGCTTGAAGTGGAGGGTGAACCCCTCCGTCAAGCTGTGTATCCGGGCGAACGTCTTCCACCCGCGGCCCAGACACACCACGCCGGGGGCTCGGGACTCGACGTGGACTCGCGTCCCGCTGATCCCGCAGCCCCTCATGCGCAGGTTCAGCGTCTCAGGCTGCTCCACCTCCAACACGTTCGCGAATGGAGCGGGAAGCCGGAGGTGGCGACGAGGCGCCCGGCGCAGCCTGATAATGAACTCACAGGGGTCGTCCCCGAGATGGACCGCAGGAAGGAACGGAGCCGCTGGCGGGGGCGAGGGCGGCGCACCGATCCGTCCGCCCCGAGCGCCTCGGCCCCGTCCACGACCTCGTCCGTGACCTCGCCCTCTCCCTCTTCCCCCGACGATCGGCTCCGCCGCCGCGGGCGCAAGGGGAGGAGGGGCGCGTTGCCGAGCAGACACCCTCGCGGCAATCGAAGAAGAACCAGGGTTCCCCCCCTCCATCGCAGATGGGGGAGGGAAACCAGAAGCAGAAGGAGGAAGGAGATGGAGTGCGTATTTCCGTCGGCCCCTCTCGCTCCTTATAAAGGAGCGGAGTGGGACCGCGGCCGCCCCGCTCCTCCAATAGAAGCAGAGGAAGGGCAGGCGACTGGGGCCGACCCACTGCATCGGCCCGCGCCGGCCCGACTCCCTGCCTCCGCCGCCGCGACTCCAAGTGCATGAGGACCGCGTGGTGGGCGCACAGAACCGAGGCGGCGGGTGGGACGACCTCTCCCCGTCCCGTGACTATGGGGAACGGACGCCTCGAAAACCGCGCCCCACCACCGTTCATTTATTGAGCCGCGCCTCCGCACCTCCCTCCACTTAAAGAGGGAACGGGCGTTTTGGCCCCCACGACGCCGCGGTAAGCGCGCGCCGCCTGGGGAAGGCGCGGCGGATGCGGAGTTAAGGAGCAGCGCGACCAAGGCCATGCGTGCCCGTGCACCGTTAGGGCCTGGCCCAACAACGCTCGGCACCATGTGTGGCCCAGGCCCGGGGGCTCCTGTCGGTGTACTAAAGTAGGGGTACCTTAGTACCCCAGACTTGTGCACGGGCAGTTGTAGCACCCTGCGGCAAGGCCCGCCCCGGAAGCGCCAAGGGAAGACCAAGCATTCAAGACAAGGCCCCTGGCAAGAGGAGCTTGCCGGGCCAAGAAGACAAGGCCCCCGGCAAGAGGAGCTTGCCGGGCCAAGAAGACGAGACCCCGGCAAGAGGAGCTTGCCGGGACGACTGAGCCCATGTAAGGCCATCCAGGAACAAAGTATAACGAGACAGAAGATCGAGCCCCCGACAAGAGGAGCTTGTCGGGAAGGCCGAACCCAGACGCCACAAGAGAAGCCCGCCGTGGCGCGCCAAACGCCCCGGCGAGGCCTGATAGCTGGCACGCTATCAGGCACAGGAAGACGACCCCCGCGGCAAGCCACTTGCCGCGGCAAGATCGCCACCTCAAGACTGCGCTCCAGCTCGCCCGCCACGCGTCGCTCCGGGGCTTCCCCCGAGGGCACGTGGCGAGGCACCGCGCAGCCTGGGGCATGCGGTGGCATGCAGCCGCCATCGTGGCGAACGGTGGCGCACCTAACGGTCCGCCTCGGTGCTGTCCGGGCGACCGTGACGGGCATTTAATGCCCTTGTCCCCTACCGTCAGAAGTAGGTATGATAACACTGTGCCGCACTGTAGCGCCACCGTTCCCGCACTATTACAGCTACCACCCCTTTTACACTTTTACCCCTTTCTCCTACGTTGACACCTGTCGGTGACCCCTTTGCGCTATAAAAGGAGGCCCGTGTGCAACGTAGAGGGGGTTCGGGTTCCGCAAGGGGTTCCGGGGTTCGGAGAATCGGCACCCAGACAGCCATACGCTCGGTGCAGCTAGCTCCCCAAGCTCCCGAGCTCCCCAGTTCAATACAACTAAGCAGGAGTAGGGTTTTACGCGTCCATCGCGGCCCGAACCTGGGTAAACCGCCCGTGTGCTCGCTTCGATCTGCTCTCCGCGCTCCCTCCACCCCCCTCGCCGGACAACGAAAGGGGCTCCGGCCCCATAGGTGCTCGCGGGGGGACGCCCGTCCGCCCCGACAGCCGGTGAGCGTCGATCCTAGTTGTTGCCGCACTTGCTCTTGGACAATCTCTGGAATCCGCGCCACTTGTGCCTTGAATGCTTCAACCTCGCGCGACTGGCTTTCCAAGCTGGTCTTTTTCTCCTTTCGCCCACCAGCAGTATAGTATGATGACCATTTTGTGGACAAGCCTTTGCCGGCCACACGACCAGCTGACGATGGCTTAGTGAGCTTGTCCTTGTTTTTCATTACGTTCAACGCCCTATTTAGAGTGCTTTCCCAAGCAGGGGTGCTCCGAGACGATCCCGCGCTACTGCTTTCAGTCTCCTTCGCTAGAACAAGCTCAAGCGCCCTGGTCTTCGGATCCGTGGTAAGCTCCATTGTTATCGGGTCCTCCTTGTACCGGGCCCTGACATAGTTCCTGGTCTGCTTTTCACTGCTGTATTTCTCGAAGCGGGGCGGTAGGCCTTGCTCGGCACGCTCCGCGTCCTCCTTGTCCCATATAGGCTCCGCCACTCTGTAACCGTCGGGACCGAGTTTGTGTTCCCCTAAGTTCAACTCCCGCATTTCTTTCCCCCACTGACTTGATTCGGAGGTTGCACTGCTCTCGCACTTGATCTTGAACTCCTTGTAGTCCTCTTCGTTGATCGAAGAATTTTTCGCCTTGATCTTCTCATAACTATCACCTTTCTCAATCATTCTCTTCACCGCGCTTCTCCAAGTAGACAGAGTCGTGCTCATCTTCGTGAGGGCGACACTGTTCACTTTATTCCCTAAGAGGCGTGTGTTTTCAAATTCAGCGGGGCACTTGTATCGTTCGTGCAGCTTCGTGAAGAGGAGGTTGCGCAAATTCCCTCGGTCCTTATGCCTAAGGTTCTCGGTGTTGATCGAGACGGTGCTCCAGAGAATGCACCCGAGCTGAACCGAGTACCCCTTGACTATATGTTTGGGCTCCGTTGGATTCCCGTCGGAGTGCACTTGAGTAAATTCCTCCTTGATGGTGCGGAGCGCGTTCGGGCGCCGGTCCTTCCGTTGCTTCTTCGGTTGGCTGCCATCTGTGCGTGCGCCGCCATCATCAGTGGTGGCATCCTTGGCGGCACCATCAGTGGTGTCATCCTCGACGCCACTAGGGGTTGTGTAGTCAGGATCGATGTCTTCCGCGGCGTCCTCATAGCGGTGAGGTTGTTCCTCCATCTCCTGGGACAGCTCCCAGAAGTGCTTGCCGCCCGAACCGCCGGCCTCATCATTGTGGGCCATGTTTCGCTCTAAATAGGAAAAAGTTTGGTCAAAAAGTTGGTTATTGTCAAGGAACAAGATCATGGTCTCATCATTTAGGGTTTGTCGACACCGAGGCATCCTAAAAGCTAAGCTTTTATCATTTAGGGTTTGTCGACGCCGAGGCACCCTAAATGCTAAGTTAAGTTTTCATCATTTAGGGTTTATCGATGTCGAGGCACCCTAGGTTGGGCCTAATCACTTGGCACTAATCACTTGGCTCTATTGCCACCTATGCAGCAAGAATGGCGGGGCAGTTGATCCTACTTAACTAAGTACTAAGATACCCCGGCCCATGCATTAGTCTCAAGTACCCCATATGTCCTATTTTTAGCAAAGTCATGCTAAAATTCACGGAAAATTTCAGCATGACCTTTGCTGAAAATAGGACATATGGAGTACCCGAATTTGCCGAAACGGAAGTTAATTGACATTCCGACAAACTCAAGGGCCTCTCGGGGTACCTGCAATATCATTATCCCCGCGTAATGAAGTCGCCAATGGGTCATTTCAGAAGATCACAAGTAGCATCATCACAAGTATACATACTACTGTCCAAGCAAATTAACTGAATAGTATTGTGTCAAGTTCAGTTTGAAAATTCAGTTACTGCTTGAGTGATTTGACACCAAAAATTACTCCCAAAAATTACAGAGATGTCTAAAACATGGAAAAAAATAGACATGATACTTCAGTTAAACTTTCCATACAGAATCTATAAAGAATTTAGACATATAAATATGAAGGATGGCAAGATTGCCATGCTTTAGAAACTTTCAGAATTTGCCATGTTTTAGAGAAGAGCCAATGTACATTTGGCATGTGCCCATGGCCCAAAATTTACCATGCCGGTGTTTGTTGTTGTGGCAGAAACACATCATAGTTTCGTAAACTAATAATGAATTTGTTTATTCCTTGAAAGAATGGCAATTTTTCTATGGTAAAAAAACAAGACAACATGAATTAGACCTACAAAATGCTTTGTGATCAGTCCATTTATATACACAAAATTGCCACTTAGCTAACAAAAAGCCTAATCTGATGCTTCCACACATAATGGCATATAAAAAGGTTTTGTATGAGGCCTTTATTCTTCACTGACTATACTATATAGCAGTATTTGTAAATACATAGCATGCAAGTTCAGCAATGTTTCTATTTGACATGATTCACATCCAGAACTAGTTCACACCATTAAACTGAAAAGTGGCCAATTTTCATGGAGAGTGTCGAAGAATCTTGCAAGTTGCTGTTAAATATGTACTACTTAAGTAATTGGGGTAGCAATTTAACTGATGCAAAATGTGGGCATGCCCTTTCTGACGGTCTGAAGTGAAAATGAAACTAGCTCCATTTTCAGTCACATTACTGAAACTAACTGACACATATTGATACTACAACAGGGGAGCAACAATGGAGGGTCCAAGCCAGGCATGGTGAGGTTTCAGGTTACCGTAGATGGCCTGTTCGCCGGAGAGGGAGGGATGGAATAGGGAATGGTGGAGAGAGGGAGGAAGGAGGAGAGGTACCTGGTCGCCGGAGGGGTCGGGGTCGGGGTCGGTGAAGGGGTCGGGGTCCGAGCTCGTCCGGGTCCGAGCTCGCCGTGCTCGAAGGAGAGCAGGGGCCGGTGGCGGAGGACAGCAGGGGCAGGCGGGGTGGGTGCGTCAGGGCCGCGCTCGTCGGCTGCTGTAGGGGCCGGAGGAGGCCCTCGCTCGTCGGAGGGAGGAAGAGAGGAGAGGAGCGGGCGGCGGCGCGCTCGGCCGATCCCGTTCGGGGGGCGCGGGGCCGGCGGGGGTGGAGTCCCGCGGGGGTCGGGGCGGCGGCGTCGGGGCAGCGCAAGACCACAGCGGCGACAGCGTCGCCGACGGTGTGCAAGCACGGCGGACGAAGGGGGCGGCGACGTATGGTTGGGGTCGAGTGGGGGATGCGGCGAGGGAGGGAGGGAGGCCACAGTGCGAGGGGAATAGGTGGAGTGGGGGAGGGTTCTAATGGCGCACCTCTCCCTAGTGCGCCATAAGTACGACGATTCTAATGGCGCACCTCCCCTTGGTGCGCCATTAGAATTTTGTTTTAATTAATAGCCACTGGTCAGGTTATATTCCACCTAACCCTATCTCCATCAGAACACGCCTACTAGCCCGATTGGTCAGCACGCAGCACACACACTAGGAGGTCCTGGATTCGATTCCCAGGCTCCCCAATTTTTGTTTTTATGCATTTAAAATGTTGTTTGATATTTATTTGTGTTTAAATATGTTCAAACTTGTTTAAATCATAACAGTAATATTTTTTTATAAAAACAGTAATAATTTTTTAAAAAATACCATCAAATTGGTTATTTGAAAATATTTATGAATATGGAAAAATATCATCAAATTTATTATTTGAAATTATCATCAAATTTATTATTTGAAAATATAATCAAATTTGTTTTTTTGCGGCGGCGGGGGTCGTCGGCGGCGGTGGAGTGGGGGAGGGTGCGGGCCGGGGGTCGGCGGCGGCGGCCGGTGGAGCGGGGGAGGGTGCGGTGGGTCGTTGGCGGCGGTGGAGTAGGGAAGGGTGCGGGGGGTCGACGGTGGCGGCCGGTGGAGCGGGGGAGATGGTGCGGGGGGTGCTCGGCGGCGAGGGGGACCGGATATGGCGAGGTGGGATAGCGATCGAGATGGAGGGGATCGAGATCGAGTGTGGTCGTCGGCAGCGGTGGAGTGGGGGAGGGTGTAGGTCGGGGGTCGGGGCGGCGGCCGGTGGAGCGGGGGAGGGTGCGGTGGGTCGTTGGCGGCGGTGGAGTGGGGGAGGGTGCGGGGGGTCGTTGGCGGTGGTGGAGTGGGGGAGGGTGCGGGGGGTCGTTGGCGGCGGTGGAGTGGGGGAGGGTGCGGGGGGTCGGCGGCGGTGGCCGGTGGAGCGGGGGAGATGGTGCGGGGGTGCTCGGCGGCGAGGGGGGCCGGATATGGCGAGGTGGGATAGCGATCGAGATGGAGGGGGATCGAGATCGAGTGTCCATGAAATTTAAAAACATTCATGAGTTCAAAAAGTGCCCATGAAATACAATCGAGAAATGAAGGCTACGATTTAAATACAATCGATCTTAGCTAGCTATCTGGTCACAATATTCTTGCCCTTCTTTTTCGTAAATGGAGTTCTTCTGTGGAACGGACGTCCTTTAGGTAGGGTGGTCCTGCTTCTTCTTGTGGTGTATGCTGCTACTTCATCGTCGTCGTCATGTTCGATCTTCGGGTCGTCGTACTTGTCGAAGTCTTGCTCATTGGCTACTCCATCTATTCCGATGATCTTCCTTTTGCCTCTCCTCACGACAACACCGTGGCCGTGCGCCATTAGTAGTTTTGCAAAAAGGTTTAAATATATATATATACTAATGGCGCACCGTGGTATAGTGCGCCATTACTAGTTTAAACTAGTAATGACGCACTATGCCAAGGTGCGCCATTAGTAGTTTTGCAAAAAAAGGAATAAAAAAATATATTAGTGGCGCACTCTGTGGCTAGTGCGCCATTACTAGTTAGAACTACTAATGGCGCACTTCGCCTGGATGCGCCATTAATATGTTTGGAAAAATGAAAAAAAATTGTTACTAGTGGCGCACCTTATGCCTGGTGCGCCATTAGTGTCTTCCATACTAATGACGTATCTCCTGATGGTGCGCCATTAGTATATAGTGGTGGCGCACCTCTTTTCTGGTGCGCCATTAGTGTGAATTTCATCTATAGCCCTTTTCCTAGTAGTGTTGGAAACGTGTCGGTTCCTTAGTGACCCAGGGTCATTTCGGACATATCAGGTCGAGTTGCCTCTTGGCTATAAATAGCCCACCCCCTACACCATAAATTGGTGGCGCCTTAGAGTTAGTGCACGACTTTTGTCGTTTGAGAGCAACCCACCTCCAAAGCCTTTGAGAGAGAGATCCTTGCGAGGACAAAGCCCAAAACATCCAGAGCCAAAGAGTGTTAGGCATCACTGAAGTCTTTCTGTCCACGTGACCTAAAGACTTGTTACACTTGAGGACTATGAATCCACCAGCCGGTTAGGCGTCGCGTTCTGAGCATCCAAGAGCCATTGTGGATCGCCGGTGAACAAAGTCTGTGAAGGTTTGGAAGTCTACCTTGAAGACTTACCAGAGTGATTGGGCGAGGACTGGGTGTCCTTAGCTCAAGGGGAATAAGGTGAAGACACGGTCTTCTAAGTTCAATCTCAGCCTCCCTAACCAAACGTACAGTTGTCATAGCAACTGGAACTGGTCTACCAAATCCTTGTCTTCACCAAAAAACTGGTTCTATCCCCACTTCCCTTTACTTTTTAGTTTGTCTTCCTGAAGTCATTGCTTGCCTGCCCGGTCTGATTGACTTCACTGTGTGAGGACTATTTGTTGTTTGGCTTCATACTGTCTTCCATCCTGATCCATACTACCTAGCTGCTCATAGTCTTCGTGCTTTCACTATATTGCTTACTTGACTATGGCTTGTCCAGTGTAGTCTATCTTCCGCTGCATATCAATAGGTTCATTTCATCTGTTTGTCTTCAAAGACCTCGTGTTTTGAAGACTTTCATAAAAATCGCCTATTCACCCCCCCCCCTCTACTCGATAACTAGCACTTTCACGAAGAAATTCACGATGATAGTAAGGAGGAATTTTTTTTGTCTCATTACAGCTTTCAAATCTTTCCAAGTTGTGGGTTGGTTATCAATGTTTTTCTTACAATGTACACTCCACCAAACAGAAGAAAAACCAGTAAATGCTCCAGTGGCAGCTCGTACTCTCTCAAGTTCAGAAAAATCATGGTGACTAAAAACTTGTTCTACTTCAAGCTCCCAAGCTAGATAAATAGCAGGATTAAATCTACCCTCAAATGACGGTAAAGAGATAACCTAACCATGTGCTTGTGTGTGTTGTCCCACCTCTCATGATGGTGAAGATGTATCCGTTGTCCAAGAACTTCTATCTCCGGAACCTGTCATGATTAATAGAAACAACAAACAAAATTCGAGAATAATGTTCTTATGAACTACTAGGATGTGGTGGTAAAGCGCTCACAGTAAAACAAATATCAATATCTTACAAGTTCTTACCATGCAGCAGGTGGTGACCGGCAACCAGCGGTGTCAAATAACTTTGAAGATTGAGTAAAGCGATTGCCTAGGGAACGTACATATACGCGGCGTGGAAATATGTAGAGCTTGGAAGGCTTAAATATATGGTAGAAAAAGATTAGCAATCATCAATTCAGAGATGCAATGTTGAATAAACGCTCAACGACGGTACTGTGCTGGTCCTAGGCTAGACCGTACTAAAGACGCGAGCCTAGAACACTAATGAGGTTTCTGCATAGCACAACTAGCATCATTAAAGGATATGAAGTAGCTCTGGACAGCAAGATAAAAGTGAAGATCACAATAGCCGTAAAGATAATGATGTGAAACAACTGCCAAGCAGGATATACCAACAACTTTCTCTCTAACTTTCCTCTGGAAAAGTTTGTGCCAGTTTTCTGATAATTTTTCTCGAGAATGACACTGACTCAAGCTTTCAAACACAAAAAGAATCACTCAATTCCGAGTTGATATGAGGAGTCAAAAAAAATTCTAAAACTGGCCTGAAAAGCTAGAACAAGGTGTGTTCGCGAACTTCAGAGAGCAAAAAGATCTATTTAGAAGCCAATTTTGAGGTGTCAAATATTGAACTAGCTTTCGCAACTATTTAGATGTGGCTCGTCGCTAGATTTGATTTGAGTACTCATGGAGCCAAAACGGACTTCGTATGAGAAAGATATGCCTATTTTACTGAACAATGCATAAAATAGATTTCAATCTGAATTCAGCTACGAGATTGACTCTAGATAGATCTGAATTTTTTTTCTCTTTTTTTCCTCACACTCTTTTTTTCTTTTTCTTTCTCTCCTTTTTTTCCCTGACTTTTTTCTCTCTCCCTTTTTTCTGTCTTTTTTTCTCTACCTCTTTCCAAAACAAAGTAGATAAGATGTAGATTTTTTCAAGCGAAGATGTGAACGACCTCAACTATGATTATGACAATGAACGACGGGTAGTACGTGGTGTAAATTGATGGATGAGATGGTGGACAGCGGAAGGAATAACGATGCAGCGACGGCATGACTAATGTGAACAGAACTAGACACTAAGACCAGCAACTCGACACGATGATGCAACCGATAATTCAATAAATGCAAATAATGAAAAGAAAATTGCAAAGGCTCAGACTGGCTTGGACAAATGATAAACAGATCTAACTTTTTATGTGTGGCTTTTTCTTAGACAATAGGTAAGAAAATAAATCTAATCTAGGGAAAACTGGAAATTCTCACTGACCAACCTGAAAACCGATACCACTTGATAGAGGTGAGGGTCTCGATCTTTCGATGAAATGATAACTATCGATTTGGTGGAGACGACTTTGGCGATCCGACTACAAACGTGCACAACCAGGCGGTGGCAAGCAGTTCGACCGCTGGTACAAGCGGGCACTAGTGCCAGGTGTAGTCTTCTCTTCCGGTGCCTTTTGGGCACTCTAGAATAATGGACTTGATCTCCATGCCAAATATCTCACATATATGGTCTGATTTATCTTCTAAAATGGCCCATTACTGCAAGGAACAAAATAAACAAAGGGGTATGCAATCTTTAGCCTTTCTTAACTCTAGAGATCATACATATTGAAGTAGTTCTCTCAGAAAATTTAAAATTCTCCGGTTTAAACGTGGCTAAGAATGAGTGCACACTTGATAGAAGCGAGGGGCCCGATCTTTCGATGAAATGATAACTATCGATTTGGCGGAGACGACTTTGACGACCCAACTACAAACATGCACGACGTTGCGTCTTAGCTATCGCTAAACCAACCTCGAAAGGTTATTGACCACGCCAGAGCACGATCAACCTGACCACGAAGGTCTATTCCTGTAAGCAATCGAAGAACAAGCAAGAATATGATAAAGCAATCTGTATATTGCGAATATATATGAAGTATTTATAAATGTGGGGATCCGTAAGCGGTCTTGGTCCGGTCGTTGGACACAAACAAAGTACACGAAGTTGCAATGACTAACTTTTGACTAAACAAATCCCAAGGAAAAAGATACTAGATGGATCTACTTATATAGGAGCAAGAGGTAGCGGCCAAGGAGGTGGGAGGACGTCCCAAGGCATCCTAAAACCAACCCTAGGTCGTACAAGGCTCATGGGCCCAAGTGGAGGTGATGCAACACCTTTGGACTTGTAGTTTGACTCAGATTCTGCTGTAGTGTCAGATTGTTTCGTTGATGACTCAACGCCACAGACGATTTGAAGGTGAATCCAATTGGGTTGGAAAGAGCACGAAATCTACTTTCCAACAAAAAAAAGAATCACCCAATGCGGAGTCCATATGAAAGAGTTTTTGGCATTTTGAGTCAGGTATGTCTGTGTAGTCCGAATCTGAATCCAGAACGTGAGAGACTTGGACTCTATCTTCTCTTGGCCCAAAAGTGACGTGAGAGGACTTTTTGAACAACACCTAAACTTCTCTTTTTCTCCTATGTTCATATGTGGATTGTACAAATGTCCCATACACCTGCAATTAGACATGGCACAAAAGTCTGTGAAGTATTTTTCTCCTGGATAACATAAATAACTTATTTCATAGTTTGCATTAGAAATCACCTCACAAATATGCATGTATGCAATATTTTTGCTCGTATCCAAGGTAGTCATGTCCTCATCACACTACATTCATAATTAGCCATGGGTCGTACTTTTATTTTTATGTATATATTCTAAATGGATATATTTTTAAATAACTTAAATTTACTTAATTTAAAAAAGTAAATCTTAAAAATGTTAACATAATATAAAAGCACAAATAAAATTGTTGCTAGCTTTCAAAAAAATGTCATCAAAATGAAAAATATTTATGCCACAAAAAAATATGTACGTGAAATTTTGAAATGTGTATAAAATATACAAAAAAACTTTGCCTAGTAAAATAATGTTTCATGCCATTAGAAAATTTTCATGATGTTTTCAAGAAATATTCTCATATTTAAAAAAATTGTGACATTCAAAGAATATTTATACAATGTAAAGGAAATGTTTCATAGTTTAAAACTATGTTTATTGCCATTATAGAATATCCAACGTGTATTTAAAAAGAATGTTGACCATATATTCAAAAAAGAGTCCATAACATGTGTTCAAGGAAAAAAGCACATAATGTATTTGAGAAATGTACAACGTGTATCAGAAAAATGTTTCACTCGTACACTAAAAATGTACACTAAGCGCTGAAAAAACCAGACATGAGTTAAAAAAAACAAAAAATGATTGAAATCAACGAAGAAACATAACAAAACTGAGAAAAACCAAAATATAACAAAGAAAAAGAAAAGATGATGAATAAACAAAATAAAATAAAATAAAACCAAAGAAAAGCAGGTGCCAAAGGAAATGGAACAAAGAAAACAAGGAAATAGGAGAAAACCGAGAAAGAAACAAAAAAGTTGAAGAAAACCAAAAAAGGAAACAAAAGAAAAATGAGTCAAAATCGGGAAAGAAATCTGTGTAGAAACAAAGAAAAACAAAAATGGTAGAAAGAACAATGAAGAAACAAAGAAAACTGGAGTAAAGAAAAAAAGTTCATCAGTTTTGAGACAAAACTTCACACACTTTTTTCATGGTTTTGAAGAAAGATTTCAAATTTGAATAGATTCGCACATTTAAGAGAAGAGGAACAAAGAAAAAAAAAAGAAAAACCAAACAAAGCCGGCCCAAAAAAGAAATAAGAAAATAGCAAAGCCCTTCCAGAAGCATTTAGTAGCTTCCCAAAACAGCTGGAAGCTTATAGAAAAGTTCACAAAACTGGCTGGGTTTGAACTGCACGTGTGACAAATGTGGAACGGGATCTGTGCGTGGGAATTACCTATTCGCTGCATTTTGCAAATAAATAGTCAGGCAATCGCACACCCCGATCGATAGAATGGGCTGCCCCATGGGAGCGTGCGAGCCACCAATTTTGTGAACCTTCTGAATGGTCCTCACCGTTTTTAGATCCTCTAGAAGTTTGCTAAACTGCGTTTCATTTTTATTTTACAGTTTTGATCTGGTTTTTATTCTCTGTTCATATTTTTTTCTTTTTTCTTTTTTTTGCAAATTTCAGAAAATGTTTAACATATTGGACTATTATTCATTTTTTAAATCATAATTCCTTTTTTGTTTTACAAAAAAAAATTTGCGTTTCCAAAAATATACAGAATTTTAAATTTGTTCACGTTGTCAAAAAATGTTTGGAGTTTCAAAATATAATCATATTTTCAAAAATATTTGCAATTTCGGAAAATGTTCAGAATTGCAAAATGTGTTCACATTCTTAAAAAAGTTCATAGTTTCAAAACAATTGTGTTTTATTTTTTTTGAAAATTTCAAAATTGTACATAATTTAATTTTTTGTTCTCACTTTTCCCAAATATTGCTCGGAATTTGCAAATGGCTTCTAATTTTTAAATATTTTTCATGTTTTCAAAAAATGTCTCATTTTAAAAAATAATTTCAATGTGTTGCTCCGATGTGTTCTTAAAAAACTCGCACTGCCCATATATCATATATCACTAAGAGCTAATAACTCCAGTGGGCTAGCGGCACACATTCAGGATTAGAGGGGCGAGTGTTTTTTTCCTGTCGGCACCTCCCTTCTTTCTATGACTTTTACGTCGTGTTGTGCTTCGGTGCCTGTTTGTGGGCCGGTTCAGTCGCGGGTCCTCTATGCGTCTGTGCGCTGGACAAGAGAGCAACTATCGCTCCTTCGCAAGCCTCCCAATGATCACTTAGAGTTAGGCTGAGAGCGCGTCACTTGGACGTTTCCTCCGGATTTTATTTTTTTTATTTTTCCTCATGCATTTTCAGCTTTTTAGACGTTTTTCAGTATTTTTTGACTTTTCGGCTTTTCACCGATCTTTCTTAACTTTTGGACAAAAAATAAAAAAAATTACGAGAAAAAAAATTATTTTGCTTCCGCGAGAGGCATGGTTTAGCTTTCGCGAGAGACACGTACCTCTATGAAACGGAAAAAAAATATGCTTTCTTTTCTTTTCATTTCGCGGGAGGCATGTTTTTGCTTTCGCAAGAGACACGGCCGTGCCTCTCGGAAATGAAAAAAAACGTGTATTTTTTGCTTCAGTGGGAGGCACGGTTTTGCTTTCACGAGAGGCCCCGGAAAGGGAAAAACGTGCACCAAATTCAGTTTTTCCGTCTGTTTTTTAAAGTTTGTCAAAATCTATCAACATGGGATCTAACTTTAAAGATCTTGACGTAAAAAATGCAATGGTGAAAACGGTTCGAGATTTGGACACACAGTTTAAGAGATAAAACGTTTTAAAAAAAATCTACAATAAAGGAAAAACTTTCAGGTTGCGACAAGTAACGCGCATGCAGTGCACCACTTGTCGCATCCTGATCGTGGGAGTGATCTTTAAAAGGAGTATTTCTTTTTTTTTTAGGCAAACAGGAAACGTGGAGAACAAGAAAAAAGAAGATTTAATTGGGCCGAGCCCATTGGAGGAAGGTGCGCGCTGGTTTGTGCAAACACCAGTAACTGGCGCAGCGGGCGCCGAATAGGGTTTTGCGCGTGGCACGTGCGATCTATGTTTTTTTTAGGGTGCGATCTATGGGTTCGACGCAAATGCGCTTTCGATTTTGGTTTACGTAATCCGTTTCTCCTCTCGTCCTCACCAGTCTCCGTCCCCATTTCCCCTTGTTCCTTCGTCTCGACTCTTCTTCCTCTAGCCTGATCGGAACGAGGAAGACTTTGAGGGGTTTTGGCCGGCCGGCGATCAGGCTCATCGACCATGACCGATGTATTCCAGGGCTACGAGCGCCAGTACTGCGAGATCTCGGCCTCCCTCTCCCGGAAATGCACCGCCGCCGCCTCGCAGGAGGGAGGTATGTGTCCTGGAATCGTCCTCCGATCTTATTTTCCCAAATATTTCTCGCCTCGAATTTTCTAACGTTTTCTGGTTGTCTTTTGTACCGCGCGTAGAGAAACTGAAGCAGAAGGCCTCGGAGATCAAATCGGGCATCGATGGCGCCGAGGCACTGGTACCCTTCTTCTCTGTAACCAAACATATCTCAGTCCAAACAAGTTTTCCGAGGAATTCGATTGATTTATGATATCACAAGGGAGGGGTTTGTTTTTTGCAATGATCAGGAAATCTAAAAGATAGAATACCTTATGGTAATAGGTTAGTGATTGCGTAATTGTACATGTTGAGAAATGTCTGGATGTGGGTTTCCTTTTCTAGATAAGGAAGATGGATCTTGAAGCAAGGAACCTCCAGCCGAGCGTGAGGGCCGGGCAACTGGCTAAACTGAGAGAGTACAAGTCGGATCTTAACAATCTGAAGGGGGCGTTGAAGAGAATCACTGCTGGTAATGGCCAACAAGGGGCGAGAGAGGAGTTGCTGGAGTCAGGAATGGCAGATACGTTGGTGGTATGTTCCTTATTCTTAATTCATGAGTGGTTTCTTATTTGGAGGTGAGTCAAGTACTGTGATGCATTGAGTGTCTTCTATTACCCACATTGTACTGATTGTTGGTGTCAGAAATGGGAAACTCTGATATATGTTTGGTTGGTGCTAGTTTCATGTAATTCTCGACCAAAGTATAGCCCCAGACTACCAATCACTAGATAACTCAATCTACAGCTAAACCAGGTTGGCCGGTGACCAAAAAATATGGAGGTTTCTTTTTCTTTAATCCCCTATCAGATAATTTTGCATGGCCCAGATATTCTTTTAAATGCACATATGCTACATATATTATACAAGTAGCATTCGATAATTTGGACCTCAACATTCAAGAGTCATACACTCACCGAAAAATCCTGCCACTCCTCATATAAGCACTTAGCATATTATAGATTGATATTTGTCATTCTGTCAGTCTCTCCATCTCAAAGAATTGTAATTCACAAATGTTGTCTGAAAGCATATTTTCTCAGTCCATCTGTTATGAATGTCTAGTTAAGTGATTTTTCTCTTTTCTTTCTGAAGTAGTTAGAATTTCTAATATATGCACATGCTATAGTATATGCTGCCCAGATGATTCTGTGTGATACTCTCAGAAAAGTCTGAGAATATTGAATGCAGTCAACGAACATATCAAATTTGCTTCATTCATGTTTTTGTTGAAGTACGAGGTTACTGTGCTTCCTCCTGCATCTGCATCTTTAGCCACTAACCTTGCATTATTTTACATTTTAGTATTAACAGCTTATCCTTCGACATTGTCTATCAGTAATTTTCTGTCCCATTAAAGTCCAATGATGTATTGATATTGCATCTTGCAGGTATCTGCTGATCAAAGGTCAAGATTGCTCAGGACAACGGAAAGGCAAAATCAGACCACTGATAGGATCAGAGATAGCCATAGAACTATGCTGGAAACAGAAGAGCTTGGAGTCTCCATCATGCATGACTTGCATCAGCAGCGCCAGTCTCTTTTGCGTGCTAATGATACGGCAAGTAACATTTCTGTTAATTCTCCCTGTTTGTCAATTGCTTTGTTTTTGCGCATTATTCATTTTTCCATCACAAAGTATTTGTGGACCCCAAAATAATGCATAGTTTATGCAGGTTGCTTAATGCAAATCATGTTGAGTAACTTACCATGTGTTGCCTCTGTGCCTTAATTGTATTGTACTCCCTCTGTCTTAAAATGTAAGACGTTTTTTTAGAGAAAATGCAAAGGGCTTTTGCATTTCATTGCATCGAAAAGGTAGAGTTTTGATACATTCCTCCTAGGAGGTCAATTACAAATGAAGATCAGTGAAACTAGTGCACGTCCCAGGTGGGCGGCAGAATGACGTGTAGGCCGTGGGCGCCCGCTCTTGCCCACTGCTCGGCTTCCTCTTTGATTTTCGAGACCAGGACCTGAACCAGGGGCTGGGCGCCCTCGAAGATGCATTCGTTGCGCTGTTTCCAGATCATCCATGGTGTCAACAGAGCAATGTAGGCTAGGCCCTTACGCATCAGTGTTGGCGTGTTTTGCCTTGCCTGCAGCCACCAGTCCATGAGTGAATCTTCGTGGGTTGGCCCTGCAGTGGTCATCCGTAGCCAGGATAGGATTTCATGCCAAGTCTGCCTGGCGAAGGGGCACTCCAAGAGGAGGTGGCGCATCGTCTCGGGAGCCTGGTCACAGAGTGGGCATCGTGGCTGGTGCTGGAAACCGCGTCTAGCCAAGCGGTCGGCCGTCCAACACCGGTCTTGGTTGGCCAACAAGTGGAAAAACTTCACTCTTGGCGGCGCCCAATTCTTCCATATGAGCTTCCACGAGAAGCAAGTCATGGATCCCTGGAAGGTGGCAAGATAGCAGGAGCTAGCAGAGTATATACCGGCCGTCCATCTCCAAACTAGCTGATCAGGGGTGTCCGAGAGCGTGATGTGCTCGATCGCCAGCCAGACTTGAAGGTACTGGCCAATCTCGTGTATGCCCAGGGTCCCATGAATGTCCCTGGCCCAGCTATGGCCTTGCAGCCCTTCAGCGACGGTCCGGATTTTGCGCCAGTGTTTGGGTATGCACTTGTAAAGTGCCGGGGCGATCTCACAAATGGACTGTCCATTTATTCAGCGGTCTTCCCAGAAATATGCCGTTCCGTTTCCGAGGGTCATCGTGGTGGACGCGAAGAAGAGCGCTCGCTCCTCGGCAGAGAATTGTAGGTCCAGGCCATTCCAGGCGCGCGCATGGTCAGTGCGCGAGAACCGTAGCCATCGTAGCCGCAGAGCAAGGCCAGCGCACTCCAGATCCTGGACTCCAAGGCGTCCGTGCGATATGGGGCGGCAAACGCGGCGCCAGTTGAAAAAACGTCTTACATTTTGAGACAGAGGGAGTATATTACAAGGAGCATATATGCTTTAAGCCTTTTTATATATGCACATTTTGGAAATTTGTGAACCACTGAATTCAAAAATATTTTTTGAGAAATGTCCAGAAAATACCTTATGTCAAATTGAGCTTGATGAGCCACTCTATAACTTCTATTCATAAAATACTTGTATTGTCGCATTTGCCTACCCATAACTTTCCATAATTCTGATATACCCACAAGGGATTGTTTGGATGGACATGTATCAGCTGAATGTTTTGTACAAGTAGCAAACCTAAACATTTTCTATTTGTGGGTTATCAAGGTCACTTTGGATTGTGGCAGTGTTTTTGCAATCTGTCCTGATATTTTTGTTTGATGCTAGTCTGCTAGATGTAGAGTTATCCTTTTGGCAAATCCTTGTATGTCGGAAAAACATAAGTTGCATCCTGATGCTTTACCTAGGTTCCTTTGCCCCCTGTTTCTAAGAGCCCTATGTTTTATTTGTGCCTTAGTGAACTTAAACTTCTGTAGTGGTATTCAACCATAACAATCAAACACCTACAGTACACATGTTTGTAAGATCACCCAACTGTCATGATACAAAATGTAAGTTGTATTATATATTTTTTCAACCTTAAACCATAGGATAACTTGTTAGTACATATCAACTGTCATGTTACAAAATTTGATGTTCAAACAAATACTATTGTGTCATAGTCCATAGTCTATTATCGTTATCCAGCACTTGAATAATTTCGCCAACTGGATTATATCACATTCTACTAGTGTATGACATTTTAATCAGCTGCTAGTGTCTTGTGTTTTCTAACCTACTTATTTGCAATCTTTATTGGCTTTTCAGTTGCATGACGTGGACGACAACATTGGCAAGAGCAGAAAGATCATGGGGGCCATGGTGAGAAGGATGGATAGGAACAAGTGGATTATCGGCTTGCTGATAGCCCTTCTTGTTTTAGCGATCCTAGTAGTCCTGTATTTCAAGTTTGTGCAGTGAGTAATTCCTTGCCATTACCATATGACTGCAGTTTTCTATGCCAACTACCTTTACATTTTTGGTGTGTTTCACACTTTCCATGTCATTTTTTTGGTTTGGTTTTGCAGAACCATTTAATGTGGCCGTGTTTGTTGTTTTTCCTATAAAAAAATGTTAGATGATTTGACATCTTTGTAGATAAAGCAGATGTTTATGACGGATATACACAATTCATGAGCAGTTTGGATTTTGAATTTAAAGTAATTACATTGTCAGAACTCAGAGGGTGAAAAGAAAGTTGAGTAACGGAGTTGAAATTTTCTATTTGTCTCCCACAAAGAAAATTTTGTTTGTCAATTCTAGTTTGGTTCGATTGGTTCAAAATTTCCACAATCCCTTTTTGTGAATAGAACATTTTACGCGATGGACTATGAGCTATTTGTAACTTTGTACGGTGCTCCACACTACACTCAACCTCTCACGTGGTGGACATTACGTTTTGGAGTGCTTCCCTTGTAGCATCTTCAATAGCAGCCTTATTTTTAGAACACAACTGTCACGCCCAATATGCGATCCTATCCGAGAGGAACTTGAAGGTCCCACCAAGGATAAAGCCGCATATTGAAACGCTTTGCAAGGTGGATATTATTACATCATACCATTACATACTAGCTGGGGATATATACAAAGGCATACAAATGCCATAAGAATATATTAAACATCATACATGAGAATAACATCCGACTACGGATGAAACACAAACAGAAACTCAAACGGCATCCACCCTGCTAGCTCAGGCTACCGACCAGGAACCTATCCCAAGATCGACGAAGAAGAACTCCAAAACAAGTAAACATCGCTCTCACGTCATGATCATTGGATTACCTATACCGGCAATTGTTGTTGTAGTAATCTGTGAGCCAAGAGGACTTAGCAATCCCATTATCATGGATATCAAGACTAGCAAAGCTTAATGGGTATGGAAAGAATAAATGGTGGGGTTGCAGCAAGCGCTAAGCATTGTATGGTGGCTAACTTAGAGCATCTCCAACAGGCGCGCTAAACAGGCGCCGCGCCGCAAATTTCCCCGTTTTAGCGCGCGCGCGCAAACCGGCGGATGGCTCCAGCGGGCGCGCAATAACCGCGCGTGCGGTATAAGCAGTTGGGCGCACGGCAGGAAGCAGTACCTCGCGCGGTGTATTTGCGGCGCCCGCTACCGCGCGCGGCACACTCGACGCTCGCGCTGCGCTCTGTTTCTCCCCCTCCAAACCCCGCGCACGCCGGCGCCGGCGACCCGCACCCATGGACGCACGCGCCGGCACCCCGCTCACCCCGTCCTATAGCCGCGACCCCCCCCCCCCCGCCGCCGCCACAAACCCTAGCCCGGGTGGCGTTGGCCTCGCCTCCGCCGGAGCTCCATGGGCCTCGCGCGCGGCCTCTTCATGCCGCCGCGGATGACCTCGGCAGCGGGTGGCGTCGCGCCGGCGCCGGCCCGAGCCGCCGCCCCCTCCTCCTCAAAGCTCCCCAATGCGGCGCGGCCAAAAAAGGGCAAGACATCGGCGAAGAAAAACAAGGCGGCGGACGGCTCCGGCACCTCCAAGGCGAGGAGGAAGAAGCTTGCGGGGCGTGCGATGGGCGCGGCGGCTGCCGAAGCGTCGGCAAGCTCACTCATTGAGCCGGCGGCCGGCGCGCACAACATGTTCGACGAAATGCCTCCAAGGTAAAAAATCTAACATTTCATTTTTTTGGTTATTTTTTGAATGCATTCGTCACATATAGATAGCTTATTTGCATTGTGCAAAAAAATAGTCTCAATGATGATGCATACATGTCAACGATGGGTGTTGGCTCCAACAATTCGCATTGGTCTCAAACCAATGACATGCATTTTGAAGACCATGAGTTCGAGGTGGACGAGGAGGGTGAGGGCATTGTCGATGCACCGAAAGGAAGAGCGGGCAATTACACCAACGCCGATGACATCTTACTATGCAATACTTGGTTGCAAGTGTCGAGGGATCCATCCGTTGGAGGTGATCAAAGTAGAGATGCTTATTGGAACCGGATGAAGGAACACTTTGATGCTCGCAACGTGAGTGGAATTGACCGCTCCAACCGATCACTTAGGTTCCAGTGGTCGACAATCAACTCGGATTGTCAAAGGTGGGCGGCCTGTCAAAAGGCGGTTGACAAGTTGAACCCAAGTGGCACAAATGAGGATGATAGAGTAAGTGCCATTTCATCTTACATGTTGGTGCTAACTTGCTTTGTTTTGCTTGTTGTTGGTGCTAACTTGCTTTGTTTTCATGTAGTACAACATTGCGCAAAACTTGTTCAAAGAAGAGGAGAGGAAAACCAAGAAGGGGAAGATCAAGAAAGGAAGGGTATTTACTTTGCCTCATTGCTATGAAGTGTTGAAGGATGATGAGAAATGGAAGAAGCGTGAAGATTTGGATGATTTGCATTTGAGCGACAAACGGAAGCGAACAATTAAGTTGGATGATGATGATGATGAGGATGATGCATCAAGTGATGACGGCAAGAGAAGCCCCACACCCAACTCGGTTTCATACTCGAAGCCAAAGCGACCGGATGGGTGCAAGAAAGACAAAACTGAAAAGAAGAAGAGGAAAGGAGATGATGTAACGCCCTCGATGCGGCTATATCTCCTACGTGTCGAAGCACGACTTAGAGGCATAACCGCATTGAAAGCAATGTCGCAAGTGAGGTAATCTTCACACAACCCATGTAATACATAAGGGAAAAGAGATACATAGTTGGCTTACAATCGCCACTTCACACAATTACATGAATAAAACAATACATCAACCAAGTACAATCAGGGCCCGACTACGGAGCCAAAATAAAAGAAGAACCTCAAAAGCGACAAAGGACCAAGATCGACCCCAACTGGGCTCCACTACTGATCGACTAGAACGGAACAACATAAAGGACAAGATCTTCATTGAACTCCTCCTTGAGTTCGGGTGCGTCACCTGCACAGACTCATCGGCACCTGCAAACTGGTTTTGGAAGTATCTGGTGAGTCACGGGGACTCAGCAATCTCACACCCGCGAGATCAAGACTATTTAAGCTTAAAGGTAGGGGAAAAGGTATGAGGTGGAGCTGCAGCAGCGACTAGCATATATGGGGGCTAACATACGCAAATGAGAGCGAGAAGAGAAGGCAAAGCACGGTCGAACAACTATGATCAATAAGTGATCCTGAACTACTTACGTCAAGCATAACTCCAACAACCGTGTTCACTTCCCGGACCCCGCCGAGAAGAGACCATCACGGTTACACACGCGGTTGGTGTATTTTAGTTAAGATCAACTTCGGGTTTTCTACAACCGGACATTAACAAATTCCCATCTGCCCATAACCGCGGGCACGGCTTTCGAAAGTTCAAAACCCTGCAGGGGTGTCCCAACTTAGCCCATGATAAGCTCTCGCGATCAACGAAGGATATTCCTTCTCCCCGGGAAGACCCGATCAGTCTCAGAATCCCGGCTACAAGACATTTCGACAGCAATAAAACAAGTCCAGCAAAACCGCCCGATGCGCCGACATCCTGATAGGAGCTGCACATATCTCGTTCTCAGGGCAACACCGGATAAGCTAAGCGTACAGGTACCAACATAACCCAAGTTGCCAAGGGACGGTCCCGCACGGTGCTCTAGTTTGGACCAACACTTAGATAAGCATTGGTCCGGGGGGCTAAATAAAGATGACCCTCGGGTTGATCAGACCCAAGAGAAAAGGGATAGGTGGCAGGCAAAAGGTAAAACCAAGGTTGGGCCTTGCTGGAAAAGTCTTATTCAAAGCGAACTGTCAAGGGGGTCCCATAAATCACCCGACCGCGTTAGGGACGCAAAATCCGGGAACAAAACACCGATATGACGGAAACTAGGGCGGCAAGAGTGGAACAAAACACCAGGCATAAGGCCAAGCCTTCCACCCTTTACCAAGTATATAGATGCATTAATTAAATAAGATATATTGTGATATCCCAACAAGTAAACATGTTCCAAAAAGGAACAACATCTCCATGTTCCAACAAGGAACAAGCTTCATCTTCACCTGCAACTAACAACGCTATAAGAGGGGCTGAGCAAAGCGGTAACATAGCCAAACAACGGTTTGCTAGGACAAGGTGGGTTAGAGGCTTGGTTTAACAATATAGGAGGCATGACAAGCAAGTGGTAGGTATCGCAGCATAGGCATAGCAAAAGAGCGAGCAATCTAGCAAGCAAAGATAGAAGTGATTTCGAGGGTATGATCATCTTGCCTGAGATCCCGCACGGAAGAAGAACGAGACCATGAAGAAGACAAACGGACGAAGACGAACGGATCCTCACAAACGCGATGATAACGGAATCAACCCGAAGAAGCAACACCGGAAAGAAGCACACAACATAGTAAACAACCAGCACATGAATATGGCATGATGCACAATCAAGTATGATGCATGTCCGGTTTAAGGATGCATGGCAGGGCAAAGTGCAACAAACAACACTACAAATTAAGTGGAGCTCAATATGCAACGAGTTGCATATTGACGAAACACCACGACAAGTTATTTAGTTCACTCTTGTTTATGTACCCAACAATATTAAATGTTGATTAACATGGCAAGGGGTGAAGCACAACAAAACTATCTATCTAGACAAGTTTAAATGAGGCCGGAACAACAAACAACAATTCCGGAAAACCCCTCACTTGCATATATTGAATTTGGTTCTGATCTACCTAAAACATATTTTAAAGTTGTTAAACAGGAAAATAAAGTGCAACATGATAAACTAGGCATTTTTCCACCCTATTTACATATATAATTTATTTAAATCCGAGTTACGGTTAATTAGTTATGAATTAAATCATTTTAACATGTCATTTGAGAAAATTTAAACAAACAGCAAGTTAAACATTTTAAACATGCATGAAAGTGGGATATTATTAAACTACACAATTTTCTGAGCATTTTTCATATATAAACCATTTTAATCCGATGCACGGTTCAAGAGTTATTATATGCATGAACATGGAGGGTTTTTCTGCAAATCTGTAATTCTCTGTTTAAAAGACAAAATCGCAGACGGGAAAAAACCTACACCGGGCCGAATCTGGCAGGCTGGCCCAACAGAAAAGAAACAGAGGAGCGCTGGGGGGCTGCTCACCATGGGCCTTGGCCCGGTTCAGGAGGGAGGCTGCAGGAGGGGCGCTGGGCCGGGGAGGCACTGGCCCACGTGGTGGTCAACGGGGCGCGACGGGATCGGCACCTCCCGATCCGGTCAGGACGTCGAGCGACGGCGCTCTCCGGCGAAGGCGGCGCGGCGCCGGTCAGCAGGGAGGCCGGGAGGGCGCCGGGACGACGGGAACGGACAGATCCAACGCGACGGTGCCGGATCCGAGCTTGGCGGAGCTCCAAACTGCGGTGGAGGCGGCGGCGCGACTTCCTGTCGACGGGAGAGAGAGAGGTGAGGACAGGAGAGGAGAAGGGTGGCGAGGTCGGGGCTCACCGGAGTTACGCAGCTCCGGCGGGGTCGCCGAGGCGCAGGCGGCGGCGAGAGACCGGCGGCGGCGGGGTTCGATCTGGATCGGGAGCTCCTCTCCCGATCTGAATCGATCGAGCGAGCGGGGAGACGGCACGGTTCGGGCGCCGATGGGCTTCCAGGGCCCGAACTGGGCTTCGGCGGGCCCTCGGCGGTGGGACGGGGAGGCAGGGCGACGTGGAGGCCTGCGGGTGGCCAGGAGCGGCGGCGCAGGGGCTCAGGTGGCGGCGCGGCCAGTGGCTGATCGCCAAGTGGCGGCAGGGGGGCTTGGCCGGCGCGGAAAACGAGGCAGAGGAGGTGGGAGGTGGCTGGGAGATGATTGGGGCGCGGAATTTTAGGAGGAGGGTTAGGAAGCTGCCCAAAATGGCACGGGGGTCTATATATAGCAGGTTGCTAGGGTTTAGGGGGGTAGGAGGGGTTTTCGAGGCCTCCGATCGCGATCCGACGGATCCGATCGAGAGAGAGGGGTTAGGGGACCTAGGTGGACTGAGGAGAGGGGGTTTTCGGACTGTGCTAGAGTGGTTGGGCTGAGAGGAGAGGAGAGGAGAGAAGTGCAGCCCGGCAACTGTTTTCGGAGACCGAAAACGTCCGACGAAAGTACCGGCAACGGTACCGCTATATGTTTAACGGTTGAGCTATCAAACGGACTCCGAATGCGATGAAATTTGGCAGGCGGTCTGTCTACACTAAAATAAGGCCGCTCGACAAGTTTCACCCCATTCCGAGAACATTTCTCGGCCACTTATAAAATAATATTCGGACATGCCGCGGGCGCGGTGCAAGTGTGGTTGGTCTCAGAACGGACAAGGGAGAGAACTCGGAGAACCCGGACGGATGCAAGTTTCGAAAATATGATGATGCAATGCGGATGATGGCATGGCAAGATGCGACACGCAAGCAAATGACATGGCAACAACGACGAATAACTGGAGGACACCTGGCGCATCAGATCCGGGGCGTTACAACACTCCACCACTACGAGAGGATCTCGTCCCGAGATCTAGAATGGCACCGGAGGGGAAAACGGAGGAGAAAGAGAAGAGGTAAAACTAAGTTGCTTCTTTGACAAACGAGTGAAACCAAAGAACCTTGAGAGGTTTAACAAATTGAAAGAAAGAATACCATGGAGATGAACGAGATTTCCAACACACCGTTAGCAAAGAGGAACAAGGAACATATGAGAACCTTGTTGTTTTGAAGACAAGAAACAAGGGCTTAACGAACCAAAGAATATGAAACCACCGGTATAATGTGATCGCCAAGGAACAAGGATGATAGAATTTGGACAGCACTCCGGTAGAAACGAGATGTCCAAGGAATGATAAGGATCAATAACGACAACACTCCGGTTAAACAAGATAGAGAAGGAAAAGAATGATATGATATGGGCAGCACTCCGACTGAAAAGAGAAGAAAAACTTGATGAGATGAAAAGATATTGAAGAGATGATACAACACTCCGGTTAAAACGAGATGTACGAAGAACGATAAAGATCAATTACGATAACGCTCCGGTTGGAAAATGGAAGGGATCGAATATGAACTTGAGAAGATGGGATGATACTTGACGAAATCGACAACACACTGCCTCGACAATAATTAAAAGAAAGGCACAAGGGGTAAGAAAGATTTCAGACAGCACTCCGGTTGAGAAGAGAGGATAAACTTGATAAGATGATAGAACTTGAATGAAGGACACGACACTCCGGTTGAATGGATAAGCAAAAGCAAAGAACATGACCCTCACCATTCGAGAAGAAGAGTGAAGGGAGCAACATCACAATGCCTCCGGAAGAAGAAATAGAAGATAGATCATTGGAATAAAGGAATGGAGAAGAAAATGATAACTCTTGCAAATAAAATTGAAAGACAAAGCTTACGAAGAAAAAGGTTGAACGGAGTTGTTGGATTATCAACAACGAAAGCTTAAGCTTGATGTGGACTTATGGGAGACATCCCAAAATTATGAGGTGATAACCTGCCACTAACGAAAAACCAAAGATTGGATTGATATCACCAAGGAGACGAGAGACTTATTTCACCGGGAGGATAAATGAAGAACTTGGATCATTTATAAGCACCATAAATAGCAACAATCCTTAGGGAAAGCTTTAGGTGAAATATAACCCAAGATAATCCAATGAAGAGATTGATGGATTTACTAAACCTCATTGTTGACAACATGTGAAACATGAGACATGGACTCAAGTTATCAAGAATGACATAATACCGCCTCGAAAGATAAGATAGAAAAAATTGCACTTTGAAATGTAAGATGAAGAAATGCTTGAACTCCTGCAAACAAAACATGTGTAGAACACCATGTTTAATTTAGAGTAGCTTGGCGGATCTTAACTTCGAGAGGAATCCTGATGAACCATTGAAGAATGAAAAGAATCCTTGATAAACCACCAAGTAGGGCCTCCATGAAGAATTCCGGTAGTAAAAGAATGATAAAAAAGAATTGTAGGATGAAAAGAATAAGATTGAAGCCTTGTAATGATTCAGATGGATCTCCGTGGTGAGATAATGCGGAACACTTGGAACTCCGGAAAAAGAAAAGATGAAACAATTGAAATCAAGAATTTGAAGAACCTACGGAATAAGGAATAGAATTTACTCGATGAAACAAGAATAAGAATTACATTATGCTTATCCTTCACCAATTCAAATTGATGACAAGCAATGGATTTGGCATACTACTTATTCTCGTAGAAAAGATTAAGAGAGATATAGCACAAACTTGAGAAGGTCTTCAACGAACCACCGGTAGGATTGGAAAGGACGAATGAATCTATATGATAACAAATGAAGAGAACTCTTGAACGAACCACCGTAAGAATTGAAAATGAACGAAGAAAGATAAAGAAACACCGGGAAGAATTAGCAAATGAACAAAGATACTTGAGAGAATTTAGATACATGAGAACGAAGAGATCATGAACTGATTAGAGAATATTGAATGATGCACCGGTAAGATTTGGAGAACGAGAGCCGCAAGCTGAGAATGAATAATTCTGAGATGATGGGCTCCGGAGAATCAAACTGAAAAGACTCCTGAATTGCTCCGGATGGTTGAAAATAATTCTCACAATCGAAAACAATTAAGAGAGGATGGCAACAAGCAAGAACAATGAATCTTGAAGAGAATGGAGCAAGATTTAAGAGAAACTCTTCTTCAGTCTTGAAATGTTGAGAATGATGATGAGAAACACCACCATGAATTGATGAGACACTCCGAAATGAGAATTGGAAAGGTTGAACCAACGATGAAAGAATTGAAGAATCTTAGAGAAAGACATTTGACTGATGATAATTCATTCTTACGTCAAACTTCGAAAAGAATTTTTGAATCTCCGGGAAAATTAGAAGAGTCAGGTAAGATCCTGGGAAAAGACCTGTGGGTTAGGGCCCACTCAAAAGATACACCGTTGAAAGAATGCATGAAAATAGAGATTGCACCGGTTGAATCAAATGGCTTGAATGAGATAGCATCCTCAAAAGAAATTGAGTGAATCGAGAATGGAAAACTTGAATCTTCTGAGATATTTTCATCACTCCGGAACAAATGAATAGCGAGAAGTGAACTATTATGAGGTGCACCGGTATGAGAAGGTATTGAAATGAGGAAAAGATGTGATCACCAACGAAAGATTACATTGAACACACCGGGGAAAGATAGAAGAACCAATAATTATAAACTTGAGGCTCCGTCAGCATCTTCATGAGAAGCACCGGGTAAGAACATGAAGGAGAAGAATGGAGAGGCTTCACAAGAATAAGATGGATACTTGATCAAGAAATCTGCGTCCTTGAAGAAATAAGAAAGGGTGGGAGGGCGGGAAAACAAAGACAACTTGGAACGGAAGAAGCAAACACCGTAGAGAAGAACTGATACATGATCTTGCAGATGTTGAAGTGATCGGATCCACTTGAAGAGCGACACACCGGTTGAAAAAGAATTGAGAAGACAACCTTGATGAACAAGAAGGAGTAGCATCCACATAGAAATAAGAGAACACCGTTTAGAATAAGGTATGGAATCAACACTTGACATTGAAGCAACTCGAATACCACAAAACAAAACCAAAACAAAGGATTGGCTTGCGGAATTAGCCGGAAACAAACATATGATAGATTCCATATCGTATCATGTGTCTGTTGGAAAGAATTCCTACGTGATACTTGATTTCCCACCTATAAACTCCCGAAACTTTCTGGTTATGCAATCAGGTGTTGGGGATACAGGGGAAGCATAATATCTCACCCAAACTAGCAAATCCTACAACCAGCTGTATCCATCCTTCAACACATAACCAAGAAACCTTCGGAAATCATCTACCTCAACCTTCGAAAAGCATCCGTTATACAAGTCATGGCAATACTCCTGCACTCGCCACAGTACTGGGCTATCAGGGTTATCTCACCAACAACTGTACAAAAGAGATTTTCGATGTCGGTCGTACTAGACTCAGGTATTCCAAAACCGCAACGATAAGATTATGACGACAACACCTCGGAGCTCAACTCCCCGGGACACTGCCACAACCCCTAAATGTCAGGAGGCAACCAAGACAATGTTGTCATCATAAAACCATCGGAACGATTGTAATATACCCGCGTGATCCTAAAAAATTTTTTAGTGAAATTTGAGAGGAGAAGAGTCAAAACTCTACGTCAGGAAGCCTTACCAGAAGGTCGAAGGGACTGGGGAGTAAAAAGAATTCCTAAACTCTCCGATATATAATTCCTAAATGACTCAAAACATTTTTCTAGACACAACTCGGCCGCTAAAAACGATCAATCAGTGGGGGCTCCTAAGGTCGGGGAAGGCTCTGATTACCAACTTGTAACGCCCTCGATGCGGCTATATCTCCTACGTGTCGAAGCACGACTTAGAGGCATAACCGCATTGAAAGCAATGTCGCAAGTGAGGTAATCTTCACACAACCCATGTAATACATAAGGGAAAAGAGATACATAGTTGGCTTACAATCGCCACTTCACACAATTACATGAATAAAACAATACATCAACCAAGTACAATCAGGGCCCGACTACGGAGCCAAAATAAAAGAAGAACCTCAAAAGCGACAAAGGACCAAGATCGACCCCAACTGGGCTCCACTACTGATCGACTAGAACGGAACAACATAAAGGACAAGATCTTCATTGAACTCCTCCTTGAGTTCGGGTGCGTCACCTGCACAGACTCATCGGCACCTGCAAACTGGTTTTGGAAGTATCTGGTGAGTCACGGGGACTCAGCAATCTCACACCCGCGAGATCAAGACTATTTAAGCTTAAAGGTAGGGGAAAAGGTATGAGGTGGAGCTGCAGCAGCGACTAGCATATATGGGGGCTAACATACGCAAATGAGAGCGAGAAGAGAAGGCAAAGCACGGTCGAACAACTATGATCAATAAGTGATCCTGAACTACTTACGTCAAGCATAACTCCAACAACCGTGTTCACTTCCCGGACCCCGCCGAGAAGAGACCATCACGGTTACACACGCGGTTGGTGTATTTTAGTTAAGATCAACTTCGGGTTTTCTACAACCGGACATTAACAAATTCCCATCTGCCCATAACCGCGGGCACGGCTTTCGAAAGTTCAAAACCCTGCAGGGGTGTCCCAACTTAGCCCATGATAAGCTCTCGCGATCAACGAAGGATATTCCTTCTCCCCGGGAAGACCCGATCAGTCTCAGAATCCCGGCTACAAGACATTTCGACAGCAATAAAACAAGTCCAGCAAAACCGCCCGATGCGCCGACATCCTGATAGGAGCTGCACATATCTCGTTCTCAGGGCAACACCAGATAAGCTAAGCGTACAGGTACCAACATAACCCAAGTTGCCAAGGGACGGTCCCGCACGGTGCTCTAGTTTGGACCAACACTTAGATAAGCATTGGTCCGGGGGGCTAAATAAAGATGACCCTCGGGTTGATCAGACCCAAGAGAAAAGGGATAGGTGGCAGGCAAAAGGTAAAACCAAGGTTGGGCCTTGCTGGAAAAGTCTTATTCAAAGCGAACTGTCAAGGGGGTCCCATAAATCACCCGACCGCGTTAGGGACGCAAAATCCGGGAACAAAACACCGATATGACGGAAACTAGGGCGGCAAGAGTGGAACAAAACACCAGGCATAAGGCCAAGCCTTCCACCCTTTACCAAGTATATAGATGCATTAATTAAATAAGATATATTGTGATATCCCAACAAGTAAACATGTTCCAAAAAGGAACAACATCTCCATGTTCCAACAAGGAACAAGCTTCATCTTCACCTGCAACTAACAACGCTATAAGAGGGGCTGAGCAAAGCGATAACATAGCCAAACAACGGTTTGCTAGGACAAGGTGGGTTAGAGGCTTGGTTTAACAATATAGGAGGCATGACAAGCAAGTGGTAGGTATCGCAGCATAGGCATAGCAAAAGAGCGAGCAATCTAGCAAGCAAAGATAGAAGTGATTTCGAGGGTATGATCATCTTGCCTGAGATCCCGCACGGAAGAAGAACGAGACCATGAAGAAGACAAACGGACGAAGACGAACGGATCCTCACAAACGCGATGATAACGGAATCAACCCGAAGAAGCAACACCGGAAAGAAGCACACAACATAGTAAACAACCAGCACATGAATATGGCATGATGCACAATCAAGTATGATGCATGTCCGGTTTAAGGATGCATGGCAGGGCAAAGTGCAACAAACAACACTACAAATTAAGTGGAGCTCAATATGCAACGAGTTGCATATTGACGAAACACCACGACAAGTTATTTAGTTCACTCTTGTTTATGTACCCAACAATATTAAATGTTGATTAACATGGCAAGGGGTGAAGCACAACAAAACTATCTATCTAGACAAGTTTAAATGAGGCCGGAACAACAAACAACAATTCCGGAAAACCCCTCACTTGCATATATTGAATTTGGTTCTGATCTACCTAAAACATATTTTAAAGTTGTTAAACAGGAAAATAAAGTGCAACATGATAAACTAGGCATTTTTCCACCCTATTTACATATATAATTTATTTAAATCCGAGTTACGGTTAATTAGTTATGAATTAAATCATTTTAACATGGCATTTGAGAAAATTTAAACAAACAGCAAGTTAAACATTTTAAACATGCATGAAAGTGGGATATTATTAAACTACACAATTTTCTGAGCATTTTTCATATATAAACCATTTTAATCCGATGCACGGTTCAAGAGTTATTATATGCATGAACATGGAGGGTTTTTCTGCAAATCTGTAATTCTCTGTTTAAAAGACAAAATCGCAGACGGGAAAAAACCTACACCGGGCCGAATCTGGCAGGCTGGCCCAACAGAAAAGAAACAGAGGAGCGCTGGGGGGCTGCTCACCATGGGCCTTGGCCCGGTTCAGGAGGGAGGCTGCAGGAGGGGCGCTGGGCCGGGGAGGCACTGGCCCACGTGGTGGTCAACGGGGCGCGACGGGATCGGCACCTCCCGATCCGGTCAGGACGTCGAGCGACGGCGCTCTCCGGCGAAGGCGGCGCGGCGCCGGTCAGCAGGGAGGCCGGGAGGGCGCCGGGACGACGGGAACGGACAGATCCAACGCGACGGTGCCGGATCCGAGCTTGGCGGAGCTCCAAACTGCGGTGGAGGCGGCGGCGCGACTTCCTGTCGACGGGAGAGAGAGAGGTGAGGACAGGAGAGGAGAAGGGTGGCGAGGTCGGGGCTCACCGGAGTTACGCAGCTCCGGCGGGGTCGCCGAGGCGCAGGCGGCGGCGAGAGACCGGCGGCGGCGGGGTTCGATCTGGATCGGGAGCTCCTCTCCCGATCTGAATCGATCGAGCGAGCGGGGAGACGGCACGGTTCGGGCGCCGATGGGCTTCCAGGGCCCGAACTGGGCTTCGGCGGGCCCTCGGCGGTGGGACGGGGAGGCAGGGCGACGTGGAGGCCTGCGGGTGGCCAGGAGCGGCGGCGCAGGGGCTCAGGTGGCGGCGCGGCCAGTGGCTGATCGCCAAGTGGCGGCAGGGGGGCTTGGCCGGCGCGGAAAACGAGGCAGAGGAGGTGGGAGGCGGCTGGGAGATGATTGGGGCGCGGAATTTTAGGAGGAGGGTTAGGAAGCTGCCCAAAATGGCACGGGGGTCTATATATAGCAGGTTGCTAGGGTTTAGGGGGGTAGGAGGGGTTTTCGAGGCCTCCGATTGCGATCCGACGGATCCGATCGAGAGAGAGGGGTTAGGGGACCTAGGTGGACTGAGGAGAGGGGGTTTTCGGACTGTGCTAGAGTGGTTGGGCTGAGAGGAGAGGAGAGGAGAGAAGTGCAGCCCGACAACTGTTTCCGGAGACCAAAAACGTCCGACGAAAGTACCGGCAACGGTACCGCTATATGTTTAACGGTTGAGCTATCAAACGGACTCCGAATGCGATGAAATTTGGCAGGCGGTCTGTCTACACTAAAATAAGGCCGCTCGACAAGTTTCACCCCATTCCGAGAACATTTCTCGGCCACTTATAAAATAATATTCGGACATGCCGCGGGCGCGGTGCAAGTGTGGTTGGTCTCAGAACGGACAAGGGAGAGAACTCGGAGAACCCGGACGGATGCAAGTTTCGAAAATATGATGATGCAATGCGGATGATGGCATGGCAAGATGCGACACGCAAGCAAATGACATGGCAACAACGACGAATAACTGGAGGACACCTGGCGCATCAGATCCGGGGCGTTACAGATGATGAGCTCAAAAATGTTATGGAAGCTATTGTGAAGGCAAGAAAAGAAGCCAACGAGGTGAGGAAAATGGCAAGGACCCAAGATGCCGTGACCGAGGAGAGGAGGTTGGCGGCCGAGGAGAGGAGGATGGCGGCCGAGGAGAGGAAGGTGGCTTTGGAGGAGAGGAAGGTGAGCAATGAGGAGCGAACTAGATTGTTATAATGGGAGAAGCACTTGTTCTTCTTGGACACAACTAACCTCAATGCAGCACAAAAGGAGTATGTCAATCTTACCCAAGACGAAGTCTTGATCCAAAAAAGAGCCATGGTTCGTGCAATGGGTGGCGGTGGCCTCGGCGCAATGGGTGGCGGTGGCCTCGGTGCCATGGGTGGCATGGGTGGCTTCGAAGTTACCGTGGGCGGTTTAGGGGCAATGGGAGGCATGCCTGGCTTTGGAGCACCCCCCGACGCTATGGCCACCATGGGAGGCAGGAGTTTTGCTTCTCTCATGGGAGGCATGGGTGCACCTCCGGCCGCCATGGGCGGAATGTCTTTCGATGTGCCTCCTTGCACACATTCCCATGAAGATGCCATTGAAGATCTTGCCAACACCGTCGGAGCTTCACGTGATGCGGTGCGCGATGAGGAGAGGGAGGAAGATTCATCTTCGGAGGCGGAAGAATCGTCTTCCGAAGATGAGGACGAGGACGAAGGCGAGGACGAGGACGAGGAATGATGTGTCTTTCATTTGTGTATTGAACTTGATTTGCATTTTGAACTTGGTTGGATGAACTTGTGGGCATGATTTTAAACTTGTGGGCATGAACTTCATCAACTTGTTTGTGTGAAATTTTTATTGTGTTGAAAATGTTTATCATTTTGTGTTGAAAATGCCATATACAATGCACCGGCGAGTCACGCGCGCTGCATTTTTGCGCGCTGCTGGAGCGGCACGCACGCGCTGCATTTTAGCGCGGCTGCTGGAGCCAGCGCTGCACGCCGCGCCAAACCAGGCGATGCGCGCGCGACATATCTGTTTTTTGCACGCGGCGCGACCGTCGCCTGTTGGAGATGCTCTTACGAATACAAAAGTAAGATGAGAAACTACGCAAAAGGTCGCAAACTAGTAATGATCAATAAGTGATCCTGAACTAATTACGTACAAACATAACCCAACCATGTTCTCTTCTCGAACGCACCCGAAAAGAGACAGTCACGGTTACGCACGCTGTTGGTGTATTTTAATTGAGTTTAGTTCAAGTCCACTACAACCGGATATTAACAAATTACCATCTGCCACATAACCACGGGCATGACTCTCGAAAGTTTAAACCCTGCAGGGGTGTCCCAACTTAGCCCATGACAAGCTCATGATCCGCGAAGAAAATCCTCCATCTCGGGACCCTCCAATCAGACTTGGAATCCCGGTGCACAAGACATTTCGATAATGGTAAAACAAAACCAGCAAGACCACCCGGTGTGTCGATATCCCGATAGGAGCCGCGCGTATCTCGTTCTCAGGACAACACCGTCTATGCTAAGTGGACGATAGCCAAAGACCTCGAGTTGCCCCGAGGTGGCACCGCCGACTGCTAGGTAGGTGGACCAACACTCATGAGAAGCACTGGACCGGGGGGTTGATTAAGAGACCTCGGGTGCCGGCAGGTCCCTATGCAAGTTTTAGTTGTTATTAGGCAAATGGTAAAACCAGTGTTGGGCCTTGCTGGAAGAGTTTTATTCAAAGCGAATTGTCAAGAGGGGCCCATAAACCCTCATCGTGTTAGGGACGCAAAGTCAAGGAACATAACACCGGTATGATGGAAACTAGGGCGGCAAGAGTGGAATAAAACACCAGGCAAAAGGCCGAGCCTTCCACCCTTTACCAAGTATATAGATGCATTAATTAAATAAGATATTTTGTGATATCCCATGAAATCCATGTCCCAACATGGAACAACCTGCACCTGCAACTAGCAACGATATAAGAGGGGCTAAGCAAAGCGGTAACATAGCCAAACAACGGTTTGCTAGGATGGTGAAAAAAGGTTAGAGGTTGTTTCATGGCATATTGAGAGGCTTGATAAACAAGTGGTAGGTAGCGCGACATAGCGATAGCATCGAGACAACTAGCATGGCAAAGATAGTAGTGAGATCCAAGGTGACGGTCATCTTGCCTGAAATCCCGCTAGGAAGAAGACCGAGTCCATGAAGAAGACGAACGGGTGTAGACGAACGAATCCTCACGATCGCAATGAAACACGAACTATAGAGAAGAAGCACAACCGGAAAGAAGCAAACAACATGGTAAACACACAACACATAAACATGACATGGAAAAGAACACATGCTACATGCACGAGGAACACGAATGCATACGTCAACGGGAAAGAAACGATGGAGACAAGATGGATATGGGAAGAATTTTGGTAACCCAAGCATGCCACTGGAAAGGTTGGAAGAATTCGGTTGAAATCGATATAAATATCACCGGGAACGGATGCACGGTTCGAAAATGACAAGCAAAACCCTATGCAATGCAATCTGTTGAAAACAACAACATGATAACTTGGATGCAAGGTTAAAATATGCTACAACACAGCAACATGAAAAGAATGGCATGACATTGAAGTAAATGTCAAGCACTACAAAACATGATTACCAAGCTACTGCTAAAACTCACTAGAACATGTTTAAAACTGCATGGCAAAAATACAAAAGATAACAGTTTTACAGACTAGACAGAAATACTGGACATGGCATAAAACAGATTATGTTAGCAAAGTTTAGGGCTAGTAAACTATATGCTACAGGAACACATTATAGCAAACAAGAGCATGGAATGCTAGTTCTAAATGCACTTAACAAACCCCCTCACCGAACATGATCCAGAAACCTATATATTTGATGATAACTTCAAAGCAAACATGGCAAGTTATGTTGACAGATTCAGACTTGGCAAAATAAACATGTCATGGCAGAAACAGATTCATGTAGGCATGTTTGCAAGGTTGTTTAATTCACTACAAAGCATATCATGGCAGGAAAACAAAACTAGCAGTAAGATGGCATGTTTGTGCTCCTATTCATGCCATGAAGTTGCTCATACGAAAATTACACAAATTCATATAAAAATGGCAAAATGGCATATGCTGTAAAATAACGTGTTCACAAACTTGCTCAGATGAAGAAATGGATGGCACAGATGGATTCATTGGATTTTTCTAGCCCAAAAAACATATATAATATGCATATGTTACTGTATGAAATATGCCCACAGATGCATTTGCAAAATACTGCCAGAAATGGAAATTAACACAATTGGCACTATTCCAGATTTGGACTTGCCCGATTTGGAAATTCCACACCTACCAGAAATGGAATTTCGTAGGGCTTAAAAATTAATAAAGAAAGGCTAGGGTTACCATGGGGTTGATGTCACTTGAAGCTACGTCGGTATTTTCTCAAAGAGGAAGGGATGATGCAGCACAGCGGCGGTAGGTATTTCCCTTAGAAATGAAACCAAGGTTATCGAACCAGTAGGAGAACCAAGCAACACAATGTAAACAACCCCTGCACACAAATAACAACACCTCGCAACCTGGCGTGTTAAAGGGGTTGTCAATCCCTTTCGGGGTACGGCGCCAGAAATTACGTGTTGACGGGAGAAGGTTGTAATAGATTGAATAAATAGATCGCAAATAAAATAAAGTGCAGCAAAGTATTTTTGTATTTTTGGTTTAATAGATCTGAATAAAAAGTGCAAATAAAATAGATCGCAAAGCAAATATATGAGAAATAAGACCCGGGGGCCGTAGGTTTCACTAATGGCTTCTCTCGAGAAAAATAGCAAACGGTGGGTGAACAAATTACTGTTGGGAAATTGATAGAACTTCAAATAATTATGACGATATCCAGGCAATGATCATTATATAGGCATCACGTCCAAGATTAGTAGACCGACTCCTGCCTGCATCTACTACTATCACTACACACATCGACCGCTATCCAGCATGCATCTAGTGTATTAAGTTCATGGAAAAATGGAGTAATGCAATAAGAACGATGACATGATGTAGACAAGATCTATCTATGTAGAGATAGACCCCATCGTCTTATCCTTAGTAGCAATGATACATACGTGTCGGTTCCCTTTCTGTCACTGGGATCAAACACCGTAAGATCGAACCCACTACCGGGCACCTCTTCCCATTGCAAGATAAATAGATCAAGTTGGCCAAACAAAACCCAAATATCGGAAAAGAAATACAAGGCTACAAGAGGTCATGCATATAAGAGATCAAAGAAACTCAAATAACTTTCATGGATAGAAAAAGATATATTTTATCATAAACTCAAAGTTCATCGATCCCAACAAACACACCGCAAAAGAGTTACATCATATGGATCTCCAAGAGACCATTGTATTGAGAATTTAGCGAGAGAGAGAGAGAGAGAGAGAGAGAGAGAGAGAGAGAGAGAGAGAGAGAGAGTGAGAGATAAAGCCATCTAGCTACTAACTACGGACCCGAAGGTCTACAAAGAACTACTCACGCATCATCGGAGAGGCACCAATGGAGGTGGTGAACCCCATCCGAGATGGTGTCTAGATTGGATCTGGTGGTTCTGGACTCTGCGGCGGCTGGATGAATATTCCGTCAACCGTACTGCTAGTCTTGGTCTCGTTGCACCGATATGGAAACCTTTGCCCGACGCCTCGGGACTCCTCGCCTGCGCTTGCCTCTTTAGCACCGAAGAGAAACTGGTACACTGCGCCCGCTGGTGCCCGCCTGGCCTTGGTCGTCATGACTCACGTCACGTGAACCTCGCGAGGTGCCCCTTGCATAGATATGTCCGCTCCTCGGGAGCCAGCCTAGTGAGGCTGCCCCTGAGGAGGTCTTGGTGTCGTCCGCCTCGCGAGGCTTGGCCCCTCGCGAGGGTCTTGAGTGGTTGTTTCTGAAGATGGGCCGTACCAGGCCGGTGGTGGAGCCACACCATGGGCCGCAGGCAGGCAGGTCTAGGTACCCCCGTTCCCAGGACGCCGACAGTCCCCTCCTCGGGACCCCCCCAAGTGCAACCAGGGCCCAACATCTTCCATCTGGTCCATAAAAAATCATCGTGGAGTTTCGTGATATTTGGACTCCGTCTGATATTGATTTCCTGCGATGTAAAAAACATGGAAAAAACTGCAACTGGCACTTGGCACTATGTCAATAGGTTAATACCAAAAATGATATAAAATGACTATAAAATGATTATAAAACATCCAAGATTTATAATATAACAACATGGAACAATAAAAAATTATAGATATGTTGGAGACGTATAGGACTATACCCAGCCTTTAGCTGACTGGTGGGACCCTGGGTCCACGCGGCAGGGGAATCGGGTGGCGCACGCGGGGTGTTCGACAGAATGCCCGACAGCGAAATAGAGCGGCGACGGGCTCGCTGGAGTTGCCTCCAGTGGCCCATACAAGCGGCGGACGGGCGCATCGGGATCACAAGGAGACCCCACACCCGCGTGTGCAAGCCACGACACCGAACGACGACGGAGGCATCGCCGGTGATGTGCTACAGAGGCGGAGATGGCAGAGACGAATGCGACACGGTGAAGGCCTAGGCGAGCTGCTGAGGGCATGGATCTACCCTAAGCGCCGGCAGTGCAACGGGCACGCACGACAAGTCTACGGTAGTCGGAGCACTCATCGGAGACGAGGTCCGACGGCGATAGGCTCGGGCGCGCACTGCTAGCGTGACTAGAGCATGCAAAAGAGGGGGAGAAGGAGACAGGAAGGTGCACGCACGTACCGCAAGCACAGCAGTGTGCTTGGATGGCCGAGAGGTGGACGAGGATGCCAGTGAAGATGACCGAACACCTGCACGGCCGAAGACAAAGACGAAGATGGACTTGACGCGGCAGGGGCCCTCGGGTCCGTGTAGTCGACGTTGGGGAAGTAGACGACAACAGGGAAGAAGATCAGCACGGTTGGCGAGGTGGAGACGGGCAGGGAGTACGCTGGCGATGAGGCCGTGCTCTCAGGTGCGCTCGGGACACAGATGCGGGGCGGATCTGGTGGGCAGAGCTCACCTGGCGGTGGCGAAGGAGGAAGAGGGGAACCCTAGAAGGGCAGGGGACACAGAGAGGGGTTATGTAGGGGCGCAGGGGAGGCACGGTGCGCATGTGCTCGGCCACAGTGGCCATGGCGCGGCGAAAAGCAGAGGGAGGTGGAAGGAGAAAGGTGGGTGAAAGCTACAGTCTCACCCGCTGACGGATGGGTCCGGCGTTGCCACGTGGGACGAGTGGAGCAGAGGGTTGGCTGGGTTTTGGGTGAGAAAAGAGAGTGGAAGTGGGCGCGGCGCCGAGCGGGCTGCGCGGGGCTGGATGGGCCGCCTGGTGGCCGAGGCCCAGGTTGTTGCTGCTGCCGCTGGGCTGGCTGCCCCTTTTCTTTTTCTTTCATTCCTCAAACAGAAAAACAAAGAGAAAAGTGCAAGGGGTTAGAAGAGGAATTTGGGAGAGATGAAAATATTCCCGAGCTCCTGGGATTGTGCTCTATTTGATAAAATTGATTTGGGAATTTTTTAGAGGTAGAAAAATAAAACAAGTTTGAATATAATTCAAACTTGAGGCATTTTTTAACCTAACCAAAACAACTCCAAAAAGGATGAAACTTGACAGAGAGATAAAAGGCATGGATTAAGGTTATCAGGAAATAAATGATCATTAATGGAGACAAGAATAATGTCACTTGACTTGAAAGCCAAATTTTGAAATAGATGAAGAAGTGGATAGGTTGTGCACTTGGGGGAAAATGTTGATGGAAAAGATCAAGATGGATAGCACACCAACAATACAACACATGAACAATGCAACCCACATGATGATCATTATAGAATGCATTAAAATGACACAAGGCATATCAAATCATGTAGCATAGCAAAGTGAGATGACCAAGGAAAACAACAACGATGGCACAAGCAATATAACCAATGATGGACATGATGCAAGAAGCAAAATATGACAATGGCACTCCTCATGAACATGACAACAAACAATTGAGACACACAACGTCGACGAAATAAATGGAAGGTAACTAGAGCATCGGTCTTGGGGCGTTGCAACTCTCCTCCACTAACAGAAGATCTTGTCCCGAGATCTTAGTGTTGGCATCCTAGGAACGGGGGTCCCCAGACTTGCCTGCCTGCAGCGCACGGTATGGCTCCACCAGCGGCCATGTATGGCCCATCTTCATCAGCAAACATTCAAGACCCTCGTGAGGGACCAAGCCTCACGAGGCGGACGACACAAGACCTCCTCGGGAGCAGCCTCACCAGGCTGGCTCGCGAGGGGCGGAGAGATCAAGGCAAGGAACACCTCACGAGGTTAATGTGACGCAAGCCATGAAGACTGGAGCCAGGCGGGCGCCAAGCGGGCGCCAGCGCGCACAGTGTCCTCGTTTCCTCTTTGGTGCTAAAGGGGCAAGCGTAGGCGAGGAGTCCCAAGGCATCAGGCAAAGGTTTCCATATCGGTGCAACGAGACCAAGACCAGCAGGACTGCAGGATGGAGGTCACCGTGGAGCCCAAGACAGCGTCACCACCAGAGCCTTTGGCAGGCGAAGACCACCTTTAGTCTGGATAGCTTGTACTAGTTGTCTCCCTTCTAATTTGGCCGTTGTTGGCTCCCTTCCTGCTCAATATTTGGGTAGAGGAACAGGGCCTCTATAAATAGGGCTAGCCACCAGAATAGTAGGAGACTCATCTCACCTTGGACTAGATCCATCCTCACCCACACAAGTTCACAAAGCACAAGAACACCTCTCCTCAGGAGGCTCTTCTTCCCCTCGTGCTGTTCACCATCAGCCCTAGAGGCAATCCACCACACCACACTCGAGTAGGGTACTACACCACAACGGTGGCTTGAACCAGTATAAATCCCGTGTCGCTTGTGTTGTGGGTTCGTCGAGCTAGGCTTTGAGATCGCGGTGAGGCTGAGGGCGTGATTAGGTAGGGGGAGATCTTCGCACGCACTGTAGTGTTCGAACCTCGAGGGTTTTGCCGGAACCCGAAATCTGACATTTGGCGCGCCAGGTAGGGGTGCGCCGAAGCTTTCCTTCCGTCGATCTGCGTCCCGTTGCTTCGTCGCATCCATGGCGGATGCTCATCGAGCCCGCGCTGAGCATCGGGCCGCCCTCGCCGCCCAGGTCGCTTAGACCGCTCCTGTCGGTGGGCCTTCCCGTTGTTCCCCGTCGCCTGCCGCCAACGCCGCCACCGGCCCAGCGGGAAACGAGCAGCAAGAATCCTCGCTGCACCCCTCGGTGCGGCGGGACGGCTGCACCGCCACTCTATCGCTGACCCCGGACGGCTCGTCGTCTCAAGCTCGTCGCGCTCCACGGACGCGCAGGCCGCGCTGCTCATGGCATGCGAGCTCCTGCGCTACCTCCCCGTCAACGACCTCTATGAGGACTGGCTGGACTGCATCGCCGAGCTCATTAGCGCCGCAGGGGGCTCCCCTGCGCCATCTCTCTCACTGCCTCGCCCTCTGCCAAATGCGGGCGACGTGGCGCACGGAGCGCCTCCACCGCCTCTGCACCAAGACGGCGTCTTGGCGCCAAGGCGTGCGGCCCCCTGATACGTCTCCAACGTATCTATAATTTTTGATTGTTCCATGCTATTATATTATCCATCTTGGATGTTTATGGACTTTATTATGCACTTTTATATTACTTTTGGGACTAACCTATTGACCTAGAGCCCAGTGCCAGTTTCTGTTTTTCCCTTGTTTTCAGTGTTTCACAGAAAAGGAATATCAAACGGAGTCCAAACGGAATGAAACATTCAGAAAAGTTATTTTTGGAAAGAAAGCAATACGGGAGACTTGGAGTGCACGTCAGGGGATCAACGAGGAGAGTACGAGGCAGGGGGCGCCCACCCCCTGGGCGCGCCCTCCACCCTCGTGGGCCCCTCGTGGCTCCCCTTATCGACTTCTTTCGCCTATATATCTCCATATACCCCAAAAGCATCGGGGAACAGAATAGATCGGGAGTTCCGGCGCCGCAAGCCTTTGTAGCCACCAAAAACCAATCGGGACCCTGTTCCGGCACCCTGCCGGAGGGGGGAACCCTCACCGGTGGCCATCTTCATCATCCCGGTGCTCTCCATGACGAGGAGGGAGTAGTTCACCCTCGAGGCTGAGGGTATGTACCAGTAGCTATGTGTTTGATCTCTCTCTCTCTCTCTCTCTCTCTCTCTCTCTCTCTCTCGTGTTCTTAAGGTGGTACGATCTTGATGTATCGCGAGCTTTGCTATTATAGTTGGATCTTATGATGTTTCTCCCCCTCTACTCTCTTGTAATGGATTGAGTTTTCCCTTTGAAGTTATCTTATTGGATTGAGTCTTTAATGATTTGAGAACACTTGATGTATGTCTTGCGTGGGATACCCGTGGTGACAATGGGGTATTCTATTGATCCACTTGATGTATGTTTTGTGACCAACTTGCGGGTTCCGCCCATAAACCTATGCATAGGGGTTGGCACATGTTTTCGTCTTGACTCTCCGGTAGAAACTTTGGGACACGCTTTCTGATTGAATAGATGAATCCGAGATTGTGTGATGCATATCGTATAATCATACCCACGGATACTTGAGGTGACATTGGAGTATCTAGGTGACATTAGGGTTTTGGTTGATATGTGTCTTAAGGTGTTATTCTAGTACGAACTCTTGAATAGATCGATCCGAAAGAATAACTTTGAGGTGGTTTCGTACCCTACCATAATCTCTTCGTTTGTTCTCCGCTATTAGTGACTTTGGAGTGACTCTTTGTTGCATGTTGAGGGATAGTTATGTGATCCAATTATGTTATTATTGTTGAGAGAACTTGCACTAGTGAAAGTATGAACCCTAGGCCTTGTTTCCTAGCATTGCAATACCGTTTGTGCTCACTTTTATCATTATTTACCTTGCTGTTTTTATATTTTCAGATTACAAAAACCCATATCTACCATCCATATTGCACTTGTATCACCATCTCTTCGCTGAACTAGTGCACCTATACAATTTACCATTGTATTGGGTGTGTTGGGGCCACAAGAGACTCTTTGTTATTTGGTTGCAGGGTTGCTTGAGAGAGACCATCTTCATCCTACACCTCCCACGGATTGATAAACCTTAGGTCATCCACTTGAGGGAAATTTGCTACTGTCCTACAAACCTCTGCACTTGGAGGCCCAACAACGTCTACAAGGAGAAGGTTGCGTAGTAGACATCAAGCTCTTTTCTGGCGCCGTTGCCGGGGAGGTGAGTGCTTGAAGGTATATCTTTAGATCTTGCAATCAAATCTTTTTGTTTCTTGTTTTATCACTAGTTTAGTCTATAAAACAAAACTACAAAAAATGGAATTGAGTTTGCCTCATATGCTTCATCTTTTTAATGTCTTTCGTGAAAATGATGGGAAGGCAAATTGTGCTCAAGTACTAGAAGAAGAATTACATAGAATGCTTGGTATAAAATATGTGAATGATGAGCATGATTGCAATGTTATTAGTATGAATTCTTTGAACACCCATGATGCTAATGATATGCAAAGCCACAAGCTTCGGGATGCTATGTTTGATGAAGATGATATTTTTTATCCCCCAAGTTTTGATGAGCAAATTTATTATGATGAAAGAATGCCTCCTATTTATGATGATTATTGCGATGACACGTATGTGATACGTCTCCAACGTATCTATAATTTTTGATTGCTCCATGCTACTTTATCTACTGTTTTGGACTATATTGGGCTTTATTTTCCACTTTTATATTATTTTTGGGACTAACCTATTAACCGAAGGCCCAGCCTAGAATTGTTGTTTCTTTGCCTATTTCAGTATTTCGAGGAAACAAAATATCAAACGGAGTCCAAACGGAATGAAACCTTCAGGAACGTGATCTTCTCACCGAACGTGATCCAGGAGACTTGGACCTTACTCCAAGAAGTTTCCGGGGAGGTCACGAGGGTGGAGGGCGCGCCCCCTGCCTCGTGGGCCCCTCGGAGCTCCACCGACGTGCTCCTTCCTCCTATATATACCTACGTACCCCCATTAGACCAGAGCGGGAGCCAAAAACCTAATTCCACCGTCGCAACTTCCTGTATCCACGAGATCCCATCTTGGGGCCTGTTCCGGAGCTCCGCCGGAGAGGGCATCCATCACGGAGGGCTTCTACATCAACACCATAGCCCTTCCGATGAAGTGTGAGTAGTTTACTTCAGACCTTCGGGTCCATAGCTAGTAGCTAGATGGCTTCTTCTCTCTTTTTGGATCTCAATACAATGTTCTCCCCCTCTCTCGTGGAGATCTATTCGATGTAATCTTCTTTTTGCGGTGTGTTTGTTGAGACCGATGAATTGTGGGTTTATGATCCAACTTATCTATGAATAATATTTGAATCTTCTCTGAATTCTTTTATGTATGATTGAGTTATCTTTGCAAGTCTATTCGAATTATCCGTTTGGTTTGGCCAACTAGATTGGTAGTTCTTGCAATGGGAGAAGTGCTTAGCTTTGGGTTCAATCTTGCGGTGTCCTTTCCGAGTGACAGTAGGGGCAGCAAGGCACGTATTCTATTGTTGCCATCGAGGATAACAAGATGGGGTATTTATCATATTGCATGAATTTATTCCTCTACATCATGTCATCTTCCTTAAGGCGTTACTCTGTTTTTAACTTAATACTCTAGATGCATGCTGGATAGCGGTCGATGAGTGGAGTAATAGTAGTAGATGCAGGCAGGAGTCGGTCTACTTGTCACGGACGTGATGCCTATATACATGATCATACCTAGATAACCTCATAACTATGCTCAATTCTATCAATTGCTCAACAGTAATTTGTTCACCCACCGTAGAATATCTATGCTCTTGAGAGAAGCCACTAGTGAAACCTATGCCCCCCGGGTCTATTCTCATCATATCAATCTCCATTACTTTATTTTACTTGTTTTACTTTTCACTTTGCATCTTTATACCAAAAATATTATCTCTATCAGATCTCACTCTCGTAAGTGACCGTGAAGGGATTGACAACCCCTAAGCGTTGGTTGCGAGTTGCTACCGTTTTGTGCAGGTACGAGGGACTTGCGCGTGACCTCCTACTGGATTGATACCTTGGTTCTCAAAAACTGAGGGAAATACTTACGCTACTGTGCTGCATCACCCCCTCCTCTTCGGGGAAAACCAACGCTAGCTCGAGACGTAGCAGTATGCTATAAATAATAAAGATAACCATGAAACTTGTCATCGTGATTTTAATTTTCAATTGGATTATGCTTCACATGATAGTTATTTTGTTAAGTTTGCTCCCACTACTATTCATGAGAAGAAATTTGCTTATGTGGAGAGTAATAAAATTTCTATGCTTGTGCATCATGAAAACAATGTTTTATGTGCTGGTTACATTGTTGAATTCATTCATGATGCTATTGAAAATTATTATGAGGGAGGAACATATGCTTGTAGGAATTGCAATAATACCAAGTTTCCTCTCTATGTGCTTAAAATCTTGAAGTTCTGCTTGTTTTACCTTCCTATGCAAGTTGATTCTTGTTCCCATAAGTTGTTTGCTCACAAAATCCCTATGCATAGGAAGTGGGTTAGACTTAAATGTGTTAGTCATATTATTCATGATGCTCTCTTTATGTTTCAATTCTTATCTTTTCTGCGAGCATCATTGAAATCATCATGCCTAGCAAGGGGCATTAAACGATAGCGCTTGTTGGGAGGCAACCCAATTTTTATTTTAGTTTCTTGCTTTTTGGTTCTGTTTAGGAATAAATAATCTATCTAGCTTCTTTTTAGATGTGGTTTATGTTTTAATTAGTGTTTGTGCCAAGTAGAACCTTTGGGAAGACTTGGGTGAAGTTTTTATGATCTTGCTGTAAAAAACAGAAACTTTAGCGCTCACGATATTAGCAAAAATTGTTTACTCGAGAGTGATATTTAGTTGATTATTTTTGCAGATTATTACTAAGACAAATTCCTCAGGTCCACCAATTTATTTCATAATTTTTTGAGTTCCAGAAGTTTGCGTTAGTTACAGATTACTACAGATTGTTCTGTTTTTGACAGATTCTATTTTTCGTGTGTTGTTTGCTTATTTTGATGAATATATGGCTAGTAAAATAGCTTATAAACCATAGATAAGTTGGAATACAGTAGGTTTAATACCAATATAAATAAATAATGAGTTCATTACAGTACCATGAAGTGGTGTTTTGTTTTCTTTCGCTAACGGAGGTCACGAGTTTTCTGTTAAGTTTTGTGTTGTGAAGTTTTCAAGTTTTGGGTAAAGATTCGGTGGAATATGGAATAAGGAGTGGCAAGAGCCTAAGCTTGGGGATGCCCAAGGCACCCCAAGGTAATTTCAAGGACAACCAAGAGCCTAAGCTTGGGGATGCCCCGGATGGCATCCCCTCTTTCGTCTTCGTTGATCGGTGACTTTACTTGGAGCTATATTATTATTCATCACATGATATGTGTTTTTCTTGGAGTGTCATGTCATTTTATTTTGTTTTGCTTTTATTTGAATAAAATATCAAGATCTGAAACTATTAAATGGGAGAGTCTTTACATAGTTGCATAATTATTCGACTACTCATTGATCTTCACTTATATCTTTTTGGAGTAGTTTGTCATTTGCTCTAGTGCTTCACTTAAATATTTTAGAGCATGGTGGTGGTTGTATTTTATAGAAATTATTGATCTCTCGTGCTTCACTTATATTATTTCGAGAGTCTTAAACATCATGGTAATTTTCTTTAATTGTGAAATTAGTCTTCCATATTAGGTTCATTGAATATCATGAGAAGTTACATACTTGATAAGTGTTTTGAGATATAAAGGTGGTAATATTAGAGAGTGCTAGTTGAGTAATTGTGAAACTGAGAAATACTTGTGTTGAAGTTGGCAAGTCCCGTATCATGCACGTATGGTAAAAGTTTTGTAACAATTTTGACACATAGGTGTTCTTTTGTTGCTTTCCTTATGAGTGGCGGTCGGGAACGAGCGATGGTCTTTCCCTACCAATCTATCCCTCTAGGGGCATGCGTAGTAGTACTTTGCTTCGAGGGCTAATAAACTTTTGCAATAAGTATATGAGTTCTTTATGACTAATGTGAGTCCATGGATTAAATTTTCTAGCCTCTATGGTACCGTGCATTGCCCTTTCTCACCTTGAGAGTTGGTGCAAACTCCGCCGGTGCATCCAAACCCCGTGATATGATACACTCTATCACACATAAACCTCCTTATATCTTCCTCAAAACTGCCACCATACCTACCTATTATGGCATTTCCATAGCCATTCCGAGATATATTGCCATGCAACTTTCCACCGTTCCGTTTATTATGACACGCTCCATCATTGTCATACTGCTTTGCATGATCATGTAGTTGACATTGTATTTGTGGCAAAGCCACCTTTCATAATTATTTCATACATGTCACTCATGAGTCATTGCGCATCCTGATACACCGCCGGAGGCATTCATATAGAGTCATATCTTGTTCTAAGTATTGAGTTGTAAGTAAATAAAAGTGTGATGATCATCATTATTAGAGCATTGTCCTAGTGAGGAAAGGATGATGGAGACTATGATTCCCCCACAAGTCGGGATGAGGCTCCGGACGAAAAATAAAAATAAAAAAAAGAAGAAAAGAGGCCATAAAAAAAGAAAAAGGCCCAAATAAAAAAATGAATGAGAGAAAAAGAGAGAAGGGACAGTGTTACTATCCTTTTACCACACTTGTGCTTCAAAGTAGCACCAAGATCTTCATGATAGAGAGTCTCCTATGTTGTCATTTTCATATACTAGTGGGAATTTTTACATTATAGAACTTGGCTTGTATATTCCTATGATGGGCTTCCTCAAAATGCCCTAGGTCTTCGTGAGCAAGCGAGTTGGATGCACACCCACTTAGTTTATTTTTGAGATTTCATACACTTATAGCTCTAGTGCATCCGTTGCATGGCAATCCCTACTCACTCACATTGATATCTATTAATGGGCATCTCCATAGCCCATTGATATGCCTAGTTGATGTGAGACTATCTTCTACCTTTTTGTCTTCTCTCATAACCCCCATCATTATACTTTACTCCACCCATAGTGCTATATCCATGGCTTGCGCTCATGTATTGCGTAAGAGTTGAAAAGGCTGAAGCGCGTTAAAAGTATGAACCAATTGCTCGGCTTGTCATCGAGGTTATGCATGATGAGAACGTTTGTGTGACAATATTGAAACATGGCCTAACTATATGATTTTGTAGGGATAAGCTTTCTTTGGCTATGTTATTTTGATAAGACATAATTGCTTGGTTAGCCTGTTTGAAGTATTATTGTTTTTGTGTCAACATTAAACTTTTATCTTGAATCTTTCTGAATCTAAATATTCATGCCACAATAAAAATATTTACATTGAGAATTATGCTAAGAAGCATTCCACATCAAAAATTCTGCTTTTATCATTTACCTACTCGAGGACGAGCAGGAATTAAGCTTGAGGATGCTGATACGTCTCCAATGTATCTATAATTTTTGACTCTCCATGCTATTATATTATCCATCTTGGATGTTTATGGGCTTTATTATGCACTTTTATATTACTTTTGGGACTAACCTATTGACCCAGAGCCCAGTGCTAGTTTCTGTTTTTCCCTTGTTTCAGTGTTTCGCAGAAGAGGAATATCAAACGGAGTCCAAACGGAATGAAACCTTCGGAAAAGTTATTTTTGGAAAGAAAGCAATACAGGAGACTTGGAGTGCACATCAGGGGGTCAACGAGGAGGGCACGAGGCAGGGAGGCGTGCCCACCCCCTGGGCGCGCCCTCCACCCTCGTGGGCCCCTCGTGGCTCCCCTTACCGACTTCTTTCACCTATATATCTCCATATACCCAAAAACCATCGGGGAACAGAATAGATCGGGAGTTCCGGCGCCGCAAGTCTCTGTAGCCACAAAAAACCAATCGGGACCCTGTTCCGGCACCCTGCCGGAGGGGGGGGGAACCCTCACCGGTGGCCATCTTCATCATCCCGGTGCTCTCCATGACGAGGAGGAAGTAGTTCACCCTCTGGGCTGAGGGTATGTACCAGTAGCTATGTGTTTGATCTCTCTCTCTCTCTCTCTCTCTCTCTCGTGTTCTTGAGGTGGTACGATCTTGATGTATCGCGAGCTTTGCTATTATAGTTGGATCTTATGATGTTTCTCCCCATCTACTCTCTTGTAATGGATTGAGTTTTCCCTTTGAAGTTATCTTATCGGATTGAGTCTTTAATTATTTGAGAACACTTGATGTATGTCTTGCGTGGGATACCCATGGTGACAATGGGGTATTCTATTGATCCACTTGATGTGTGTTTTGGTGATCAATTTGCGGGTTCCGCCCATGAACCTATGCATAGGGGTTGGCACACGTTTTCGTCTTGACTCTCCGGTAGAAACTTTGGGGCACTCTTTGAAATACTTTGAGTTGGATTGAATAGATGAATCTGAGACTGTGTGATGCATATCGTATAATCATACCCAAGGATACTTGAGGTGACATTGGAGTATCTAGGTGACATTAGGGTTTTGGTTGATATGTGTCTTAAGGTGTTATTCTAGTACGAACTCTTGAATAGATCGATCCGAAAGAATAACTTTGAGGTGGTTTCGTACCCTACCATAATCTCTTAGTTTGTTCTCTGCTATTAGTGACTTTGGAGTGACTCTTTGTTGCATGTTGAGGGATAGTTATGTGATCCAATTATGTTATTATTGTTGAGAGAACTTGCACTAGTGAAAGTATGAACCCTAGGCCTTGTTTCCTAGCATTGCAATACCGTTTGTGCTCACTTTTATCATTAGTTACCTTGCTGTTTTTATATTTTCAGATTACAAAAACCCATATCTACCATCCATATTGCACTTGTATCACCATCTCTTCGCCAACTTCCAGGGCACTCGCGATCGCCCTCCAGCCGCGGGTGACCTGCACCGCATCAATCAGCAGCCAAAGGACCCTGCAAAAGTACATCCAGCGCTTCAACAACGTTCGCCTCAATATCCCCAAGGTGACGGACGAGGCCATTATCTCCGTGTTCTATGATGGCGTCCATGACGTCAAGATGAAGGAGGAGCTCGCCATCCATGAGGAGCTGTGCACGACCTTGGAGCTGTTCAACCTGGCGACCAAGTGCGTAAGAGCTGAGGAAGGGTGCCTTCCCCTCCTCGAGCTCCCGGCTACCGACCCCGAGGAGAAGAAGGCCAAGGCCAAGGACGTGAAGCGCAAAGGAGTGGCCGTGCTTGCAGCGGAGCCAGAGACGAAGCGCGGCTGGGACATTCCTGAGTCGTCCAAGTGCAGCTGTCCGTTCTGCGCCTTCCACAACGTCCACAACCACAAAACTAATGACTGTCAAGAGCTTAGGGCCATTCGAGACGGACGCCTCGGTCGACGCCCCGAGCGCAACGACTGGGGCTACGACCGAGGAGGAGGACGTGGCGGAGGACGCTAGGACGATCGTGGCCCATGCCAGGAGTGGCGCGACCAGCCTCGCGAAGATCGCTGGCAGGACCAGCCTCGTGAGGGCGCATGGAGGGATCAGCCTCGCGAGGACCGCCACCAGGGCAACGCTGGCCTTCCTCCGCTGCCACCACCGCCAAGAAGGAACGACGACCATCATCAGGACGAGGGGGCTGGGGGCTTCCAAGAGCCACACGCTATCGCCTGCATCTTGGGCAGAGCTCTGGCCCCAGCCTCTCAGCGTATCTTCAAACAATTTGCTTGTGAGGTCAACGCAGTCCTCCCTAGGCTCGAGGCCACACGCCCGCTTAGATGGTCCAAGTGCGCCATCACCTTCAGTTCGGCAGATCAACTCAAGTGCGCGACCGCTGCTGGCGCCCTCCCGATGCTTTGCTCACCCGTCATCAGCAACGTGCAAGTCACCAAGACCCTCATCGATGGCGGCGCAGGGCTTAACGTCCTGTCCGTCGAGACGTTCGACAGCCTCCAAGTGCCATACGATCAACTTCAGCCTACCAAGCCTTTCTCAGGAGTAACCGACAGCTCCACCACCCCGATAGGGCAGGTCCGCCTCCCTATCACCTTCGGGCAGCGCGACAACTACCGCACCGAGCTCATTGACTTCGACGTCGCCCACATTCGTCTGCCGTACAATGCCATCCTCGGGTATCCGGCCCTGGCCAAGTTCATGGCAGTGACACACCATGGCCACAACGTCCTCAAGATGCCAGGGAGCGGCGGAATTATCACAGTACCCTGTGAAGAAAGAGATGTGGTGTGCTACCTCGAGCGCGCCTTCCAAGCAGCATCAATCAAAGACCCCGACAGCAATGCAGCACAGCACCCTCCTGAGGTCGCCCCCAAGAAGAAGAAGCAGCTACTCCACACAGGGCCTCAGGAGAGCGGTGCCTCAAGTGGAGCCACGTCAGAATCGGCGCCCGCGCCTAGGGCGCCTCCCTCCCTCACATAGGAAGGCGCGCCCGGCGCCCTCCTCGGGCAGGGCTCGGGGGCTCTCTTCTGGAGGGCCTCCGACCTTGAAAACATCACGAGGGAGGCACTCGGGCACCACGTGGATGCGCGCTTCACAGCACGGTTCCCTCAGGAGGACACCGGACGAGGAGTGCCCGACGCTCAGGAGTTCATTGCCAAGACCACTCAGGAACTACAGGATGCGAGAGCCATGCGCAGCGACCGCCGCTCACCTGGAGCGGCACCCTATCCAGGCGAGGATGGCGGGCTGTGCGTCTATATCGACGTCCTAGGGCTCAACGGGGCCGCATCTCAGGAGCTCTTCTGGCCTTCGCGCGTGGGACGCTGCGAGGGCCCACCTCACAGCTACGTTTGCATGCCATTTGGCCTGCCGAGTGTGGCGTACGCCTTCCAGCGCGACCTGCAGAGCATCCTGGCGGCTCAGGAGGCCATGCATCACACAGTTCTGACGGAGATGGAGACGGTCTTCAAGGAACCGCCTGGACCCCCAGAGCCTCCCGAGGCTCAGGGTCCCGGAGGCTCGTGAGGAGAAATCCCTTCAGCACGCGTCTTCAGCTGCCCCAATATTCCTTCAACAACAGAACCAGGTGACATTTTCCAAGTTTATTTAGCTGGGAGCGCCCCTCGAGCTGCATCATTCCCAGGCCGCATGGGTCTGTCCCTGCGGCATGTATCCTTTTATGTCTTTAGCTTACTCTGCTGGGGGCGCCCCTCGGGCTGCACCATTCCCAAGCCGCTCGGGTCCGACCCAGTGGCATGTATCGTTCTTGCGTTTACCTAATCCCGTTCGCTTTCCATGCATAATCTATCTATGGTTACCACCTGCTTGATTGTCACCCACCACGGGGGCTACACACTCTGGCACGGCGCCTGTGCTCGGGTCCGTCCATGCAGCGCCGACAAATCTGAGTGGTCGAGCTCTGGTGAGGGAGTCCTGGATTAGGGGGTGTCCGGATAGCCGGACTATACCTTCAGCCGGACTCCTGGACTATGAAGATACAAGATTGAAGACTTCGTCTCGTGTCCGGAAGGGACTTTCCTTGGCGTGGAAGGCAAGCTTGGTGATGCAGATATTTAGATCTCCTACCTTTGTAACCGACTTTGTGTAACCCTAACCCTCTCCGGTGTCTATATAAACCGGAGGGCTTTAGTCCGTAGGACAACATACAACAATCATACCATAGGCTAGCTTCTAGGGTTTAGCCTCCTTGATCTCGTGGTAGATCTACTCTTGTACTACCCATATCATCAATATTAATCAAGCAGGACGCAGGGTTTTACCTCCATCGAGAGGGCCTGAACCTGGGTAAAACTTCGTGTCCCTTGTCTCCTGTTACCATCCGCCTAGACGCACATTTCGGGACCCCCTACCCGAGATCCGCCGGTTTTGACACCGACATCTGGCTCGCGGCACGCCCCACGCATGTCACCTCACTAGGCCCTCAGTGCCTTCATATTCTTGCAGGGCAACCTCCGGCAGACCGGGAATCATTGTGGCAATTGCTACCTCTTGAGCAATGCGTTGGTTTTCCCTTGAAGAGGAAAGGGTGATGCGGTAAAGTAGCGTAAGTATTTCCCTCAGTTTTTGAGAACCAAGGTATCAATCCAGTAGGAGACCACGCACGAGTCCCTCGCACCTACACAAACAAATAAATCCTCACAACCAACGCGATAAGGGGTTGTCAATCCCTACACGGTCACTTACGAGAGTGAGATCTGACAGATATGATAAGATAATATTTTTGGTATTTTTATGATAAAGATGCAAAGTAAAATAAAAGGCGATAAAAATAACTAAGTGTTGGAAGATTAATATGATGGAAAATAGACCCGGGAGCCATAGGTTTCACTAGTGGCTTCTCTCAAGAGCATAAGTATTACGTTGGGTGAACGAATTACTGTTGAGCAATTGATAGAATTGAGAATAGTTATGAGAATATCTAGGTATGATCGTGTATATAGGCATCACGTCCGAGACAAGTAGACCGACTCCTGCCTGCATCTACTACTATTACTCCACACATCGACCGCTATCCAGCATGCATCTAGAGTATTAAGTTCATAAGAACAGAGTAACGCTTTAAGCAAGATGACATGATATAGAGGGGTAAAATCATGCAATATGATATAAACCCCATCTTGTTATCCTCGATGGCAACAATAGAATACGTGCCTTGCTGCCCCTACTGTCACTCGGAAAGGACACCGCAAGATTGAACCCAAAGATAAGCACTTCTCCCATTGCAAGAAAGATCGATCTAGTAGGCCAAACCATACTGATAATTCGAAGAGACTTGGAAAGATAACCAATCATACATAAAAGAATTCAGAGGAGATTCAAATATTGTTCATAGATAAACTTGATCATAAACCCACAATTCATCGATCTCAACAAACACACCACAAAAAGAAGATTACATCAAATAGATCTCCACGAGACAGGGGGAGAACATTGTATTGAGATCCAAAAAGAGAGAAGAAGCCATCTAGCTAATAACTATGGACCCGAAGGTCTGAGATAAACTACTCACACATCATCGGAGAGGCTATGGTGTTGATGTAGAAGCCCTCCGTGATCGATGCCCCCTCCGGCGGAGCTCCAGAAAAGGCCCCAAGATGGGATCTCACGGGTACAGAAGGTTGCGGCATTGGAATTAGGTTTTTTGCTCCGTATCTGGTAGTTTGGGGGTACGTAGGTATATATAGGAGGAAGGAGTACATCGGTGGAGCAACGTGGGGCCCACGAGGGTGGAGGGCGCACCTGGGGGGGGGGGTGTAGGCGCGCCCCCTACCTCGTGCCCTCCTAGTTGATGTCTTGACGTAGGGTCCAAGTCCTCTGGATCACGTTCGTTCCGAAAATCACGTTCCCGAAGGTTTCGTTCCGTTTGGACTCCGTTTGATATTCATTTTCCGCGAAACTCTCAAAAAACAGCAATTCTGGGTTGGGCCTCCAGTTAATAGGTTAGTCCCAAAAATAATATAAAAGTGCATAATAAAGCCCATTAATGTCCAAAACAGAATATAATATTGCATGGAACAATAAAAAATTATAGATACGTTGGAGACGTATCAAGCATCCCCAAGTTTAATTCCTACTTGTCCTTGAGTAGGTAAATGATAAAAACAAAATTTTTGATGTGGAATGCTACTTTGCATAATTTCAATATAATTCTTCTTATTGTGGCATGAATGTTCAGATTAGATATGATTCAAGATAAAAGTTTAATGTTGACATAAAAACAATAATACTTCAAGCATACTAACTAAGCAATTATGTCTTATCAAAATAACATAGCCAAAGCAAGTTATCACTAAAAATCATATAGTCTGGCTATGCTCCATCTTCCCCACACAAAATATTCATATCATGTACGACCCCGGTTTTAGCCAAGCAATTGGTTCATACTTTTAACGCGCTTCGGCCTTTTCAACTCTTACGCAATACATGAGCGCAAGCCATGGATATAGCACTATGGTGGAATAAGGTATAATGGTAGGGGTTATGTGGGAAGACAAAAAAGGAGAAAGTCTCACATCAACGAGGCTAATCAACGGGCTATGGAGATGCCCATGAATCGATGTTAATGCGAGGAGTAGGGAATGCCATGCAACGGATGCACTAGAGCTATAAGTGTATGAAAGCTCGAAAAGAAACTAAGTGGGTGTGCATCCAACTTGCTTGCTCACGAAGACCTCAGGCATTTGAGGAAGCCCATCATTGGAATATACAATCCAAGCTCTATAATGAAATTTCCCACTAGTATATGACAGTGACAAAATGTGTGACTCTCTATTATGAAGATCATGGTGCTACTTTGAAGCACAAGTGTGGTAAAAGGATAGTAACATTGTCCCTTGTCTCTTTTTCTCTCATTCATTTTTTTATTTGGGCCTTTTCTCTTTTTTATGGCCTCCTTTTTTTAGTCCAGAGTCTCATCCGACTTGTGGGGGAATCATAGTCTCCATCATCCTTTCCTCACTTGGGACAATGCTGTAATAATGATGATCATCACACTTTTATTTACTTACAACTCATGAATTACAACCCAATACTTAGAACAAAATATGACTCTATATGAATGCCTCCGACGGTGTACCAGGATATGCAATGAATCAAGAGCGACATGTATGAAAGAATTATGAACGGTGGCTTTGCCACAAATACAATGTCAACTACATGATCATGCAAAGCAATATGACAATAATGGAGCGTGTCATGGTAAACGAAACGGTGGAAAGTTGCATGGCAATATATCTCGGAATGGCTATGGAAATGCCATGATAGGTAGGTATGGTGGCTGTTTTGAGGAAGATATAAGGAGGTTTATGTGTGATAGAGTGTATCATATCACGGGGTTTGGATGCACCGGCGAAGTTTGCACCAACTCTCAAGGTGAGAAAGGGCAATGCACGGTACCGAAGAGGCTAGAAAATTGCGGAAAGGTAAGTGTGCGTATAATCCATGGACTCACATTAGTCATAAAGAACTCATATACTTATTGCAAAAAATTATTAGCCCTCGAAGCAAAGTACTACTACGCATGCTCCTAGGGGAAGGGTTTGGTAGGAGTTAACCATCGCGCGATCCCGACCGCCACACAAAGGAAGACAGTCAACAAATACAACATGCTCTGACTTCATTACATAACGTTCACCATACGTGCATGCTACGGGAATCACAAACTCCAACACACGTATTTTTCAATTCCACAATTACTCAACTAGCACAACTATGATATTACCACCTTTATATCTCAAAACAATTATCAAGCATCAAATTTCTCATGATATTAATTAAAGCAAATTGCCATGCTATTTTAAGATCCTCAAAATAATATAAGTGAAGCATGAGATATCAATAGTTTCTATAAAACAAATCCACTACCGTGCTCTAAAAGATATAAGTGAAGCACTAGAGCAAAACTATATAGCTCAAAAAATATAAGTGAAGCACATAGATTATTCTAATAAATCCCTAATCAAGTGTGACTCTCTCAAAAGGTGTGTACAACAAAGATGATTGTGGTAAACTAACAAATAAAGACTCAAATAGTACAAGACGCTCCAAGCAAAACACATATCATGTGGTGAATAAAAATATAGCTCCAAGTAAAGTTACCGATGGAAGTAGACGAAAGAGGGGATGCCTTCCGGGGCATCCCCAAGCTTTGGCTTTTAGGTGTCCTTAGATTATCTTGGGGTGCCATGGGAATCCCCAAGCTTAGGCTCTTGCCACTCCTTGTTCCATAATCCATCAAATCTTTCACCCAAAACTTGAAAACTTCACAACACAAAACTCAGCAGAAAATCTCGTGAGCTCCGTTAGCGAAAGAAAACAAAAGACCACTTCACGGTACTGTAATGAACTCATTATTTATTTATATTGGTGTTAAACCTACTGTATTCCAACTTCTCTATGGTTTATAAACTCTTTTACTAGCCATAGATTCATCAAAATAAGCAAACAACACACGAAAAACAGAATCTGTCCAAAACAGAACAGTCTGTAGTAATATGTAACTAACGCAAACTTCTAGAACTCCAAAATATCTACCAAAATAGGACGACCTAGAAAATTTGTTTATTGATCAGCAGCAATTGGAATCAATATTTTATCACATTCTGGTGATTTTTAACAATTATTTTCATGAACAAAAAGTTTCCGAAATTTTCAGCAAGATCAAATAACTATCATCCAAGAAGATCCTATAGGTTGAACTTGGCACAAACACTAATTAAAACATAAAAAGACATCTAACCAGAGGCTATATCAAAGATTTATTCCTAAACAGAAGAAAAAAGCAAAAAACTAAATAAAATAAAATTGGGTTGCCTCCCAACAAGCGCTATCGTTTAACGCCCCTAGCTAGGCATGATGATTTCAATGATGCTCACATGAAAGACAAGAATTGAAGCACAAAGAGAGCATCATAAAACATGTGACAAACACATTTAAGTCTAACATACTTCCTATGCACAGGCATCTTATAGGTAAACAAATTATCAAGGCAAACAAAAACTAGCATATGCAAGGAAGCGGAAAGAAACAATAGCAATCTCAACATAACGAGAGGTAATTTAGTAACATGAAAATTTCTACCACCATATTTTCCTCTCTCATAATAATTACGTGTAGGATCATAAGCAAATTCAACAATATAGCTATCACAAAACATATTCTTAACACGATCCACATGTATGCAAAGTTGACACTCTTCCAAAATAGTGGGATTAACATTAACTAAAGTCATGACCTCTCTAAACCCACTTTTATCAAAAACTTCATAAGGTTGAACATTCTCCAAATATGTGGGATCTAAAGTTGACACTCTTCCAAACCCACTTTCAATATTATTGCAAACACTATTATCAATCTCATATTCATCATGGGGCTTAAATAAAATGTCGGTGTACTAAAGTAGGGGTACCTTAGTACCCCGAACTTGTGCACGGGAAGTCGTAGCACCCCGCGGCAAGGCTTGCCAGGCGATCGCCAAAACTCTCCAGGATCCCTTTTTGGGCCATCCAAGAACAAAGTATTTGAGCCAAGGCCCCGGCAGGAGGAGCTTGCCGGGAAGGCCACCCGAAGAGAGCGAGGCCCCGACAAGAGGAGCTTGCCGGGACGGCCGCTAAGCACAAGGCCCCGGCAAGAGGAGCTTGCCGGGAAGGCCGACCAGGGCACGACAAGAGACTTGCTGCGACGCGCCACACGTCCCGGCAAGGACCGGTGAGCAACAAGCTCCCGGGCGCGACAAGGCATCAACCGCGGCAAGGCGCTTACCGCGGCAAGTCACCACCCCGCGCCTGCGTTCCAGCTCATCCACCCACGCGTCACTCTGGGGCCATTCCAGGCGTACGTGGCGAGAGGCTGCGCAGCCAGGGGCATGCGGTGGCGAAGCAACGCTGACAGGGTAGCCGTCGTGGCAAACGGTGGCGCCCCTGACGGTCCCTTTTCTGCACTGTTTGGGTGACCTAGACGGGCATTTAATGCCCTTGTCCCCTGCCGTCAGAGTTAGGTATGATAGCACTGTGCAAACAGCTGTACCCAACACAGCGTTTTCCAGTTTTACCCTCGCCTACGTTGCCACCAGTGGGTAACCCCTTGCGCATATAAAAGGAGGCCCCATGCGCAACGTGAGAGAGAGGAGGGAGGAAAAAGAGGGAGGAAGGAGGCCACTCACGCTCGGTCTGATTAGTTGCCTGAGTGTACTGTAGCACTCAGCGCTCCCGAACAAGAACACAATACAAACCACAAAGCAGCAGTAGGGTTTTACGCATCCGTGTGGCCCGAAGCTGGGTAAACCCCTTGTGTGCATCGCCTCGATCCGCTCTTCGCGCGACCTCCGCCCCCCGCCGAACCAAAAAGGGGCTCGGTCCCCATAGGTGTTCGTGAAGGCAGATTTCCCCCGACATATTTGGCGCGCCAGGTAGGGGGCGTCGAGGTTGTGTGAACCTGATCCGGCGTCTGCGCAGGCTAGATCTCCATCATCTTCATCGACATGCCACCGAAGAAGAAAGCTCCGGAGGTGGCTGGTCCATCCGCGTCGAACCCACCGCCCCTGGAGCAAACGGGTGGTGGGGACGGCACCGGCGGCGGAACGGGCATCGCCGAGCCAGCTCATGGTGCCACGGCGTCCGAACATGCACTGCGCCCCTCTCAGGAGGCACGGGACCAGCAGCGTCTTGGCACTCACGGTACCATACGCTCGCTGGACCCAGATCGAGCTGGCGGATCCCAGGGTGCTCAAGGCCAGCATACACACCAACATGCTGGCGCAAGCGTGGCGCGACTGCCTGGTCTGGGTGCTGCTCCTTCTAACATAGTTAGAAGTTCGAGCACATCCCGCTCCACGCGTCGTTCGCCACCGCTGCCCGCCACTCCAGCAGAAGCTCTAGCACGAGCTCAACTGCTCCTAGACTACCCTCCGATGGCGGACAAGCTCGACGACTGGAGGGCCACGATACAGAGTCTCATCGGCTTCGCTAACGGCGACACCCCGCGGCAGCATAGTGCGTCGCAGCCGCGGCAGGTCGGCCAGGCGAGAACCGATGGCGCCAAGACCGGTGGGGGTGCGACCACCGTGCATTCCCCGCCCCAAAGGCCAAGATCACCGACTCGCCGGAACCATCAGGACAACGACTCCACCGCGTCGTCAAATCCGCGAACTCGTCACGATCAACGCCAAGTTCTTCACGAACGAGAGCGTCGAAGAGAAGCGCGGCGTCAATCAGACCAGCGCGCTGGGCCCTCTGTCGACATGCATGCGCCGGGGGGACCAGGCGACCTACCGTACGCGGTAGGCTGCCCTGCATTCACCCGTGAGCTGCGGCAAGTCCAGTGGCCCAGCACGAAGAATTTCAAGCCAGGCGCACCAGAGAAGTACGACGGCAAGTCGCATCCGTCAGAGTTCCTCAGCATCTACACCATTGCGGTGCAGGCTGCTGGAGGACGAGACGACAAGATCCTTACCAACTACTCCCGCTGGTACTCAAATCCAACGTCAGATCCTGGCTCATGCACTTGCCGGACAACTCCATAACCTCATGGACAGACTTGTGCCATCAGTTTGTTGGCGCCTTTACAGGCGGCCACAAACCCCATGGCCAAGCGAGCGACCTTCATCTGCTCGTCCAGAAGGAAGGGGAACCCTTGCGCAAGTTCATCCAGAGATTCAGCCGCGTACACTACAACATCCCAGACGTCCACCCTGCCGCGGTCATCAGCGCGTTCCATCAGAACGTGCGTAACCGCAGGATGCGGGAGGAGATGGCAATGTGCAAGATCAAAGACGTCAGCGAGCTATATGCCCTGGCCGACAAGTGTGCGCGTGCTGAGGAAGGAAGGAAACTCCCCGGAGAGAACATTGGAGCAGGAGAATCTGATAGTGAGGATACCGCCCCGGCAAGGAAGAACCGGCGGCGGAGCAACAGGAAGAAGAAGAGCCAAGAAGTACTGGTTGTTGAGCAGTCCGGTGATGAAGGCGCCGCCAAGAAGGCCCAGGCTGGTAGCTCCGGCAAGGAGGTTGCCGGATGCGCCAACTGCCAGGCTATGGCGGTCGCCGACAAGCGGGACGGCACCAACAAATAGTACTGCAAGATCCACCGCACCAAGGGCCATGACCTCCAGAGCTGCAAGCAGGTCGAGCGGCTCGTCGAGCTGCAAAAGGCCGAGTACGAGCGACGCGACAAGGAGAGAGCCCGGGGAGGTGGCGGAGGATCCGGCACGAAGCGCCCTGGCCAGGGAGGACGCCGCGACAAGGACAAGCAGCGGCAAGCAGACAGACCTCCCCGCGGCCGCGACAAGAACGAAGACGACGACGAAGACGAAGACATGGATGATGTCGACCAGTGAGCAGGAGTTTCAGAAAGCCACGGAGGTCTTGTGCGTAGACGGCGGTGCTTCTCTACATACTTCTCACCGCCAGCTCAAGCAGTGGGCGCGGGAAGTCAATGCAGCGGAACCACCCGTCGAGTCGCGCAAGCCTCTGAAATGGTCCAGCACGCCTATCATCTTCGATATTGAGGACCACCCTGACCGCACAACTGCGATCGGGTGCTTGCCGATGTTGGTCTCACCAACAGCCCGCAACCTCAAGGTCACTAAGATGTTAGTCGACGGCGGGGCCGGCTTGAACCTGATCTCCTCCGCTGTGCTCCAGAAACTCCAAGTCCCCGACAGCGAGCTCGAAGAGACCGGCACGTTCCAAGGAATCAACCCGGGAAGGAGCAAGCCGAAGGGGAAGATAACGTTGCCAGTGACATTTGGCAGCGAGCTGAACTTCAGGACAGAGAGGATCACTTTTGACGTTGCCGATTTTCCATTGCCCTACAATGGAATTCTCGGCCGTCCAGCGCTCGCCAAGTTCATGGCGGCCTCTCACTACGCATACAACATGCTCAAGATGCCAGGCCCGATAAGCGTCATCTCTGTCCCCGGCGACAAGAAGGATGCCCTTATCTGTGCCGACAAGATCTACCGGGAAGCAGCAGCCGCGACGGATCACAAGCCACTTGCCGCTGAAGCTCCCGGAGGGAAGAAGAAGACCAAGCCCGGCAAGTGCTCTGGTGCCCACTCCGGCAAGCGCACCTCTTCGGAGTGCTGCGCTACCGTCGAGGACGCGCCATCGAGCTCCACCGGCAAGAGTAAGAAGTCAATGGCAGCCTCGCCAACGACCAAGAAGGTGTCCACCAAGGAGGACGGCACTGGTGGTACCTTCACCATCAGTGCTCTCGACCCCAAATAGGAAAGCGCGCTCGTTGCTTTCCTGCGGGCGAATGTCGATGTGTTTGCCTGGCAACCATCTGACATCCTCGGCGTTCCCAGGAAAGTGATTGAGTACCACCTCGCCGTCTGTCCTCATGCGCGGCCCGTCAAGCAGAGAGTCAGGAAGCAAGCGGTGGAGCGCCAAGAGTTCATCGCAGAAGAGATCAAGAAGTTGGAAGCGGCAGGCCTTGTCAGAGGTGTGCTCCATCCGACGTGGTTGGCCAATCCTGTTGTCATGCGCAAAGCAAATGGGAAATGGAGGCTTTGCATCGACTTTACTGATGTTACAAAGCTTGTCCCAAAGATCCCTTTCCCTTGCCGCGCATTGACCAGATTGTTGACTCCACGGCCGGATGTGACCTGCTTTCATTTCTTGACGCATACTCAGGATACCATCAGATCTTCATGTCTGAAGAAGATGAGGAAAAGACCGCATTCATCACTCCATGTGGCACGTACTGTTTCGTACGGATGCCTTTCGGTTTGAAGAATGCTGGTTCGACGTTCGCGAGGGTTGTCCATACCGCTTTTGAGCCGCAAATCCACAGAAATGTGGAAGCCTACATGGATGACATAGTGGTCAAAAGCAGGAACAGGGAAACCCTGATTCAAGATTTAGAAGAGACCTTTACGAACCTGCGCAGGATCAGCCTCAAGCTCAACCCCGAGAAGTGCGTGTTTGGAGTCCCTTCCGGCAAGCTTCTCGGGTTTTTCGTGTCTCAGCGAGGAATCGAAGCCAATCCAGACAAAATCAAGGCCATCGAGCAGATTGAAGCACCAACACGTGTCAAGGATGTACGAAGGCTTGCCGGCTGCGTCGTGGCTCTCAGCAGGTTTATTTCCAAGTCTGCAGAATGCGCCCTGCCATTTTTCAAAGTTTTGAAAAAGGCGGGTCCAGTAAAATGGACTCCGGAAGCGGAGGCTGCGCTGCAGGACTTGAAGAAATACCTGTCCTCCGCTCCAATACTTGTCGCGCCTAAACCACAAGAGAAGTTGCTGCTGTACCTGGCAGTAACCAATCAAGTGGTTAGTGTTGCGTTAGTAGCAGAGAGGGAGGCAGATGATGAGCTAGCAACCGCGGCAAGCGCGTCCAGCGACAAGCAGGAGGCTTCCCCGACAAGCTCTGGCCCCGACAAGGATGAATCTGCGCAGGAGCGAGTGGAGGTGCAGAAGAAGAGAATGGTGCAGCGCCCAGTTTACTTTGTCAGCTCCCTCCTGCAGGGGGCTAGGTCAAGGTACTCTGGTGTGCAGAAATTGCTTTTCGGCCTTCTCATGGCCTCGAGAAAGCTGCGCCATTACTTCCAAGCACATGAGATTACAGTTGTCACCCGCTTTCCGCTGAAGAGGATACTGCAGAATCCAGAAGCAACAGGCAGGATTGTCGAGTGGGCACTGGAACTATCAAGCTTCGGTCTCAAATTCGAGAGCACTTTAACTATCCAAAGCAGAGCATTGGCGGAGTTCATAGCAGAGTGGACACCGACACCAGACGAAGAGATCCCAGAGACGAGCATCCCCGTCAAAGAAGCAAGCAAAGAGTGGCTGATGTATTTTGATGGTGCTTTCTCGCTGCAAGGCGCCGGTGCTGGCGCGTTGCTTATCGCGCCCACCGGAGAGCATCTCAAGTACATAGTCCAGATGCACTTCCCCAAGGAGCAAGCAACCAACAATACTGCAGAGTATGAAGGTTTGCTCGCCGGTCTCAGGATCGCGGCAGAACTTGGGATCAAGAAGCTCATTGTCAGGGGTGACTCGCAGCTTGTCGTCCGCCAAGTGAACAAAGATTACCAGAGTCCGTTGATGGAAGCGTACGTTGATGAAGTGAGGAAGCTAGAAGAGCGCTTTGACGGCCTGCAAATGGAACACGTTCCAAGAGCTGAGAACGACATTGCTGATGGCCTGTCAAAGTGCGTGGCACTTAAGTTACCCGTGGAACCAGGAACCTTTGTGCTCAAGCTGACCCAGCCATCCGTAACACCATCAACCGGACAGAGCAAGAAGAGGAAGTTGGTCTCCGGCGACTAACTTCCGGCAGAGCTCCCCGGAGCCGCCGCCAAGAAGGTCCCCAAGATCGACGCCAAGAGTGCTGAGGAGCAGTCTGCTCCGGCAAACCCCAGGGTTTGTTCCGTAGAAGCAGGCGCTCCTGGCAAGTTTTGCTCCGGCAAGCTTGCCGGGGAACATCAAGCTCCGACTGAGCCCCAGATCCTCGCCATAGAAGCGGACGTTCCCGCAGCAGCAGATGTGCCTTCAGTCCTTGTTGTCGAGCCACAGGCTCTAGCATGGGCGCAACAGACTGTCCATTTCCTCCAGAACGGAGAACTTCCCGAAGAACAAGAAGAAGCGGAAAGAGTAGCCCGGCGCTCAAGTATGTACCAGTTCATCGACAACACACTATACAGAAGAGGGCGCAACGGCGTGAAATTGAAGTGCATTCCCCGGGAAGACGGACAAAAGCTGTTGGCAGAGATACATGGAGGCATATGCGGTCACCACATTGGCGCAAGAGCACTTCCCGGCAAAGCGTTCCGGCAAGGTTTCTTTTGGTCGACAGCCCTCCAGGATGCAACTGCACAAGTAACCAAGTGTGAAGCGTGCCAGTTCCATTCCAAGCAGATACACCAGCCAGCTCAAGCTCTCCAGACGATCCCTTTATCCTGGCCATTTTTGGTCTGGGGGCTCGACATCCTCGGCCCCTTCCCCCGAGCTATCGGGGGCTTTGAGTACTTGTACGTCGCAATCGACAAGTTCACAAAGTGGCCGGAGGTGGAAACAGTGAGGAAGGTGACAACACAGTCAGCAGTCAAGTTCTTCAGGTCGATTGTTTGCCGCTTCAGGATCCCCAACAGGATCATCACCGACAACGGTACGCAATTCACGAGCCGCGCCTTCATGCAATACGTCCAAGATCTCGGCGCCAAGGTCTGCTTCGCTTCTGTTGCTCATCCCAGGAGCAACGGTCAAGCGGAGAGGGCCAATGCCAAAGTGCTGCACGGGCTCAAGACCAGAACTTTCGACAGGCTGCACAAGTGCGGAAGAAACTGGATCGAGGAGCTGCCGGTGGCTCTTTGGTCGATCAGAACGACGCAAAATCGAGCCACTGGCCAGACACCATTTGCTCTAGTCTACGGAGCAGAAGCAGTTACCCCCACAGAACTCGTATACGGGTCACCTCGAGTGCTCGCTTATGATGAGCTTGAGCAAGAGCGGCTGCATGAAGATGACGCGCTGCTCCTTGAGGAAGATCGTCTTCAGGCTGCTGTGCGAGCCTCTCGCTACTAGCAAGCTTTGCGTCGCTACCATAGCCGCAAAGTTAAAGCCAGAAGCTTCGAGGAAGGTGAACTTGTTCTTCGGCGCGCTCCGTCCGCCAAGAATCATAACAAGTTGACGCCGAAGTGGGAAGGCCCTTACCGGGTGAGACGAGTCACGAGGCCCGGCGCTGTCCGCCTTGAGACCGAAGATGGCACTCCGGTGAGCAACTCCTGGAATATTGAGCATCTTCGTAAGTTTTACCCGTAAGGCGCGGTTGTCGGACCCCGTCCGGCAACCACCCTTTTGTAAAAGTCTTGCCGCTGTTGCATATGATCCTTTGTACAAAGCCAGGCGCAGACCCTGAGCAGCAGTAAATGAAGCGCTGGCGCCCTAAGTTTTAGCATGCATGCTGAGTCGAGTCTCGTCCTTGGTTAGGGTTGATAGTGCCTAACAGCTGCTAACCCCTAGCTTAGAGGTCGGGTCTGCGTCCTTTTTTCCTATTCTTTCGTTTCCCTTGGTTCGCAGGGTTTTGCATATCCTGGCCAGACCGCTTAAGGACAAAGAGGAGAAGAAGGGCGGACCAGCATCTGGTCCCCGGCAAACCAGTGTTGCCGGGGGCTGCAAGTACAAAGATTCGCCCGCGGCAAGCCAAAGTTGCGGGGGGCTGCAATCCCAGATAAGTTTTTCATCCCTTGTCATGCATTCTCTTATGGATTGAGGAATGCGAAAACCTTGTTTCTTCCTAAAAAGCTACCGTGCTCCCTTAACTCTGGGCCCCGGAGCGCGTTCCTGGGGCCAGTTTTGGTAGTAGCCGCGGCGGCAAAGGAACGGAATGAGGAGCCCGAACCCGCCTCATCCCTACCTCTGCCAAAGGCGTGAGGAAGGTCGAGTGGCGCGGGAAGACGGCAGGGCCTGTTGCCGGGCAAAGAAGTGTCTATCTTAACGATATAAAGGATTCGCTCCTTGGCGTGGGTTTTACCCACGAGACAAATGGCCCGGCAAACATCCCCTTTTCATTAAAAAAACATTCCGCTCAGGTACAGTTCAGAGAGAATGAAAAACATGAGAGATGGGATTACAAGATTTAAATGCAACTAAAGCCCGAAGGCTTACAAGTTAAAAAGAGATAAGGTGCCCGTAATCCCTTTCTTGTCTCTCTCCTCAGGAGGTAGGACAAGGAGGCGAAAGGGGCAAAAGGGGCGCCTAGACGAGCTACGGGTGGCAGAAGACACCAAGAGAACACCCCGGGGGCCGTCTGAAAGCTGGACGGTGACGGCGGCGCCGGAAGCCGGGCTCGACGAGGCGGCAGGACGTCAGCACGCTGTCGAGGGCGCCGTGCCCTCGTACTCCGAGTTGACGGCCTTGCCGCCCGCCCTCTTCCTCTTCCACAGCCTCCCTACGCCAGCCGCCAAGGAGACGACCCCGGGAAGCTCAAGGAGCCGGCGACACGGATGATGGGGTCACCGGTGCCACGCGGAGCCGCGACCGACGCCTAGTCGGATCCGTCATCCCGACGACCGCTACCCTCATCTTCGATGTCGCTCCCCTCCTCGTCACTCTCGCTCGAGGAGGAGCCTTCGCTGTCAGAGGAGCTATCCACGCAGCACCGGGCCCGGGTCCCGTAGCACCCGAAGACCTTGACGGAGAGGAGATCGCCCTCCATCAACTTAAAATGGAGGGTGAACCCCTCCATCAAGCTGTGGATACGGGCGAATGTCTTCCACCCTCGACCAAGATACATCACGCCGGGGGCTGGGGACTCAACGTGGACCCGCGTGCCGCTGATCCCGCAGCCCCTCATGCGCAGTCTTAGCATCTCGGGTTGTTCCATCTCCATCACGCTTGCGAAGGGAGCTGGGAGACGGAGGCGATGACGAGGCGCCCGGTGCAGCCTGACGAAGAACTCGCTAGGGTCGTCCCCGATGTGGACTGCCGTGAGAAGAGGAGCCGCTGGCGGAGGCGAGGCCGGTGCGTCGCCCCGTCCGCCTCATCCCCGAGCGCCTCGGCCTCGTCCACGACCTCGCCCCCTCCCCCTTCCCCTTACGGTTGGCTCTGCCGCCGCGAGTGCAAGGGGAGGAGGGGCGCGTTGCTTAGCGGCGACCCTCGCCGCCACCGATGAAGGACCAGGGTTCCCTTTCTCCATGGCGAATGGAGAGAGGGGATCAGAAGCTGAAGGGAAGCAAAGATGAAGGAGTGTGGGTTTCCGTCGCCCCCTCTTGCTCTTTATAAAGGAGCAGGGTGGGGGCTCGGCCGCCCCGCTCAGCCAATCAAGACGCAGGAAGAGCAGGCGACTGGGACCGGCCGGCTGCCTCGACCCGCGACGACCTGGTTTCCTGCCTCCACCGTCCGCGACTCCAGGTGCATGGAAGCCGCGTGGCTGGCGTGCAGGACCGAGGCGACGGATGAGGCGACCTCCCCTCACCCCGTGATCGTGGGGAGCGGACGCCTCGGAAACCATGCCTCGGCCCCGTCCAGCAAACGAGCCACGCCTCCACGCCTCCCTCCACTTATGGAGATGGCGCGAACCGTCCCCCTTTATTGCGACGTGACGCATGCCCGCGGGGCTCAGCCCCGCGCACGCCCCCCACGTCACGCACGCCTCTTCCCACGATGCCGCGTTCGACGCGTGCCGTTCAAGGAGGACGTGGTGGATGCAGAAGAAGATGCAGCGTGACCCAGGCCGCGCGTGCCCGTGCACTGTTCTGGGCCTGGCCCAACAGCGCTCGGCACCGTGTATGGCCCAGGCCCGGGGGCTCCTGTCGGTGTACTAAAGTACGGGTACCTTAGTACCCCGAACTTGTGCACGGGCAGTCGTAGCACCCCGCGGCAAGGCTTGCCAGGCGATCGCCAAAACTCTCCAGGATCCCTTTTTGGGCCATCCAAGAACAAAGTATTTGAGCCAAGGCCCCGGCAGGAGGAGCTTGCCGGGAAGGCCACCCGAAGAGAGCGAGGCCCCGGCAAGAGGAGCTTGCCGGGATGGCCGCTCGAAGCACAAGGCCCCGGCAAGAGGAGCTTGCCGGGAAGGCCGACCAGGGCACGACAAGAGACTTGCTGCGACGCGCCACACGTCCCGGCAAGGACCGGTGAGCAACAAGCTCCCGGGCGCGACAAGGTATCAACCGCGGCAAGGCGCTTGCCGCGGCAAGTCACCACCCCGCGCCTGCGTTCCAGCTCATCCACCCACGCGTCGCTCTGGGGCCATTCCAGGCGTACGTGGCGAGAGGCCGCGCAGCCGGGGGCATGCGGTGGCGAAGCAACGCTGATAGGGTAGCCGTCGTGGCAAACGGTGGCGCCCCTGATGGTCCCTTTTCTGCACTGTTTGGGTGACCTAGACGGGCATTTAATGCCCTTGTCCCCTGCCGTCAGAGTTAGGTATGATAGCACTATGCAAACAGCTGTACCCAACACAGCGTTTTCCAGTTTTACCCCCGCCTACGTTGCCACCTGTGGGTAACCCCTTGCGCATATAAAAGGAGGCCCCATGCGCAACGTGAGAGAGAGGAGGGAGGAAGGAGGCCACTCACGCTCGGTCTGATTAGTTGCCTGAGTGTACTGTAGCACTCAGCGCTCCCGAACAAGAACACAATACAAACCACAAAGCAGCAGTAGGGTTTTACGCATCCGTGCGGCCCGAAGCTGGGTAAACCCCTTGTGTGCATCGCCTCGATCCGCTCTTCGCGCGACCTCCGCCCCCCGCCGAACTAGAAAGGGGCTCGGTCCCCATAGGTGTTCGTGGAGGCAGATTTCCCCCGACATAAAATTTCAAAATCAAAAGAAAAATCTCCCCAATCATGATCATTGCAACAAATAGTAGACATAGTAAAACTAGAATCCCCAAGCTTAGGGTTTTGCATATTAATAGCACAACTGACATCAAGAGAATTTATAGTAAAATCATTGCAATCATGCTTTTCATCGAAGGAACTATCAAGTATGGGTGCAATAGCAACGATCTCATGTTTTTAACATATGGAACTATAGCAAATTCATCTTTATAAATATTTGCATCATGGCCAGCAAGCATCATGTTCATCAAGGGATATTTCAATCAAATCATCAGAATCATCATTGTCTATAGATTCATGCATATCATTATTTTCTTCCAAAGCAACGGTCATTTTCTCAATAAATTCTTTGACATAGACATTATGAGCATAGTTTTCATAGCAATATTTAAGTATGTCAAAATTTTCAGATTCGTAGAGAGTAATATCATACTTTTCAATCAAAGAAGCAACTTCATAAGCACCCTTAAAGGCAACAAATTCTTCAATTTTCTCGATATCATAGTAACTATAAACACCCTTTGCATAAGAAGATAAGATTTCATTATCATTAAACTCACATAGGTAGGGAAGGTATTTTTTTAGGGTTCTCAGAGCAACAAGTAAAATCATAAATTTCACAAAGATTCCAAGCATAACATAGCAATCTATTTAGTTGATTCCATAAGAGTTTCCCTTTTTCAAACAAACGGTGATGCACAAATGAGCATGCTCATCTAAAGATTTCCCATCAACTAGGCTAGTTGGGGTTTTAGCGTAAGCACATAAGGATCGAAGATGATCCAAGTAGAACACTTTAAGTGGATCCAAATCAATAGATTTTTAGCAAGCAAAGACGCAAGCAAATAGAAGGCACATGGTAACACAAGAAAACAATAGATCTGGTGGGAGAAAGGCAAACGAAAAAGAAGGCGAATAAAACGGCAAAGGTGAAGTGATGGAGAGGAAAACGAGAGGCAAATGTCAAATAATGTAATGCGGGAGATAAGGGTTTGTGATGGGTACTTGGTATGTTGACTTTTGCGCAGACTCCCCGGTAACGGCGCCAGAGATGGCTCGTTGTCAGGAGTCCAAATCTTGACTTGACCTTGCGTAAGCCTCCCCGGCAACGGCGCCAGAAATCCTTCTTGCTACCTCTTGAGCACCGCGTTGGTTTTCCCTTGAAGATGAAAGGGTGATGCAGTAAAGCAGTGTAAGTATTTCCCTCAGTTTTTGAGAACCAAGGTATCAATCCAGTAGGAGACCATGCATGAGTCCCTCGCACCTACACAAACAAATAAATCCTCGCAACCAACGCGATAAGGGGTTGTCAATCCCTATACGGTCACTTACGAGAGTGAGATCTGATAGATATGATCAGATAATATTTTTGGCATTTTTATGATAAAGATGCAAAGTAAAATAAAAGGTAAAAATAACTAAGTGTTGGAAGATTAATATGATGGAAAATAGACCCGGGGTCCATAGGTTTCACTAGTGGCTTCTCTCAAGAGCATAAGTATTACGGTGGGTGAACAAATTACTGTTGAGCAATTGATAGAATTGAGCATAGTTATGATAATATCTAGGTATGATCATGTATATAGGCATCACGTCCGAGACAAGTAGACCGACTCCTCCCTGCATCTACTACTATTACTCCACACATCGACCGCTATTCAGCATGCATCTAGAGTATTAAGTTCATAAGAACAGAGTAACGCTTTAAGCAAGATGACATGATGTAGAGGGATAAACTCATGCAATATGATATAAACCCCATCTTGTTATCCTCGATGGCAACAATACAATACGTGCCTTGCTGCCCCTACTGTCACTGGGTAAGGACACCTCAAGATTGAACCCAACTCTAAGCACTTCTCCCATTGCAAGAAAGATCAATCTAGTAGGCCAAACCAAACTGATAATTCGAAGAGACTTGCAAAGATAACCAATCATACATAAAATAATTCAGAGGAGATTCAAATATTGTTCATAGATAAACTCGATCATAAACCCACAATTCATCGGTCTCAACAAAGACACCGCAAAAGAAGATTACATCGAATAGATCTCCACGAGAGAGGGGGAGAACATTGTATTGAGATCCAAAAAGAGAGAAGAAGCCATCTAGCTAATAACTATGGTCCCGAAGGTCTGAGATAAACTACTCACACATCATCGGAGAGGCTATGGTGTTGATGTAGAAGCCCTCCGTGATCGATGCCCCCTCCGGCGGAGCTTCGGAAAAAGGCCCCAATATGGGATCTCACGGGTACAGAAGGTTGCGGCAGTGGAATTAGGTTTTTTGCTCCGTATCTGGTAGTCTAGGGGTACGTAGGTATATATAGGAGGAAGGAGTACGTCGGTGGAGCAACACGGGGCCCACAAGGGTGGAGGACGCGCCTGGGGGGGGGGGGGGGTAGGTGCCCCCCTACCTCGTGCCCTCCTGGTTGATGTCTTGACGTAGGGTCTAAGTCCTCTGGATCACGTTCGTTCCGAAAATCATGTTCCCGAAGATTTCATTCCGTTTGGACTCCGTTTGATATTCTTTCTCTACGAAACTCTGAAATAGGCAAAAAACAGCAATTCTGGGCTGGGCCTCCGGTTAATAGGTTAGTCCCAAAAATAATATAAAAGTGTATAATAAAGACCATTAATGTCCAAAACAGAATATAATATAGCATGGAACAATAAAAAATTATAGGTACGTTGGAGAAGTATCAGCAATCTGTGTTTTCCCTCGTGCTGACCTGCAGGAACCTCCCAAGAACGACAGCGGGCAGTACCACAGGATCCTCCTTATTCTCCCAAGTGATTCGCTTGCGCGTTAAAAGGGGGGCTCCTGAGCATCGCGACTCAGGAGCTCTTATTGGCTCTCCAGCCCTCACCCCCTGGCCTTGACCACGGCATCGCGACCTGGCATATCAGTGGCGGCTGAGCTCGCTCGAGGGCTGGGACCTGAGGACGCAGAGCACACATGAGAGCGTACATAAGAGGGGAGGCTCGCACGGGCCTAGCCTAGCTACCCTACAACGGTCGACGCACGGGTCTGGCGCGACACAAGGAGCCAGCTCAAGAATGCCAAGATAAGTGTCGCGACTAGATCGACCCAGCACTACAGCATCGGACCCTCACCTGCGGCAGCCTTGTTACGGCAACGCCCCCACCCTTTCCTACTTCTCGGTAGTTGCTTCGGTGCTAAAGGGGACCTCTTGAGCTTCGTGCCTCAGGAGCTCTTACTGGACCTCGGGCCGCTCACCTCCTGGCCTTGACCACGACATCGCAACCTGGCATACCAGCGACGGCTGCAGCCTGCCGGGGATCGGGGCCTGTCGGCATAGAGCACCAAGCTGCCGTGGTGTTGGAAAGGGGGACGGAGCCGAAGGAAGACACGCGCTCGCCAATTTTCGAAATAAGGATAATATGAACAAAAGACATTACAGATCCCTTACACGCCCCCACGGGGTTCGCTTCGATTCCTTGCAGGGAACGAAAAAGGGGGCTTCCTAGGAGCCCTATCTACACGCGCCAGCGCGACCGACGCCATCATCAACAGTGGGCCACGGGAGGCCGGCGCCAACCCCGTCCAGATCAGCGACGGTCGGATGCCGCGGCCTTTCACCGGGCCCGGTGAGAGCTCGGAGGCACGTAGCTGTCGTCGCTCGTCTCCGAGGTCTCGTAGAGCTCGGGAGAGTCGCTGGACTCCCGAGCGCCACCGCTGCTGCTGGGGGAGCCGCCGGAGAAGCCAGCGGCGCGCTCAGCGCAGGCCGCCGCACTGTCCCGACGACCCCGTCTAGGGCAGCACTCCAAGCGGCGGCCTTTCGCGTTGAATACCTTGAAGAACATTGTGGAGGCGCTGTCGTACCTGAAGTGGATGGCGAGGGCGCCTTCCGCGCGGCAGACCCGAGCCACCTCGCCCCAACCACGGGTCATGAAGTTCTTGCCCGGGGAGACGGCTTCCACCTCTGCTCTAGTCATCGGGGCATCGCAGTCGCGCGTGCTATAGCCAGAGCTCCAGGGGGCCCTCGGCGGCATCTCGGAGGAGAAGAACTATGGGAAGCGGATCCAGGAGCACGGGGGCATCACCACCCACATCATGAGCTCACGTGAGGAGTCCGCGGCGTGGGCTCCTAGGGCAACGGCGTGCGCCACCACGGCGCAGCGACCACGGCCTCGGCGCGGGCGGTGGCGCTTGTCGCCTCCTCCTCCGGAGCCCTCAGCTTGGGCGTACAGAGGCAGCGGGTACCCGGGGGGAGGCCGCTCATACCAAGGCCTAGACACCTCCGGCCTCACGACCATGTCGTGGCGGTGGCTCGACCTCTTCTTTGGCGGAAGTGGCCCAGGCTCGTCGCGGGGGGTTTTCCCCTTCTCTGCGACCGAAAACCTCCGAGTAGGCACCATGGGAGTCGCCAGTAGCTATGGCGTGAGGAAGAAGAAGCGAGCAGAGCAAGAAGAGATGAGCAATGGGGGCTTTGCCCCCCTCCTCATTTATAGCAGGAGAAGGCCAACCGGCGATCCCCACGATCACAGGTAATGATGATATTTCTCTGCATGCAGCAGGGACTCGTCAAGTCAGGCAGTTGCCAACGCAGCGTGGGGAAGCAGATACGCCCACGTCCAATCAATCGCCACACGTCGACCAAGGCCGTAGGCTGTTGGGGCCCGCGGCACTCCGCACTTGCCCTTTGGCTTCGCCTTGAAGCCAAGTCCGACCGCGCCTTGGGCCCGGGGGCTACTGTCGGCGTCCTGGGAATGGGGGTCCCAGACTGCCTGCCTGCGGCCCAAGGCGTGGCTCCGCCAGCAGCCCTATACGGCCCATCTTCACCAGCAAACATTCAAGACCCTCGCAAGGGGCCATGCCTCGCGAGGCGGATGACACAAGACCTCCTCGGGAGCGGCCTCACCAGGCTGGCTCGCGAGGGGCGGAGAGATCAAGGCAAGGGACACCTCACGAGGTTCCTGTGACGCAAGCCATGACAACTGGAGCCATGCGGGCGCCAACGTGCACAGTGTCCTCGTTTCCTCTTCGGTGCTAAAGGGGCAAGCGGAGGCGAGGAGTCCCGAGGCATCAGGCAAAGGTTTCCATATCGGTGCAACGATACCAAGACCAACAGGACGGCAGGACGGAGGTCACCGTGGAGCCGAAGATGGTGTCACCACCAGAGCCTTTGGTAGGCGAATACCACCTTTAGTCAGGATAGCTTGTACTAGTTGTCTCCCTTCGAATTTGGCCATTGTTGGCTCCCTTCCCGCTCAATATTTGGGGAGAGGACCAGGGCCTCTATAAATAGGGCTAGCCATCAGAGTAGGAGGAGACTCATCTCACCTTGGACTAGATCCATCCTCACCCACACAAGTTCACCAAGCGCAAGAACACCTCACCTCAGGAGGCTATTCTTCCCTTGTACTGTTCACCATCAGCCCCAGAGTCAATCCACCACACTACACTAGAGTAGGGTATTACACCACAACGGTGGCCCGAACCAGTATAAATCCCGTGTCGCTTGTGTTGTGGGTTCGTCGAGCTAGGCTTTGAGATCGCGGTGAGGCTGAGGGCGTGATTAGGTAGGGGGAGATCTTCGCACGCACCCCAGTGTTTGAACCTTGAGGGTTTTTCCGGAACCCAAAATCCAACACTTAGGAGCGATACGGAAGGAAAAAAGAGGAAGAGGTCGAACAGGAGCGCAAGAGAGAAGATGAACAAGATCGAGAGCACTCGGGTAGAAAAGAGGAACGACGATTATGACGAGAATCAAAGACTGATGTTGCTTGTTTGATTACACCCCGCGGCATCCCGCGTTGCTAACCAATCTCCTGTTTACCCCTTGGTGAAAACTCCACATACCGGCACGACGCTTGTGCTCGGGTCCGTCCCTGCAATGCTAATAAACCTGAGAGATCGAGCTCTGGCTCGCGGCCTGCTCTGCACATACCAGTGAAGAAAATATGCCCTAGAGGCAATAATAAAGTTATTATTTATTTCCTTATATCATGGTAAATGTTTATTGATCATGCTAGAATTGTATTAGCCGGAAACATGATACATGTGTGAATACATAGATAAATAGAGTGTCACTAGTATGCCTCTACTTGACTAGCTCGTTGATCAAAGATGGTTATGTTTTCTAGCCATAGACATGAGTTGTCATTTGATTAACGGGATCACATCATTAGGAAAATGATGTGATTGACTTGACCCATTCCATTAGCTCAGCACTTGATCGTTTAGTATGTTGCTATTGCTTTCTTCATGACTTATACATGTTCCTGTGACTATGAGATTATGCAACTCCCGTTTACCGAAGGAACACTTTGTGTGCTACCAAACATCACAACGTAACTAGATGATTATAAAGGTGCTCTAGAGGTGTCTCCAAAGGTACTTGTTGAGTTGGCGTATTTCGAGATTAGGATTTGTCACTCCGATTGTAGGAGAGGTATCTCTGGGCCCACTCGGTAATACACATCACTATAAGCCTTGCAAGCATTGTAACTAATGAGTTAGTTGTGGGATGATGTATTATGGAACGAGTAAAGAGACTTGCCGGTAACGAGATTGAACTAGGTATTGAGATACCGACGACCGAACCTCAGGCAAGTAACATACCGATGATAAGGGGAACAACATATGTTGTCATGCGGTTTGACCAATAAAGATCTTCGTAGAATATGTGGGAGCCAATATGAGCATCCAGGTTCCGCTATTGGTTATTGACCGGAGACGTGTCTCGGTCATGTCTACATAGTTCTCGAACCCGTAGGGTCCGCACGCTTAAAATTCGGCGACGATCGGTATTATGAGTTTTAGTGTTTTGATGTACCGAAGGTAGATTGAAGTCCCGAATGTGATCACGGACATGACGAGGAGTCTCGAAATTTTTGAGACGTAAAGATTGATATATTGGACGGCTATATTCGGACACCGAAAGTGTTTCGGATAGTTTCGGAGAAAACCGGAGTGCCGGAGGGGTTACCGGAACCCCCCGGGGAAGTATTGGGCCTTAGTGGGCCTGAGGAGAGAGACAGGGCAGGAGCCCAGGAGGTGGCGCACCCCCTCCCATGAGGAGTCCAAATTGGACTAGGGAAGGGGGCGCGACCCCTCTTTCCCTCTCCCTCTCCCTCTCTTTCCTTCCCCCTTCCCTCTTCCTAGTTGGACTAGGAAAGGATGAATCCTCTTCCTAGTAGGAAGAGGATTCCTCCTCTCCTTGGGGCGCACCAATGCTGGCCGGCCTCCCCCTTGCTCCTTTATATACGGGGGCGGGGGGGGGGGAGGCATCCAAAGAGACACAAGTTGATTGTTCCAAGCCGTGTGCGGTGCCCCCCTCCACCATAATCCACCTTGATCATATCGTAGCGGTGCTTAGGCGAAGGCCTGCGTCAGTAGCAACATCATCACCGTCATCACGCCATCGTCTTGAGGAAACTCTCCCATGAAGCTCTGCTGGATCAGAGTTCGTGGGGCGTCATCGATCTGATCGTGTGCTGAACTCGGAGGTGACGTACATTCGGTACTTGGATCAGTCAGATCGTGAAGACGTACGACTACATCAACCGCATTGTGCTAACGCTTCCGCTTTCGGTCTACGAGGGCACGTGGACACACTCTCCCCTATCATTGCTATGCATCACCATGATCCTGTGTGTGCATAGGATTTTTTTTGAAATTACTACGTTCCCCAACAACCAGCGGCAGCTGAGCTCGCTCGAGGGCCGGGACCCGAGGACATAGAGCACACGGAAGATCATGGTAAAAGGGGGAAAGCTCGCACGGGCCTAACCTGGCTACACTATGGCCATTGATGCATGAGCCTGGTGCAGCACGAGGAGTCAACTCTGGACCGCTAAGATAAGTTTCACACGTGGGTCAGCCACGCATTGTGGCATAAGATTCCCGTCTCTTGCAGCCTTGCTACGACGCCACCGCTTTGCTTTCCTACCTTCAGGCAGCTGCTTGCATGCTAAAGGGGACCTCTTGAGCATCGCGCCTCAGGATCTCTCACTGGACCTCGGGCCGCTCACCTCCTGGCCTTGACTACAGCATCACGACCTGGCATACCAGCGATGGCTGCAGCCTGCCCGGGGACCGGGACCTGTCGGCGTAGAGCACCAAGCTACCGCGAGGTCGAAAGGGGGGACGGAGCCGAAGCAAGACTCACAGTCGTAAATCTTCTTAATAAGGGCAATATTAAACAAAAGGAACTACAAATCCTTTACATGCCCCCACGGGGTTCATCCCGATTCCTCGCAAGGAACAAAATAAGAAGGTTTTTAGGAGCCCTAACTACAAGCGCCAACGCCGCCGACGCCATCATCAACAGTTGGCCACGGGAGGCCAACGCCAACCCCATCCAGATCAACGGCGGCGGTGGGTGGATGCCGCCGCTGCGCTTCAGGCATGACGAGAGCTCGGGGGCACATAGCTATCGTCGCTCGTCTCTGGAGTCTTGTAGGGCTCGGGAGAGTTGCTGGACTCCCAAGCGTCATCGCTGTTGCTGGAGGAACCGCTGGCGAGGCCAGCGGCAGGCCCGACTCTTGCCGTTGTGTCGTCCCGACGACCCCCTCTAAGGAAGCACTCCAGGCGGCGGCCTTCACCATTGAAGACCTTGAAGAACATCGTGGAGGTTCCGTCATATTCGAAGTGGATGGCGAGGGCGCCCTCCGCATGGCAAACTCGAGCAACCTCGCCCCATCCGCGAGTCATGAAGATTTTGCCTGGGAGACGACCTCAACCTCTGCACCCGTCGCCGGGGCATCGCACTCGGTGTGTTGCAGCCATAGCTCGAGGGGACCCCTCGGCGGCACCTCGGCTGAGAAGAACCGCGGGAAGCGAATCCAAGAGCGCGGAGGCATCACCGCCCACACCACCAGTTCGTGCAAGGAGCCCTCGACGTGGGTTCCTGGGGCGACGGCGCGCGCCACCGCGGCGGCCACGACCGCGACGTGGACGGCGTTGGTCGCTGCCTCCTCCTCCGGAGCCCTCGACCTGGGCGTATAAAGGCAGCGGGTATCCGGGGGGAGGCCGCTCATACGAAGGCCTCGACATCTCCGGCCTCACGACTACATCGTGGCGGTGAGCCAGCCTCTTCTTCAGCGGAAGCGGCCCCAGCTCGTCGCGGGGGCTTTTCCCTTCTCAGCGGCTGAGAATCTCCGTATCGACGCCATGGGTGTCGCTGCTAGCAATGAAGCAAGGAAGAAGAAGCGAGCGGAACGGGGAGAGATGGGCGACGGGGGCTCCGCCCCCCTCCTCATTTATAGCAGGAGAAGGCCAATTGGCGACCCCCACAATCACAGGTAATGATGGTTTTTTCTGCATGCACCAGGGACTCGTCAAGTCAGGCAGTTGTCGAGGTAGCATGGGGAAGCGGAGACGCCCACATCCCATCAGTCGCCACGCATCGATCAAGGCCGCAGGCGGTTGGGGCCTGCGGCGCTCCACACTTTCCCTTTTGCTTCGCCTCGAAGCCAAGTTCGAGCGCGCCTTGGGCCTGGGGGCTACTATCGGGCTTCTAGGAACGGGGGTCCCCAGACTTGCCGGACTACGGCCCATGGCGTGGCTCCTCCAGCAGCCTGGTAGGGCCCATCTTCACCAGCAAACACTCAAGACCCTCGCGAGGGGCCAAGCCTCGCGAGGCAGACGACACAAGACCTCCTCAGGGGCGGCCTCACTAGGCTCGCTCGCGAGGAGCAGAGAGATCAAGGCGAGGGGCACCTCATGAGGTTCCCGTGACGTGAGCCGTGACGACCAATGCCAGGCGGGCGCCAGGCGGGCACCAGCGGGCGCAGAGTACCCGTTGCCTCTTTGGTGCTAAAGGGGCAAGCGCAGGCGAGGAGTCCCGAGGCATCAGGCAAAGGTTTCCATATCGGTGCAACAAGACCAAGACCAGCAGGACGGCAGGACGGAGGTCATCACGGAGCCGACTACGGCGTCACCACCAGAGCCTTTGGCAGGTGAAGACCACCTTTTGTCAGGATAGCTTGTACTAGTTGCCCCCCTTCGAATTGGTCGTTGTGGTATCCCTTCCCGCCTAACATTTGGGGAGAGGACCCATGCCTCTATAAATAGGACTAGCCACCACCTTAGCAGGGGACGGATCATCCAGATCATCCTCAACCACACAAGATCACCGAGCTCAAGAACACCTCTCCTCAGGAGGCTATTCTTCCCTTGTACTTGTTCATCCTCAGCCTACAAGGCAATCCACCACACCACACTGGAGTAGGGTATTACACCACATCGGTGGCCCGAACTAGTATAAACTCTTGTGTCCCTTGTTCTTCGAGTTCGGCATGCTGAGCTTTGAGATTGTGGTGAGTGAGCGAGCTAGAGAGAGGGAGAGATCTTTGTGCGCACCCTAGAGTTCGAACCTTAAGGGTTTTTCTGGAACCCACGATCCGACATCGTTCATGCTTCTGCCGCTGTTTCTTGACGCTTTTCGCTTGCACCGTCAGGCCAACGCTGGCGGTGAAGAAGAAGAGAGAGGGAGCGGCCGCACCCTCTGGGACCCAACAGCCTACCATGGCTGCACCTCTCCGGCACGGAAGTTCGGCCATGGCCCTCGTGCCTCTCTGGCCTGGTCATCCTCGCGAGGCCCAGAGGACCGAACCCAGGAGAAAGCGACCTTCACAGCCAAGTCGGCTACGGAGGCACCCGCTCCCAACTCACCCGCCGAGGTCCCAAAGGTCCAGGAGCCCCCAGTTTCTTCTTCTGCTGCTACCAACTCGCAGGCCTCGGTGATGACGCTGTCTCCTCCTCCTCCCATCATGCCGATGGGCCGTGATCCTTCTGCCTCGCCCGACGCTCTGGAGGAGGCTCTTTTCGCGCTGACCCAACTTCAGGATGACCTTCAAGGCGCCGACCGTCGCCTAGTGTTAGGGTGCCTGGAGTTGATCTCGGGGTGGCTGCGATCTGACATGTCCATCAGGGCGGCGTGGGGCTAGGACATAGCAGCTTCCAAGGAAGGCGAGCGGGCCGCTGGCCTGGCTGCTGCCGCCCGTGATGCAACGCTTAAGGAAGCTAAGGTCGCCAAGGAGCGCTACCGAGCAGCGGAGGCCGAGCTGGAGATCCTGCGCAAGGAACATGCTGCCGAGGTTCGCCAACATGGGGTACGGGAGGAGAAGTTGAAGGCTCGGGAAGACGCAGTCGCCGGCCACGACGCTGAGCTGGAGCAGCCGGCGCGGGCGCAGGCCACAGAGTGCAGCTGCCTGGAGGAGCTGGCGAAGAAGCTGGAAGCGGAGAAGGCCTAGCTGGAAGTCAAGGCGAAGGTTCTTGCCAAGGATCGTGTGGCCTTTAAATCTCTTGAGCTGAGGTCCTGCGAGGCACTGCAGGAGCTCTACGAGAAGGGCTTGAAGAAGCCATTGGTGACTGATGATGAGGGCCCCGACCAGCTACTCCCTCAGCTTGTCATGGCGCTCGAGGATGTCGTCAACGGGATCGGCCCTATGGAGGAGGGGGAAACCCGCGCGCTCTCCTCATCAGCCCTTCGTGCGTCCTCAGCCACCTTCATCTTCGCGACCCTGATGCCGACCTTGGTGTCCTGCTCGAGCTTGTGGATGAAGAGCGCTGCACAGCTGCTGCCGAAGCCGTGAAGGGCCAGGTGGAGGCCCTATTGAGGAAGTTCCTTGCCATCGACCCTGCGCCTCCGGCTGATGGTGCCTCCGATCTCGCGACCACGGCCGACGACACGGGTGACGACGATGCTGCCGACGGGGAGGTGCTCCCTGACAACAACACCCAAGGCTGAAGAGGAGGCTTGCTAGTGGAAGGTGGTGCTCCTTCCCATTTTTACTTTCCTGCGAACTTTCCTGCGATATGCAACGTGCCTCGTGGAGGCATCAAAACTTCTGTTTGGTGTTTGTGGAACAATATGTTTTGTAATATTTTGTTAAGATTCCGTGATTTCCTTCCCGTTTGCTTGATGTTCTACATCGGCGGGGCCCGACCCCGCGCATACCTCAGCCGCCGTTGGGCTGTCCGGATCACCGGGACGAGACCAAGGGGTGAGGGGCTACATGGACAGTTAGGCTCCTGAGTCGTTATGCTCAGGAGTCCCCCTTGACGAGAAAATGGCCTGCGGGAAGGAGATGCGAAAGTAGGCCTTAGTGTTCTACGTCGGTAGGGCCCGACCCCGCGCGTACCTCAGCCGCTGTTGGGTCGTCTGGATCGCCATGACGAGCCCAAGGGGTGAGTGGCTATGTGGCCAGTTAGGCTCCTGAGTCGCGATGCTCGGGAGTCCCCTTTGACGCTCAAATAAACCTCCATACCTGTCCTTGCCGAGGTCCCGCTCGGGAGGGGCGCGCGACGACCAGGTCCGAGGGACCTGGCAGAGCGGCGTACGCTAGGCGTGACCTGAGAGTAGCCCACGTGCCCATCCCCCTCGCGTGACTCTCCCGGGGGGAGAACATTACGACGAGGCTGGACACTGAGCCGGGTGGCTCCCTGAGGTTGATGCGTCCATGGGGTTGCCCTCAGTTGTTTATCACCAGCGCGGAGCATAGTGCTTCCACACTTGCACTGACATAGCCGCTCCTCGACCGTGTCGACTGCCAGCACGGAGCATGGTGCTTCCACTGGTGCGTGGGTGAGGGCTCCCTCTGAGTGGAGCCCCCGGGGCGTGTACAGTCCCGCCCTGACACGTAGCTTGCACGACAGGGCTAGACGAGGTGTGTATGGGCACTCGTGAGCCAGGGCGGGACTCACGAGGCCCTACCTCAAGGCGGGTTGCGCCTGGTCTTGATTCCTGATAGCTATGGTGGCCCTGCGAGATGGTTAGGCAACCTGCGCCGGATGAATCTCCTGAGGTGATCACATGAGAAGGCCAGACACCAATGACCCCAGGAGGTGATGTGAACGGGGCCGGCCCGCCAGACAGAGCTCAGTCGTTGGGTTTGTCGACGCTGCAGGGACGGACCCAAGCATAGACGCCGTGCCTAGTATTCTCATGCGAAAGGTCCTGAAGAAAGACGACCGGCGCGCGGCTGCCGTGGTGACGAGGTACCGTGTAGCGCGCCCTAGCTCGGCTGCCCGCGCTTAGCTCATGCGAGAACAAGGCACCAAGGGCCATGAGGCGGTCGTGGGTGGGCTTTCAAGGGCACACGATGTTCATGGTATCGAAGTACCGGACAGGCAGGTGATAATCATAAGGTAACTCATGCAAGGAGGCAAGCTAGTTCAAATAGACGCAAGAATGATACATGTCATAGGGACGGACCCATGCGGCCTGGGGATGCTGCAGCTCGAGGGGCGCCCCCAATAGAGTAAGCTAAAGATGCAGAAGGATACACGTTGCAGGGACAGGCCCGTGCAACTTGGGGATAATGCTGCCCGAGGGGCGCCCCGAACTGAATGAACCAGAAAGAGTCACCTGGTACCATTGCTGGAGAGGTGTTGACGTAGCCGAAGACGCATGCTAAAGGGGTTGCTCCTCATGAGTCGCCTGGGTCCTGAGCTTCGAGAGGCTCCAGGGGCCCGGGCGGCTTGTGATGAACCATCGCCATCTCCGCCAGGACAGCGTGATGCCTGGCCTCCTAAGCCACCAGAATGCTCCGCAAGTGGCGCTGGAAGGTGACAACCACGTTTGGCAAGCCGAATGGCATGCGAACATAGCTGTGAGGTTGACCCTCGCACCGACCAACGCGTGAAGGCCAAAAACGCTCCTGAGATGCCGCCCTGTTGAGTCCTGGGATGTCAACGTAGACGCGCATCTCGTCGTCCTCGCCGGGATGAGGGGCTACGCCAGGTGGTGGGTGGCGGTCGCCCCGCATGGCTCTCGCCCCTGGAAGCTCCTCAGTCGCCTTAGTGATTAACTCCTGAGCACCAAGCACTCCACGCCTTGTGCCCTCTTGAGGGAAACGTGCAGTGAAGCACGCCTCCACGTGGTGCCCGAGCGCCTCCCTCGTGACATGGGCTAGGTTCGAGCCCCTCAAAAGAGATCCCTCGAGCCCAGCCTGAGGAGGGCGTCGGGCGCGCCTTCCTATGCGAGGGAGGGAGGCGCCCCATATGCGGACGCAGGTCCTGAGGTGGTGCCACCGGAAATGCCTCTCTCTTGAGGCCCTTGGTGGAGCAGTTGCTTCTTCTTCTTGGGGACAACCTTAGGAGGGTACAAGGTGCCTTTGTTGTCTGGGTCTTCGGCCGCTGCCGCCTGGTAGGCACGCTCAAGAGAGCACACCGCGTCCTTCTCCTCGCAGGCGACCGTGATGATGCCGCCGCTCCCTGGCATCTTGAGGACATTGTAGTCGTGATGAGTCACTGCCATAAACTTGGCCAGGGCTAGATACCCAAGGATGGCATTGTACGACAGGCGGATGAGGGCTATGTCAAAGTCAATGAGCTTGGTGCGGTAGTTGACGCGCTTGCCAAAGGTGACAGGGAGGCGGACCTGCCTATCGGGGTGGTGGAGCCATCGGTCACTCCTGAGAAGGGCTTGGTAGGCTGTAGCTGATCATATGGCACCTGGAGGCAGTCAACGTCTTGACGGATAGGACATTGAGCCCTGCGCCACCGTTGATGATGGTCTTGGTGACTTGGACGTTGCTAATGATGGGCGAGTAGAGCATCGGGAGGGCGCCAGCAGTCGCCGCGCACTTGAGCTGGTCTGACGAGCTGAAGTTAATGGCACACTTGGACCAACTGAGCGGGCGTGTCGCCTCGAGCCTGGGGAGAGCCGCGTTCACCTCGCGGGCAAACTGCTTGAAGATGCGCTGGGAGGCTGGGGCCTGAGCGCCACCCAAGATGCAGGCGATGGCGCGTGGCTCCTGGAAGCCCCCAACCCCGTTGTCTTGATGATGGTCGTCGTTCCTCCTTGGCGGTGGTGGTAGCGGAGGGAGGCCAGCCTTGCCCTGAGGACGGTCCTCGCGAGGCTGATCCCTCCAGGTGCCCTCACGAGGCTGGTCCTGCCAGCGGTCCTCACGAGGCCGGTCGCACCACTCCTGGCGGGGGACGCGACCGTCCCAGCGTCCTCCACTTTGTCCTCCTCCTCGGTCGTAGCCCCGGTCGTTGCGCTCGGGGCGTCGACCAAAGCGCCCATCACGGATGGCCCTGAGCTCCTGACAGTCGTTAGTGTTGTGGTTGTGTACGTTGTGGAAGGCGCAGAATGGACGGCTGCCCTTGGACGACTCCGGGTGGTCGCAGTCGCGCTTCATCTCGGGCTCGACCGTGAGCACGGTTTCTCCCTTGTGCTTCACATCCTTGGTCTTGGCCTTCTTGTATTCTGGGTCGGCAACTGGAAGCTCGAGGAGGGAGAGGCGCCCTTCCTCAGCTCTCGCGCACTTGGTCGCCATGTTGAACATCTCCAGAGCCGTGCACAGGTCCTCGTGGATGGCGAGCTCCTCCTTCATCTTGACATCATGGACACCATCGGAGAATGCTGAGATGATGGCCTCGTCCGTGACCTTGGGGATCTTGAGGCGAACGCTGTTGAAGCGCTGGATGTACTTTTGCAAAATTTCCCCTGGCTGCTGCTTGATGCGCCGCAAGCCACCGGCAGCCGGCGGGCGGTCGCGAGTGCCCTGGAAGTTGGCGACGAAACGCGCGTGCATCTCGCCCCAGGAGGAGATCGATCCCGTGGGCACGTTCATAAGCCACGAGCGCGTGCCATCCTTGAGGGCCATGGGGAACCAGTTCGCCATGACCTTCTCGTCTCCGTTGGCCGCCTGGATGCTCAGGTTGTAAAACTGCAGGAACTCAGCGGAGTCGATGGTGCTGTTGTAGCGCGGAGGCAGGTCCGGCTTGAACTTGTCAGGAAAACAACGCTGCGCAGCTCAGGAGTGAAGGCACGGCAACCCGTTGTTGTCACCGGATCCTGGGCCTGGTACCTGATAAGTCCATTTTGCATCATGCTTTTATATCGATATTTATCGCATTATGGGCTGTTATTACACGTTATGTCACAATACTTATGCCTATTCTCTCTTATTTTACAAGGTTTACATAAGGAGGGAGAATGCCGGCAGCTGGAATTCTGGGCTGGAAAAGGAGCAAATATTAGAGACCTATTCTGCACAACTCCAAAAGTCCTGAAACTCCACGAAAGTCATTTTTGGAAATAATAAAAAATATTGAGCGGAAGAAGTACGCCAGAGGGGGACCCACCTGGCCACGAGGGTGGGGGGCGCGCCCTACCCCCAGGGCGCGCCCCCTTCCTCGTGGGCCCCATGTTGGCTCTCCGGTGGCCATCTTCTGCTATATGAAGTCTTTCGTCAAGGAAAAAAATCATAAGCAACCTTTCGGGACGAGACTCTGCCGCCACGAGGCAGAACCTTGGCGGAACCAATCTAGGGCTCCCGCAGAGCTGTTCTGCTGGGGACACTTCCCTCCGGGAGGGGGAAATCATAGCCATCGTCATCACCAACGCTCCTCTCATCGGGAGAGGGCAATCTCCATCAACATCTTCACCAGCACCATCTCCTCTCAAAACCCTAGTTCATCTCTTGTATCCAATTCTTGTCTCCAAGCCCGGGATTGGTACTAGTAGGTTGCTAGTAGTGTTGATTACTCCTTGTAGTTGATGCTAGTTGGTTTATTTGGTGGAAGATCATATGTTCAGATCCTTTAAGCATATTAATACCCCTCTGATTATGAACATGAATATACTTTGTGAGTAGTTACGTTTGTTCCTAAGGACATGGTATAAGTCTTGCTATTAGTAGTCATGTGAATTTGGTATTCGTTTGGTATTTTGATGAGATGTATGTTGTCTAGCCTCTAGTGGTGTTATGTGAACGTCGACTACATAACACTTCACCATTATTTGGGCCTAGAGGAAGGCATTGGGAAGTAATAAGTAGATGATGGGTTGCTGGAGTGACAGAAGCTTAAACCCTAGTTTATGCGTTGCTTCGTAAGGGGCTGATTTGGATCCATATGTTTCATGCTATGGTTAGGTTTACCTTAATACTTTTGTTGTAGTTGCGGATGCTTGAAATAGAGGTTAATCATAAGTGGAATGCTTGTTCAATTAAGAACAGCACCCAAGCACCGGTCCACCCACATATCAAATTATCAAAGTACCGAACGCGAATCATATGAACGTGATAAAAACTAGCTTGACGATAATTCCCATGTGTCCTCGGGAGCGCTTTTCTCTATATAAGAGTTTGTCCAGGCTTGTCCTTTGCTACAAAAAGGATTGGGCCACCTTGCTGCACTGTATTTACTTTTCTTACTTGTTGCTCGTTACAAGTTATCTTATCACAAAACTATCTGTTATCACGTATTTCATTACTTGTAGAGAATACCTTGCTGAAAACCGCTTATCATTTCCTTCTGCTCCTCGTGGGGTTCGACACTCTTACTTACCAAAAGGACTATGATAGATCCCCTATACTTGTGGGTCATAAAGACTCTTTTCTGGTGTCGTTGCCGGGGAGTGAAGCGCCTTTGGTAGGTGGAATTCGGTAAGGAAAAAATTATATAGTGTGCTGAAATTTACTGTCACTTGTTACTATGGAAAGAAATCCTCTGAGGGGCTTGTTCAGAGTATCTTCACCCCGACCAGTAGAGCAAATAGTTGCTCCTCAACCTACTGAACCTATTGAAAATGAAAATGTTCCCTTTGAAGTTCCATCGGGTGTGTTAGAAAAACTGCTAGATAATCCTTTTGCAGGAGATGGAACAAAACATCCTGATGAGCACCTAATCTATGTGGATGAAGTTTGTGGATTATTTAAGCTTGCAGGTATACCCGATGATGTTGTTAAGAAGAAGGTCTTCCCTTTATCTTTGGAGGGAGATGTATTGACATGGTATAGGCTATGTGATGATACGAGGTCCTGGAATTACAAGCGACTAAAATTGGAATTTCATCAGAAGTTTTATCCTATGCATCTTGTTCATCATGATCGCAATTATATATATAATTTTTGGCCTCGCGAAGGAGAAAGCATCACTCAAGATTGGGGGAGGCTTAAATCAATGTTATATTCATGCCCCAATCATGAGCTCTCAAGAGAAATAATTCTTCAAAGTTTTTATGCTCGACTTTCTCGCAATAATCAATCCATGATCGATACTTCTTGTGCTGTCTCTTTTATGATGAAGACTACTGAATTCAAATGGAATTTATTTGGATAGAATTAAACGCAACTATGAAGATTGGGATCTCGACGAAGGTAATGAGTCAGGTATGACACCTAAGTTTGATTGTGTTAAATCTTTTATGGACACCGATGTTTTCCGTAAATTTAGCACTAAATATGGACTTGACTCTAAGATAGTAGCTTCTTTTTGTGAATCTTTTGCTACTTATGTTGATCTCCCCAAGGAGAAGTGGTTTAAATATCATCCTCCCATAGAAGTAAAAGTAGCTGCACCTACTAAAGTTGAAGAAATGACTGTCACTTATAATGATCCTATTGTTCCTACTTCTTATGTTGAGAAACCACCTTTCCCTGTTAGAATAAAGGATCGTGCTAAAGCTTCAACTGTGGTTCATAAAAGCAATATTAGAACTTATAGACCTCCTGAGGAAGTTAAAGTTGAACCTAATATTGCTATTGTTAAAGATCTCTTAGCTCATAATACTGATGGGCATGTTATTTATTTCTGCGGTGAAACTGCTAGAATTGCCAAACCTTGTGCTAAAGATAAACATAGACCTGTGGTAGGCGTGCCTATCATTTCTATTAAAATAGGAGATCATTGTTATCATGGCTTATGTGATATGGGTGCTAGTGTTAGTGCAATACCCTTTGACTTATACAAAGAAATTATGCATGAAATTGCACCTGCTGAGTTAGAAGATATTGATGTCACAATTAAGCTTGCCAATAGAGATACTATTTCACCAATGGGAATTGTTAGAGTTGTTGAAGTCTTGTGTGGGAAAACTAAATATCCTGCTGATTTTCTTGTTCTTGGTTCCCCACAAGATAGCTTTTGTCCCATTATATTTGGTAGACCCTTCTTGAACACAGTTAATGCTAGGATAAACTGCGAAAAGAATGTTGTTACTATTGGCTTGGGTGATATGTCTCATGAGTTTAATTTCTCTAAATTTAGTAGACAACACCATGAAGAAGAATTGCCTAGTAAGGATGAAGTTATTGGTCTTTCCTCTATTGCCGTACCTCCTAGTGATCCTTTAGAACAATATTTGCTAGACCATGAAAATGATATGTTTACGAATGAAAGAAGGGAAATAGATGAAGTATTATTTAAATAGGAACCTATTCTGAAACACAATTTGCCTATTGAAATCTTAGGGGATCCTCCTCCACCCAAGGGTGATCCCGTGTTTGAGCTTAAACCGTTGCCTGATACTCTTAAATATGCTTATCTTGATGAAAAGAAGATGTATCCTGTTATTATTAGTGCTAACCTTTCAGAGCATGAAGAAGAGAGATTATTGAAAACTCTAAAGAAGCATCGTGCTGCTATTGGATATACTCTTTATGATCTTAAGGGCATTAGTCCCACTCTATGTCAACATAAAATAAATTTGGAAGAAGATGCCAAACCGGTTGTTGATCATCAACGAAGGCTGAATCCTAAGATGAAAGAAGTGGTAAGAAAGGAAATACTAAAGCTCCTTGAGGCAGGTATAATTTATCCCGTTGCTCATAGTCAGTGGGTAAGTCCTGTCCATTGTGTCCCTAAGAAGGGAGGTATTACTATCATTCCTAATGACAAAGATGAATTGATTCCGCAAAGAATTATTACAGGCTATAAGATGGTAATTGATTTCCGCAAATTAAATAAGGCTACTAAGAAGGATCATTACCCTTACCTTTTATCGATCAAATGCTAGAAAGATTATGCAAACATACACATTTTTGCTTTCTAGATGGTTATTCTGGTTTCTCTCAAATACCTGTGTCAGCCAATGATCAATCAAAGACTACTTTTACTTGCCCTTTTGGTACTTTTGCTTATGGACGTATGCCTTTTGGTTTATGTAATGCACCTGCTACCTTTCAAAGATGCATGATGGCTATATTTTTTGACTTTTGTGAAAAGATTTGTGAGGTTTTCATGGACGACTTCTTCGTCTATGGATCCTCTTTTGACGATTGCTTGAGCAACCTTGATCGAGTTTTGCAGAGATGTGAAGAAACTAATCTTGTCTTGAATTGGGAAAAGTGCCACTTTATGGTTAATGAAGGTATTGTCTTGGGGCACAAAGTTTCTGAAAGAGGTATTGAAGTTGATAAAGCCAAGGTTGATGCTATTGAAAAGATGCCATGTCCCAAGGACATCAAAGGTATAAGAAGTTTCCTTGGTCACGCCGGATTTTATAGGAGGTTCATTAAGGACTTCTCAAAAATTTCTCGGCCTCTGACTAATTTATTACAAAAAGATATATCATTTGTCTTTGATGATGATTGTGTAGAAGCATTTGAAATACTTAAGAAATCATTGATCTCTACACCTATTGTTCAGCCACCTGATTGGAATTTACCTTTTGAAATTATGTGTGACGCTAGTGATTATGCTGTAGGTGTTGCTCTAGGGCAAAGAGTTGATAAGAAATTAAATGTTATTCAATATGCTAGTAAAACTCTAGACAATGCTCAGAGAAATTATGCTACTACTGAAAAAGAATTCTTAGCAGTTGTATTTGCTTGTGATAAGTTCAGACCTTATATTGTTGATTCTAAAGTGACTATTCACACTGATCATGCTGCTATTAAATATCTTATGGAAAATAAAGATGCTAAACCTAGACTTATTAGATGGGTTCTCTTTCTACAAGAATTTGATTTGCATATTGTTGATAGAAAGGGAGCTGAGAACTCCGTTGCAGACAACTTGTCTAGGTTAGAAAATGTTCTTGATGACCCACTACCTATTGATGATAGCTTCCCTGATGAGCAATTAATGCCATAAATACTTCTCGTAGTACTCTATGGTATGCTGATTATGCTAATTACATCGTTGCTAAATTCATACCACCTAGTTTCACATACCAGCAAAAGAAAAAGTTCTTCTATGATTTGGGACATTACTATTGGGATGACCCGTATCTTTATAAAGGAGTAGATGGTGTTATTAGATGTTGTGTACCTGAGCATGAACAGGAACAAATTCTACGCAAGTGTCACTCCGAAGCTTATGGAGGACACCACGCTGGAGATAGAACTGCATATAAGGTATTGCAATGCGGTTTTTATTGGCCTACTCTATTCAAGGATGACCGTAAGTTTGTCTTATCTTGTGATGAATGTCAAAGAATTGGTCATATTAGTAGACGTCAAGAAATGCCTATGAACTATTCACTCGTTATTGAACCATTTGATGTTTGGGGCTTTGATTATATGGGACCTTTTCCTGCCTCTAATGGATACACACATATTTTAGTTGCTGTTGATTACGTTACTAAGTGGGTAGAAGCTATTCCAACTAGTAGTGTTGATCATAACACTTCTATTAAAATGCTTAAAGAAGTTATTTTTCCGAGGTTTGGAGTCCCTAGATATTTAATGAATGATGGTGGTTCACATTTTATTCATGGTGCTTTTCATAAAATGCTTGCTAAGTATGATGTTAATCATAGAATTGCATCTCCTTATCATCCACAGTCTAGTGGTCAAGTAGAATTGAGTAATAGAGAGCTCAAATTAATTTTGCAACAGACTGTCAACAGGTCTAGAAAGAATTGGTCCAAGAAACTTGATGATGCATTATGGGCCTATAGAACTGCATATAAAAATCCTATGGGTATGTCTCCGTATAAAATGGTTTATGGAAAAGCATGTCACTTACCTCTCGAACTAGTACATAAGGCATATTGGGCTATTAAAGAGCTCAACTATGATTTCAAACTTGCCGGTGAGAAGAGGTTATTTGATATTGGCTCACTTGATGAATGGAGAACCCAAGCCTATGAAAATGCCAAGTTGTTTAAAGAAAAAGTTAAAAGATGGCATGACAAAAGGATACAAAAGCATGAGTTTAATGTAGGTTATTATGTATTGCTATACAACTCTCGTTTAAGATTTTTTGCAGGAAAACTTCTCTCTAAATGGGAAGGCCCTTACGTTATCGAGTAGGTCTATCGTTCCAGTGCTATTAAAATCAACAACTTCGAAGGCACAAATCCGAAGGTGGTGAACGGTCAAAGAATTAAACATTATATCTAAGGTAATCCCATAAATGTTGAAACCAATGTTATTGAAACTGTAACCCCAGAGGAATACATAAGGGACACTTTCCGGAACGTTTCAAACTCCAAAAAGGAATAGGTATGTGGTACGGTAAGTAAACCGACTCCGAAACAGTTTTTAAGGCAATATTTCTCTGTTTTGGAATATTTAGAAAAATAGAAAAATAAGAAGCAGTCCGGGAAGGACACGAGGCCTCCACGAGGGTGGAGGGTGCGCCCCCTACCTAGTGGGCACCTCGTGTGCTCTCCGGACTCCGTTTTCTTGCACGATACATATTTTGGTCGGTAAAAATTCATTATATATTCTCCCGAAGGTTTTGACTCCTGTATCACGCAAATATCCTCTGATCTTGTTTCGAGCTATTGCTGCTGCAGATTAGAGCAAGATGTCTTCTCAAGAGTCAGTCGGGGAGAGCCGGGTGTCTCATCTCGCATCGGAACCAAGGATAAACAGCAACGCTGACCACTTTGGGCCAGCAACGGAGGAAGAGATGGAGGCTGACTTGATGAGGGTAGATGCCATGGAGGATCAAGAAGTCACTTCTCGCTTCTGAGATGGGTTCACGATGGGAGAAGTACAGAGCTCAGCCATTCCAAACTCGGTTATCCCTTCCGATGTTAGATTTCTTTCTTATGAAATATGAAGAAGAGTGTCGCTTGTTCTCCTGCAGCTATGCAACACCCTTGGGTGCAAGGAGATTTAGCCGTCACAGGAAAGCTTCGTAAGGAAATAATGGACCTCAAGCAGCAAGTCAATAAGCTCGAGGAGGAGAATCGTATCCTGAGAGGAATCATCGCCAAGAATATTACACCATCAACAAAGAAGGAGATATAATCACATGGGTATGGGCACTCCCCTTGGCAACTGCCAAGCTTGGGGGAGGTGCCCCGATATTGTATCACCATCACACTCCTATCTTTACTGTTTTTCTTAGTTCGATCCTATTAGTAGTATCTTGATCTAGTAGAATAAAGTTTATGGCATGATCTAGTTTTGACTTTTGCTTTATGATCTCTCCACGTAATCGAGTCCGTGAGCTATATAATAAAGATTAGTGTTGAGTTAAGGGCTTGATTATTTTGCCATGATCTTGAGTGAATAAAAGAAAGAGAAAAAGAATAAAAAGAAATACAAAGATATCATATTGATCTTATTGAGAGTAATGACTTCACATAGAAAGAGTATGATGATTAAAAGTTGTTGGGAGTTGACAAACATAGTTTTGGTCATCGTTGCAATTAATAGGAAGTAATAAAGAAAGAGAGGTTTCACATATAAATATATTATCATGGAAATCCTTTATGATTGGGAGCACTCATTAAAATATGACATGCTAAAGAGTTGATGTTGGACAAGGAAGACAACATAATGGGTTATGTTTTCTTATATCTGAGATAAAGTATATTGTCATGGATCATCCAACATGTTGAGCTTGCCTTTCCCCCTCTTGCTAACCAAATTCTCAGCACCAAGTAGAGATACTACTTGTGCTTCCAAAAACCCTTAAACCACTTTTGCCATGAGAGTCCACCATATCTACCTATGGATTGAGTAAGATCCTTCAAGTAAGTTGTCATCGGTGCAAGCAATAAAAATTGCTCTCTAAATATGTATGACTTATTAGTGTGGGAGAAAATAAGCTTTATACGATCTTGTGATGTGGAAGAAATAAAAGCGACTGACTGCATAATAAAGGTTCATATCACAAGGGGCAATATAAAGTGACGTTATTTCGCATTAAGATTTTGTGCATCCAACCATAAAAGCGCATGGCAACCTCTGCTTCCCTCTGCGAAGGGCCTATCTGTTACTATTATCTTCTACCTTATGCAAGAGTCATGGTGATCTTCACCTTTCCTTTTCACATTTTATGCTTTGGCAAGCACAGGGTTTTGGAAAGATCCTGATAGATATATCTAATTGGATGTAGGGGAGCATGAGTTATTATTGTTGACATTACCCTTGAGGTAAAAGGTTGGGAGGCGAAACAATAAGCCCCTATGTTTCTCTGTGTCCGACTAAAACTCCGTAACCACAAGTATTGTGTGAGTGTTAGCAATTAGGAAAGACTAAATGTTAGTTGAGTATGTGGACTTTCTAGAGAGCTCTGACATAGACTCTTTCTGACATTATGATAAATTGCAATTGCTTCAATGATTGAGATTATAGTTTGTTAGTTCTCAACAAAGTTTCTGATTCATACATTGCATTGTGAATATGTTATTACTTGAGCATAAGAAATCATATGACAATATCCATATATGTTGCTGTTATGAGATTAATCATGATGCCCTAATGTCCGTATTTTATTTTTATCGACACCTCTACCTCTAAACATGTGGACATATTTATCGTTATCAGTTTTCGCTTGAGAACAAGCGAGGTCTAAGCTTGGGGGAGTTGATGCGTCCATTTTGCATCATGTTGTTATATCGATATTTATCGCATTATGGGCTGTTATTACACGTTATGTCACAATACTTATGCCTATCCTCTTATTTTACAAGGTTTACATAAGGAGGGAGAATGCCGGCAGCTGGAATTCTGGGTTGGAAAAGGAGCAAATATTAGAGACCTATTCTGCACAACTCCAAAAGTCCTGAAACTCCATGAAAGTCATTTTTGGAAATAATAAAAAATATTGAGCGGAAGAAGTACGCCAGAGGGGGACCCACCTGGCCACGAGGGTGGGGGCGCGCCCTACCCCCCAGGGCGCGCGCCCTGCCTCGTGGACCCCCTGTTGGCTCTCCGGTGGCCATCTTCTACTATATGAAGTCTTTCTTCAAGGAAAAAAATCATAAGCAACCTTTTGGGACGAGACTCCGCCACCACGAGGCAGAACCTTGGCGGAACCAATCTAGGGCTCCCGCAGAGCTGTTCTGCCGGGGACACTTCCCTCCGGGAGGGAGAAATCATCACCATCGTCATCACCAATGCTCCTCTCATTGGGAGAGGGATATCTCCATCAACATCTTCACCAGCACCATCTCCTCTCAAACCCTAGTTCATCGCTTGTATCCAATTCTTGTCTCCAAGCCCGGGATTGGTACTAGTAGGTTGCTAGTAGTGTTGATTACTCCCTGTAGTTGATGCTAGTTGGTTTATTTGGTGGAAGATCATATGTTCAGATCCTTTATGCATATTAATACCCCTCTGATTATGAACATGAATATACTTTGTGAGTAGTTACGTTTGTTCCTGAGGACATGGGAGAAGTCTTGCTATTAGTAGCCATGTGAATTTGGTATTCGTTCGATATTTTGATGAGATGTATGTTGTCTAGCCTCTAGTGGTGTTATGTGAACGTCAACTACATAACACTTGGCCATTATTTGGGCCTAGAGGAAGGCATTGGGAAGTAATAAGTAGATGATGGGTTGCTAGAGTGACAGAAGCTTAAACCCTAGTTTATGCGTTGCTTCGTAAGGGGCTGATTTGGATCCATATGTTTCATGCTATGGTTAGGTTTACCTTAATACTTTCATTGTAGTTGCGGATGCTTGCAATAGAGGTTAATCATAAGTAGGATGCTTGTTCAAGTAAGAACAGCACCCAAGCACCGGTCCACCCACATTTCAAATTATCAAACTACCGAACGCGAATCATATGAACGTGATGAAAACTAGCTTGACGATAATTCCCATGTGTCCTCGGGAGCGCTTTTCTCTATATAAGAGTTTGTCTAGGCTTGTCCTTTGCTACAAAAAGGATTGGGACACCTTGCTGCACTTTATTTACTTTTGTTACTTGTTGCTCGCTACAAATTATCTTATCACAAAACTATCTATTATCACTTTTTTTAGTACTTGCAGAAAATGCCTTGCTGAAAACCACTTATCATTTCCTTCTGCTCCTCGTGGGGTTCGACACTCTTACTTATCGAAAGGACTACGATAGATCCCCTATACTTGTGGGTCATCAGTACACACGCGCCGCTGCCACAAGCGGCGCACGGTCCTGGCGTGGTGGTGCTGGCAGCACGGGAGCATTTTCTTGCGGCCGATGGATCTCTTGGCAGCTTCCTTCTTCGTGCGCGGGCGCCCTGCGAGGTGGGTCGCGTCGGGAGGCCGCGCGTCTTGGTGCGAGGATGCCGTCTTGATGCGGAGGCGCTGGAGGTGCTCCATGGGCTATGTCGCTCGAATCAGGAGGTGGGCGAGGCAGTGAGAGAGACGGTGCGGGAGAGCCCTTGGCAGTGCTGACGAGCTCGGCGATGCGGTCCAGCCAGTCCTCGTAGAGGTCGTCGACGGGGCGGTAACGCAGGAGCTCACGCGCCATGAGCAGCGCGGCCTATGCGTCCGTGGGTGCGCTACGAGCGTGGGATGATGAGCCGGCCATGAAACTGGTGGAGCGTGGATCGACGGAGGAAAAGCTTCGGCGCACCCCTACATGGCGCGCCAAATGCCGGATTCGGGGTTTCAGCAAACCCTTGTGAGGTTTGAACTCTGGGGAGCGCACGGAGAACTCTCTCTCTCCCTGGTTTGCTCACTCAACGATCTCACGGCCTAGCTCATCGAACCCAAAGAACATGAGACACAGAGGTTTATACTAGTTCGGACCACCGTTGTGGTGTAATACCCTACTCTAGCGTGGTGGTGGTGGATTGACTTGCGAGCTGAGGATGAACAAGTACAATGGATGAACAACCTCAGGAGGAGAGGTGTTCTTGTGCTTGGTGAGCTGGTGCGTGTGTGGGTGATACGAATGATCCGTCCAGGATGAGTCGATCCCCTCCTATAGTGGTGGCTAGTCCTATTTATAGAGGCCCAGATCCTCTTCCCAAATGTAGGCGGGAAGGGATCCCACAACGGCCAATTTTGAATGGAGACAACTAGTACAAGCTATCCTGACAAAAGGTGGTCTTCGCCTGCCAAAGGCTCTGGTGGTGATGCAGCTGTGGGCTCCGCGATGACCTCTGTCCTGCTGGTCTTGGTCTTGTTGCACCGATATGGAAACCTTTGCCTCATGCCTCGGGACTCCTCGCCTACGCCTGCCTCTTTAGCACCAAAGAGGAAACTGGTACACTGCGCTTGCTGGCGCCCGCCTGGCCTTGGTCGTCATGGCTCAGGTCACGTAAGCCTCGTGAGGTGCCCCTTGCATAGATATCTCCGCTCCTTAGGAGCCAGCCTAGGGAGGCCGCCCCCAGGGAGGTCTTGGTGTCGCCCGCCTCGCGAGGCTTGGCCCCTCGCGAGGGTCTTGAGTGGTTGCTGCTGAAGCTAGGCCGTACCGGGCCGTTGGTGGAACCACGCCGTGGGCTGCAGGCAGGCAAGTCTGGGTACCCCCATTCCCAGGACACCGACAACAACCTCGAATTAATTTGAAGGTGGACATGGGTCTTCTAAGATGTCTTGAGCACTCCGGAAGTATAAAATGGCGAGAGGCAAATGAGCAAGGGGAAACACTTGAGTCGAGGAATGTAATATGATCAAAAATGAAATAGTTGAATTGGATCCACCGGAAAGAAAACGAGATGAACAATGATAACTAGACAAGAATTCACCAGTTGAGACAACTAAGGAAAGACTAAAAAGGCTCCGCTTAAAATAAAATTGATGCTCGAATAGAGGCTCAGACTCCGGGAAGAAAAAGGGATGGTAGGGCAGGTAAAATTAAAGCAACTTGGAACGGGGAACCGACGAATAACTTGAAGAGAAAAGCACTGGTTGAAATAATTGAGGAAAGAATGCAAAGGCTTCGCACGAGTAGGGTGGATACTTGATTACAGATTCCGGTTCCGAGAAGAAAAAAAGGGTGGGCGGGTGGGAAAAAGAAGGACAACTTCGGACGCCATTGTCTATCTTTGAATGGGGAAACAATGTCGTTGAGAAAGAACCGAGAATTGATCTCACCAAAAACAAAGAGGGTCGAATCAACTCGAAGAGAAGTGCGTCGGATGAAAAGAGCTAACATCGACACGAAAACTAAATGCATGATCCTAAAAAATTGAAGGAGTAAAAAGAATTCCTACTCTCTGATATAACTAGAATCCAAAAAAGTTTTCCTCTAGACTCAACAACGGCCAACTACTATCAATCCAGGGGGCTCCTATGGTCGGTCGTTGCTCTGATACCAACTTGTCACGCCCAATATGCAATCCTATCCGATAGGAACTCGAAGGTCCAACCAAGGATAGATCCCCATATTGAAACACATTGCAAGGTGGATATCATTACATCGTACCATTACATACTAGCTGGGGATACATACAAAGGCATACAAATGCCACAAGAATACATTAAACATCATACATGAGAACAACATCCAACTACGGATGAAACACAAACAGAAACTCAAACGACATCCACCCTGCTAGTCCAGGCTGCCGACCAGGAACCTATCCCAAGACCGACGAAGAAGAACTCCAAAACAAGTAAACATCACTCTCATGTCATGATCATCGCATGACCTATACCTGCAACTGACGTTGTAGTAATCTGGGAGCCGCGAGAACTCAGCAATCCCATTACCATGGGTATCAAGACTAGCAAAGCTTAATGGGTATGGGAAGGATAAGTGGTGGGGTTGCAGCAAGCGGCTAAGCATTGTATGGTGGCTAACTTATGAATGCAAGAGTAAGATGAGAAACTACGCAAACGGTCGCGAACTAGTAATGATCAATAAGTGATCCTGAACTACTTACGTTCGAACATAACCCAACCATGTTCTCTTCTCGAACACGCCCAAAAAGAAACAGTCACGGTTACGCACGCGGTTGGTGTATTTTAATTGAGTTTAGTTCAAGTCCACTACAACCGGATATTAACAAATTCCCATCTGCCACATAACCGCGGGCACGGCTCTTGAAAGTTTAAACCCTACAGGGGTGTCCCAACTTAGCCCATGGAAAGCTCACGATCCGCGGAGACAATCCTCCATCTCGGGACCCTCCGATCAGACTCGGAATCCCGATGCACAAGACATTTCGACAATGGTAAAACAAAACCGCAAGACCACCCGGTGCGTCGAAGGCCCGATAGGAGCCGCGTGTATCTCGTTCTCAGGATAACACCGTCTATGCTAAGTGGACGATAGCCAAAGACCTCGATTTGCCCCGAGGTGGCACCACCGACTGCTAGGTAGGTGGACCAACACTCATGAGGAGCACTGGCCCGGGGGGTTGATTAAGAGACCTCGGGTGCCGGCGGGTCCCTATGCAAGTTTTAGTTGTTATTAGGCAAATGGTAAACCAATGTTGGGCCTTGCTGGAAGATTTTTATTCAAAGCGAACTGTCAAGAGGGGTCCATAAACCCTCATCGTGTTAGGGACGCAAAATCAAGGAACATAACACCGGTATGACAGAAACTAGGGCGGCAAGAGTGGAACGAAACACCAGGCAAAAGGCTGAGCCTTCCACCCTTTACCAAGTAAATAGATGCATGAATTAAATAAGAGATATTGTGATATCCCATGAAATCCATATCCCAACATGGAACAACCTGCAACTAGCAACACTATAAGAGGGGCTGAGCAAACCAGTAACATAGTCAACCAACGGTTTGCTAGGATGGTGAAAAAAAGGTTAGAGGCTGTTTAATGGCATATTGGGAGGCTTGATAAACAAGTGGTAGGTAGTGCGACATAGCGATAGCATCGAGACAACTAGCATAGCAAAGATAGTAGTGAGATCCAAGGTGACGGTCATCTTGCCTGAAATCCCGCTAGGAAGAAGACCGAGTCCATGAAGAAGACGAACGGGCATAGACGAACGAATCCTCGCGATCGCAACGAAACATGAACTATAGAGAAGAACCGCAACCGGAAAGAAGCAAACAACATGGCAAACACACAACACATAAACATGACATGGAAAAAGAACACATGCTACATGTATGAGGAACACGAATGCATACGTCAATGGGAAAGAAACGATGAAGAAAAGATGGATATGAGTAGAATCTTGGTAACGCAAGCATGCCTGGAAAGGTTGGAAGAATTCGGTTGAAATCGATATAAATATCATCGGAAACGGATGCACGGTTTGAAATTGACAAGCAAAACCCTATGCAATGCAATTCGTTGAAAACAACAACATGATAACTTGGATGCAAGGTTAAAAGATGCTACAACACAGCAACATGAAAAAGAATGGCATGGCATTGAAGTAAATGTCAAGCGCTACAAAACATGATTAGTGAGCTACTGCTAAAACTCACTAGAACATGTTTAAAACAGCATGGAAAAATGCAAATGATAACAATTTTACAGACTTGGCATAAATACTGGACATGGCATAAAACAGATTCAGTTAGCAAAGTTTAGGGCTAGTAAACTTTATGCTACAGGAACACATTATAGCAAACAAGAGCATATCATGTTAGTTCTAAATGCACTTAACAAAACCCCCTCACTGAACATGATCCAGAAACCTATATATTTGATGATAGCTTCAAAGCAAACATGGCAAGTTATGTTGATGGATTCAGACGTAGCAAAATAAACATGTAATGGAAGAAACAGATTCATGTAGGCATGTTTGCAAGCTTGTTTAACTCACTATAAAGCACATCATGGCATGAAAACAAAACTAGCAGTAAGATGGCATGTTTGTGCTCCTATTCATGTCATGAATTTGCTCATATGAAAATTACACAAATTGATATAAAAATGGCAAAATGGCATATGTTGTAAAATAACATGTTCACAAACTTACTCAGATGATGAAATGGATGGCACAGATGGATTCATTTGATTTTTCTAGCTCAAAAACACATATAATATGCATATGTTACTGTATGAAATATGCCCACAAATGCATTTGCAAAATACTGCCAGAAATGGAAATTAACAGAATTGGCAATATTCCAGATTTGGACCTGCCCGATTTGGAATTCCACACCTACCAGAAATGGAATTTTGTGAGGCTTAAAAACAAATACCCATCCTTTGGTTGACTGGTGGGACCCTGGGTCCACGGGGCAGGGGAATCAGGTGGCGCACGCGAGGTGTTCGACAGAACGCCCGACAACTAAACATAGCGGCGGCGGGCTCGCTGGAGTTGCCTCCGGTGGCCCATACGAGCGGCGGACAGGCGCATCGGGATCACAACGAGATCCCACACCCGGGTGTGCAAGCCACGACACCGAACGACGACGGAGGCGTCACCGGCGACGTGCTACAGAGGTGGAGACGGCGGAGACGAACGCGACATGGCGAAGGCCTAGGCGAGCTGCCGAGGGCACGGATCTACCCTAAGCGGAGCGAGGAGTGCGATGGGCACACGCGGCAGGTCTACGGTGGTCGGAGCACTCATCGGAGATGAGGTCCGACGGCGATAGGCTCGAGCGCGCGCGGCTAGCGTGACTAGAGCATGCAAAAGAGGGGGAGAAGGAGACGGGCAGGTGCGCGCACGTACCACAAGCACAACAGTGTACTTGGATGGCCGAGAGGTGGACGAGGACACCGGTGAAGACGATCGAACACCTGTGCTGCCGGAGACGAAGACGAAGATGGACTTGACGCGGCAGGGGCCCTCGGGCCTGTGTAGTCGACGTCGGGGAAGTAGACGACGTCGGGGATGAAGATAGGCACGGTTGTGAGGCGGAGACGGGCAGGGAGCACGCCAGCGACAAGGCCGTGCTCTCGGGTGCGCTGGGGACATGGCTGCGGGGCGGATTTGGTGGGGAGAGCTCACCTGGCGGCGGTGAAGGAGGAAGAGGGGAACCCTAGAAAGGCAGGGGACACGAAGAGGGGTTATGTAGGGGCGCGGGGGAGGCATGGTGCGCCCTTGTTCTGTTTCGAGTCCGCTCAACAGCTCAAAGCAGCCGCGTCGAGAGTGGCGGGGTAGCCTTCCACACCTGGCAACGCTCCTGACTCTGACTCAAGTCAAACTCGACAATTCAGGCGGCCGCGCTAAGGGCGGTAAGGTGGTTTGCCCGGCAGCAAGCACACACGGCAGGCCAATGGGGATCCGTCCCCAAGACGCCGCCCTGGGTTTACATACCGGCAAAGCCTACCCAGTTACGTAGGGCGAACATACAAGGAAAAATCGAACAGGAAAATAACATGCATGATACCAAAAGTGCTGCAGAGTTATATTACATCAAATTGTTGCTGCGGTTCTAACTAGAGATAGCAACTGTCTTGGTTGTGAACCTGCAGCGGCGATAAAGAATGGGATGCCTAATCCCGGCGCTGGCCCTCCACCCTCTGAATTCCGCCGACTCGGATGATGATGGGTTTGATGCGCTCCATGAGCGGCGCGAGGTCAGTACCCTCCAGCAAGCTCTCCAGCGCGGCGTCGAAGTCGAGGTCGGGGTACCAGTGCGCCACCTTGGTGAGAACCTTGGTCATGGCTCCCTGGCAAAACTTCCGGGACTCGTCGGCCAGTGAGGCAGCCCGATTGGCGTGGAGCCGCTCCAGAGCGCCGACGACCTTTTCAAAGAACATGGTCAGGCTGCAATTGGCGCTCACGCTCTGCTCCGGGACATACCTCACATCCGGCATCCCCATGATGGCCAGCTGCGCGGTGGCCTGGTTTGCGACGGTGGCGAGGCGATCGAGCCAATGGTTCTCGCCCGCCACGTGATCTCGAAGTTGAGGCCCTCGTTCTCCCGCAACTGCTTCTCAGCCTCCAGCTCCTTGGCCAGGGTCCCCTCTCGGGTCTTGGCCTCCTCCAGCACCTTCTCGAGACCCTCCAACTTCAGCTTGAGGTCCTTGATGGAGTTGTTGGCCTCGGAGAGCTCCCTAGCCTTGCTGATGACCGCGCCCTGCGCCTCTGTCAGGGCACTGTTGAGTGTGCCCTTCTCCTGGGACAGCTTCAGGGCCTGCTCCTTCAGCCTGTCGCGCTCCACCTCCAGCTCCTCCACCTTGCTGGCGTAGACCTGGGGTTGGGCGTTGAGTGCCTCTTTGTGTCTCTGCTCCAGCTCACTGGTCCGCTGCAAGACAAGCTTCTCCACCTCTGCTTCCTTGTCGCGAAGCATGTCGGCAAGCTTTCCCTCGCGCGCAGTGAGGTCCTCCTTCTGGGAGTTCAGCGTGGCCTCGTGCTGGGTCCGGGCAGCTTCGGCGGCCGCGGCCAAGTTCCTCGCCGTCTCTTGAGCTTTCTCGACATCAGCGAGCTTCATGGTGAGCTCCACGTCGCGCTTGGCCAGCTCGCCCTGAGCGGCCTTGAGCTCCTTGTGGGCCTCGCAGAACCAGTCTTGCGTCTCGGCAACGCGCTCCTGGAGGTACGCCTCCGCCTTCTCCACCACCGCCGTCCCGGACTTGGCTTTGTCCAGGCGGGCGCGGTGGAGCGCCTGGAGCTTCCAGAAGCTGGCGCCCATGGCGTGGAGTCGCCGCTCTTCCTGCGAACCGTCGCCGCCAATGATTGGCTTGTCGACGACTTCGAGCCCGGCAGCGGCGAACACTTCGTCGTCGAACATCTCCCCCTCTGCGGGTGTCCTGGTGCTCGACGCGCCTGGAAGGTGGACGAACAAGTTGTCGCTCACCGTCAGGTACTTGCCGGAGCCGGAAGCAGCAGAAGAGGAAGGCTGGTCGGCAGCCACCACCTCCTCCTCCTCCTCGGCGGCGGCCCGCCGGCCCCTTCGGCAAGCCCCTTGCCGGCCTCCCCGGCAGGCCCCTTGCTGTCCTCCTCGGCAACGCCCCTGAAGGCCTCCTCGGCGGCGATCTTCTCGGCGTCCGCCTCGGCAGCCTTGGCGACGCCCTCGATGACGGCGTCCACGTCCTCTAGGTTCACCGAGGAGGAGTCTGGACGGCGAAAAAGGAGGTGAGGCAAGGCCGGGACCAAGGGCCAGAAGGAAAAAAGAAGCAAGGATGAACGACGAAACGATTTACCTGTGCTAGTACCCGGCTGGGAAACGGAAGTCCCCTCCCCGCCAACATTCGGCGTCGAGGCAAAGCCGCCGGCGCCCAAGTCCTCCTCCTCCTCCTCCATGTGCGTGGGCCCGGTGCCAGGCGCCCTCGCCGGGGACGCTCCTCGGGGCGGCGTGGTCGACGGGGGCGGTGTGTTGGGAGTAGCCCTCTGTGGCTCCTCCTGCTGCTACTCTCCTCCTGCATACCTGGCAAGGTCAGCGCCAAAAGTGTCGTGCCCCACACGCATGTCGACAGGGGGAAGAGTGATGAACTTATGCTGGGGGCTATGCCGGGGGCTGCTGTCCGGGTGGCTCAACACCACCAATGGCGCCCCCGAAGTGCCAACTGGGGGCTGGACACCCACCGAGACCTTGGCCCTGTTCACCCTCTGGGCCAGCGTCTCCACGTCCCTGCAAACATGAAGACAAGTTACGACGAGCAATGAAGATTGAGGAGGCAGAGATAACGGAAAAGAACCAGATACTTACTCATTGTCCGCCTCCTCCTCTGTTGTTTTCCTCTTCCTCCTCGGGCTGAGGGATCCATAATCAAAAGTGACCCCTGTGTTGACGTCCGCCGGAGGAGGAGAAGGAGGTGGAGTCCGGACATGCGTAGACAGAGAAGGGACGACCGTCTTCTTCTTCACCGTGACCTTCGCGGGCTTCTTCGCCGCCGCGGCCCTTGTGTGGCGCCCGGACCCCTCCAAGGTCAGTTGTGACCGCGCAGCCCTGCCAGGCCGGACCGGCTCGCTGGAACTGCCTCGCCGCAGGACTCGCCCTCTCCCCATAGCCGGCGTCGGGCCTGTGGTCTCGACCTCCTCCTCCGACGACTCGCCGGTCACATCTTCGACCAGAGGAGCCTCAATGCCGGCGCTGCTGGCTCCCCCGGCGGCCGCCGCCCACCGGGCGAGCTCCTCCTCCTCCGCGGCCGTCGCGGCCTTGTCCTCCACACCGCCGGCGCTTCTAGCCTCCCTGGCAAGTTGTGCCTCCTTCGCCCTGGTGGCGATGTAGTCCAGCTCCGCCTGGGTGGTGTCCTGGACAAGCGGCCGCTTGGCGTCGGTGTTGACATACCCCTCATGCAGGGTGTCAAAGAACTGATGCACTTCGGCGTCCTCCGGCTCCTTCCAGCTCGGGTCGAGGCCATGCGCGTTGCAGTCCAGCATCATGGCAATGATCTCGGACCGACGCGAGTTGTTGCACAACGAGACCACCCCCGTCGGCAGCTTGAACAGAGGCCCCTTGAGGACCTTGCCGGCTTTCGCGGCGGCCCTCGCGACCTTGCCGTCGCGGCCCATGTTGAGCTGGAAGATCCGCAGGCAGAAATGGGCGTGTCCCATCAATGTGAAGTTGTGGTCGAGGCCAGGGCGGAGTCGCATGATGTCGGCGGGGTTCGTGAAGAGCCAGGCTGTCCTCCCTTTGTTATGCAGAGGAGCGATACTACTAGAAAAAGGGCTATAGATGGAATTGACATTAATGGCGCACCAGACATGTGGTGCGCCATTACTATATACTAATGGCGCACCATGTGTTGGTACGCCATTAGTGTCCAAATACTAATGGCGCACCACAACCGCGGGTGCGCCATTAGTAAAAAAAATTAGAACCATTTCAAAACTACTAATGGCGCACTGTGGGAGTGGTGCGCCATTACTAGTTCAACTAGTAACTAGTAATGGCGCACCACTCCCACGGTGCGCCATTAGTAAAAAAAACTTTTTTTTAATTTTTTTTTATTTTTTTTCAAAACTACTAATGACGCACCGTGGCATGGTGCGCCATTACTAGTTGAACTAGTAATGGCGCACCATGCCACGGTGCGCCATTAGTAACTTGGCCACCACTTCCACCGAATGCACCCCCCCCAAGTGGATCGCCTTTTCAGTTTTAAAAAAAATAAAAGAAAATGATGAAAATGTCAAAAAAATAAAAGAAAATAAGTTTCCCATGTGATATGTGGTCTAGTTGTTGGGAAAATTTGCAAATATGAATTTCGACTTCATTTGCAAAATCTCTCGAGAATTTGTAAAAATGGGCATAACTTTTGCATACTAACTCGGATGAAAAAGTTTTTTATATGAAAAATCATCTACTTGAAAAGTTACAAACAAAAGTATTACGGGGCTTATTGGGAACCCCGTTAAACATTTTTAAAATCCTCAAAAACCTAACAGAAAAAAAGATACGGGGCTTTTAAGATTTGGAGAGGCAAAAAAATTCAAAAAAATTCAAACTTACTAATGGCGCACCTGCCCATGGTGCGCCATTAGTATCTTCCCGCCTTCAAAATTCAAAATAAGTCAACAAAATAAAAAAAAGTTACTAATGGCGCACCTGTCCATGGTGCGCCATTAGTATCTTCCCGCCTTCAAAATTCAAAATTAGTCAAAAAAATAAAAATAAAAAATTACTAATGGCGCACCTGCCCATGGTGCGCCATTAGTATCTTCCCGCCTTCCAATTTCAAAATAAATAAAAAAATAAAAAAAAGTTAGTAATGGCGCACCTTCCCACGGTGCGCCATTACTATGTCGTATATATGGCTGGGCGCACCTCCTCCACTCCACACCTCTCCTCCATTCCATCTCCTCCTCTCCTCTCCTCCACTCCATCTCCTCCTCTCCTCCACTCCATCTTCCCTTCTCTCCTGCATCATACTACCCTCCTCCTCTCCGGCGACCTCCTCCTCCTCTCCGGCGACCTCCTTCTCCTCTCCGGCGACCTCCTCCTCCTCCTCTCCAGTGACCTCCTCCTCTCCGGCGACCTCCTCCTCTCCGGCGACCTCCTCCTCCTCTCCGGCGACCTCCTCCTCTCCGGGAACCTCCTCCTCCCTCCTCTCCTCCCCTCCCCTCACGGTTTCTCCTCCCTCCTCTCCGGTGAGCTCCTACTCCCTCCTCTTCGGCGAACTCCTCTCCGACAAAAGAACACGGCAAAAGAACATACAAGATCCAAAAACAGGAACAAAATTTGAAATAATATCATGCCAAAAAACGAGCAAAAAAAACTAGCAAAAAATGGGCAAAAAAATCACGATCCAGATCCAAATTCAAAATTCAAAAATAGCAATGGCGCACGGTGGGGGTTAGACGGTGCGCCACTACTATTTTCCCGCCTTCAAAATTCAAAAATACTAATGGCGCACCGTGGCCTATACTAATGGCGCACCGGTGGCCTATACTAATGTTGCACCGTGGCCTATACTAATGGCGCACCAGTGGTGTGCCATTAGTAAAAATTACTAATGGCGTGCTAGTAATGGCGCACCAGTGATGCGCCATTAGTAGGCAAAGCTGGTGCGCCATTAGTAGGCCTTTTCCTAGTAGGCAAAACCGGCGACGGATGAAGTCCGCCCTGATCATCTCAAGGGTGAGCCCGGCCTGGGTAAGCCGGAGAATCCTGGTGGTGGCAACCGTGAGCTTTCCGTCGTCGGCATCGACATCGCTCCAATCGCTTCCGTGAACCGGCGGCGCCCGGCGAACTCTGCAGAACGCCGGCGGGTCCTTCTATTCGATCCAGCACCACCGGCCCTGCCATTCCTCCCACCTCTCCTTCATGGCACCGTCCGGGTACGCTCCCTTGGATTTTGGGATCCAGGTGGTGCACCCCGAGATGGCACCTCCCGTCTGGATCCGAGGGAAGAAGTAATGGCGGAAGAGCGCCGTGTTGGGGTGCACCCCGGCAAAGCCTTCGCAGAGGTGCGCGAAAAGGGCCATGCACGCCACCGCATTCAGAGTAAAATTCAGGAGGTGAAAGCCGAAGGTGTGCATGATGTCGCTGAAGAAGTCGGAGAAGGGAGGACAGAGCCCACAAGAAAAATAATCAACAAAGAAGGGGTACCGATTTGGGGTAGCCTCGATGCAGTCGGCGGGGATGACACGCGTGGCCGGATGCCTCGAATTCCCCCCCCCCCCCGTCTTCACACCCCATAAGGGCCTAAAGGAGTCTCGAAGCTCGAGCTCGTCGACTGTCGAGGGGAAGAAGGCGGACTGTGTCCGCTGCACCGCCAGCGCACTTTCCGGCGGCTCCGCGGCTCCGGCGTCCTTAGCCACTCCCTTGCCCTTGGTGGATTTTGGCGCCATGACGACTGGGGGAGGAGGGCAAGACCGAGGGCGGCGGGGTCACAACGGCGGCAAGCAGGAATGAAGCTTGAAGAAGAAGAGGGGGGCAGGCGGAGGTCTCCGAGATTGGGGTTGCGTGGAGGGTAAACGGAACAGTGCGCCCGCGGTTATCCCTTTTTATGGGGAAGTCGCGGGGCGCGCTGCCCATTTACTACGATGTGACGCATGCGTGTGGAAACCGCCCCACGATGTCGCCCACGTCACGCACGCCCCTCCACACCGCGCCGCGCGCGCGGGTCATGGGAAGCGGAGCGCGCGAAGAGTCTTACCATGGTAAAAACCGCCCCACCTGCATGCGCACCGTTTTGGGCCTGGCCCAACAACGTGCCGCGCTTATGTGTGGCCCAGGCCCGGGGGCTCCTGTTGGTGTACAAAAAGAGGGGCACACTTTTGTACCCCTTTACCTGTGCACAGGCAGTCAGAGTCAAGCCCACGACCACACCAAGCAGAACAGGGGTGGTGAGCCAAGGTAAGACCGAAGCCCAAGACAATCAAAGCAACGCCAAGGCCAAGACCACAAAGAGCAAAGGGACGAAGTAGGTTCCCTACACTAGGCCCTTCCCGGGCGGCCTGAGCGGCCCCGGCAAAACCCTTGCCAGGACAGCTCGCCCCACACCAATAGAGCGAGCCACCCTTGATCCCACGGCCCCCAACGCCGTCATCAACATGGGGCCAGGGCTCGGGAAGGCACCTCTGTGGTGGCACGCAGATCTTTGCTGCCGGGCCACCCGGCAAGGCCCTCACCAAGGACGCCAGCGGGGCCACCGCCAAATCCGCGCCGAACAAGCTTCCACCACCGTTCACATGTAGCTGCCAGCCCAACCAGCTGGGCAGGCACCTGCGTGGCAACATGCAGCTCCCAGGCCAACTCATCGAGCGCCTGCGTGGCGGCATGCAAATCTTCATGAAGGCTCCGCCACCGCACCACCTCAGCTGCCTGGCTGCCTACATGGCACCACGCACCTCACTGGCCAAGGCGCGTGTCAAGGCGAGGAGGAGCGGCGACGGAAGGGACGAGCCTCGCCCCCGTCCCCAATAAAGCAAGGGGACACCTAAGCTACGCATTAAATGAGTCTTGTCCTGTAATACGAGCGATAAGCTCGGGGCACTGTACGCCTTTCCACCTCCTGTGTGTCACTGTGGCAGCCCCTTTCAACTATAAAAGGAGGCCCATGGCATACTGGAGGGGGATTCGGCTCTTTCGAACCACTCACTGACCACAACTAGTTCGAGAGCTCAAGAACTCTCAGAAATACACCCACCAAAGCAGGACTAGGGTTTTACGCATCCTCGCGGCCCGAACCTGGGTAAAGAATCCTTGTGCTATCTACTAGCCCTGCTCTCCTCGCAACCCTGTGCCCCGGCAACCGTAGTAGGGATTCTTGTGATCCCACAGGTGTCGTTCCACACCGACATGTAGCATAGCAAAGTGAGAGGATGAAAGAAAACAACAAGGATGGCACAAGCAATATAACCAATGATGGACATGATGCAAGAAGCAAAATATGACAATGGCACTCATCATGAACATGGCAACAAACAATTGAGACACACAACATCGACGAAATAAATGGAAGGTAACTAGAGCATCGGTCTCGTGATGTTACAACTCTCCTCCACTAACATAAGATCTCGTCCCGAGATCTTAGGAACGAGATGAAAGAAGATAAGAGGAAGAGGTAAAACAGGAGTGCAAGGGAGAAGATGAACAAGATCGAGAGCACTCGGGTAGGAAAGAGGAACAACGATTATGACGAGAATCAAAGACTTAATGAGTAAGATAGACTCTGAAACCACTCCGGTTAGAACAAGATAGAAAAGAAATAATAACGAAGGAATTGGGTTAGCATCCCGGTTGAACATGGAATGTATAGAACATGAACTTGACAAGATGGAATGATACTTGACGAGAGGAACAACACAATGCCTCTGGAAGAATTGAAAGAGTTGAATGAAAAGAACGAAGAAGAAAAATGACATCTTCTACCAAAATTGAGTTTGAAAAGCATCCTTACGAAGGATTGCATGGAGTTGTTGGAAATTCAACAACGAAAAGAATAAGCTTGTTGTGGACTTATTGAAAACATCTCCCAAATTTTGGGGTGAAATTTTTGCCACAAAGAAAAGCTAGAATAGCTTAGAAGAACGAAGAAAATCAAAACTCCACTTCAAAAGAATATGGAGAATTAATTGCACCCCGAGAAGCAAGAAGAGAATACTTGAGCTTCGCCTACAAGAATCTTGAAGAACACTTGAGGAATGAATTAAATCATGATGAACCACCATGAAGAACTCCGGTAACAAAAAGGATGATGAGATAGAAATGAAGGATGAAAAGAATAAGATTAAAGCCTTGCAATGATTTAGATGGGGGTTCTGATGAGATGCCCAAGGAAACTTTGAACTCCGGAAAAGAAAAGATGAAAACACTTGGGATTAGAGTTTATTCATCATGAACAAATTCCGAAGGAAGGGATTACTCAACTTGATGAAAGAAGAATAAGAATTATGTTATGATTATCCTTCATCAACTAAATTGATGAGAAGCAATGGATTTGCATACTAGTTATTCTTGTTGAAGGAGATTATGGGGAGATATAGCGCAAAATTTGAGAAATTCTTCATGAACCACCGTTAGGATTGGAAAGAACGAATGAATTGATACGATGATAAGGAATAGGAATGTTAAATGAACCACCGTAAGAATTGAAACGGATGATGAAAAGAGAATGGCTCTCCGAGAAGCATTAGAGACACGAATATACTTGAAGGAATTTAGATGCAAGAGAACGAAGAGGTCACCAGCTGACTAAAGATTACTTGAACGATGCACCAGTAAGAATACGACGACGAACGAAGAGGCAGGAATTGAGAAGAACTTCAAAAATGAAGTTGAAAGATAAGAATGAAGAAATCTTTGAAATGCTGGCCTTCGGATGATCGATAAAGGAAAGCAACTTCTAAAATGCGTCATATGGGTTTGAAAGGAATTCTCATAATCAAAAACTATTATGAGGATGGCATGAAGTTAGAACCACGAATCTTCAGGACAATGGAGCAAGATTTAAGAAAAACTCTTCTTTAGTCATCAAAGCTGAGAATGACGATGGCAGCCACCAAGACCTGCTGAGACACTCCTGAAGAATGAAAAGAGGAAAAAAAGATGAAAAAGATTTGAAAGCGATATCGAAGACGGCATCTGACTGATGGAATTCATTCTGACGTCAAACTTTGAAATATTATGAAAATAACTCCAGAAAAGTTAGAAGAGCCAGGGAAGATCAGGGGCAAAGACCTGTGGGTTAGGGCCCATTGAAAAGAAAACACCATTGGAAAAGATTGTTGGAGAGAGAGATGATGCACCAGAACAATTGAAGAGTTGACTGAGGTGACAACCTCGAATTAATTTGAAGGCGGACATGGATCTTCTGAGATGTATTGAGCACTCTGGAAGGATAAACTGGCGAGAGGCGAACGAGCAAGGGGAAACACTTGAGTCGAGGTAAGTAATATGATCAACAACGAAATACTTGAATGGGATCCACCGGAAAGAAAACGAGACGAACAATGATAAATAGACAAGAATTCACCAGTTGAGACAAGCGAGGAAAGACTAAAAAGGATCCGAACTAATAAAATTGATGCTCGAATAGAGGCGCAGACTCCGGGAAGAAAAAGGGATGGTAGGGCGGGTAAAACAAAGGCAACTTGGAACGGGGAACTGACGAATAACTAATAACCCACAAGTATAGGGGATCGCAAACGTTTTCGAGGGTAGAGTATTCAGCCCAAATTTATAGATTCGACACAAGGGGAGCCAAAGAATATTTGAAGGTATTAGCAGCTGAGTTGTCAATTCAACCACACCTGGAGATTAATTATCTGCAGCAAAGTGATGAGTAGCAAAGTAGTTTGATAGTTTTGATAGTAGTGACAGCAGGAATAGTAACAGTAACAGTGATAGCAGTAATTTTGTAGCAAGTGTAACCATGATGATAGCAGTAGTAACTTAGCAGAAACTATATAGGATAAATTTGTAGGCATTAGATCGGTGACTTGTTGGATGATATTCATCATGTGACAGTTGTAACCTAGGGAGATACGGCACTAGCTCCAGTTCATCGATATAATGTAGGCATGTATTCCGTAAATAGTCATACGTGCTTTATTAAAAGAACTTGCATGACATCTTTTGTCCTACCCTCCCGTGGCAGCGGGGTCCATATTGGAAACTAAGGGATATTAAGGCCTCCTTTTAATAGAGAACTGGAACAAAGCATTAACACATAGTGAATACATGAACTCCTCAAACTACGGTCATCACAGAGAGTGGGACCGGTTGTTGTCACTCCGGGGTTGTCGGATCATAACCGTAGTAGGTGACTATAACTTGCAAGATCGGATCTAAAACATGGATATAATGATGAATTCATAAACGGTTCAGATCTGAGTTCATGGCACCCGGGCCCAAAGTGACAAGCATTAAGCATAGCAAAGTCATAGCAACATCAATCTAAGAACATAGTGGATACTAGGGATCATGCCCTAACAAAACTAACTCGATTACATGATGAATCTCATCCAACTCCTCACCGACCAGCGAGCCTACGAAGGAATTACTCACTCCCGGTGGGGAGCATCATGGAATTGGCGATGGAGATTGGTTGGTGATGACGAAGAATGAAGATCCCCCTCTCCGGAGCCCCAAACGGACTCTAGATCTGCCCTCCTGAGGAAGAATAGGGCTTGGCAGCGGCTCCGTCTCGTGGATCGCTATAATTCTTTCTCCCTGATTTTTTCTGGAAATATGTGATTTTATAGTATCAGGGGGGTCGTCCGCGGGGCCACCAGGTGGGTACAACCCACTTGGGTGCGCTAGGAAAGGGGGCGCGCCCTGGTGGGTTGTTCCCACCCAGGGGCCCCTCTCTGGTGGGTCTTGGCTCCAGAAATTTTTGTTATTGGTATAAAAAATCCTCGCAAAGTTTCGTTCCATTCCGGGAATTTTCATTTCTTCACAAAAACAACACCATGGTAGTTCTGCTGAAAACAGCGTCAGTCCGGGGTTAGTTTCATCCAAATCATGCAAATTAGAGTCCAAAACAAGAGGAAAGTGTGAGAAAAAGCAGATACGTTGGAGACGTATCAATAACTTGAAGAGAAAAGCACCGATTGAAATAATTGAGGAAAGAAAGCAAAGGCTTCGCACGAGTAGGGTGGATACTCGATTACAGATTCCAGCTCCGAGAAGAAAAAAAGGGTGGGTGGGTGGGAAAAAGAAGGACAACTTTGGACGCCATTGTCTATCTTCGAACGGGGAAACAACATCGTTGAGAAAGAACTAAGGATTGATCTCGCCAAAAACAAAGAGGTTCGAATCAACTCGAAGAGAAGTGCACCGGATGAAAAGAGCTGACATCGCAACGAACGAAAACTAACTGTGTGATCCTAAAAAAATTGAAGGGGAAAAGGAGTAATTCAAAACACCTACGTCAAGATTCCTTACCAAAGCGACGAAGACGCTGAGGAATAAAAAGAATTCCTACTCTCCGATATAACAAGACTACGAAAAACTTTTCTTCTAGACTCGACAACGGCCAACTACTATCAATCAAGGGGGCTCCTATCGTCGGTCGAGGCTCTGATACCAACTTGTCACGCCCAATATGCGACCCTATCCGAGATGAACTCAAAGGTCCCACCAAGGATAGAGCCGCATATTGAAACGATTTGCAAGGTGGATACCATTACATCGTACCATTACATACTAGCTGGGGATACATACAAAGGCATACAAATGCCACAAGAATACATTAAACATCATACATGAGAACAACATCCGACTAGGGATGAAACACAAACAGAAAATCAAACGACATCCACCCTGCTAGCCTAGGCTGCCGACCAGGAACCTATCCCAAGACCGATGGAGAAGAAGAACTCCAAAATAAGTAAACATCGTTCTCACATCATGATCATCACATAACTTGTACCTGCAACTGTTGTTGTAGTAACTTGTGAGCCACGAGGACTCAGCAATCCCATTACCATAGGTATCAAGACTAGCAAAGCTTAATGTGTATTGAAAGGATAAGTGGTGGGGTTACAACAAGCGGCTAAGCATTGTACGGTGGCTAGCTTAGGAATACAAGAGTAAGATGAGAAACTATGCAAACGGTCGCAAACTAGTAATGATCGATAAGTGATCCTGAACTACTTACGTTCAAACATAACCCAACCGTGTTCTCTTCTCGAAAGCACCCGAAAAGAGACAGTCACGGTTACGCACGCGGTTGGTGTATTTTAATTGAGTTCAGTTCAAGTCCACTACAACCGGATATTAACAAATTCCCATCTTCCACATAAACGCAGGCACGGCCCTCGAAAGTTTAAACCCTATAGGGGTATCCCAGCTTAGCCCATGACAAGCTCACGATCCGCGGAGACAATCCTCCATCTCGGGACCCTCCGATCAGACTCGGAATCCCGGTGCACAAGACATTTCGACAATGGTAAAACAAAACCAGCAAGACCACCCGGTGTGTCGATACCCCGATAGGAGCCGCGCGTATCTCATTCTCAGGACAACACTGTCTATGCTAAGTGGACGATAGCCAAATACCTCTAGTTTCCCCGAGGTGGCACCACCGACTGCTAGGTAGGTGGACCAACACTCATGAGGAGCACTGGCCCGGGGGGTTGATTAAGAGACCTCGTGTGCCGGCGGGGCAGTCAGGACCCCGATTCCAAGTCACATCAACCCAGTCGGTAACACCTCATATCACTTTGCGGCCTCACGCACGGTAATCCCACGGGTGTCGCCTTACCATGGCCCGGGACCGTTTGCGCCTTTTGGCTCACGTATATGATACTGTCGCTAGCATCCATATGACAGAGAACCCGGGCCGACATGGCTAGTCGTGAACCCAAAGCGGCACTAACCCATGGGGACAGGCATACATGAATCACATCGAGCATGTCGGTCATCAACGTGTGAATCTGGGCTATAGCACTGGGCTAACAGGACTCCGGTAACCCGGGCTGTAGCTGGCTAGGCATGGCTCCGGATGTCACCGCGTGACATTTCCCCGAAGGGATAGACACAGGAACGAAGTGAAACACATGTCGTCCAGTCAAGTGTCCATAGCAGTAGTGCTGGGCTAGCAGGACTCCGGTGAACCGGGCTGTAGCGGACTACTATCGCTCAGGAAGCACTAGACTACATTTCCCCATATGAGAGGCTGCCAAGGATAAACAACTAGATTGTCGGATCCCACTCATACCAAGCATTTCAAACATACACACAATATGCCCGATATGAGTACATACAACATGGCATCACAACAAAACTCTACAACTCAAAGTACTTTATTTAAAAGGCTCCGAGGAGCCATACATAACATATTCATACAGGTAGGGGTCACACGACTCGACACTCAAGTCATACAATCATACAAGCACATGCGGAAGCATCTTAGTCTGAGTACAGACACTAGAAAGGGAAAAGGCTTGAGGAAGCCTATTTGTCTACAGCGGGCCCTTCCAAGGCTTGGACCACCACCTGGGTGGCTAGTCACTTGTCAACGTTGAGGTCTACATAGAACCCATCGGAGGGGGCGGTGTTGTCGTCTGAAAACATTAATTAGAGCAACATGAGTACGGAGGTACTCAGCAAGTCTTACAACAGAATCCTACTATACATGCACATTCTCAAGAAGGTAGTGGAGTTATTGCAGCAAGCCAGCTTTGACTCATGGCTAAGCTATCCTACGATAGACAGAACTTGTAAAGCATTTGTCGCACACGAGTCCACTAATCACCAACACAATACTCCACCGTGGATCCTCTCTCTTCAACCTACGAGAGGGCCATCCGCGGTACTCACACTTATCTTGAGGCTTTTAGTAGTATCCATTTACTTGTCTACGAACTGCATAGGTGACCAAGTAGTCTTTTACCGCGGACGCGGCTATTCAAATAGTTTTATACCCTGTAAGGGTGTACTTCTTCACACACGCTCTCACCACTTATCGCCGCTACACGACGTGTACTCGGCAACCTTCAAGCGGAAGCCCAGCGAGGGTGTCGGCCACGACCTGACTAAACACACGAGTGCCTAGTCCAGGTTTATCGCCTATTCGGGTTCCATCCGCACGGAGTTCGGCCGAGGTTTCCACTAACGGCCCCGAACGATGTGCGCAGGGTTCCCGAGACACCAAACGGGTGAATCAGTACACCGGGCCACGTGCCTACCGCAACACAGCCCACCCCTAAGGTCAGCGCTGCGTGCGGCCCCCAGCATGCTACAAACACCAGAAACTACTTTGCAACTCCCGGACAGAGGACAAGAGTGGTTAATAAGTCGAGAGGGTCAATTAAGGATTCCAATGTGTGGTAGTAGCTGAATCTTCAATCACACACACAGATCTCAGTTCTTAGGGACGACCTCAATGAAACAACCCACCATGTACTCCTACATGGCCTCTCATCGATTCCTTACCAAATCATATTCAACACTTCACTCTCATTACCGACACAACCTTTCACTCTAGTTCATCATCCCGATGAGCCAGACCTGACACAACTCTAAGTATAGCAAGCATAGCATGGTAGGAAACACAAACATGGCTCAATCAACTCCTACACATGCTAGTGGGTTTCATCTAGTTACTGTGGCAATGACAGGTCATGCAAAGGAAGTGGGTTTAGCTACCGCAACACACACAGCAGTTTGAATCGCGTTGTCTTAATGCAGTAAACAAGAGCAGAAGCGAAACATGGGTTTGTATCAGAATGATCAATGGGTTGCTTGCCTGATGTAGTGGTAGTAGGGTACTGCCCTTCAGTCGGATATTCGGGGTTATCCTCGGAGGCAGAACCTACCACGAAAGACACACCGAACATAATCAACACATGACGATATGCAACAATATGATGCATGCTATGACATGGCAATATGAATGTGTCTTGGCCTAATGCAAGCTAGAACAGAAAGGAATGAACTCATTTGAATCAAAGATTGAAATGTTAGTTCATTTAACATAGCCATATTAGTGCATTATCTTATTTTGCTTAAACAGCAAGGTTAACTTGTTTTGTCATGCATGAAAAAACCATTACCAATGGATAAATTGAATTTTTTTAATCAAAATTCATATATAAATCTTTGCATTTGGAGTTACAGATTAATTTCTATGAATTTTTGAAGTTTGCAACAAATTCTGGAATTTTCTATACAAAAATAAATCCAGAAATTTGTTATTGCGTCAGCAGTGCGTCAGGGTGACGTCAGTGGTCAAAGGGGACGTCCAGGTCAACCTGACGAGTGGGTCCCGCGTGTCAGTAGTTATTTAAACTAACTAAATTTAGTTAGAACTAATCTGAGTTAATTAGCAGAGGGGGCCCCACTTGTCATAGACTCAGGGGAGTCAACCTCGGCCCACCCAGTCAAAGTCAAAGGTCAAACCCACCGGCGTTTAGCTGCCGGCGAGGCCAGACGCAGCGGTGAGAGTGCATTAGCGCGTTCCGGTGACCAAATGAGCGACGGAGGGCATCTACGCGTAGCTGAGAGCAAGCTGCAGCGTTTGGTGGTGGTGGTTGAGCTCGGGTGGCCGGAAACGTCGCCGGCGACGAGCTTGGTGGTCGCCGGAGTCGGGTGAATATGAACCCGAGGCTACATGGCACGACAAGGTACGTGGTGAGGTGCGTTGGACTCCCACGATGCGGTGAGTGTGTTGGACATGGTGGTGAGGCCTGTGGTTGGCCGGAGACACGTCGGCGACGAGCTCGGCGGTGGCGCGTGCGGTGAATCTCCATGGGGTTGCTGCGGTGCTCGAGAGAGAAAACGAGAAGGGGAGGAGATAGCTGAGCTCACGGCGGTCACGACGGTGCAGACGACGCGGTCGGGGACGAACTGGAGCGGCGGTGACGGCAAAAGGGATCTCCGGCAGTGGCGGAGTCGGGCAAGGTCGGTGCAGAGGCTTCGGGGCAAGCGAGCGCTCGGGGCTCGGCTTGCTCGAAGGAGAGGAGGGCGGCGGAGCTTCTGGACACGGTGGCACAGCGCAGGGACGACGGAGAGCGCGACTACGGCGGCGGTGCGGGAGAGCGAGGGAGAGGAGCTGGGGAGGAAAGGGCGTGTCTCCGAGCTCGGGGGAGGAGTGGGTGACCGACCCAGGGAGGCAGAATGGCGAGGGGAGGAAGCGGGGCGGTGGGCAGCTGCGTGGCGCGCGCTGGTGCCAGCGTCGAGCACCTGGCTGCCTGCCTGGCCGAGCCAAGCAGCTCGCTGGAGCGGTGGCTGGGCTGGGCCGGCAGGTGGGCTTGCCAGGTGGGCGCCAGGTAAGCCTCTGCTTTGCTTTGTTTTTTTCCTTTTTCTATTTTCTGTAAGTTTGTGGATTTATTAAAAATAGTTAGGCACTTCTAAAAATCCTGAAAATAATCAGAGGCTCTGTTTAGAAAATCTCCAATAGCCCACACTTATTTTCAGAATTATTTGAGCATTCAAAATATTTACTAGCATTTAAATTCCCAAATGCAATTTACGTATGATTTAATTCAATGACCTTCTGTTGACAAAGAAAATTGTGCACCAATTTTGCCAAAGGTTCTAACCCAAGATAAAGAGGGTGAACTTTTTAGAAGGGCATTTAAGGTTCATTGAAAATATTTTTAGTAAACCTTAGTTGAATTCAGAGGGGTTCTGGGGGTTCTGTCTTCCCCAATTCAAATTTCTGATGAAAGGTAGACATGATGCAACACTCTAATGCATGGACTAGCTTGGATGTGACAACCCACCCCCACTCAAAAGAATCTCATCCAGAGATTTAGGGTCCGTCGGGAAGAAGGTGGGGTACTCAAGCCGAAGACGATCCTCCCTTTCCCAAATAGCTTCTTGCTCGGAATGGTGTGACCATTGAACCTTGAGAAACTTGATATTCTGGCGTCGAGTGGTACGCTCGGCTTGATCAAGGATACGAACGGGATATTCTCGATATGTGAGATTATCTTGGAGATCAAGCGTTTCGTGGTCCACTCCATGGATATGATCCGAGAAGCAACGCCTGAGTTGAGAAACATGGAAGACATCATGAACTCTGGAAAGATGCGGAGGTAGTTCCAACTAGTAGGCAACTTTTCCCCGTTTGGCAAGAATGCGAAAGGGTCCAATGTAACGAGGAGCCAATTTGCCTTTGATACCGAATCGGTGGGTTCCCTTCAAAGGAGTAACCCGAAGGTAAGCCTTCTCGCCAACTTCATAAGACATAGGCTTATTCTTGCGGTCATATTGGCTCTTTTGACGAGATTGGGCTGTTTTCAATTTCTCATGAATAATGCGAACCTGCTCTTCTGCTTCCTGGATCATATCCGGGCCAAAGAGTTGTCTTTCCCCGGTTTCTGACTAGTTAAGAGGCGTTCGACATTTTCGTCCATAGAGAACTTCGAAAGGAGCTTTGCTCAAGCTAGCTTGATAACTATTGTTATAAGCGAACTCGGTGAATGGAAGGCACTTCTCCCAATTCATACCAAAAGCGATGATAGAAGCTCGAAGCATATCCTCCAGAATTTGATTGACTCGTTCTACTTGACCACTTGATTGAGGATGGAAGGCGGTGCTAAAGGAGAGATGAGTTACCATAGCATTTTGGAAACTTTCCCAAAATCGAGAGGCGAAGAGACTTCCATGGTCTGAGTTAATCTCCAATGGAACACCATGAAGAGACACTATTTGGGAGATGTACAATTCAGCTAGCTGGCTAGCGGTTATACTCTCACGAACGGGTAGGAAGTGGGCTACTTTGGAAAGATGATCGACAACAACGAAGATAGCATTATTCCCTCTCTTGGTCCTGGGAAACCCGGTGATGAAATCCATACCGATTTTATCCCATTTCCATTCAGGAATGGCCAAAGGTTGAAGGGTGCCAGCAGGCCGTTGATGTTCTGCTTTAACTCGACGACATACGTCGCAATTAGCAATGTATTGAGCGATTTCTCTCTTCACCCTAGTCCACCAAAACCTCTGGCGTAGGTCTTGATACATTTTAGTACTACCGGGATGAATGGTGAGAGGAGAATCATGAGCTTCCTTAAGGATCAATTGCCGTAGCTGTTGTTTCTTGGGAACCACCAAACGGTTCTCGAAGAAGACAACACCTCGCTCATCTATGGAGAAACACTTAGCAGCTCCGCTAGAAATGTTCTCCTTGATCCGAGATATTCCTCTATCATACCGCTGAGCGGTTATGATTTGATCCGTAAGGTTGGTTTTCGCCACCAGGGTGGAAAGGAATCCTCGAGGAACAATGTGAAGGTTAAGCTTACGAAATTCCTCGTGGAGAAGTGGTTGACTTTGTTGTAACATCAGCTTGTTACAATAAGATTTACGACTTAGTGCATCAGCCATGACATTGGCTTTGCCTGGGGTGTAAGTTATTCCTAAGTTGTAATCCGTAATCAACTCGACCCAACGTCTTTGCCTGAGATTCAAATCCGGTTGGGTGAACATGTATTTCAGACTTTGGTGATCGGTGTAAATTTCGCAACGATTACCAAGAAGGTAATGTCGCCATGTTTTGAGTGCATGGACCACTGCTGCAAGCTCTAGATCATGTGTCGGATAGTTATCCTCATGTGGGCGCAACTGTCGAGAAGCGTAGGCAATCACATGACGATCTTGCATGAGTATGCAACCTAGTCCTTGTCGTGAGGCGTCGCAATAAATAACAAAGTCCTTAGAAAAATCTGGTGGAACAAGTACGGGAGTAGACATCAGGCGTCTTTTCAGTTCCTGAAAGCTGAACTTGCACTATGGGGTCCACTCGAACTTTTTATCTTTCTTGAGGAGTTCAGTTAGAGGTTTAGCAACCTTGGAGAAATTCTCGACGAAGCGGCGACAGTAGCTTGCTAGGCCAAGGAAAACTCCGAACTTGCTTGACCGTTTCAGGTGGAGTCAAGTCAAGGATAGCTTGAACTCTCTCGGGATTGACAGCAATGCCCTTACCAGAGATTACATGGCCCAGATAGGTCACTTCAGGCAACCAGAATTCGCACTTAGAGAATTTGGCATAAAGGCGATGCTCTCGAAGTTTCATCAATACTAGCCTTAGATGTTCGGCATGTTCTTCCCCATTCTTGGAGTAGATGAGTATACAATCGAGGTATACCATGGCGAATTTATCCAAATACTCCATGAAGATCGAGTTCATTAACCAAGAGAAGGTGGCTGGAGCATTGGTTAAACCGAAGGACATGAATGTGTACTCGTATTGGCCATAACGAGTAACAAAGGCCGTTTTAGGAATGTCCCCGTTCTTGATTTTGATTTGATGGTAGCCCAACCTCAAATCCATCTTGGAAAAGACTGAGGATCTAGTGAGCTGATCATACAGGTCGTTGATCCTGGGGAGCGGATACTTGTTCTTGATGGTGACCAAATTGACAGGTCGGTAATCTACAACCATCCGATTCGTTCCATCCTTCTTCTTGACGAAGAGGACGGGCAAGCCCATGGAGAAGAACTAGGACGGGTGAAACCCTTTTGCAAGGACTCATCGAGTTGTTTCTTAAGCTCGGCTAGTTCTAGGGGTGCCATTTTATAAGGTCTTCTAGAGATTGGGATAGTTCCTGGAACAACGTCTATCACGAACTCGACATCCCTGTCAGGTGGAACACCTGGCAGTTCCTCTGGAAAGACATCCGGAAAGTCACGGACTACCAGAATATCTTCAAGGTCTGGAAGGGGGTTGGCATTTAAGGAGTAGAGCTGACGCTCAGACACTCGGGTCAAAACATTGACTGTCTTACCCGATGGATGGGTGAGTTGAACAGTTCTAGTGGAGCAATCAATCTTAGCATAATGGGATGACATCTAGTCCATACCCAAGATGATGTTTATGTCCGAGGACTTGAGAGCTATTAGTGATGCAAGGAAGACTAATCTGTCGACAAGGATTGCATTTACATGACTTATTCTAGAGGTTTGCCATCTAGATTTAGGAGTCTGAATTTCCATGGAGGTGGGCATGTCACTAAATGTGGTGTTGTGCAATCGAGCATAGCTATCAGAAATAAATGAATGAGATGCTCCAGTATCAAAGAGAACAATTGCCGGATGGCAATTAACAAGGAGCCTACCGAGAACGACGTTGGGGTCCTCATGAGTTTCTTCAGCTGAGACGTAGTTGACATGGCCACGAGCAGTGGTGGCTGGCTTGGCGTAGAGCAGCTTTCCTGCTGGCTTGCCACGGCCAACAGACTTTCCGAACTGGTTGGGGTTGTTGTTCTGGGGACACTCGCGGATGTAGTGACCCGTCTCCCCACACTTGAAACAAGTTATCACATTGGGTCGTGGAGCAGCATTAGCAACAGGGCCACCATAAGTCTTGGGCGGTACATACTGCTGGTTGGGGCGAGGCGCCTCAAAGGATGGCCTCGGAGTGAACCTGGGTGGCAGAGTGGTGTTTAGAATCCACACCCGGCGCTTCTGAGATCCAGAGCCGGATGAAGATCCAAAGTCACGGGAGTGCTTGCGTGAAGCTTCGAGGTCAGTCTGATCTGTCTCAGCACAGATGGCCTTGTTGACTAACTTCTGAAAGGAGGTGCACTAGTGCAGACGAAGGTCACGGCGAAGCTCGGGGCTAAGTCCCTTGCGGAACCTTGCCTACTTCTTGGCGTCGGTGGATACCTCTTCAGGAGCATAGCGTGCTAGATTTCCAAACTCACGACTGTATGCATCCACAGTCAGTCTACCCTGGGTGAAATTGCAGAACTCTTCCCTATTACGATCCATGAGACCTTCCGGGATGTGATGCTCACGGAAAGCCGCACTAAATTCAGCCCAGGTAGTGAGTTGGCCGACCGGGCGCATAGCCTCAAAGTTTTCCCACCAATGGCTAGCAGGGCCTTCGAGGTGATAGGCAGCAAAGGTAACCTTATCAGCTTCAGCTACGTTGGCAGAACGTAGCTTATGGGTGATGCTGCAAAGCCAGTCATCCGCATCGAGAGGCTCGACGGAATGATTAAACTTCGGTGGATGCAACTTGACAAAGTCATTGATTGACACCAGGTCGTTCCTCGGATGGCGTGCAATAATCTGCTCAATCCGCTCCAGCAAGCGATTGGTCTCACGCTTGTTTCGTTCTGCCTCCAGCATAACTTCGGCCAGAGAAGGCGGTTGAGGCAGATTTTCATTCCTAGCTGCGCTGGCTTCACCCTGCTCCGGGGCAGCAGGGTTGTTGCGGGTGTTGACCATCCTAGGAAACAAGACAATGGTTTAGACAAGGATGGCAAAATTTTTGGCAAGGAAGTGTAGAATGTAATGGATAGCATGGAATGCAGAGATGTTCATCCGTATGACATGGTAATATAGAACTGCCATATATAAACCAACGGTCATACACACCATACATAGTTTAGTACAAGCCTAGGCTAAAATACAACTACGATGAAAGACGTTACATCTCATCGGAGGCATTCCAAGCTCCTATACATTATTTTTCCTACACCTCCGGAATTTGATACAAACCAAGTCATAATCCACAAGTCACGCAGGACGGTGGAAATACAACTATTACAATACTAGTGATACTACTAATAACTCAGACAGCTCCGTAGTAGTCCTCATAGAAGTCACCTCCATAGCCTGGAATCTCAACATGATCATCCGGGAACAGACGGTCCTGAGGAGCTTGTGGACCATAGGGGCTAGGATGAGGTCTTGGACCAACGAACGGTGGCCTGCGGGGACCACGGGGTGGGGTGATGCCCCCCACATCACGCCAATCCACCATGTCTGGCAGAGCAGATCTCACAGGATACAGATCCCTCGTATCCATACATCCAGCTTGCACAATCGGTGCAAACCGAGTGAAAGTGGCCCAATGATCAGCACGGGTGTTGAAAAGCTCCAGTCTCAAGGCCCGATTCTCTTGGTCCTTATCCTCGAGCATCTCGGCAGTGGTGCGAGTTAGTGAGTCCTCATGTGTGGAGTCAGCATAGATAGCCTGGAGATACCCTTGCGCTCCCGGGACTGAAGCTGGCATATAACGGAAGTCGGTGTTCCGAAGCAGGCCAGTCCTGACTCGCATAATGGTCATCATAGAATAGGCAGCATCATGCACAGCCATCTCAATAGTGACCCCGAGTCCATAGGAACAGTGGAGGGGCTCGGTAGATCCAGGATAAGAAGGAAATATCCTGACAGTGCAGAAATATTGGCTTTGATTAAAGTATCGGAATTGCACATCGACATTGTATTCGGGATACCAACGGTAACCCATCTCGATCATTACCCGAACTAACATAGCCGTATGACCGGGCACATCGAGGCACCGGGTCAGGCGAACCACTTGGTTTTGAGCACGAGTGGCCATCTGAAAGCACAACCACAACGCAAAGACATTAGAATTTCTAGGGAAAATCGGACAGCATAACAGCTGTAATTGCTCAAGAACAAATTTGAGACATTCACAACAGATTGCAAGACCACTCAACAACATCATATCAAGGTTCTGGTTCAACTGATAACATACCAAAGTAGTAGAAACTGTAGTGTGGCTGGTAACCAACAATCCTATAAGTTACTACGGATTAGTAACACGTGAACCTGATAGAGAGAAGAGAGTCTAGTCCTTAACCCACGTAGAATGAGAAGAGAATGACACAGATCAGAGGGCATAAGGTAAAGGAGTAAAAAGAGCCTTACGTCCCTCCCACAATCAATTCCCCTACATATAACTAAAGCATTTCTAGACTCGACATCGACCAGTTTGGCTTAGCGAACCTACAGGCAGTCCGGCTCTGATGCCAACGCTGTGAGGACCCCGATTCCAGGTCACATCGACCCAGCCGGTAACACCTCATATCACTTTGCGGCCTCACGCACGGTAATCCCACGGGTGTCGCCTTACCATGGCCCAGGACCGTTTGCGCCGTTTGGCTCACGTATATGCTAGTGTCGCTAGCTTCCATATGACAGAGAACCCAGGCCGACATGGCTAGTCGTGAACCCAAAGCAGCACTAACCCATGGGGACAGGCATACATGAATTACATCGAGCATGTCGGTCATCAACGTGTGAATCCGGGTTGTAGCACTGGGCTAACAGGACTCTGGTAACCCGGGCTGTAGCAGGCTAGGCAGGGCTCCGGATGTCACCGCGTGACATTTCCCCGAAGGGACAGACAGAGGAACGAAGTGAAACACATGCCGGCTAGTCAAGTGTCCAGAGCAGTAGTGCTGGGCTAGCAGGACTTCGGTGAACCGGGCTGTAGCGGACTACTATCGCTCAGGAAGCATTAGACTACATTTCCCCATATGAGAGGCTGCCAAGGATAAACAACTAGATTGTCGGATCCCACTCATACCAAGCATTTCAAACATACACACAATATGCCCGGTATGAGTACATACAACATGGCATCACAACAAAACTCTACAACTCAAAGTACTTTATTTAAAAGGCTCCGAGGAGCCATACATAACATATTCATACAGGTAGGGGTCACACGACCCGACACTCAAGTCATACAATCATACAAGCACATGCGGAAGCATCTTAGTCTGAGTACAGACACTAGAAAGGGAAAAGGCTTGAGGAAGCCTATTTGTCTACAGTGGGCCCTTCCAAGGCTTGGACCACCACCTGGGTGGCTAGTCACTCGTCAACGTCGAGGTCTACATAGAACCCATCGGAGGGGGCGGTGTTGTCGTTTGAAAACATTAATTAGAGCAACATGAGTATAGAGGTACTCAGCAAGTCTTACAACAGAATCCTACTATACATGCACATTCTCAAGAAGGTAGTGGAGTTATTGCAGCAAGCCAGCTTTGACTCATGGCTAAGCTATCCTACGATAGACACAACTTGTAAAGCATTTGTCGCACACGAGTCCACTAATCACCAACACAATACTCCACCGTGGATCCTCTCTCGTCAACCTACGAGAGGGCCATCCGCGGTACTCACACTTATCTTGAGGCTTTTAGTAGTATCCATTTACTTGTCTATGAACTGCATAGGTGACCAAGTAGTCTTTTACCGCGGACGCGGCTATTCGAATAGTTTTATACCCTGCAGGGGTGTACTTCTTCACACACGCTCTCACCACTTATCGCCGCTACACGACGTGTACTCGGCAACCTTCAAGCGGAAGCCCAGCGAGGGTGTCAGCCACGACCTGACTAAACACACGAGTCCCTAGTCCAGGTTTATCGCCTATTCGGGTTCCATTCGCAGGGAGTCCGGCCGAGGTTTCCACTAACGGCCCCGAACGATGTGTGCAGGGTTCCCGAGACACCAAACGGGCGAATTGGTACATCGGGCCACGTGCCTACCGCAACACAGCCCACCCCTAAGGTCAGCGCTGCGTGCGGCCCCCAGCATGCTACAAAAACCAGAAACTACTTTGCAACTCCCGGACAGAGGATAAGAGTGGTTAATAAGTCGAGAGGGTCAATTAAGGATCCCAATGTGTGGTAGTAGCTGAATCTTCAATCACACACACAGATCTCAGTTCTTAGGGACGGCCTCAATGAAACAACCCACCATGTACTCCTACATGTCCTCTCATCGATTCCTTACCAAATCATATTCAACACTTCACTCTCATTACCGACACAACCTTTCACTCTAGTTCATCATCCCGATGAGCCAGACCTGACACAACTCTAAGCATAGCATGGTAGGAAACACAAACATGGCTCAATCAACTCCTACACATGCTAGTGGGTTTCATCTAGTTACTGTGGCAATGACAGGTCATGCAAAGGAAGTGGGTTCAGCTACCGCAACACACACAGCAGTTTGAATCGCGTTGTCTTAATGCAGTAAACAAGAGCAGAAGCGAGAACATGGGTTTGTATCAGAATGATCAATGGGTTGCTTGCCTGATGTAGTGGTAGTAGGGTACTGCCCTTCAGTCGGATATTCGGGGTTATCCTCGGAGGCAGAACCTACCACGAAAGACACACCGAACATAATCAACACATGACGATATGCAACAATATGATGCATGCTATGACATGGCAATATGAATGTGTCTTGGCCTAATGCAAGCTAGAACAGAAAGGAATGAACTCATTTGAATCAAAGATTCAAATGTTAGTTCATTAATCATAGCCATATTAGTGCATTATCTTATTTTGCTTATAAATCAAGGTTAACTTGTTTTGTCATGCATGAAACCATTACCAATGGATAAATTGAATTTTTCTAATCAAAATTCATATATAAATCTTTGCGTTTGAAGTTACAGATTAATTTCTATGAATTTTTGAAGTTTGCAACAATTTCTGGAATTTTCTATATAAAAATAAATCCAGAAATTTGTTATTGCGTCAGTAGTGCGTCAGGGTGACGTCAGTGGTCAAAGGGGACGTTCAGGTCAACCTGACGAGTGGGTCCCGCGTGTTAGTAGTTATTTAAACTAGCTAAATTTAGTTAAAACTAATCTGAGTTAATTAGCAGAGGGGGGCCCACTTGTCATAGACTCAATGGAGTCAACCTGGGCCCACCCAGTCAAAGTCAAAGGTCAAACCCACCGGCGTTTAGCCGCCGGCGAGGCCAGACGCGGCAATGAGAGTGCATTAGCGCGTTCCGGCGACCAAATGAGCGGCGGAGGGCATCTACGCGTAGCTGACAGCAAGCCGCAGCGTTTGGTGGTGGTGGTTGAGCTCGGGGTGGCCGGAAACGTCGCCGGCGACGAGCTTGGCGGTCGCCAGAGTCGAGTGAAGATGAACCCGAGGCTACGGAGCACGACAAGGTATGTGCTGAGGTGCGTTGGACTCCTCGGGATGCAGTGAGTGTGTTGGACACGGTGGTGAGGCCTATGGTTGGCCGGAGACACGTCGGTGACGAGCTCGGCGGTGGCGCGTACGGTGAAGCTCCGAAGGGTTGCTGCGGTGCTCGAGAGAGAGAACGAGAAGGGGGAGGAGATAGCTGAGCTCACGGCGGTCACGACAGTGCAGACGATGCGGTCGGGGATGAACTGGTGCGGTGGTGACGGCAAAAGGGATCTCCAGCGGTGGCGGAGTCGGGTGAGGTCGGTGCAGAGGCTTTGGGGCAAGCGAGCGCTCGGGGCTCGGCTTGCTCGAAGAGGAGGGCGGCGGAGCTTCTGGACACGGTGGCACGGTGCAGGGACGACGGAGAGCGCAACTACAGCGGCGGTGCGGCTGCGGTGGCGTCGGCCATGGTGCGGGAGAGTGAGGGAGAGGAGCTGGGGAGGAAAGGGCGTGTCTGCGAGCTCGGGGGAGGAGTGGGTGACCGACCCAGGGCGGCAGAACAGCGAGGGGAGGAAGCAGGGCGGTGGGCAGCTACGTCGCACACGCTGGTGCCGGCCTCGAGCACCTGGCTGCCTGCCTGGCCGAGCCAAGCAGCTCGCTGGAGCGGTGGCTGGGCTGGGCTGGCAGGTGGGCTTGCCAGGTGGGTGCCAGGTAAGCCTCTGCTTTGCTTTGTTTTTTCTCCCTTCTCTATTTTCTGTAAGTTTGTGGCTTTATTAAAAATAGTTAGGCACTTCTAAAAATCCTGAAAATAATCAGAGGCTCTGTTTAGAAAATCTCCAACAGCCCACACTTATTTTCAGAATTATTTGAGCATTCAAAATATTTACTAGTATTTAAATGCCCAAATGCAATTTACTTATGATTTAATTCAATGACCTTCTGTTGACCTAGAAAATTGTGCACCAATTTTGCCAGAGGTTCTAACCCAAGACAAAGAGGGTGAACTTTTTAGAAGGGCATTTCAGGTTCATTGAAAATATTTTTAGTAAACCTTAGTTGAATTCAGAGGGGTTCTGGGGGTTCTGTCTTCCCCAATTCAAGTTTCTGATGAAAGGTAGACATGATGCAACACTCTAATGCATGGACTAGCTAGGATGTGACAGGGTCCCTATGCAAGTTTTAGTTGTTATTTGGCAAATGGTAAAACTAGTGTTGGGCCTTGCTGGAAGAGTTTTATTCAAAGCGAACTGTCAAGAGGGGCCCATAAACCCTCATCGTGTTAGGGACGCAAAATCAAGGAACATAACACCGGTATGACGGAAACTAGGGTGGCAAGAGTGGAACGAAACCCCAGGCAAAAGGCCGAGCCTTCCACCCTTTACCAAGTAAATAGATGCATTAATTCAATAAGTGATATCGTGATATCCCATGAAATCCATATCCCAACATGGAACAACCTGCAACTAGCAACACTATAAGAGGGGCTGAGCAAACCAGTAACATAGTCCCGCTAGGAAGAAGACCGAGTCCATGAAGAAGACGAATGGGCATAGACGAACGAATCCTCACGATCGCAATGAAACACGAACTATAGAGAATAAGCACACCCGAAATAAGCAAACAACATGGTAAACACACAACACATAAACATGACATGGAAAAGAACACATGCTACATGCACGAGGAACACGAATGCATACATCAACGAGAAAGAATCGGTGGAGACAAGATGGATATGGGCAGAATCTTGGTAACCCAAGCATGCCACTAGAAAGGTTGGAAGAATTTGGTTGAAATCGACATAAAGATCACCGGAAACGGATGCACGGATTGAAAATGACAAGCAAAACCTCATGCAATGCAATCTGTTGAAAACAGCAACAGATAACTTGGATGCAAGGTTAACGTATGCTACAACACAGCAACATGAAAAAGAATGGCATGGTATTGAAGAACATGTCAAGCACTACCAAACATGATTACTGAGCTACTGCTAAAACTCACTAGAACATGTTTAAAACAGCATGGAAATAATGCAAATGATAACTGTTTTACAGACTGCAAAAATACTGGACATGGCATAAAACAGATTCAGTTAGCAAAGTTTAGGGCTAGTAAACTATATGCTACATGAATACAGTATAGCAAACAGGAGCATGGCAAGATAGTTCTAAATGCACTTAACAAAACCCCCTCATTGAACATGATCCAAAAACCTATATATTTGATGATAGCTTCAAAGCAAACATGGCAAGTTATGTTGATAGATTCAGACTTAGCAAAATAAACATGTCATGGTAGAAACAGATTCATGTAGGCATGTTTGCAAGCTTGTTTAACTCACTACAAAGCATATCATGGCATGAAAACAAAACTAGCAGTAAGATGGCATGCTTGTGCTCCTATTCATGTCATGAAGTTGCTCATATGAAAATTACACAAATTCATATAAAACTAGCAAAATGGCATATGTTGTAAAATAACATGTTCACAACCTCGCTCAGCTAATGAAAAGGATGGCACAGATGGATTCATTAGATTTTTCTAGCCCTAAAACATATAAAATATGCATATGTTACTGTTGGGGATATAATGTGGGGACCCCGACTCATGAGTCGTGATCACCGAATGCACGTGTACAATGATCCCAGAGATCAATGCTCACTGAACACACAGATGTTGAATAACAAGAGTCTTACATCCATACATACCGTCTTACACAAATTATGACCATTATGCTCAAGTCTTACATCGATAAGCCTTAAGGGCTGAACATCAAATGAAACACAAGCAGCGGAGATCTTCGTCGATAAGTAGAACCCATGCCATCTGCCTTAACCCTACAGGAATTCTGACTGGGAAACGTCCTAGTTCGCATGTTCGTCTCCAAAGAACTCTTTTTCAAACTCCGGTTCTTCCATGCCTGGCCAATTAAATAACCAGTGGCAAGCCAATGAGTACTTTGAATGTACTTGCAAGCAACCCATGTTTTGGTTCAAGGTACAACAATGCATGACATAGGTATATTTTTGCGAAAAGCTAGTTTTGAGTGCAATGACATGTTCAACAACTTGTAAGACATGCATCAGGAGAATTCAAGTAACCATGAGGACAGGTTACAGATATCAACATAAGTAGAGTGGGCACCAACCCAACTCAATCATGTCAAGTCCTTGACTTGACCCAAGTAGTTCTTCCCCCTTATCCAAACACACACACTGGTTTGTAAACATGTGGGCGTCGTTTAAGCAGCACCGCCCAACTGTCCTTGACCGTGGACACGGCTATTCGAATAGTTTTACACTCTGCAGAGGTTGCACACTTTACCCACAAGATCCTGGGAACTTCCGTGTCCTCCACGTCCCGCGGTACCTCAAGTACCCGGGGTAAGCACCCGATCACTATCTTTCCATAGACGACACTAACAAGGAGTCCACTCGTTGTTCCGTATCCTCACGATGTACATCATACGAGGCTCGCTCGAGATCGTAACATCCGAGAGGGGACTCAACGGTGTATCCGGTGCCCTGTGAAAACAGTCGTGGCCGCCCTACCTGGCACGACCCCATCCCGAGAGAGAGCACCAACTCTCCCCCGTCACTAGTAGTGCGGGCTCCAATCTAGTATCGGCCTAAGTAATCAATAATGCCCTTTCCCATATAAGGGTAGAGTGGTTGCGCATGTAAGGTTGGGACAGTCAACAAATCTTAAATCTAATCCGTTTTTTAAAACAACACACACACTTGCCTCGGTACGCCACTTTGTCATCAAGTGGCTACCCAACTCATCATCTCCCTCGGGCATAAGTGGCGCCCGACGGGGTTTTCAAAAGTCCTTTGAAAATACTTTGCCTCCATCACTATGCATATTCCCGTCCCTTTTGGCATAGCACTACTTAGCATCCTATCTACTCCCACCGGCATAACCCTCGTAAGAAGGTAGGGTCATGCATAATGCAGGTATCAATGAGGAAGTAACGAAGGCAACCCACCAAAGTGGTTACCATCTCATCATGATCTCGATGCAAGCAATAAAAGTGCCATACGACATGCATAAAAAGGGTTTCATAGACATGGTCAAAGGGCTGCTTGCCTGGCTCAACAAAGTCTTCTGGGTCTTCAAAGTCTTCTGGTCCAACTCCTTCGTCAGCAACGCAATCTATCGTCGCAAAATAATAACGAGAAATTCAGGCAATAATGAAACAGAAAAACCAAAGTGCTCAGAAAAATGTCAACTCATTTTCGTAAAATACTAGGTTGAAAACTAAGAAGGGGAAAATTCCTTGTTTTCGATTTGGAGTCATATAAGAGGGGATATGGATTTCCAAACAGGGATTAAACTGCTCAAATTTGAATTTAAATTTGAATAGTACATAAAAGTTGGTTGGATTTGGATGAAAGTTGCACCATTAAATAGGTTGCAGTATTTTGGGAATTTAGGAATTGGAATTAAATTATTTGGACATATATTTTATCCTGTGAAATTTTTGGAAAAAAGATAGAAAAAGAAAAAGAAATGGGCCCTGTGCCTGCTGGGCCAGAACAACCGCAGGGCAGCAGGCCCAGCCAAAGAGGCGGCCCAGCGCGCCGGTGCACGCCCGCGCGCCAGGTTCAAACCTGACGGGCGGGGCCCAGGCGTCAGGGCGAGGGGCTGACGGACATGCCCCACGGCTGTCGTCGTCAACCCTGGGTCAGAGGGGGCGGTGAGCTCACCGGCGATGACGTAGGCCACGGCGAGGTCGGGCGACGGTACGGTTGGACTCAGCGTCGAGTCGCCGTTCGGGTGGAGGTGGTGGACGTCACCGGAGTTGCCTGGCTCGCCGGCGACGAGGTCTCGCGGCGGAGAGGCTTCGGGTGTCGACGGCTCCGGCCGTTTCCGGCTGCAAAAGAGAGGGGAAACGGAGGGGAAATGATCAGGGAGGTGTGGAGGGTCCAGATCGAGAGAGAGGAGGGGCGGAGGGAGCCCGTACCCTGAGATCGACGGCGACCCGAGGCGGCGGAGCTCGAGCTCGATCTCGAGCTCGGGCGGCTCAGGGGAGGAACTGGGGGTGCAGGGGAGCGACTAGGGGAGTGAGAGGGCGAGTGGTGAGGAGAGGGGAGCTCAGGGTGGCCTATAAATAGGTGAACGGCGAGGTCCCGTAGACCCGTGCGCCGGCGAGCTCATGCTCGTCGCTGCAGGGCTTGGGGGAAGAGGGCGCCGTGTCTGGGGCGTTTCTGGGCATGGACTACGCCGAGGGGAGCTAAGGGAGAGAGCGGGGGAGGGCCAAAGAGGATCGTGCGTGTGAGCCGCGCCATTGGCGTGTTCGGGCGGCCAGTGTGCGTGCGAGAAGGGGAGAGAGAGGGAGAGAGGAGGGGGACAGCGCCGTGGCATGTCGCAGACGTCGAGGCGCATCGTCGGGCACGCTAGGGGGGCCTGAGGTGGCCGGAGGCGGTTGGAAGGGGGCGGCTACAGTGCGGGAGCGCACTGTAGCGCGGTCCAGAGCGCCCAAATGGCCTGCATGGCCATTCTTTATGCATGGTGAGCGCGTCCTGTGGTGTCTAGCAGGTCTAGGAGGGAGTAAAGAAATGGGGTGGTGCATTGGATGGCATGGATGGCCACTGGAGTGAGGAGGGAGGTGAGGAAGAGGGAGAAGTGGGCTGTCCAGAGAGAGAAAGAGGTGGTTCTAGCCCTCAATTATTGAGCTGGGGACTTGCCATTGTTACTGGAGGTGAAAGGGATCTAGGAGGAGCTGTGGTAAAAAGCTTAGCTCAAGGAGAATAGTTTTAGTGGTCAAAATGGGGATTTTTGAAAAGTGGCAGAAGGTGTTTGATAAGGGTTTTGGCAAGCAAATGATTTCCAATTGCCATGATACTCCACAGGGTGATATGACACATATAACTAGGGCCTTCCACCAATTTGGACCTTATTTGGGCAAAGTTGCCAATGCAACTTTTGTAAACCCTAGAATTTAGCAAAAATGGACTTGTGTAGATCTATTTGAGCAAATCACTTCTCCTTGATGCACCACTTGGTGTAGTGGCCTCATTTGGTCATGTGAACATGCTCACAAAAATTGGGGTCAAGGAGAGTAAGTTGGTAGTACAAACTTGATCAAATATGATTCTGGTCAGAGAGGGTTTTGGAGCATTTTGGTGAACCAAAATGACTTTAATTGACATGAGGCTTTGCAAGGTGATCACAATATGCATTTGTGACTTGCTGGACTTTCCTTGGATTTTTATGAATATATTTCCTGTAGAAATATTTCAAATCCTAGAAATGTGCAGAAATGGTTTTGGGAGGTTTTGTCCAATGTTTTGATCAACCTATGTGTTGAAACTCATATATATGGAAAATATATGCCCACTTAGTTTCCCTGATTTTTCTCAAATATTTTTAAAACAATAAAATAATTTTTCCCTATTAAAGACCATTTCTGGCCTTAAGAAAAAGCCTTTAAATAAAATAGAAGAATAACTTTTAAAATTATATTTTTGTGGTTTCTGGGTGTCCTATATCTAATAGGTTTCAAATATACCTTTTGAAATATTTTTCATTCCCCAAATCAAGTACTTGCAGTGAAATCCTTAATTCGGGGGTTTTTGGAAAACTAATTTTTGAAAATACTTTTTGGCCAAATTATTTTTGTAAGAAAGTACTATATTGCACTATACACATGACATGATCATTGGGCAGGAGTTTGGGGCAAGGAGATGAAGTATAGAAGGTGAAACTATGTTGACTTTAAAGAGCACTTGAAAATCCACAGAGAGAAAACCAACTCCAAAATAAAAAATCCAAATAATGCAAAAGTTTTTGTTGGTCCAAATTTTCATGTTTTATTAATGCAAATGAAGTGTTACAAAATGCAGGGTGTGACAGACCTACCCCCTTACAAGAATCTCGTCCCTGAGATTCCTAAACTAGGCTTTAAAGAGATACGGAAACTAGGATCTAAGGTAGTCTTCACGTTCACAGGTCGCTTCTGCTTCAGTGTGGTTGCTCCACTGGACCTTGAAGTACATGATGGTGCGGCTTCGAGTGCGCCGCTCAGCCTCATCCAAAATGCAGATGGGTCTTTCACAGTAAGTCAAATCAGGCTGAAGGTCAATGGCTTGGTGATTGACGTCCTTGTAAAGATCAGGCTTGTCTAGGACTTGGAGACACTTCCAGAGTTGTGACACGTGGAATACGTTGTGCACATCGGATAGTTCAGGTGGCAGTTCCAACTGGTAAGCCACTTCTCCACACCGTGCGGTGATCTTGAAAGGGCCGATGAATCTTGGTGCGAGCTTTCCCTTAACGTGGAAACGCTTGGTTCCCGTAAGAGGAGTTACTCGTAGGTATACATGGTCTCCGAGTTGGAAGTCTACTCGTCGGTGTCGAGTGTCAGCATAGCTCTTCTGTCTGGACTTAGCGGTCTTCAGTTGCTCTCTGACTAGCTGAACTTGATCTTCTGCTTCACGGAGGATTTCAGGCCCAAATACTAGTCCTTCTCCGGTTTCTGACCAATTGAGGGGTGTGCGCCACTTCCGACCGTACAATACCTCAAATGGTGCCATCTGGAGGCTTGACTGATAACTGTTGTTGTAGGAGAACTCGGCAAAAGGGAGGCAATCTTCCCACCTAGCTCCATATGCTAAGACACAGGCTCGGAGCATGCCTTCGAGTATCTGATTCACTCGTTCTGTCTGACCTCCGGTCTGTGGGTGGAAAGTAGTGCTGAAGGACAACTTGGTCCCCATGGCCTCTTGGAACTTCTTCCAGAACCTTGAGGTAAACTGGGTTCCTCGGTCTGACACAATCTCCTTGGGAACACCATGAAGGCTTACGATTCTGTTGATGTATAGAGTTGCTAGCTGGTTGCCATCATAGGTAGTCTTCACCGGAATGAAATGGGCTACTTTAGTCAGATGATCGACTATGACCCAGATGGAGTCATGTCCCTTTTTGACCTAGGTAGTCCAGTGATGAAATCCATTCCGACTTTATCCCATTTCCACTCGGGAACCTTGAGTGGTTGGAGCAATCCAGCAGGTCGCTGATATTCAGCTTTGACCCTTTGGCATACATCACACTTTGCAACATAGGTGGCAATCTCCCTTTTCATCCCGTGCCACCAAAATCTTTCCTTCAGGTCTTGATACATCTTTGTCCCACCGGGGTGGATGGAATATGGGGTGTCATGAGCTTCTTGCAAGATCAAATTCTTGAGCTCAATCATGTTGGGTACGCAAATGCGATTCCCAAACCACACGATTCCTTGCCCATCCTCTTAGAATCCTGGGGCCTTGCCTGCCTTGATCTTCCTCTTAATGCCTTCAATACTTCCGTGTCCCTTCTGAGCTTCCTTAATATCGTCCATCAGGGTAGGCTTGACTTCAAGGTTGGCTAAGAATCCTAGTGCAACCAGTTCCAACTCGAAGCTTTCAAGTTCTCCATACAAGGCGGGTAGCCTTTCCTTAATCATAGCATTCAAGGAACAAGCCTTCCTGCTTAATGCATCTGCTACCACATTAGCCTTTCCAGGGTGGTATTGAACACTAAGGTCATAATCCTTGATCAACTCTAGCCATCTTCTTTGCCTCATGTTCAATTCCTTCTAAGTGAAAATATACTTCAGACTTTTGTGATCTGTGTATATCTCACACCGTTTCCCTAGGAGGTAATGTCACCATGTTTTCAGGGCATGAACTACAGCTGCCAACTCGAGGTCATGAGTAGCATAGTTCTCTTCATGAGGCCGTAGTTGCCTTGAAAGGTAAGCTACGACTCTGCCTTCTTGCATCAGAACACCTCCCAGTCCGGTTTTTGACGCATCACAATATATCACAAACTCCTTGTGTATATCTGGTGTGGCCAGAACTGGGGCGGTGGTCAGTCTCTTCTTCAGCTCCTGGAAGCTCTCTTCGCACTTCTGCGTCCATACAAACTTCTTGTCCTTCTTTAAGAGCTGAGTCATGGGTCGTGCAATGCTTGAGAATCCTTCAACGAACTTGCGGTAATATCCCGCGAGTCCGTGGAAGCTTCTGACTTCCTTCACATTGCTTGGGGATTGCCATTCAGTCACGGCTTCAATCTTAGCGGGATCGACCGACAATCCTTCTTCAGTCAAAACATGACCCAAGAATCCAACCTCATGCAGCCAAAATTCACACTTGCTGAACTTGGCATACAGTTGGTGCTCTCGAAGCTTGCCTAGGACCATCCTCAAGTGTTGCTCGTGCTCTTCCTCCGTCTTCGAGAAGACAAGAATGTCATCAATGAAGACAACAACAAACTTGTCCAAATATTCCATGAAGACCTTATTCATGAGATACATGAAGTAAGCTGGGGCATTGGTCAATCCAAAGGACATGACCGTCCACTCATACAGGCCATATCTGGTTACAAATGCCGTCTTCGGAATATCTTAGGGTCTGATCTTCAGCTGGTAGTACCCAGATCTGAGGTCAATCTTGGAGAACACCTTGGCCCCATTGAGTTGATCAAACAGATCTTCAATCGTGGATACTTGTTCTTGATTGTAACTTCATTGAGGGAGCGGTAGTCAATGCATAAGCGGATGGTACCGTCCTTCTTTGCCACAAACAGAACTGGCGATCCCCAAGGGGAGGCACTAGGGCGGATAAATCCCTTCCTCAACTGCTCTTCCAGTTGCTTCTTCAACTCTGCTAACTCTTCCGATCCCATTCTATAAGGCTTCTTATAGATGGGTCCTGCTCCGGGCATGAGCTCGATGATGAACTCAATGTCTCGGTCAGGAGGCATTCCCGGTAGCTCATCAGGAAAGACATCAGGGTATTCGCATACTACTGGCACTTGCTCCAATCCAACTTCAGTCAGACAGTTGACTTGGTTGGCTTGAGCAGAGGAGGGGTTGGGAGCAAACTTTACTTCGACTCCTTGGTCATTGGTCACAGTGACAGTCCAGTTGGCACAATCTAGCAAGCTGTAACGCCCTCGATGATGCTATATCTCCCACGTGTCGAAGCACGACTTAGAGGCATAACCGCATTGAAAGCAATGTCGCAAGTGAGGTAATCTTCGCACAACCCATGTAATACATAAGGGAAAGAGATACATAGTTGGCTTACAATCGCCACTTCACAAAATTACAAGAGTAAAGCATTAAAACATACAGGTACAATCAGGGCCCGACTACGGACCCAAAATAAAAGAAGAACCCCAAAAGCGACAAAGGTCCCCGATCGACCCCAACTGGGCTCCACTACTGATCAACTGAAATGAAACAACACAATGAACAAGGTCTTCATCGAGCTCCTCTTTGAGCTCGGTTGCGTCACCTGCATGGTTTCATCGGCACCTGCAAACTGGTTTTGGAAGTATCTGTGAGTCACGGGGACTCAGCAATCTCACACACGCGAGATCAAGACTATTTAAGCTTATATGTAGGGTAAAAGGTATGAGGTGGAGCTGCAGCAAGCGACTAGCATATATGGTGGCTAATATACGCAAATGAGAGCGAGAAGAGAAGACAAAGCACGGTCGAACAAATATGACCAATAAGTGATCCTGAACTACTTACGTCAAACATAACTCCAACAACCGTGTTCACTTCCCGGACCCCGCCGAGAAGAGACCATCACGGTTACACACGCGGTTGGTGTATTTTTAATTAAGATCAACTTCGGGTTTTTTACAACCGGACATTAACAAATTCCCATCTGCCACATAACCGCGGGCGCGGCTTTCGAAAGTTCAAACCCTGCAGGGGTGTCCCAACTTAGCCCATGATAAGCTCTCGCGATCAACGAAGGATATTCCTTCTCCCCGGGAAGACCCGATCAGTCTCGGAATCCCGTCTACAAGACATTTCGACGGTAATAAAACAAGTCCAGCAAGACCGCCCGATGCGCCGACATCCTGATAGGAGCTGCACATATCTCGTTCTCAGGGCAACACCGGATAATACAAGCTACGAGTAAAAACCAGGCCTCGAGTTTCCTCGTGGGGGCCCCGCAGGCTGCTCGGTTCGAACCAGCACTTAGAGAAGCACTGGCCCGGGGGGGCGAAATAAAGATGACCCTCGAGAGCGCGACTCCCAAGGGAAAAGTAGGTGGTGGTGAGGCAAATGGTAAAACCAAGGTTGGGCCTCGCTGGAAAAGTCTTATTCAAAGCGAACTGTCAAGGGGGTCCCATAAATCACCCGACCGCATTAGGGACGCAAAATCCGGGAACATAACACCGATATGACGGAAACTAGGGCGGCAAGAGTGGAACAAAACACCAGGCATAAGGCCGAGCCTTCCACCCTTTACCAAGTATATAGATGCATTAATTAAATAAGATATATTGTGATATCCCAACAAGTAAACATGTTCCAACAAGGAACAACATCTCCATGTTCCAACAAGGAACAAACTTCATCTTCACCTGCAACTAACAACGCTATAAGAGGGGCTGAGCAAAGCGGTAACATAGCCAAACAACGGTTTGCTAGGACAAGGTGGGTTAGAGGCTTGGTTTAACAATATGGGAGGCATGATAAGCAAGTGGTAGGTATCGCAGCAAAGGCATAGCAAAGAGCGAGCAACTAGCAAGCAAAGATAGAAGTGATTTCGAGGGTATGGTCATCTTGCCTGAAATCCCGCAAGGAAGAAGAACGAGTCCATGAAGAATACAAACGAACGTAGTCGAACGAATCCTCACAACTCCGGAATGAAAACCGAAGCTAACGAGAGAAGCAACCCGGAAAGAAGCAAGCAACATAGTAAACAACCATCACATAAACATGGCATGATGCACAATCAAGTATGATGCATGTCCGGTTTAATGATGCATGGCATGGCAAATGCAACAAACAAAACTACAAGTTAAGTGGAGCTCAATATGCAACAAGTTGCATATTGGCAAAACACCACATTTAATTATTTAGTTCTCTCTCGTATATATATCCAACAATATTAGATGTTGTTAAACATGGCAAGAGGTGAAACATATGAAAAACTACCTATCTAGGCAAATTTAAATGAGGCCGGAGCAATAAACAACAAGTCCGGAAAACCTCATGAGCATATATTAGATTTGGTACTGTTCTGCCCTATACACAATTTTAATGTTGTTAAACGTCAAAATAAAGTGCATCATGTTAGACTAGGCATTTTACCGCCCCATTTACATATAAAGTTTAATTAAAACCGAGTTACGTTTATTAAGTTATGAAATAAATCATTTTAGCATGGCATTCGAACAAATTAATGGAAACATCAAATATAAACATTTAAATGTTGTTAACAAAATGCGGATGACATATGCAAGTCTTGTGCCATTTTATGAGAATGTTGACATGAGCATGTCATGAAGCATTTGGTCACCATGGTGGAACGAAAGGGGTGCCACGGCAACGACAATGAAAATGGTGCCACGGCAACCTTTCGATGATCCGACAACTCGTCGAGATGTCGGTGCAAAAGAAAGTGTGGACGTACAGAACATGCAAAAGAAGGTGGGGTGAACCCGAATACCGGGTTCCCACGTGTCGGTGGCATGGCAATGAGTGACAATTCAGACACGGTGAGAACGGTGCAACTCATTCAACACATGCATTCGTTCCACGATGGTCGTACTCGGCGGTTATACCTTCGAAGCGAGCGTTTTCGGAATGGATCAAGTTCGTCGAAGGAAGTAGTGGTACACGGGCCGTAGTGGAAGTAGTCGTTCTTGCGACGGTAGTGGAAGTAGTGGTACACGGGTCTTGGGCGACGGTAGTGGTACACGTTTTTCACGTCGACGGTAGTTGTTCACGGTTCATAGGCGGACTTGACGGATCCGAGGACTCCGGGGTTCACCGTTGAACTTGACGAAAGCCATGGTGACGGAGAGGTACGCGTCGGCGGTAGTTGTTCGGGCGGCGAGCCTCGTCGAACTCGGCGGGCGTCGTGTAGTCGTACCCTTCGATGGCAGTAGACGAACTTGGCGGTCCAGGGTACTTGGTGTATACGTCCAAGGAGGGTACGAAGGAGAAGATGCTCGTCACGGGTGGAGCTCCAGGAGCCATGGTGCGCAGCAGGCAGGGCGTCCCTGGCATTGCGATGGGGTCCTAGCGGCAGCAGCAAGGGCGTCGAGGCCCATGGGCGCAGAGGAGACGGCTGCGGGCACGGGTGCTCGAGGAGGACGACGGCCATGGCGCCAGCGCACAGGGACGGGCGCGGCTCCGAACGGCGACGGGGTGGAGGAGGCCCGAGCCAGCGGGATGGCGAGGGAGATGGCGGCGCGAGCTTGGCGCGTCGGAGGAGGGGACGGGGTCCCGCCGGCGGGTTCCAGCCGGGAACGGGCCAGGGCGGCGGAGGTCGCCGGCAGAGGGACCGGGCGCATGGGTGAGTGGCTTGGCGCGGCGGGGACGAACTCGCCGCGGGCGGCGAGGCGGGGCGCGGCGACCATGAAGGCGGGGCGCAGCACCGCGGCAAGACGGCGGCGGCTGCAGGGCGCAGGCGGCGGGCCGGATCAAGGAGGAAGGAGGCGAGGGGATCGGGGCGAGGGGTTAGCGCTGCCCTCGTGGCGATGTGAAAGAGTGGCGGCGGTGCACGAGAACAAGAGGGAGAGATGGGGAGGGGGCTCGGGCTAGGGTTACGGGGGAGTGGCCTTGGAGCCGGCCCAGTAGAGAGGGGGCCTGGTTGAGTTAATGGGCCGACTTGGTGGGAGGTCCAAGTGGCCAGGTAGGCTGAACTCCTCTCTCTCTCTCCCATTTAATTCTTTAGCAGAAAAGAATCAAAGAGAAGAAAAAGAAAGAGAGGGTTAGGGAAAGAAGTCGGACATGGGGGTTATTTTCCCGGACTCACAAAAGTGAGCTTGATCCAAGAAAATAGAAGTTGGCGCGGAAGCAAGATTTAAATTCAAACCCATTTGAATTTAATTCAAATGGTTTGAACTAGGACAAGGTTTAGGAAAGGCCAAAAATGTTGAGATGTTTATATGGAGCTCCGGAAAATGATGAAGAAATTATGGGCAAGGTTGGAGACCAAGAGTTGAGATCACAATGGCATGGGATAAATTTTTGCAAGTGTGTTATGATCAATTCCAAAACAATGGAATATTTAATAATAGCTCCATAATTATTAGGAGGATAGTTTATAAAGACAAGTCACCCTTCCCTCGATTTAAATGGATCGAAGATCCATACAATTTATTTAGAAGAGGTTTTAAAAATTAAATGACACGATGTCATGAAGACATGATGCAATGCACATGATGCAAGGAACCAAAATGAAATCACCCGACAACACTCAGAAACATGGAAGGCATCTGAATCTCCGGTCTTGGGGCGTTACAACACTCCACCACTACGAGAGGATCTCGTCCCGAGATCTAGGATGGCACCGGAGAGAAACGGAGGAGGAAGAGAAGAGGTAACGCTAAGTTGCTTCTTTGACAAACGAGTGAAACCATGAACCTTGAGAGGTTGAAAAGTTGAAAGAAAGAACACAACAAAGATGAACACAGTTGAAAACACTCCGTTAGAAAAGAGGAACAAGGGATACGACAAGAACCAAGAGGTTTATTGATAAGATAGATATTGAAACCACTCCGGTTAAAACAAGATAGAGAAGGAATAAGAATGACATGATTTGGGCAGCACTCCGACTGAAAATGGAAGGGATTTGAACATGATCTTCGCAAAACGAGATGATGAGTCGAAAAGAGCAATATCACAATGCCTCCGGAAGGGATAATAGAAGCTAGATGGTTGGAAGAAAAGAACGGAGAAGATAATGACAACTTCAACCACAATTGAATTTGAAAAGCATCTTTCCAAGAAGGTTAGAACGGAGTTGTTGGACAACCAATAACGAAAAGAATAAGCTTGTAGTGGGCTTATGGAAAACGTCTCAAAATTACGAGATGAAATTCGGCCACTAACGGAAACAATAGATTGGATTGATATCAACAAGGAGACGAGCAACTTATTTCACCGGTAGGATAAATGAAGAACTTGGGTCATTTATAAGCACCATAAAAAACAACAATCCTTAGGGAAAGCCTTAAGTGAAATATAACCCAAGATAATTCCAATGAAGAGATTGATGGATTTAAAATACCTCATTCTTGACAACATGTGAATCATGAAGCATGAAGGGAAATTGTCAAGAATGACATAACACCACCTCAAAAGATAAGGTAGAAAGAATTGCACTTCGGAATGCAAGATGAAGAATGATTGAATCCTCAAAACAAGACATGTGTTGAACACCATGTTTATTTTAGAGCATAACTTGGCGAATCATAACTCCGAGAGAAATCTTGAAGAACAATTAAAGAATGAAAAGAATCCTTGATGAGCCACCATGTTGAGCCTCCATGAAGAACTCCGGTAATAAAAGGATGATCAGATGAAATGAAGGATGAAAAGAATAAGGTTGAAGCCTTGCAAAGATTAGATGGAGCTTCATGGTGATATAAACGAGACAACTTGGAACTCCGGAAAGAAAAGATGAACAACGAAAACAAGAATTTTGATGGACCTCCGGAATAAGGAATTGAATTTACTCGATGAAACAAGAATAAGAATTACATTATGCTCATCCTTCGCCAATTAAATCGATGACAAGCAATGAATTTGGCATACTACTTATTCTCGTAGAAAGGATTAAGATAGATATAGCGTGAACTTGGGAAGGTCTTCAACGAACCACCGGTAGGATTGAAACAACGATTAAATTGATATGATAACAAAGAAAGAGAACTCTTGAACGAACCACCGTAAGAATTGAAAATGAACGAAGAAAAGATAAAGAAACACCGGGAAGAATTAGCAAATGAACGAAGATGCTTGCTAGGATTTAGATACATGAGAACGAAGAGATCATGAACTGATTAGAGAATATTGAAAGATGCACTGGTAAGATTTGGAGAGCGAGAGCTAAAAGCTGAGAATGAATAATACTGAGATGATGGCTCCAGAGAATCAAACTGAAAAGACTCCTGAAATGCTCCGGATGGGTGAAAAGAATTCTCACAGTCGAAAACAATTATGAGAGGATGGCAACAAGCTAGAACCAAGAATCTTCAAGAGAATGGACAAGATTTAAGGGAAAACTCTTCTTCGGTCTTCAACTGTTGAGAATGACGACGAAAAACACCACCATGAGTTATTGAAGCACTCCGGAATGAAAATTAGAAAGGTTGAACCAACAATGAAAAGAATTTGAAAGATCTTGGAGAAAGACATATGACTGATGATAACCCATTCTTACATCACATCTTGAAAAAGACTTTGGGAATAGCTCCGGGAAAATTAGAAGAGTCAGGTAAGATCCTGGGAAAAGACCTGTGGGTTAGGGCCCACTCAAAAGAAACACCGTTGAACGATTACTTGAAAGGGAGATTGCACCGGTTGAATTAAATGGCTTGAATGAGATAGCATCCTCAAAAGAAATTGAGTGAAATTGACTTCTGAGATATCTTCATCACTCCGGAACAAATGAATAGTGAGAGGTGAATGATTAAGAGGTGCACCGGCATGAGAAAACATTAGAAACGAGGAAAAGATATGATCGATAAAGCTTGAATTGGAACCATCGGAGAAGATAAGAGTGACGAATGATGAACTTGAAACTCCTGACCATCTTCATGATAATCACCGGATAAGAACATTAATGAGAAGAATGGAGAGGCTTCACATCAATAAAGGATACATGATTAAGAAATCTGAGTTCTTGAAGAAATAAGGGTGGGAGGGCGGGAAAACAAAGACAACTTGGAACGGATGAAGCAAACACTGTTGAGGAAAACTGAGGGATGATCTTGCGAATGTTGAAATGATCGGATCCACTTGAAGAGAAGCACACCGGTTGGAAAGGACTGAAAAGACAACCTTGATGAACAAGAAGGATTAGCATCCATATAGAAATATGAGAACACCGTTTAGGAAAAGTATGGAATCAACACTTGACTTCGAAGCAACTCGAATACCACAAATAAAACAAAACAAAGGATTGGCATGCAGAATAAGCCGGAAACAAACATATGATAGATCCCATTTCGTATCATGTGCCTGTTGGAAAGATATCCTACGAGATACTTGAATTCCCACCTATAAACTCCCGAAACTTTCTGGTTATGCAATCAGGTGTTGGGGATACAAAGGACACAAAATATATCACCCAAACTAACAATACCTAGATCCAGCTGTATCCATCCTTCAACACATAACCAAGAAATCCTCGGGAATCGTCTACCTCAACCTTCGAAAAGCATCCGTTATACGAGTTATGGCAATACTCCCGCACTCGCCTCAGTACTGGGCTATCAGGGTTATCTCACCAACAACTGTACAAAAGAGATTTTTGATGTCAGCGTACTAATCTCAGGTATTCCAGAACTGTAACGGTAAAATTATGACGACAAAACCTCGGAGCTCAACTCCCCGGGACACCTCCACTAAACCCCTGCTGACAGGAGGCACCAAGACAATGTTGTCATCACAAAACCATCGGAACGATTCTAAGATACCCGCGTGATCCTAAAAAAAATTAGTGAAATTTGAGAAGAGAAGAGTCAAAACTCTACGTCAGGAGGCCTCACCAGAGCGACGAAGGGACTGGGAAGTAAAAAGAATTCCTAAACTCTCCGATACATAATTCCAAAATGACTCAAAACATTTTTCTAGACACAAATCGGCCGCTAAAACGATCAATCAGTGGGGCTCCTAAGGTCGGGGAAGGCTCTGATACCAACTTGTAACGCCCTCGATGCGGCTATATCTCCCGCGTGTCGAAGCACGACTTAGAAGCATAACCGCATTGAAAGCAATGTCGCAAGTGAGGTAATCTTCGCACAACCCATGTAATACATAAGGGAAAGAGATACATAGTTGGCTTACAATCGCCACTTCACAAAATTACAAGAGTAAAGCATTACAACATACAGGTACAATCAGGGCCCGACTATGGAGCCAAAATAAAAGAAGAACCCCAAAAGCGACAAAGGTCCCCGATCGACCCCAACTGGGCTCCACTACTGATCAACTGAAACGAAACAACACAATGAACAAGGTATTCATCGAGCTCCTCTTTGAGCTCGGTTGCGTCACCTGCATGGTTTCATCGGCACCTGCAAACTGGTTTTGGAAGTATCTGTGAGTCACGGGGACTCAGCAATCTCACACCCGCGAGATCAAGACTATTTAAGCTTATAGGTAGGGTAAAAGGTATGAGGTGGAGCTGCAGCAAGCGACTAGCATATATGGTGGCTAACATACGCAAATGAGAGCGAGAAGAGAAGGCAAAGCACGGTCGAACAACTATGACCAATAAGTGATCCTGAACTACTTACGTCAAACATAACTCCAACAACCGTGTTCACTTCCCGGACCCCGCCGAGAAGAGACCATCACGGTTACACACGCGGTTGTTGTATTTTTAATTAAGATCAACTTCGGGTTTTTTACAACCGGACATTAACAAATTCCCATCTGCCACATAACCGCGGGCACGGCTTTCGAAAGTTCAAACCCTGGAGGGGTGTCCCAACTTAGCCCATGATAAGCTCTCGCGATCAACGAAGGATATTCCTTCTCCCCGGGAAGACCCGATCAGTCTCGGAATCCCGTCTACAAGACATTTCGACGGTAATAAAACAAGTCCAGCAAGACCGCCCGATGCGCCGACATCCTGATAGGAGCTGCACATATCTCGTTCTCAAGGCAACACCAGATAAGACAAGCTACGAGTAAAAACCAGGCCTCGAGTTTCCTCATGGGGGCCCCGCAGGCTGCTCGGTTCGAACCAGCACTTAGAGAAGCACTGGCCCGGGGGGGCTAAATAAAGATGACCCTCGAGAGCGCGACTCCCAAGGGAAAAGTAGGTGGTGGTGAGGCAAATGGTAAAACCAAGGTTGGGCCTCGCTGGAAAAGTCTTATTCAAAGCGAACTGTCAAGGGGGTCCCATAAATCACCCGACCGCATTAGGGCCGCAAAATCCGGGAACATAACACCGATATGACGGAAACTAGGGCGGCAAGAGTGGAACAAAACACCAGGCATAAGGCCGAGCCTTCCACCCTTTACCAAGTATATAGATGCATTAATTAAATAAGATATATTGTGATATCCCAACAAGTAAACATGTTCCAACAAGGAACAACATCTCCATATTCCAACAAGGAACAAACTTCATCTTCACCTGCAACTAACAACGCTATAAGAGGGGCTGAGCAAAGCGGTAACATAGCCAAACAACGGTTTGCTAGGACAAGGTGGGTTAGAGGCTTGGTTTAACAATATGGGAGGCATGATAAGCAAGTGGTAGGTATTGCAGCAAAGGCATAGCAAAAGAGCGAGCAACTAGCAAGCAAAGATAGAAGTGATTTCGAGGGTATGGTCATCTTGCCTGAAATCCCGCAAGGAAGAAGAACGAGTCCATGAAGAAGACAAACGAACGTAGTCGAACGAATCCTCACAACTCCGGAACGAAAACCGAAGCTAACGAGAGAAGCAACCCGGAAAGAAGCAAGCAACATAGTAAACAACCATCACATAAACATGGCATGATGCACAATCAAGTATGATGCATGTCCGGTTTAATGATGCATGGCATGGCAAATGCAACAAACAAAACTACAAGTTAAGTGGAGCTCAATATGCAACGAGTTGCATATTGGCCAAACACCACATTTAATTATTTAGTTCTCTCTCGTATATATATCCAACAATATTAAATGTTGTTAAACATGGCAAGAGGTGAAACATATGAAAAACTACCTATCTAGGCAAATTTAAATGAGGCCGGAACAATAAACAACAAGTCCGGAAAACCTCATGAGCATATATTAGATTTGGTACTGTTCTGCCCTATACACAATTTTAATGTTGTTAAACGTCAAAATAAAGTGCATCATGTTAGACTAGGCATTTTACCGCCCCATTTACATATAAAGTTTAATTAAAACCGAGTTACGGTTATTAAGTTATGAAATAAATCATTTTAGCATGGCATTTGAACAAATTAATGGAAACATCAAATATAAACATTTAAATGTTGTTAACAAAATGCGGATGACATATGCAAGTCTTATGCCATTTTATGAGAATGTTGACATGAGCATGTCATGAAGCATTTGGTCACCATGGCGGAACGAAAGGGGTGCCACGGCAACGACAATGAAAATGGTGCCACGGCAACCTTTCGATGATCCGACAACTCGTCGAGATGTCGGTGCAAAAGAAAGTGTGGACGTACAGAACATGCAAAAGAAGGTGGGGTGAACCCGGATACCGGGTTCCCACGTGTCGGTGGCATGGCAACGAGTGACAATTCAGACACGGTGAGAACGGTGCAACTCATTCAACACATGCATTCGTTCCACGGTGGTCGTACTCGGCGGTTATACCTTCGAAGCGAGCGTTTTCGGAACGGATCAAGTTCGTCGAAGGAAGTAGTGGTACACGGGCCGTAGTGGAAGTAGTCGTTCTCGCGACGGTAGTGGAAGTAGTGGTACACGGGTCTTGGGCGACGGTAGTGGTACACGTTTTTCACATCCACGGTAGTTGTTCACGGTTCGTAGGCGGACTTGACGGATCCGAGGACTCCGGGGTTCACCGTTGAACTTGACGAAAGCCACGGTGACGGAGAGGTACGCGTCGGTGGTAGTTGTTTGGGCGGCGAGCCTCGTCGAACTCGGCGGGCGTCGTGTAGTCGTACACTTCGATGGCAGTAGACGAACTTGGCGGTCCAGGGTACTTGGTGTATACGTCCAAGGAGGGTACGAAGGAGAAGATGCTCATCACGGGTGGAGCTCCAGGAGCCATGGTGCGCAGCAGGCAGGGCGTCCCTGGCCTTGAGATGGGGTCCTAGCAGCAGCAGCAAGGGCGTCGAGGCCCATGGGCGCAGAGGAGACGGCTGCGGGCACGGGTGCTCGAGGAGGACGACAGCCATGGCGCCAGCGCACAGGGACGGGCGCGGCTCCGAACGGCGACGGGGTGCAGGAGGCCCGAGGCAGCGGGATGGCGAGGGAGATGGCGGCGCGAGCTTGGTGCGTCGGAGGAGGGGACGGGGTCCTGCTGGCGGGTTCCGGCCGGGAACGGTCCAGGGCGGCGGCGGTCGCCGGCAGAGGGACCGGGCGCGGGGGTGAGGGGCTTGGCGTGGCGGGGACGAACTCGCCCCGGGCGGCGAGCGGGGCGCGGCGACCACGAAGGCGGGGCGCAGCACCGCGGCAAGACGGCGGCGGCTGCAGGGCGCAGGTGGCGGGCCGGATCGAGGAGGAAGGAGGCGAGGGGATCGGGGCGAGGGGTTAGCGCTGCCCTTGTGGCGATGTGAAAGAGTGGCGGCGGTGCACGAGAACGAGAGGGAGAGATGGGGAGGGGGCTCGGGCTAGGGTTACGGGGGAGTGGCCTTGGAGCCGGCCCAGTAGAGAGGGGGCCTGGTTGAGTTAATGGGCCGACTTGGTGGGAGGTCCAAGTGGCCAGGTAGGCTGAACTCCTCTCTCTCTCTCTCTCCCATTTAATTCTTTAGCAGAAAAGAATCAAAGAGAAGAAAAAGAAAGAGAGGGTTAGGGAAAGAAGTCGGACATGGGGGTTATTTTCCCGGACTCACAAAAATGAGCTTGATCCAAGAAAATAGAAGTTGGCGCGGAAGCAAGATTTAAATTCAAACCCATTTGAATTTAATTCAAATGGTTTGAACTAGGACAAGGTTTAGGAAAGGCCAAAAATGTTGAGATGTTTATATGGAGCTCCAGAAAATGATGAAGAAATTATGGGCAAGGTTGGAGACCAAGAGTTGAGATCACAATGGCATGGGATAAATTTTTGCAAGTGTGTTATGATCAATTCCAAAACAATGGAATATTTAATAATAGCTCCATAATTATTAGGAGGATAGTTTATAAAGAGAAGTCACCCTTCCCTCGATTTAAATGGATCGAAGATCCATACAATTTATTTAGAAGAGGTTTTAAAAATTAAATGACACGATGTCATGAAGACATGATGCAATGCACATGATGCAAGGAACCAAAACGAAATCACCCGACAACACTCAGAAACATGGAAGGCATCTGAATCTCCGGTCTTGGGGCGTTACAACACTCCACCACTACGAGAGGATCTCGTCCCGAGATCTAGGATGGCACCGGAGAGAAACGGAGGAGGAAGAGAAGAGGTAACGCTAAGTTGCTTCTTTGACAAACGAGTGAAACCATGAACCTTGAGAGGTTGAAAAGTTGAAAGAAAGAACACAACAAAGATGAACACAGTTGAAAACACTCCGTTAGAAAAGAGGAACAAGGGATACGACGAGAACCAAGAGGTTTATTGATAAGATAGATATTGAAACCACTCCGGTTAAAACAAGATAGAGAAGGAATAAGAATGACATGATTTGGGCAGCACTCCGACTGAAAATGGAAGGGATTTGAACATGATCTTCGCAAAACGAGATGATGAGTCGAAAAGAACAATATCACAATGCCTCCGGAAGGGATAATAGAAGCTAGATGGTTGGAAGAAAAGAACGGAGAAGATAATGACAACTTCAACCACAATTGAATTTGAAAAGCATCTTTCCAAGAAGGTTAGAACGGAGTTGTTGGACAACCAATAACGAAAAGAATAAGCTTGTAGTGGGCTTATGGAAAACGTCTCAAAATTACGAGATGAAATTCGGCCACTAACGGAAACAATAGATTGGATTGATATCAACAAGGAGACGAGCAACTTATTTCACCGGTAGGATAAATGAAGAACTTGGGTCATTTATAAGCACCATAAAAAACAACAATCCTTAGGGAAAGCCTTAAGTGAAATATAACCCAAGATAACTCCAATGAAGAGATTGATGGATTTAAAATACCTCATTCTTGACAACATGTGAATCATGAAGCATGAAGGGAAATTGTCAAGAATGACATAACACCACCTCAAAAGATAAGGTAGAAAGAATTGCACTTCGGAATGCAAGATGAAGAATGATTGAATCCTAAAAACAAGATGTCGAGGGATATCTGCCTCCACGAGCACCTATGGGGACGGAGCCCCTTGTCGGTTCGGCGGGGGGCGGAGGTTGCACAAAGAACAGATCGAGGTGACACACACACACACACAACGATTTTACCCAGCTTCGGGCCGCATGGATGCGTAAAACCCTACTGCTGCTTGTCTGGTTGATTCGAGTTCTTGCTTTGGAGCGCAAGAAGCTACAGTCAGTTGGAGCTGGACGTAGACGAGGGTCTACTAGGTGTCCTCCTTCGGTGTGGATCCCTCCTAGCGTTTGATCCCCCCTAGGGTTTGATCCCCCTACTACGTGCGCATGGGCCTCCTTTTATATGCTAAGGGGTTTCCCACAGGTAGCGACGCAGGTGAGGGCAAAAATGGCAAGGAACTGTGCAAACAGTGGCCGCACAGTGCTATCGCACCTAACTCTGACGGCGGGGGACAAAGGCATTAAATGCCCATCTGGATCGCCTGAACAGTGCCGAGGCGGACCGTTAGGGGCGCCTCTGCTTGCCACGGGGGCGACTCTGCCAACGTCGCATGCCATGCGCGCGCCCCAGGTTGCGCGGCGCCCCGCCACGTGTCTCCGGGGAAGCTCCAGAGTGACGCGTGGGCAGGTGAGCTGGAGCGCATGCCTGAGGTGGTAGTTTGCCGCGGCAAGTGGCTTGCCGCGGTAGTTGTCTTGCCGCACCTGAGAGCTTGCCGCTCGTCAGGCCTTGCCGGGGCGCGCGGAGCGCCGCGGCGGGCTTCTCTTGGTGTGCCTTGGTTCGGCCGTCCCGGCGAGCTCCTCCCGCCGGGGCCTTGGTGCTTCGGCTTAGTCGTCCCGGCAAGCTCCTCTTGCCGGGGCCTTGTCGCCTTGGCTTAGTCGTCCCGGCAAGCTCCTCTTGTCGGGGCCTTGCCTTCTCGGCCCGGCAAGCTCCTCTTGCCGGGGCTTGGCCTTCTTGGCTCGATTATTTGGCCTTCGCCCGGCCCAGAAAGGGCCGTGGAGACTCTTGTCGCTCCCCCGGCAAGCCTTGCCGCGGGACGCTACTACTGCCCGTGCACAAGTTCGGGGTACTAAGGTACCCCTACTTTAGTACACCGACAGGAGCCCCCGGGTCTGGGCCATACACGGTGCCGAGCGTTGTTGGGCCAGGCCCTAACAGTGCACGGGCACGCGTGGCCTGGGTTGCGCTGCTCCTTAACTCCGTGCTCGCCGCGCCCTCCCCAAGTGGCGCGCGCTTATCGCGGTGTCGTGGGGGGCGAGGCGTGCGAGGCGTGCATGACGTGGGTGGCGTGCGCGGGGCTTGAGGCCCGCAGGCATGCGTCACGTCGGGCACGACCTCTTCATTTGGAAAGGCGGAACGTCCGCCCCCACTCCTTCCCCCCTTTATAAGCAGAGGGGAACAGGGGCAGCTCGCCATTTCGCCGGTTGCTGTTCCTCGAAAATCTCCGCCACTTCCTCCTCACTAGAGAAAGCAGCGATTCGCCTTCGCAGCCTCCGGCGCCGCCCACGCCGACAACTCCCCCTCCCCGTTTCTGCCATGGCCCCGAAGAGCGACAAGGCGAAGGGGAAGGCCGTGAAGTCGGCCGAGGCGCTGCGGCTGGAAGCGCTTTGGAAGGAGACGGCGATGTTCCCCCCTCAGCTCGATGCGCTGAGGCTGAAGAACAAATACCGCCTCTTCTGGTCGACGGCGACGCGAGCGCATCCGCGCACGCGAGTTCTTCCCGCCATCGCCCAGAAGCTGTACCCGACCGGGTACCCTTTCTTCGCCGTGTTCTTCTATTGCGGGCTCTGCCCGCCTTTTTCCGAGTTCTTCTGCGACATCATGCACACCTACAACCTCCACCTCCTTGACTTCACCCCCAACGCCATTCTGACAATGGCGGTCTTCGCACACCTTTGCGAGAACTTTGTCGGAGTCTGCCCCAACGTAGCCCTCTTCCGCCACTTCTTTACTCCTCGGGTGGAGAAAGGAGAGCCGCTGTCCGGTGGAGTCGCCTGGGTCTCCAGGACCGGCAAGAAAGAGGTCTACTTGGAGGGGGAACTCCGTGGCAGATGGGAGGAGTGGAGGGCCGAGTGGTGCCTGATCGTCGAGGAGAATCCACCGCCGTTCACCGCCGTGCGGCGAACTCCAGTGGTGCGTGGCCGCGACTGGAGCGACCTGGCCCCGGACGACGCCAAGCTGAAGATTGCCGCCACCCGAATCCTGCGCCTCAGGTTCGCCGGGCTCACCGTCGGCACCGTCGGCGCGGATTTCCTTCGCCGGCGTATCGCTCCCCTGCAGGAGAGGGGGAAGCCGGCTTGGGAATTCCAAAACGCGGCGGACATCATGAGGCTGCGCCCGGGCCTTAACTACAACTTCACCGTTCTGGAGCTCATCGTAATGTTGAAGGAGCTGTTCAAGTACGACTCCGAGCACCCAGAATGGTTCAGGTTGCCGCCGGGCGTCGTCCCCCTGTGCAACAACTCGGCGCTCAGCCGCATCCTCGCGATGATGCCGCTGTGCGACTCGCACGGGATCGACGCGACCTGGCAGGAGCCGGCGGACGACGTCGTGCAGGCCTTCTTCGACAACTTGGAGGAGGTGCCGGTCGACCCCGACGAGAAGAGGGGCCTCACGCGGGACACCACCCCCGAGGAGCTGGCCTACATAGCCTCCAGGATGGAGAGGAGGCGGCCGCCGCGGCCGCGGGCGAGTCTGGCTTCACCCTGGTCGAAGCAGACGCGGCGGAGGCGGAGAGCCTCGCCGACCAAATGGAGCTCGCCGGCGCGGAGGAACCAGCCGGGCACGGTGGCGCGGGCGAGCCCGCTCAGGATGCGAGCGGCTTGCCGGAGGCTGACGCGCCCTCCTCGCAGCTCCCGGGCAGCTCGTCGCAGGCGGAGCCCCCTGCCCAGCCGAGGAGGCGTCTCCGTAGGGCCGGAGAGGTGGTGCGGCAGGCCGACCAGCAACCGCAGCCCCGCGTGACGCGCGCCTCTGAAGCAGCGGGAGCGGGGTCCTCACGGGCCATGGCTCCTGCTCCTGCCGCTCCCCGTACCGCGGCGGCAACGGGGGCGGGGTCGTCCACCGCCCCCGCCAAGCGGTCCCGGGAACCCACTCCCCTGTCTCCTCGCGCCTGGAGCAAGCCGGTTTTTGACTATTCCGCGCTTAGCTCCGATGACGAAGAGGAGGATAAAGAGTAAGTTCCTGGTAGAGCTTGTATCTTCTTGATTTCTGTTGCTCCGTCTTGTTTCGCAGCCCACTCACCCTCCCCGAAAGCGTTCCCTTTCAGGAGCCTGGCCCAGAGGAGGGCGAAGAGGGCCAAGGTCCCGCTGGTCGTCCTTGAGGGCGAATCTCCCCCGGCAACTGGGGAGGTGCCGGAGGCGACCTTGGCGGACTCGACAGCGGGTCCGCAGGGCAGCCCACAGCGCAGCCCTCAAGGTGAGTGCACGGCTAGTTCTTGTCGTTTGGCGCGCGCGTGAGCTTCCCTTCTCTTCGTGGCTGACATGTGGCTGTTGTTGTCGTTGGGTAGGAGCAGAGCAGCCCCAGCAGGCGACCCCTGGGGGCACTCCTGCCGTGCCGTCTGCGTCGACCACCCCGCCTAGGGAGAAATCTCCGGCAAGGGAGGAGCCCCCGGTAGGGGAGACCTCCCCGGCAAGGGAGGAGCCCCCGGCAAGGAAGACCTCTCTGGCAAGGGAGGGATCTCCGGCGAGGGACGCGGCCAGCGATCCCCCGGCAGCGGAGGCCGCGGCCACGGACCCTGCCACCGGTAAGCCCCCCCCTGCACGGAAAACTTCCCCTGGCTATCTTTCCTTATGAGCTTTTTTGTTGGCTGCCCGGTTGACTCCTCTCCCCTCTTCCGGCCATCAGACCCGCCCACCGCGGACCCGATGGAGACCGAGGTCGTCGTCGGGGAGGGCGCGCGTGGCGACGCCGACGACGTCGTCGTCATCGAGGAGGCGGAAGGCACCGACGACCCCGCAGGCGGCGGGGAGGCCGAAGCCGCCAAGGCCGCCGCGGCAGCAGGCGGCGAGGGGACCGGCGACCGTGCCGACGGCCCCGGGGAGGCCGGGGCATCAAGCACTCCGCCGTCCGGCGATCCCGCTGCTGCCGCCGCGTCGGGCCTCGAGGAGCCCCCGGCGGGTGCCTACCTGAAGGCCGGCGATGGCGTCTTCATCAGGCTCCCCTGGGAGCCTAGCTCCAGGGCGCCGGTCGAGGGGGAGGCCTTGGACGGAGAAGTGCTCGCCTCCGTCGGGCTGACAGTGGTCGACGCGCCAAGCACTAGCAGCGGCGAGCCCGAGGAGGAGCGGCTGCTCCGGAAGCTTGTGTCGCTCTACCGCGCCCGGCAGGCCAAGGTGGAGCGCCAAGAGGCACTCGTCACGAGGGCCGGCGCGGACATGGAGAAGCGCGCCGGGGAGCTCCAGGAGCTCAACCAGGAGGCTCTCCGGTCCTTGGCGGAGGAGCGGAGGCTGCTCGACGAGGCGCGAACGGTCTTTCTCCTCGAGAAGGCAGAGGCCGAAGAGCAGCAGAGGCTTGCCGCTGCGGGGCTATCCGCGCGGGAAAGCGAACTGGTGCAGCAGAAGGCCAGCCTCGCCAGCCACGAGGAGGAGGTTGCCGCGCGCGAGCAGGCGCTTGGCGGGGCCCTGCGGGAAGTGCAGGACGCTACCGCGGCCGCCGAGGTCGCCAAGGGGGAGCTGGAGACGAGGGTGGCGCAGCTCGCCAGCGACCTCAAGGCGAGCGGCGAAGAGCTTGCCGCGCTCAAACAGGAGCGCGAGAAGGGCGCTCACACCCTTGGCGAGCTGCAGGGCCGCTTCGCCGAGAAGATCCAGGAGCTCGACACCGCCAAGGATGCCAAGGCTGACCTCGAGCTGAAGCTGGACACCCTGGCCAAGGCGCTGGAGAGCGCCAAGGGGCAGGAAACGACCTTGCGGAAGGAGGTTGCCAGCAACGAGGAGCTGTTGAAGCGCGCCGCCGTTACCCAGAACGCCTTCCAGGAGACAGTGGAGTGGTGGACCGAAGGCCTCGTCGACATCGCCACCACCATCGACAAGGAGCTGAAGCTGCTGGGGACGGAGGGCCACGAGTACCCTTCCGGCGAGAACGTCCCGCCGAGCGCCAAGCTCACTTCCTTCTTCAAGGGCTTGGTGGGGGTGCTCCAGCATCTCCGGGAAAAGATCCCGGAGCAGCAGGCCGAGGAGACGCGGGAAGCTGTCTACGGGGCCCTCGAGAGAGTGCTGGTGAAGATCGTCTTCCGCAACCCCACCATCAGGCTTACCAACGTCCTCAGGCACCTGCGGAAGACGCCGACCTGACGAAGATCAGGGCCCTCGTCACCCCCATTGTGGAAAGGGTGGCCGGGATCAGGAGGGTCGATGGCGACCGCGCGGATTAGGCCGCCCACCTCTTTATTTTCTTCCCTTGTCGCCGCTGAGCATGTCATAGAAACAGCTGATTAGAACAGCGGCAAGTCATTTCGAAATATAACTTTTATCTTAGGCAGTTCATTGCGCTGTTATCTCCCTCGTTCGACCTTGTGCTTCGTACGTTCACGCCCTACGCTCCCGGGAACTTGTCGGCGCAAGCCTCCGCCTTGCCACGGGTGCCGAGTGCGGGACATCAGCAACCCGCTGGCGGAGCCTCCACCGGCAAGAAACCTTGCCGCGGCTGGCGCAACTCACTTACAATGTTGAGCAGGCTCAGGGCGAGGTAAGCGCGGCGACCGCAGTCGCGGCACGCTCAAGCTGCCGAGCAAGCTCGAAACAAAGTAGGACGCCACTCGGGATGTAGCACACTTAAGTCGTTGAGCGGACTCGAAACGAAATAAGGGTGCAACCAGCCACGAGCCGGCCCCTCCGCGCACAGGTTTCCCATACGAAGCTCGGCCGTTCGAGGAAGATAACTTAAGGATAAAAAGGAGCTTAATTGCTCAAACTTTGGCAACTTAGCTTCTCTGTCGTTCGCAGTCCGGCAAGGCGCAGCTTCCTCGGGCGACGCCCAGCCTATCCTGTCATCCCCCCTTCTCGAGGTAAGGGAGTAACGAAGGCTCGGGGCTCCGCGGCCCGCCATCGCCTGCCGGAGTCGAGTGCTGCACAATCGTGTCAAATAATGCATGCGCCAAGCGGAGAGGCGCGAAATCGACAAGATGTGCGGGGCACATAAGCTATGCTCGGGATCTGCGCCCGTCTCTGTACCAAGGATTACATGCAACTGCGGCAAGACTTGGACAGAGAGGATGGCCGACGGAACGGGTTCCGACTGCCGCGCTGGCAAGGTCCCTCCCACGGTCGGCGTCGACTCGTTTGGATCTTAGCGGCCTGGGCTCGCCGAAGAACGAGGTCGCCTTCCCCGCAACTTCCGGCGCTAACTTCTGCGGCTACGGGAGCGGCGCAGAGTTTGCTGGAGGCGAGAAACTCGCTCAGCGGCCGGAAGGCGGTCCTCCTCAAGGAGCAGCTGCTCTTGCCCGGACTCTGTGTGAGTGGGTAATCGAGGAGGGCCGTGCACGAGTCCGTGAGGAGGAATGCCTCCGCTCCGCGGGTTGGAGCGGAAAGGTACCTGGCCATACCTGAGCTTGCCTGTGGTCGCCAAATCTGGTTCGCACAACCTCGACGCGCCCCCTACCTGGCGCGCCAAAGATGTCGGGGGATATCTGCCTCCACGAGCACCTATGGGGACGGAGCCTCTTGTCGGTTCGGCGGGGGGCGGAGGTTGCACAAAGAGCAGATCGAGGCGACACACACACACACAACAATTTTACCCAGCTTCGGGCCGCATGGATGCGTAAAACCCTACTGCTGCTTGTCTGGTTGATTCGAGTTCTTGCTTTGGAGCGCAAGAAGCTACAGTCAGTTGGAGCTGGACGTAGACGAGGGTCTACTAGGTGTCCTCCTTCGGTGTGGATCCCTCCTAGCGTTTGATCCCCCTAGGGTTTGATCCCCCTCCTACGTGCGCATGGGCCTCCTTTTATATGCTAAGGGGTTTCCCACAGGTAGCGACGCAGGTGAGGGCAAAAATGGCAAGGAACTGTGCGAACAGTGGCCGCACAGTGCTATCGCACCTAACTCTGACGGCGGGGGACAAAGGCATTAAATGCCTGTCTGGATCGCCTGAACAGTGCCGAGGCAGACCGTTAGGGGCGCCTCTGCTTGCCACGGGGGCGACTCTGCCAACGTCGCATGCCGTGCGCGCGCCCCAGGTTGCGCGGCGCCCCGCCACGTGTCTCCGAGGAAGCTGCAGAGTGACGTGTGGGCAGGTGAGCTGGAGCGCATGCCTGAGGTGGTGGTTTGCCGCGGCAAGTGGCTTGCCGCGGTAGTTGTCTTGCGGCACCTGAGAGCTTGCCGCTCGTCAGGCCTTGCCGGGGCGCGCGGAGCGCCGCGGTGGGCTTCTCTTGGTGTGCCTTGGTTCGGCCGTCCCGGCGAGCTCCTCCCGCCGGGGCCTTGGTGCTTCGGCTTAGTCGTCCCGGCAAGCTCCTCTTGCCGGGGCCTTGTCGCCTTGGCTTAGTCGTCCCGACAAGCTCCTCTTGCCGGGGCCTTGCCTTCTCGGCCCGGCAAGCTCCTCTTGCCGGGGCTTGGCCTTCTTGGCTCGATTATTTGGCCTTCGCCTGGCCCAGAAAGGGCCGTGGAGACTCTTGTCGCTCCCCCGGCAAGCCTTGCCGCGGGACGCTACTACTGCCCGTGCACAAGTTCGGGGTACTAAGGTACCCCTACTTTAGTACACCGACACAAGACATGTGTTGAACACCATGTTTATTTTAGAGTATAACTTGGCGAATCATAACTCCGAGAGAAATCTTGAAGAACAATTGAAGAATGAAAAGAATCCTTGATGAGCCTCCATGAAGAACTCCGGTAATAAAAGGATGATCAGATGAAATGAAGGATGAAAAGAATAAGGTTGAAGCCTTGCAATGATTAGATGGAGCTTCGTGGTGATATAAACGAGACAACTTGGAACTCAGGAAAGAAAAGATGAACAACGAAAACAAGAATTTTGATGGACCTCCGGAATAAGGAATTGAATTTACTCGATGAAACAAGAATAAGAATTACATTATGCTCATCCTTCGCCAATTAAATCGATGACAAGCAATGAATTTGGCATACTACTTATTCTCGTAGAAAGGATTAAGATAGATATAGCGTGAACTTGGGAAGGTCTTCAACGAACCACCGGTAGGATTGAAACAACGATTAAATTGATATGATAACAAAGAAAGAGAACTCTTGAACGAACCACCGTAAGAATTGAAAATGAACGAAGAAAAGATAAAGAAACACCGGGAAGAATTAGCAAATGAACGAAGATGCTTGCTAGGATTTAGATACATGAGAACGAAGAGATCATGAACTGATTAGAGAATATTGAAAGATGCACTGGTAAGATTTGGAGAGCGAGAGCTAAAAGCTGAGAATGAATAATACTGAGATGATGGCTCCAGAGAATCAAACTGAAAAGACTCCTGAAATGCTCCGGATGGGTGAAAAGAATTCTCACAGTCGAAAACAATTATGAGAGGATGGCAACAAGCTAGAACCAAGAATCTTCAAGAGAATGGACAAGATTTAAGGGAAAACTCTTCTTCGGTCTTCAACTGTTGAGAATGACGACGAAAAACACCACCATGAGTTATTGAAGCACTCCGGAATGAAAATTAGAAAGGTTGAACCAACAATGAAAAGAATTTGAAAGATCTTGGAGAAAGACATATGACTGATGATAACCCATTCTTACATCACATCTTGAAAAAGACTTTGGGAATAGCTCCGGGAAAATTAGAAGAGTCAGGTAAGATCCTGGGAAAAGACCTGTGGGTTAGGGCCCACTCAAAAGAAACACCGTTGAACGATTACTTGAAAGGGAGATTGCACCGGTTGAATTAAATGGCTTGAATGAGATAGCATCCTCAAAAGAAATTGAGTGAAATTGACTTCTGAGATATCTTCATCACTCCGGAACAAATGAATAGTGAGAGGTGAATGATTAAGAGGTGCACCGGCATGAGAAAACATTAGAAACGAGGAAAAGATATGATCGATAAAGCTTGAATTGGAACCATCGGAGAAGATAAGAGTGACGAATGATGAACTTGAAACTCCTGACCATCTTCATGATAATCACCGGATAAGAACATTAATGAGAAGAATGGAGAGGCTTCACATCAATAAAGGATACATGATTAAGAAATCTGAGTTCTTGAAGAAATAAGGGTGGGCGGGCGGGAAAACAAAGACAACTTGGAACGGATGAAGCAAACACTGTTGAGAAAAACTGAGGGATGATCTTGCGAATGTTGAAATGATCGGATCCACTTGAAGAGAAGCACACCGGTTGGAAAGGATTGAAAAGACAACCTTGATGAACAAGAAGGATTGGCATCCATATAGAAATATGAGAACACCGTTTAGGAAAAGTATGGAAGCAACACTTGACTTCGAAGCAACTCGAATACCACAAATAAAACAAAACAAAGGATTGGCATGCAGAATAAGCCGGAAACAAACATATGATAGATCCCATATCGTATCATGGGCCTGTTGGAAAGATATCCTACGAGATACTTGAATTCCCACCTATAAACTCCCGAAACTTTCTGGTTATGCAATCAGGTGTTGGGGATACAGGGGACACAAAATATATCACCCAAACTAACAATACCTAGATCCAGCTGTATCCATCCTTCAACACATAACCAAGAAATCCTCGGAAATCGTCTACCTCAACCTTCGAAAAGCATCCGTTATACGAGTTATGGCAATACTCCCGCACTCGCCTCAGTACTGGGCTATCAGGGTTATCTCACCAACAACTGTACAAAAGAGATTTTCGATGTTGGCGTACTAATCTCAGGTATTCCAGAACTATAACGATAAAATTATGACGACAACACCTCGGAGCTCAACTCCCCAGGACACCTCCACTAAACCCCTGCTGACAGGAGGCACCAAGACAATGTTGTCATCACAAAACCATCGGAACGATTCTAAGATACCCGCGTGATCCTAAAAAAAATAGTGAAATTTGAGAAGAGAAGAGTCAAAACTCTACGTCAGGAGGCCTCACCAGAGCGACGAAGGGACTGTTAATCTTCGCACAACCCATGTAATACATAAGGGAAAGAGATACATAGTTGGCTTACAATCGCCACTTCACAAAATTACAAGAGTAAAGCATTACAACATACAGGTACAATCAGGGCCCGACTACGGAGCCAAAATAAAAGAAGAACCCCAAAAGCGACAAAGGTCCCCGATCGACCCCAACTGGGCTCCACTACTGATCAACTGAAACGAAACAACACAATGAACAAGGTCTTCATCGAGCTCCTCTTTGAGCTCGGTTGCGTCACCTGCATGGTTTCATCGGCACCTGCAAACTGGTTTTGGAAGTATCTGTGAGGCACGGGGACTCAGCAATCTCACACCCGCGAGATCAAGACTATTTAAGCTTATAGGTAGGGTAAAAGGTATGAGGTGGAGCTGCAGCAAGCGGCTAGCATATATGGTGGCTAACATACGCAAATGAGAGCGAGAAGAGAAGGCAAAGCACGGTCGAACAACTATGATCAATAAGTGATCCTGAACTATTTACGTCAAACATAACTCCAACAACCGTGTTCACTTCCCGGACCACGCCGAGAAGAGACCATCACGGTTACACACGCGGTTGGTGTATTTTTAATTAAGATCAACTTCGGGTTTTTTACAACCGGACATTAACAAATTCCCATCTGCCACATAACCGCGGGCACGGCTTTCGAAAGTTCAAACCCTGCAGGGGTGTCCCAACTTAGCCCATGATAAGCTCTCGCGATCAACGAAGGATACTCCTTCTCCCCGGGAAGACCCGATCAGTCTCGGAATCCCGTCTACAATACATTTCGACGGTAATAAAACAAGTCCAGCAAGACCGCCCGATGCGCCGACATCCTGATAGGAGCTGCACATATCTCGTTCTCAGGGCAACACCGGATAAGACAAGCTACGAGTAAAAACCAGGCCTCGAGTTTCCTCGTGGGGGACCCGCAGGCTGCTCGGTTCGAACCAGCACTTAGAGAAGCACTGGCCCGGGGGGGCTAAATAAAGATGACCCTCGAGAGCGCGACTCCCAAGGGAAAAGTAGGTGGTGGTGAGGCAAATGGTAAAACCAAGGTTGGGCCTCGCTGGAAAAGTCTTATTCAAAGCGAACTGTCAAGGGGGTCCCATAAATCACCCGACCGCATTAGGGATGCAAAATCCGGGAACTTAACACCGATATGACGGAAACTAGGGCGGCAAGAGTGGAACAAAACACCAGGCATAAGGACGAGCCTTCCACCCTTTACCAAGTATATAGATGCATTAATTAAATAAGATATATTGTGATATCCCAACAAGTAAACATGTTCCAACAAGGAACAACATCTCCATGTTCCAACAAGGAACAAACTTCATCTTCACCTGCAACTAACAACGCTATAAGAGGGGCTGAGCAAAGCGGTAACATAGCCAAACAACAGTTTGCTAGGACAAGGTGGGTTAGAGGCTTGGTTTAACAATATGGGAGGCATGATAAGCAAGTGGTAGGTATCGTAGCAAAGGCATAGCAAAAGAGCGAGCAACTAGCAAGCAAAGATAGAAGTGATTTCGAGGGTATGGTCATCTTGCCTGAAATCCCGCAAGGAAGAAGAACGAGTCCATGAAGAAGACAAACGAACGTAGTCGAACGAATCCTCACAACTCCGGAACGAAAACCAAAGCTAACGAGAGAAGCAACCCGGAAAGAAGCAAGCAACATAGTAAACAACCATCACATAAACATGGCATGATGCACAATCAAGTATGATGCATGTCCGGTTTAATGATGCATGGCATGGCAAATGCAACAAACAAAACTACAAGTTAAGTGGAGCTCAATATGCAACGAGTTGCCTATTGGCAAAACACCACATTTAATTATTTAGTTCTCTCTCGTATATATATCCAACACTATTAAATGTTGTTAAACATGGCAAGAGGTGAAACATATGAAAAACTACCTATCTAGGCAAATTTAAATGAGGCCGGAACAATAAACAACAAGTCCGGAAAACCTCATGAGCATATATTAGATTTGGTACTGTTCTGCCCTATACACAATTTTAATGTTGTTAAACGTCAAAATAAAGTGCATCATGTTAGACTAGGCATTTTACCGCCCCATTTACATATAAAGTTTAATTAAAACCGAGTTACGGTTATTAGGTAATGAAATAAATCATTTTAGCATGGCATTTGAACAAATTAATGGAAACTTCAAATATAAACATTTAAATGTTGTTAACAAAATGCGGATGACATATGCAAGTCTTATGCCATTTTATGAGAATGTTGACATGAGCATGTTATGAAGCATTTGGTCACCATGGCGGAACGAAAGGGGTGCCACGGCAACGACAATGAAAATGGTGCCACGGCAACCTTTCGATGATCTGACAACTCGTCGAGATGTCGGTGCAAAAGAAAGTGTGGACGTACAGAACATGCAAAAGAAGGTGGGGTGAACCCGGATACCGGGTTCCCACGTGTCGGTGGCATGGCAACGAGTGACAATTCAGACACGGTGAGAACGGTGCAACTCATTCAACACATGCATTCGTTCCACGATGGTCATACTCGGCGGTTATACCTTCGAAGCGAGCGTTTTCGGAACGGATCAAGTTCGTCGAAGGAAGTAGTGGTACACGGGTCGTAGTGGAAGTAGTCGTTCTTGCAATGGTAGTGGAAGTAGTGGTACACGGGTCTTGGGCGACGGTAGTGGTACACGTTTTTCACATCGACGGTAGTTGTTCACGGTTCGTAGGCGGACTTGACCGATCCGAGGACTCCGGGGTTCACCGTTGAACTTGACGAAAGCCACGGTGACGGAGAGGTACGCGTCGGCGGTAGTTGTTCGGGCGGCGAGCCTCGTCGAACTCGGCGGGCGTCGTGTAGTCGTACACTTCGATGGCAGTAGACGAACTTGGCGGTCCAGTGTACTTGGTGTATACGTCCAAGGAGGGTACGAAGGAGAAGATGCTCGTCACGGGTGAAGCTCCAGGAGCCATGGTGCGCAGCAGGCAGGGCGTCCGTGGCCTTGAGATGGGGTCCTAGCGGCAGCAGCAAGGGCGTCGAGGCCCATGGGCGCAGAGGAGACGGCTGCGGGCACGAGTGCTCGAGGAGGACGACGGCCATGGCGCCAGCGCACAGGGACGGGCGCGGCTCCGAACGGCGACGGGGTGGAGCAGGCCCGAGGCAGCGGGATGGCGAGGGAGATGGCGGCGCGAGCTTGGCGCGTCGGAGGAGGGGACGGGGTCCCGCCGGCGGGTTCCGGCCGGGAACGGGCCAGGGCGGCGGAGGTCACCGGCAAAGGGACCGGGCGCGGGGGTGAGGGGCTTGGCGCGGCGGGGACGAACTCGCCCCGGGCGGCGAGGCGGGGCGCGGCGACCATGAAAGCGGGGCGCAGCACCGCGGCAAGACGGCGGCGGCTGCAGGGCGCAGGCGGCGGGCCGGATCGAGGAGGAAGGAGGCGAGGGGATCGGGGCGAGGGGTTAGCGCTGCCCTCGTGGCGATGTGAAAGAGTGGCGGCGGTGCACGGGAACGAGAGGGAGAGATGGGGAGGGGGCTCGGGCTAGGGTTACGGGGGAGTGGCCTTGGAGCCGGCCCAGTAGAGAGGGGGCCTGGTTGAGTTAATGGGCCGACTTGGTGGGAGGTCCAAGTGGCCAGGTAGGTTGAACTCCTCTCTCTCTCTCCCATTTAATTCTTTAGCAGAAAAGAATCAAAGAGAAGAAAAAGAAAGAGAGGGTTAGGGAAAGAAGTCGGACATGGGGGTTATTTTCCCGGACTCACAAAAATGAGCTTGATCCAAGAAAATAGAAGTTGGCGCGGAAGCAAGATTTAAATTCAAACCCATTTGAATTTAATTCAAATGGTTTGAACTAGGACAAGGTTTAGGAAAGGCCAAAAATGTTGAGATGTTTATATGGAGCTCCAGAAAATGATGAAGAAATTATGGGCAAGGTTGGAGACCAAGAGTTGAGATCACAATGGCATGGGATAAATTTTTGCAAGTGTGTTATGATCAATTCCAAAACAATGGAATATTTAATAATAGCTCCATAATTATTAGGAGGATAGTTTATAAAGAGAAGTCACCCTTCCCTCGATTTAAATGGATCGAAGATCCATACAATTTATTTAGAAGAGGTTTTAAAAATTAAATGACACGATGTCATGAAGACATGATGCAATGCACATGATGCAAGGAACCAAAACGAAATCACCCGACAACACTCAGAAACATGGAAGGCATCTGAATCTCCGGTCTTGGGGCGTTACACAAGCCTTGGTGCTTGATGAGCCAATCCATCCCTAAGATCACATCCAAGCCTTGCGATCTTAAGATGATAAGGTCTGCTTGGAAGTCTACCCCATTAATAACAATCCCGACTCCCTTACATCCTATCTTGGCTCTCATCTCTGCTCCGGGGGTTTGTACCACCATAGGGTTATTCAGTGGTGTAGGGGTCATGCCACTTTTTAATGCAAACCTTTGGGTGACCAATGAATGCGTGGCTCCAGAATTAAACAAGATAGTTGTAGGTGTTGAGTTGACAAGGAACGTACCCAGCACGACGTCCGGGTCTTCCTGGGCTTCTTCTGCAGTGACATGATTCACACGACCCTTGCCGTTGTTGGGCGGGTTGCGGGGAGCTTGATTCCTTAGTGGCATTCCACGACCTTGTCCTGGGTTCTGCGCATTGGGGCGCGGGGCGTCGGGCTTCTTGTTGGCGCAATTCTTGGAGTAGTGTCCTGGCTGACCACATCCAAAGCAAGTGACTTGGTTGGGGTTGCTGCTCTTGCCGGCATTGTTATTGGGGTTGTTGTAAGTTGGCCTGGAGTTGACATACTGCTGAGGTGGATAGCTGGTGCGGGGTGCAGGAGCTCTTGGTTGCTGATAGGTTGGCTTGACCGGGGCTGGCTGCCATGGGCGAGGCTTCTGGTTGCTGGAGCTACCCTTGCTGATCACCTTGCGCTTACGGGTATCATCCAAAGCACGTCGCTTGTCCTCAAGCATGAGTGCCTTGTTCACCAGATCAGGAAAGGTCGGGCAGTCACACACAACAAGCGAGTACTTCAGAGTCTGGTTAAGGCCTTCCATGAAGCGCTCCTTTTTGGCAGCATCAGTGCTGACATCTTCAGGGGCATACCTTGAGAGAACACTGAACTTCTGCATGTACTCCTTGACAGTGCTACTACCTTGCTTCAGGGCTCGGAACTCACGCTTCTTGATAGCCATGATTCCGGAAGGAATGTGGGCCTTGCGGAATTCTGCCTTGAAGTCATTCCAAGTGTGTTTCGCTCAGCATGCATGGCCTTAAATCCATCCCACCAAGCTCTAGCAGTTCCCCCGAGACAGTGAGCAGCATATGCCACCTTCTCACAGTCCTCAGTGCATCCGACTAGTTCCAGCAGATCCTCAATGGTGCGGACCCAGTCATCTGCATCTAGGGGTTCAGCAGTCTCGATGAAGGTGGGTGGTGCATGCTTCTTGAACTCCACCAACGTGGAACGTCCATTGCCGTTCCCCGCCGGCTGGCGGTTGACAGCTTGAGCAATCATCTGGAGGGCTGCAGTGTTGGCTTGGCATTCCTCTCGGAAGGCTTGGAGAAGCTGAGCCATGTCCATGCTTGGAGGTGGTGGTGGTGGTGGAGCTTGTCCTTGGGTTTGGTCCTGACTGGCTCCTTCTCCGGCTTCTTGCTGCTGGGTAGAGGTACCAGTACGAGTTACAACAGGCATCCTGTTGGAGCGATCAAGGTCTCATGATTGGGAAAGATGGGGAAAGCAAAATAGATGGGATGCCTAGTAAGGGGGTTGGTATGACACTAATTGTTTTCATGCAAGGGCCAAAAGGCCAAACACATTCATTGAAATCCAAATGGGTGATGGAGTCGCTTACAAGTTCCCGTAGGAAAGCACGACGTCCATCAAACACTTCAAAAGCAAACACAACACTACATGGTTTCATATGAACCATTACAATGACTCGACTTCGCATAGGGGTACACGACCTATCCTACCGTAGGGGTTGCTAACGGGCATAACCGGGTTGTGAATGATGCCTAAGTGGTGGAATTCTCGGTCGCGTAGTCTGGCTCTTCTGGGTCTTCCTCCTCGTCATCGGTTGCCTGACTTTCCTCTTCACTTGAAGGGGTGGGAGAGTGGAGGAGCTCAACGCGGCGTTGCTTTGCCGGTGGTGCGAAGAGCTTGCGGTATTCCTTTGCGCTCATGCGGTGTTGCTGTGGTGGTTCTCCATCCTTTGGGGTTCTTCCGCCTCGGTATGCGATTGCGGGCTGACCAGGGGGAGCACCTTCCTTCTTGATCCTATCCGTCTTCTCTTGTGCCTGGCGAAGAAGTACCTTGGTCTCATGAAGTTCCTTTCGGAGTTCCATTGATTCTGAGGCCAAGTGTTGTGCCAAACTATCGGCACAAAGGCTGAAGTAGGTCTGGAATCGGAGTGGAAGTCCTTCTTCTAATGGTGGAGCTGGTGCACTGCTCTCATCCTCACCTTCCTTCCGATAAGGCAAGAAGCGGGTTGCCAACTCGTCTTCCATCTCGGGAAGAAGGTCTCGGAGGCGGGTGAGTGCCTTGAGGGTTGCCGTCTCGACGGCAAGGACTAGTGTTGGCATCTGGGGTCCCTCAAAGAACCAGCTTGTTGGAGAGTCATTGTCCTTCACGATCACTTCCACATGATATTCCGTCTCGGTGTCATTGATCCAATGCTCATGGTAGGTGAAAATGGGGGCTCGGTGGAACTGGCACTTCTTGAGGCTATCCTCGAGAAGCATGGGAAATCCTGTGGTCAAGAAGTCTTCAGGTACGACAGCCATCTACAAAGGTTGAATGGGAGAGGTCAATAAGGGAAATATATCTTGGGTGGGTAAGCTTCAGAAAAGAAGAGAAGTTTAGACGGTCTCAAGCTACTAACGTCTATGCTAACTAAGGCTTCCTACAGTCAGGATGGCTCTGATACCAGCTCTGTGGGGACCCTGACTCATGAGTTGTGATCACCGAATGCACGTGTACAGTGATCCCAGAGATCAATGCTCACTGAACACACAGATGCTGAATAACAAGAGTCTTACATCCATACATACCGTCTTACACAAATTATGACCATTATGGTCAAGTCTTACATCGATAAGCCTTAAGGGCTGAACATCAAATGAAACACAAGCAACGGAGATCTTCGTCGATAAGTAGAACCCATGCCATCTGCCTTAACTCTACAGGCATTCTGATTGGGAAGCGTCCTAGTTCGCATGTTCGTCTCCAAAGAACTCTTTTTCAAACTCCGGTTCTTCCATGTCTGGCCAATTAAATAACCAGTGGCAAGCCAATGAGTACTTTGAATGTACTCGCAAGCAACCCATGTTTTGGTTCAAGGTACAACAATGCATGACATAGGTATATTTTTGCGAAAAGCTAGTTTTGAGTGCAATGACATGTTCAACAACTTGTAAGACATGCATCAGGAGAATTCAAGTAACCATGAGGACAGGTTACAGATATCAACATAAATAGAGTGGGCACCAACCCAACTCAATCATGTCAAGTCCTTGACTTGACCCAAGTAGTTCTTCCCCCTTATCCAAACACACACACTGGTTTGTAAACATGTGGACGTAGTTTAAGCAGCACCGCCCAACTATCCTTGACCACTCTGCAGAGGTTGCACACTTTGCCCACAAGATCCGGGGAACTTCCGTGTCCTCCACGTCCTGCGGTACCTCAAGTACCTGGGGTAAGCACCCGATCACTATCTTTCCCTAGACGACACTAACAAGGAGTCCACTCGTTGTTCCGTATCCTCACGATGTACATCATACGAGGCTCGCTCGAGATCGCAACATCCGAGAGGGGACTCAACGGTGTATCAGGTGCCCTGTGAAAACAGTCATGGCCGCCCTACCTGGCATGACCCCGTCCCGAGAGAGAGCACCAACTCTCCCCCGTCACTAGTAATGCGGACTCCAAGCTAGTATCGGCCTAAGTAATCAATAATGCCCTTTCCCATATAAGGGTAGAGTGGTTGCGCATGTAAGGTTGGGACAGTCAACAAATCTTAAATCTAATCCGTTTTTGAAAACAACACACACACTTGCCTCGGTACGCCACTTCGTCATCAAGTGGCTACCCAACTCATCATCTCCCTCGGGCATAAGTGGTGCCCGACGGGGTTTTCGAAAGTCCTTTGAAAATACTTTGCCTCCATCACTATGCATATTCCCGTCCCTTTTTGCGTAGCACTACTTAGCATCCTATCTACTCCCACCGGCATAACCCTCGTAAGAAGGTAGGGTCATGCATAATGCAGGTATCAATGAGGAAGTAACGAAGGCAACCCACCAAAGTGGTTACCATCTCATCATGATCTCGATGCAAGCAATAAAAGTGCCATACGACCTGCATAAAAAGGGTTTCATAGACATGGTCAAAGGGCTGCTTGCCTGGCTCAACAAAGTCTTCTGGGTCTTCAAAGTCTTCTGGTCCAACTCCTTCGTCAGCAACGCAATCTATCGTCACAAAATAATAACGAGAAATTAAGGCAATAATAAAACAGAAAAACCAAAGTGCTCAGAAAAATGTCAACTCATTTTTGTATAATACTAGGTTGAAAACTAAGAAGGGGAAAATTCCTAGTTTTGGATTTGGAGTCATATAAGAGGGGATATGGATTTCCAAAAAGGGATTAAACTGCTCAAATTTGAATTTAAATTTGAACAGTACATAAAAGTTGGTTGGATTTGGATGAAAGTTGCACCATTAAATAGGTTGCAATATTTTGGGAATTTAGGAATTGGAATTAAATTATTTGGACATATATTTTATCCTGTGAAATTTTTGGAAAAGAGACAGAAAAAGAAAAGGAATTGGGCCCTGTGCCTGCTGGGCCAGAACAGCCGCAGGGCAGCAGGCCCAGCCAGAGAGGCGGCCCAGCGCGCCGGTGCACGCGCACGCGCCAGGTTCAAACCTGACGGGCGGGGCCCAGGCATCAGGGCGAGGGGCTGACGGACGGGCCCCACGGCCGTCGTCGTCAACCCTGGGTCAGAGGGGGCGGCGAGCTCACCGGCGACGACGTAGGCCACGGCGAGGTCGGGCGACGGTACGGCTGGACTCAGCGTCGAGTCGCCGTTCGGGTGGAGGTGGTGGACGTCACCGGAGTTGCCTGGCTCGCCGGCGACGAGGTCTCACGGCGGAGAGGCTTCGGGTGTCGACGGCTCCAGCCGTTTCCGGCTGCAAAAGAGAGGGGAAACGGAGGGGAAATGATAAGGGAGGTGTGGAGGGTCCAGATCGAGAGAGAGGAGGGGCGGAGGGAGCCCGTACCCTGAGATCGACGGCGACCCGAGGCGGCGGAGCTCGAGCTCGATCTCGAGCTCGGGCGGCTCAGGGGAGGAACTGGGGGTGCAGGGGAGCGACTAGGGGAGTGAGAGGGCGAGTGGTGAGGAGAGGGGAGCTCAGGGTGGCCTATAAATAGGTGAACGGCGATGTCTCGTAGACCCGTGCGCCGGCGAGCTCATGCTCGTCGCTGCAGGGCTTGGGGGAAGAGGGCGCCGTGTCTGGGGCGTTTCTGGGCATGGACTACGCCGAGGGGAGCTAAGGGAGAGAGCGGGGGAGGGCCAGAGAGGATCGCGCGTGTGAGCCGCGCCATTGGCGTGTTCGGGCGGCCAGCGCGCGTGCGAGCAGGGGAGAGAGAGGGACAGAGGAGGGGGACAGCGCCGTGGCGTGTCGCAGACGTCGAGGCGCATCGTCGGGCACGCTAGGGGGGCCTGAGGTGGCCGGAGGCGGTTGGAAGGGGGCGGCTACAGTGCGGGAGCGCACTGTAGCGCGCTCAGAGCGCCCAAATGGCCGGCATGGCCATTCTTTATGCATGGTGAGCGCGTCCTGTGGTGTCTAGCAGGTCTAGGAGGGAGTAAAGAAATGGGGTGGTGCATTGGATGCCATGGATGGCACTGGAGTGAGGAGGGAGGTGAGGAAGAGGGAGAAGTGGGCTGTCCAGAGAGAGAAAGAGGTGGTTTTACCCCTCAATTATTGAGCTGGGGACTTGCCATTGTTACTGGAGGTGAAAGGGATCTAGGAGGAGCTGTGGTAAAAAGCTTAGCTCAAGGAGAATAGTTTTAGTGGTCAAAATGGGGATTTTTGAAAAGTGGTAGAAGGTGTTTGATAAGGGTTTTGGCAAGCAAATGATTTCCAATTGCCATGATACTCCACAGGGTGAGATGACACATATAACTAGGGCCTTCCACCAATTTTGAGCTTATTTGGGCAAGTTGCCAATGCAACTTTTGTAAACCCTAGAATTTAGCAAAAATGGACTTGTGTAGATCTAGTTGAGAAAATCACTTCTCCTTGATGCACCACTTGGTGTAGTGGTCTCATTTGGTCATGTGAACATGCTCACAAAAGTTGGGGTCAAGGAGAGAAAGTTGGTAGTACAAACTTGATCAAATATGATTCTGGTCAGAGAGGGTTTTGGGGCATTTTGGTGAACCAAAATGACTTTAATTGACATGAGGCTTTGCAAGGTGATCACAATATGCATTTGTGACTTGATGGATTTTCCTTGTATTTTTATTAATATATTTCCTGTAGAAATATTTCAAATCCTAGAAATGGGCAGAAATGGTTTTCGGAGGTTTTGTCCAATGTTTTGATCAACCTATGTGTTGAAACTTATATATATGGAAAATATATGCCCACTGAGTTTCCCTGATTTTTCTCAAATATTTTTAAAACAATAAAATAATGTTTCCCTATTAACGACCATTTCTGGCCTTAAGAAAAAGCCTTTAAATAAATAGAAGAATAACTTTTAAAATTATATTTTTGTGGTTTCTGGGTGTCCTATATCTAATAGGTTTCAAATATACCTTTTGAAATATTTTCATTCCCCAAATCAAGTACTTGCAATGAAATCCTTAATTCAGGGTTTTTTGGAAAACTAATTTTTGAAAATACTTTTTGGCCAAATTATTTTTGTAAGAAAGTACTATATTGCACTATACACATGGCATGATCATTGGGAAGGAGTTTGGGGCAAGGAGATGAAGTATAGAAAGTGAAACTATGTTGACTTTAAAGAGCACTTGAAAAACCACAGAGAGAAAACCAACTCCAAAATAAAAAAAATCCAAATAATGCAAAAGTTTTTGTTGGTCCAAATTTTCATGCTTTATTAATGCAAATGAAGTGTTACAAAATGCAGGGTGTGACATATAACTATTAGGTATGACCTGCCCAGGAGGGGCCGGGTTATAACTATGGCGATTCATGAAGCCCAATACAGCTTTGGAAGATGGCGGTTCAGTCAAGGGCCCAAGGCCCAAAGGCGATTCAAGGCCCGTAGAGATAAACCGCCATAAGTACATAACTTTTATTGTGAGGTAGAGATAGTTAGAGACCGAGCCGGACACTGTTTATGAGTCGGCCGGTTCTCTATGAGCCGCTGGGCGTCGACCTCTGTATATAAAGGGACGACCCGGTGGCGGTTCAGGACAAGTAACATCAGATCGAAAGCTAGGTCAAGCGGAATCGCTCCCTAGTAATCGAAACATAAGCAATATCACCTCAAACTGGATTAGGCCTTTACCTTCACCGCAAGGGGCCGAACCAGTATAAACCCTTGGGTCCTTTGTCCCGTTTTAACCCCTTTAAGCTTCCTAGTTGCGATGGCTCCACGATTAAGAGAACATAGCTGTTGGTACCCTTTTGATCGGCACAATGCCAAACTCACTAGGGGGCTTATTGATCGTATTTGAATCATAGCTTAACCCCTTTTGGGTCTGACATTGATCGTATTGGAATCAGAGTCGTTAACAAAAACTCTCAAGGTCATTTGGGGGCTTCCTGTTCAAACATAGGTCGTATTTGAACCAAAGAGAACATAGTTGTCGGTACCCTCTTGATCGGCACAATGCCAAACTCACTAGGGGGCTTCTTGATCGTATTCGAATCATAGCTTAACCCCTTTTGGGTCCGAATTTGATCGTATTCCAATCAGAGTTGCTAAAAAATTTCTCAAGGTCATTTGGGGGCTTCCTGTTCAAACATAGGTCGTATGCGAACCAAAGAGAACATAGTTGTCAGTACCCTCTTGATCGGCGCAACGCCAAAGCCACTGGGGGCTACATGATCGTATTCAAATCCTAGCTTAACCCCTTTGGTCCGGTTTACTGATCGTATTCGAATCACAAGCCTCAAATTTTTCTTTCTATTTGGTTTAAGTTTTTTGAAAACAATCTCTATTTTGTCTTGAGGCTTTTTGTCCAGATCTAAGTATAAGTATGGTTTAAATTTAACCCGGCTTGGTTTTGGACGATCAGTCCCCAGCGTATGACAATCATCATACATGTGGAAGTGTTGGCTTCTAAAGGATTGGGTTATCACCCTTATTGTTCAGGTCACATGAACCGGCAGTGCAAATTCAAAATCACAGGTATGATATTATAGTTGTGTTTCAAAGCTATAATTCATAACAGGCTTATATGTGTCTCTTCTTTCAATATTAATGGTTGTATGTAAGATGTTATGACCCGCCCTGCGGTAAGCCGCCAAGGGTTCTTGTGATCTATTTCTGTGTGCAAGACAGTTCAAAGACTTTCTTATGCATAAAGAAAACAGATGATAAGTTTAAAAGGGGGAGAGTATAAGGCGATGGCTTAACAGTGTTGAGCACCAAAACGTGCACGATGGCATGACAAAGCAAAGTCATTTCAACCCTATTACATGACTCGCCGAGTCCAAATGATTAAATTGTTTTTCAGCAAGGTACAAATATGAGCCGCCCGGCGGATTAATTCTCTTGTTGGCCTGAAGCTTCCGGATCAACCCTTTCCGCTCCTCCGTCCTGTTCCCTGTCCTAGAAGGTTGATGATGACCAGTCAATGCCACTCAAAGCTTCAAATTCAGCTTCATCATCAATTAGTCCGGCCAGGTCAACTTCAGGGGCGAAGGTATGCTTACGGATTGGAGGGATCAGGCTGGTCACTTTATAATGCGGCGTTGGAATCCTCCGATTCTCCGCGTCATAACCCGGATGGTACCTGGTGAGATCCGCCTCATCAGCAATTAGGGTGGCCACAGGGCGTATTTCCTTCACACAAGCGGCAAAGTCCTCCTGTTCAAATGATGTGCCATCCTCCTTAAAGCTTGGATATCCAATGGTGATGTCAGCCGGGTCTAACTCCGGTAGCCACGCCTTGGCCCGGCTTAAAGCAGCCATGGCTCCGGCTCTTGCAGATGACCGCCTTAATTCATTGAACCATTGGGGTAGCACAGAAAGCATCTTTAGAGCATCCACCAGGAGTGCGGGGACTTTGTTTGATAGGGCAACTGTGCCAAGGCACGCTGAGATCCAGTATAAAGTTGTTCCACGAGTGTGTAAACTGCCTTCAGCTTCAGCAGCATGTCCTGGTTGAGGTTGGAGCTCCTGGGGCCCGCATAGCAATATCAGGTGAGTTAAATGACAATTCATATGATCACTAGAAAGATTCAATATTTGACGCTTGCAGGGCGACTTACCAAAGATTGCTGAGACCATCTGAGATACATGGTGTTTTAAGCTGGACAATTCAGTAGTCACCTCTTCAAGAGCTGTTTCTGCTGTTTCAGCTCATTGGGTTAAGGCAATTTTTTTTCAGCCCAGGCCTTCTTCTCAACTCCAAACTCGGATTTCAATTTCTCTTGATCAGCTACACTGAATTCAAATTTGGAATTGGCCTTTTGAGTTTCAATCTCATGAGCCTCCAGGCAGTTCTTCAATTCAGACAGTTCTGATTGAAATTGACTAGTGGTGGCCTATACAAATACCGGGTCAAAAATCATGAATATTAGCATACAATATTAAGTCCCAAGACTTTTGCAAGCACAACACTAGGCACTTGGGGGCTAATGCCTAAGGAAGGTTTCATTTAAGTGGCGGTTCATGAGAGTAAGTCCCAAGCACTTTGCAAGCAAGAGTACTTGGCACTTGGGGGCTAATGCATATCGCTGTTAGATCTACACAAGGACTATATTCTGCACAAGCATGTGAAGGACCGGCTCATTCATGTTGATTAAACCGGCCCTTGGGGACTACGAAGTAAGCCGGATTTTTTACAAGTTTGACCAAAGGATATTACTAATGCTTATACGCCTGTTCTAAGTCTATAGCATATTCATCATAAGAATAGACTTGGGGGCTGGCATAGTAAGGATAATTCAGTGAAGGGAAAGAGTTTATACCTCAAAATTTTGGTGCATTTGCTTCACCATATCAACTTCGAGGTCACGGCTGCTGTGCACTTGGCTAAGATATCCAGAAAAAACTTCCCCAATGCTCATGTGAGTATAATCAGCAATGTCAAATCTAACCTTACGGCATTCTGAGTGCTCTTCCTTGGCAGAACACTTGGCTAGCACAGTAGGTCTCCCCGGCTCAGTGTAGCGGGTCCTGGTAATTTCAACATCAGCATCTCGTGGGTCATCTGTCTTGGCCGGGCTGGAAGCTTCAAGGGTTACAGAGCCGTCGGTGGCTTGATCAGCAGGCGGGTCAGCGGTTGGCGTTGGCATGTCATGAGCCGGTTCAAGCGGCGGCTCAGGAACAGAGGCTTCCGGTGCGGCCGTCTGGAGTTCTGGCTCGTTGATGGAGGGCTCTTCGGTCGGCTTGCTCTTCTTCACCTTCTTGCTGGGCTTTGCTTTTCCGCTGCATAAAGATCAAAATATCAGTACAAATATAAAGAATTGAAATGAATATAGGATAAGTAAATTATCATTACCCTGGAGCGGTCTTAAAAGCCGGCATGTTGGACTGGAGTGAGTTGCCGGAGGAAGGTGAAGTTTCCTGATAATTCAAGTCAAAAGAGTTGAGTGGTTGACGAGTGAGACCCGCCAAAGGATAAAAAGGAGTTAAATTGGAGGTGACATCGTTCCGGCGCTTCCTTGGTGTATTTGGTAAGCCGGAGGAGAGTTCTGCGTCCTTGCTGGTCCGGGTCTGCCTCCGGCTCTCATGAATTTGTCGCTTCAAAAGAAATTGAGGATCTTGATAAGCTAAAGGATGTGAAAATCTTACTTTTCGGGTTACCCTTCGGATTTTCTGTCTTGGCAAAGGCTCGGAGTCGGAGGAAATAATAGTTACCTCTTCATCCACTTCGTGACTCGTTCTCGTGTCCTCCTGATGATAATCAGTGCCAATAAGGTGGTTAAAAAGGAGCCTAGAGAGTCAAGAGCTACCTCCGACTCAGAGGTATCTTCTAGTTGAAGCAAGTCTGAGGCGCTGGTCTTGTTTCCTTTCTTCTTGGCGGCGGTTTTCCTGGCGGCTCTCTTGGCCATCCTGGCTCTCTTTGCAGCTTCATGATCGTACTTTGTCTTCCAAAATTTGTCATTAGCCTATGAAAATCAGCAAAAGTCTGAGTAAAGACAAAGCATCAAGGATGAAGGTAAAAATGCTCAATTTGGTGGCTTACCGCTGGAGCCGGGTTAGCTTTGCAGAAAGGGCTTAAGCCCACCTTGCCACAGTCTACCAGGCTTTCATTCAAGAGCGACTTTGTCATATCATCAATGACGTCGTCAGGTAAATTGTCAGGGTTGTGCTGCAGAGGATCATTCTTCTCGCCTGTGTAGGTGCACATCAAACCAGAATGACGGCTCAATGGAATGATCCGCCAGGCAAGCCAAAACTAGACCAAGTCGATACCACTTAAACCATTCCCCAAAAGAGCCTTGATTTTAGCCATGGTGGGGGCGAGTTTCTGGCGATCAGCAGTGGACAACTTGTCTGGTAAAGGATGATTAGACTCGAGGCATAGGGCACGAAAGCCGGGCAGAGGGTTCTCATCAGCCGGAGAAGTGTCTTGGCAATAGAACCATGTCTGGTTCCAGTCTTTGGGGTGACTTGGTGGATTTGCATAAGGGAAAATGGCGTCTCTTCGTCGTTGGATTGAGACCCCACCAAGCTCCAAGCTAGGCCCGTTGGCACATCCATTCTGGCGGTTCAAATAAAATAACTCTCTGAAGAGTAGGAAGCTGGGCTCTTCTCCAACATACACCTCACAGAAGACTTGAAAGTTGCAAATATTAGACACGGAGTTGGGTCCAATGTCTTGAGGACGGAGGTCAAAAAAGTGTAGAACGTCTCTAAAAAACTTTGAGCCGGGTAGGGAAAAGCCCTGGTTCATGTGATCAGTGAAGACGATGACTTCCCCCTCTTTGGCCTGAGGCTTTTCCTCGGTTGGATCAGGTGCACGGTAGGACATGATTTCCTTCTTTGGCAGATAGCCAGTCTTCACAAAGTTGTCAAGTATACTATCTGTGACGATGGATTTGACCCAATTGCATGAAGAGGGTGTTTTGGGCGGCATTATGAAGACAGAAGCCTCACAAAGAGTAAAATTGCCGGTTCAAACTTAAGCCGGAGAGAAAATAAATATTACAGTGCATATTCAAAATGGCGGCTTTTAAAGGGGCCTAATGGTATATGACTAATTATGTCAGATTATGTAAACCGCCATGAGCAGTGCAAGTATTTAAGCCGGCATGATAAGTTGGATGATATCTCTTGAGCATTGCAATTTAAGTCGGCAATTTGAGCCGCCATGGCTAGATGGATCTAACAAATGCAGTTTTTGCCTAAGTGTTACATAAACAAGTTTCACAGGCTGCAGCTATTATTTTGGATCAACGGTTGTTCAGGAAAAGAAAAATAAATCTAGACCTAAAAACCAGTACAAATGAGTTCATGAGCTTTCACAAGATCTTTTCTTCCAGGAAAGGGGATCTACTGATATCAAAAGTGGAAACAAAACAGCTACCGCATTGGTTGTACACCGTTTTCAGATCAAAAAATCTAGCAGTACGAGCATGGAAGATGAACTACGGTCAACTATGAGGAACACAGAGAAACTCGCAAACCCTAATGCGGATCTGAGGTATGGGAAGGTAGAAACTTACAGATGCAGATCGACTATGGAGGGTCGCCGCCGTTCTCTGGATCGACTCAGGTTGATGCAGCGGCCGAGGTTGAGGAAGACAAGGTGCTCTGCGGCGGTGGCGGAGCTCGAGCGGCAGAAGGGTTGCGAGAGGAAAAAGACGCTGGAAAGGGGGAGAATGAGGGAAGACCGGTCGTGCCTATTTATAAGGGAAGGCTCCTAAGTGGGCGCAAAAAATGAGGAGTCCGGAAATTGTTGGGGAACGTAGTAATTTCAAAAAAATTCCTACGCACACACAGGATCATGGTGATGCATAGCAACAAGAGGGGAGAGTGTTGTCCATGTACCCTCGTAGACCGAAAGCGGAAGAGTTAGCACAACGCGGTTGATGTAGTCGTACGTCTTCACGATCCGACCGATCCAAGTACCGAACGTACGGCACCTCCGAGTTCAGCACACGTTCAGCTCGATGACGTCCCACGAACTCCGATCCAGCAGAGCTTCACGGGAGAGTTCCATTAGCACGACGACATGATGACGGTGATGATGTTGCTACCAACGCGGGGCTTCGCCTAAGCACCGCTACGATATGACCGAGGTGAAATATGGTGGAGGGGGGCACCGCACACGGCTGGGAGAGATCAACAGATCAACTTGTGTGTCCTATGGTGCCCCCTGCCCTCGTATATAAAGGAGGGAGGGAGGAGGAGGCCGGCCCTAGGAGGGGCACGCCAAAGGAGTAGGATTCCTACTCCTAGTATGAGTAGGTTCCTCCTTTCCTAGTCCAACTAGGAGAAGGGGGAAAGAAGGGGGAGGGGAGAAGGAAGGGAGAGGGGGGCCGCGCCCCAAACCCCTTGTCCAATTCGGAATGGGCTTGAGAGGGGCGCGTGCCACCTCCTGGCTGCTGCCTCTCCTTCTCACTAAGGCCCATTAAGGCCCATTGACTCCCCGAACGAATTCACGTAACTCCCTGGTACTCCGAAAAATACCCGAATCACTCGAAACCTTTCCGATGTCCGAATATAGCCTTCCAATATATCGATCTTTACATCTCGACCATTTCGAGACTCCTCGTCATGTCCGCGATCTCATCCGGGACTCCGAACTACCTTCAGTACATCAAATCACATAAACTCATAATACTGATCGTCACCGAACATTAAGCATGCGGACCCTACGGGTTCAAGAACTATGTAGACATGACCGAGATACGTCTCCGGTCAATAACCAATAGCGGAACCTGGATGCTCATATTGGCTCCCACATATTCTACGAAGATCTTTATCGGTCAAACCACATAAGAACATACGTTGTTTCCTTTGTCATCGGTATGTTACTTGCCCGAGATTCGATCGTCGGTATCTCAATACCTAGTTCAATCTCATTATCGGCAAGTCTCTTTACTCGTTTCGTAATGCATCATCCCATAACTAACTGTTTAGTCACATTACTTGCAAGGCTTATAGTGATGTGCATTACCGAGAGGGCCCAGAGATACCTCTCGGACAATCGGAGTGACAAATCCTAATCTCGATCTATGCCAACTCAACAAGTACCATCGGAGACACCTGTAGAGCACCTTTATGATCACCTAGTTACGTTGTGACATTTGGTAGCACACAAAGTGTTCCCCCGGTATTCGGGAGTTGCATAATCTCATAGTCATAGGAACATGTATAAGTAATGAAGAAAGCAATAGCAACATACTAAACGATCAAGTGCTAAGCTAACGGAATGGGTCAAGTCAATCGCATCATTCTCTAATGATGTGATCCCGTTAATCAAAGGACAACTCATGTCTATGGCTAGGAAACTTAACCATCTTTGATTCAACGAGCTAGTCAAGTAGAGGCATACTAGTGACACTCTGTTTGTCTATGTATTAACACATGTACTAAGTTTCCGGTTAATAAAATTCTAGCATGAATAATAAATATTTATCATGATATAAGGAAATATAAATAACAACTTTATTATTGCCTCTAGGGCATTTTTCATTCAGTCTCCCACTTGCACTAGAGTCAATAATCTAGTTCTCATCGCCATGTGATTTAACACCAATAGTTCATATCACCATGTGATTAACACCCATAGTTCACATCGTCATGTTACCAACACCCAAAGGGTTTACTAGAGTCAATAATCTAGTTCACCTCGCTATGTGATTAACACCCTAAGAGTAGTAAGGTGTGATCATGTTTTGCTAGTGAGAGAAATTTAGTCAACGGATCTGGCACATTCAGATCCGTATGTATTTTGCAAATTTCTTTGTCTAAATGCTCTGCACGGAGCTACTCTAGCTAATTGCTCCCACTTTCCATATGTATCCAGATTGAGACTTAGAGTCATATGGATTAGTGTCAAAACTTGCATCGACGTAACCCTTTACGACGAACCTTTTGTCACCTCCATAACCGAGAAACATATCCTTATTCCACTAAGGATAATTTTGACCGTTGTTCAGTGATCTGCTCCTAGATCACTATTGTACTCCCTTGCCAAACTCAGTGTAGGGTATACAATAGATCTGGTACACAGCATGGCATACTTTATAGAACCTATGGCTGAGGCATAGGGAATGACTTTTGTCAGATTCCGGATTCCGGCAGACCCTTGAGGTTCGAACTCTGGGGTGCGCGCGGAGATTACGCCTCCTACCGACCTGTACCCCTCCGCCTTGCAAAGATCTAAACTACGGGGAAGAACAACACAAGAGACACAGGGTTTATACTGGTTCGGGCCACCGGTGTGGTGTAATACCCTACTCCAGTGTGGTGATGTGGTGGATTGCCTCTTGGGCTGATGATGATGGACAATACAAGGAAGAACAGCCTCGCGAGGGTCTGTTCTTGGCCGGGGCGATGAACTACTTAGGAGGAGTTCAGTCGCCCTTCTCTCTCTCTCTCTCCGGTCTGATTGCCGACCAATCTCTCCCTCCGATCTGATTGCCAATCGATCCGTCTCCCCTACCCAGGGGGTGGCTAGTCCTATTTATAGGCAAAGGCCCTGGGCCTCTTCCCAAATATTGAGCGGGAAGGGCGCCAACAATTGGCCATTTTGAAGGGGAACATCTGGTACACTTATCCTGACTAAAGTTGGTCCTCGCCTGCCAAAGGCTCTGGTGGTGACGCTGGCTTGGGCTCCACAATGACTTCCTTCCTTCCGTTGGACTGGTCTTGGTCTCGTTGCACCAAAACGGGTGCCTTTGCTTGATGCTCTAGCCTGCTCTTGCCCCCTTTGCACCAAAGAGGAAAGGAGGACACTGCGCGGGCTGGCGCCCGCCTGGCGCCCTTGGTCGCCATGGCTTGCGTCATGGGCACCTCGTGAGGTACCCCGCCTTGATCTCTCCGCCTCCTCGCGAGCCAGCCTGTTGAGGCCGCGCCTGAGGAAGCTCCGTGTCGTCCGCCCCGCGAGGCTTGGCCCCTCGCGAGGGTCTTGGGTCTGTGTTGATGAAGATGGGTCGTGCTGGGCCCCCTTGAGCCACGCCGCAGGCCGCAGGCAGGCAAGTCTGGGGACCCCCGTTCCCAGAACGCCGACAGTAGCCCTGGGCCCAAGGCGCGCCCGGACTTGACCGTGCAGGGACGCGAAAGGACAAGGGCGAAGCGCCGCGGGCCCTAACAGCCTGCGGCCTTGGACGTCGCATGGCGGTTGATTGGACGTGGGCGGCACTGTTCCCCCACGCCCCCCTTATTCCGCGCCATGCTAGGCGGACTTGTAGTTGTACACAGCCGCTCCCTTTCTTCTGTTCGAGCGCCCTCTGTCCTTCCTCCGCTCGAACTCCAGCTCCTGTTTTCAACCCAATCTCGAACCTTCTCTCCCTCTTCCCATCGCCATGGCTCCAACAAAAAAGGGAAGAGGGAAGAAACCCACGCCTCCGCCTCGCTCGCCGCCGCTGGTGGCCCCCGCCGTCAGCCGGTCGATCATAATCAATCGAGAGGTCCTGGGCAAGGTCAGCTCGGCTCTGGCTACTATCTTCAATGAATGCGGGAGGACGACGGCCTGGCCCACGTCTCACCTCCCCACCGATAGGATAATCACCGAGGTCCAGTATTTTGCTGATGCCCTGTGGGCGGGTCTGGTTCCCCCTTTCTCTGATTTCTTCAATGCCGTGCTTTCCCACTACCAGATCCACATGATGCATCTGGGTCCTGAATCCATCACCCTTCTTTCGGTCTTCGCCTTTGTTTGCGAGGCAATGATGGGCATCCCTCCTTGGGTTGCCTTGCTGCGTCACTTCTTCTCTCTGCGCCTTGTCGACCCTACCCAGTGATCGGCGTGCGTGAGCTTCGTCGCCGCGTCTGAGACGGCGGCCTCAGGGATCGACTTTGGGCTCCCTTCGCCTTCGGCTGGGTTCCGCGAGCGGTGGCTGTATGTGGATGTTGTGGTGCCCAGCCCCTGCTGCCGAAGCCAACTTCGCCTGCTGTCCCCTATTCGGGCTGGGGCCAGGAGACGCTCGAGAGCCCCCGGCTCGCCTTTGTCTGGCACCGCTTCGCGTTCTTGAAGTCGATCGGTGTGACAGTGCCCAAGGTGGTGAAGGAGTTCCTGCTACGCCGCATTGCTCCTCTCCAACGCTACTCCCGCCGGATGTGGGCCTTCAGCGGGCGTGGTGATCGTATGAGGCTCCAGGAAGAGGACCTGACGCCTGAAGTGCTGAGGACAGTGCTCTTGATCCTGACTGGTGACCCCAACCCGGGCAGCATCCAGCGGGGAGGGGCCCTGCTGTACCTCTGCTAGAACAGGGATGATTTTGTTGAAGCAGATGCCTATCTTTGATGAATGGGGGTCGCGCCCCGCCGGCCTCCAGGAGCCTCGCGAGAACCCAGTGATGGTGACTGCCCTTCCAGTCGGCCAAGGCGACTCTTCCTCAAGTGGCAGGGCGGGGAGGCATGAGGCGCCAGAGGCCGAGGGGCCTCCCGACGAGGTGACGACGCCGGGCGATGCTCATGAGGGAGCAGCTACTGGGGCCCGTGCCGCCGAGGCTAAGAGCGGCGAGCAGCTGCCCTCAGCGTCTGCGGCTGAGGCCCCTGAGGCTCCGGCTGCTTCTCCTGGTGAGGCGATTGTCAGCGCACATCAGGCAGGCGTCCGTGACGTGGATCGCCTTGACGCTCCGTCCTCGTCGTAGGCTGATCCCTGCGCTCAACTCTTGGGCCACTTCCGCGTGGACTTTGAGGCCCTCCGGAGGAAAAGGGAGGCCCTGGGCGACGATTACCCTTGTCGCCTGCTGAAGCGTAGGAAGTACTTCGCCACTGATGAGTAAGCCTTCTCCTTTTCCAGCTCCTGGTCTTTCCGTTTGCTCTTACTGATCCTTGTTCCGCAGGCCCCTTCCAGCCGAGCTCGCGGAGAGGGCCAAGGTGCCGCCCCCCTTGGCTTCGCCCCCTCCTCCGTCCTCAAGTGCTCCGAGTAGCACAGCCCTTGTAGTGAGGGCGATCGGAGGGGTGAACCGTCCCGAGGTGCATCGAGGCCCTGCGCACCCCGTGGTCTTTCTTCGCGGGCCTTCTCGTGGCATAGCCAGCCTGCCGTGGGCTCCTCGCCTGGTCGTGGACTGTGATTGGCTGAGGCGCTCCCTGCGCACTTGTCGGATTTCGGGTTCCGGCAGACCCTTGAGGTTCGAGCTCTGGGGTGTGCGCGGAGATTACGCCCTCTACCTCTCCGTCTCGCAAAGATCTAAACTACTGAAAGAACAGCACAAGAGACACAAGGTTTATACTAGTTCGCGCCACCATTGTGGTGTAATACCCTACTCTAGTTTGGGGTGTGTGGATTGCCTCTTGGGCTGATGATGATGAACAATACAAGGAAGAACAGCCTCACGAGGGTCTGTTCTTGGCTGGGGCGATGAACCGCTAGGAGGAGTTCAGTCACCCTTCTCTCCCTCTCTCTCTCTGTGTGTGTGATTCTCTCTCTTCTCCGATCTCTGTATCCCTCCTCTACCGTGGGGGTGGCTAGTCCTATTTATAGGCAAAGGCCCTGGGCCTCTTCCCAAATATTGAGCGGGAAGGACACCAACAATTGGCCATTTTGAAGGGGAACATCTGGTACACTTATCCTGACTAAAGTTGGTCCTCGCCTGCCAAAGGCTCTGTGGTGACGCCGTCCTGGGCTCCACAATGACCTCCTCCCCGCCGTTGGACTGGTCTTGGTCTCGTTGCACCAAAATGGATGCCTTTGCTTGATCCTCTCGCCTGCGCTTGCCCCCTTTGCACCGAAGAGGAAGGAGGACACCGCGCGGACTGGCGCCCGCCTGGCGCCTTTGGTCGTCATGGATTGCGTCATGGGCACCTCGTGAGGTACCCCGCCTTGATCTCTCTGCCTCCTCATGAGCCAGCCTGATGAGGCCGCGCCTGAGGAAGCTCCGCGTCGTCTGCCCCGCGAGGCTTGGCCCCTTGCAAGGGTCTCGGGTCTTGCGTTGACGGAGATGGGCCGTGCTGGGCCCCCTTTAAGCCACACCGCAGGCCGCAGGCAGGCAAGTCTGGGGACCCTGTTCCCAGAACGCCAACAGTAGCCCCCGGGCCCAAGGCGCGCATGGACTTGGCCGTGCTGAGGGGCGAAAGGGCAAGGGTGAAGCGCCGCGGGCCCTAACAACCTGCAGCCTTGGGTGCCGCGTGGCGGTTGATGGGATGTGGGCGTCTCCGCTTCCCCATGATGCCTCGGTGATCGCGCGGATTGGACAAGTCCCTGCATGCAGATCGTGTCATGATTACCTGTGATCGTGGAGGCCGACGGTTGGCCTTCGCCGGCTATAAGTACGGCACTGCGCGTGCCCTTCTAGTCCATCTCTCCTTGCTTCTCCTTCTTCTCCATGGCTCCGTCGAGGAGGTTCTCGGCTGCAGAGAAGGGGAAGGCCCGCCAGGTTGAGCCTGCCTCTCCCCCGCCCAAGCGCTGCCGGGGGCGCCCTCGGAAGCATCCCGTGGCCGTGGAGATGGTTCTCAGCATGGTGACGGGCGAGCTACTGCGGTCAGGGGACGCGCTTTGATCGTGTGCTCCCCTAGGCCGCGCTTTCGCGCTGCGGAGGTGCTGCCGGAGTTTGTCGTATGGTCGGCGGAGCCGACTAGCGCCCGGCTCCAACTCCCTCGCTTCCTCCTTGGTGAGCTCCCGGCCGGCGCCCCGGGCGGCCTCTGGCTTCAGGCGGACAGCTATTGCAGCCGGGCCTCATGGGCTGCAGTGGAGGTCTCCGCCACTGGGAGCTTGGCCTTGACTCGTGGTTGGCAGGCGTTCACCCGTGCTCGCGGGCTGGGGCGCCGGTGCACTTTGCACTTTAGTTTTGACGGCGATGCCACCCTCTATGTGAGGGTGTTTGGGGAAGATGGTCGCCGCGCAGGGTGTTTCCCTGAGGGCGACGACCGCGGTCGGGGACCCAGCCCCGACGATGATGGAGGAGATAGCGCCCGTGTGGTTGGCGGCGCTCAAGGCTCCCCAAGCTTCATCGACTCTTCTTCAAGCGACTCTTCCAGCGGTGGCCGCAGTCAGCCCCCTCGCCGTCGCGCCTGCTTGGGAGGCGGCAGTACGTCCGCCCGCCGTCGCGCCCCGGTGAAGCGCGAGAGGGAGTCTGCTTGAGCCCCGGAGGCAGCCCGAGTCTCCTCCGCAGGCGGGTGTGAGGCGAGCCGCACCGGACTTGTCCTTTCTTTTCCTTTTGTTTCCTGCGTAAAAGAAAACAGATACGTGGAGCCCCACGGGGGCGTGTTCGGGGTTATTGCTGTTAACCATTGCCTTGGTTCTGTTTTTGTGCCCTTAGGCTGTGTGTCTGCACGTAGATAGTTCCCGGCCCCAGCCATAGGGGGGGCGACCGACCCAGGCCCTGTGTGTGTCGCGGTGCCCGAGGGGCACGGACTGGAGGGGTGCTCCTGTAACGGTCCCAGGTCGTGAAACCTTCGAACGACTAGAACAGGAACACTCGCGAGGGCGCTCGGCTATCCTCCCTCACGAGGACATGTATAAGAGAAATCAAAGCGGGGGAGTAAAAATCAACGAACCACAAACCAACGACGGCAATAGTTTCAATAAGACTTCAAATGCGAACAAACAAGCCAACTGCAGAAAGCAAATGAAAATTCCGCGTCCGGCACCTAATCTAGTCTTCGACGTCTTCTCACCAGCGCGGAGCTAAGTGCTGCCACTGGGCGTGGGAGGGAGCCCCAGGGCCTGAGGCCGGCGCTCCAGAGACTCAAGGGCATGTACAGCCCCAACTCATTATTATGTGAGAGTGTCACGGGCGGCGAGCTTCATAGGCGTTGGCCTTCTTCACAGGCTCCGGGCCTTTCTTCTTAGGGGAAACGAGCTTCACGGGCATTTGCCCTCTTCACGGGCTCTGGGCCTTTTCCAAGACGCGACAGCTTCACAGGCACTCGCCTTCTTCACAGGCTCTGGGCCTTCTCCAAAAAGGATAATCTTCACAGGCGTTCGCCTTCTTCACAGGCTCTGGGCCTTCTCCAAAAAGGATAATCTTCACAGGCGTTCGCCTTCTTCACAGGCTCTGCGCCTTCTCCAAAAAGGATAATCTTCACAGGCGTTCGCCTTCCTCACAGGCTCTGGGCCTTTCTTTTTAGGGGTAGAACCTGCGGAGGTGCTGGATGTTCCATGCGTTCTGGATCGGCTCCCCCTCCTGAATCTCCAAGCGCCCGGAGCCAGGCCTGGAAACATGAACAACCTTGAACGGGCCCTCCCACATGGGAGAGAGCTTGTGCAGCCCCTCCCTGGAGAGAACCCGCCTGAGCATGAAGTCTCCTACCTCGAGAGTTCTGGGGCGGATGTTGCGGCAGTGATATCGTCGTAGTGCTTCTTGGTACCTCGCCGCTCGTAGCGCGGCTTCTCGGCGGCGTTCCTCCCCCAGCACGAGGTCCATCCCCCGCATGGTGTCCTGCTGCGCCTCGTCGAATGCCAGGACCCATGCGGAGCGACATCTGACCTCATGAGGGAGGACTGCTTCGGCTCCGTAGACCAGGAAGAACGGGGTCTCTCCAGTCGGCTTGGTCGCGGTTGTGCGGATGGACCACAGCACGGACTGAAGCTCATCGTACCAACCTTTGCCGCAGGCCTCCAGCTTCTTCTTGAACATCCTGGTCTTGAGGCCCCTAAGGACCTCCGCGTTGGCTCGTTCGGCCTGGCCGTTGCTTCGCGGGTGCACCACCGAAGCGTAGCATATCTGCGTTCCAAGGTTAGCACAGTATGTTTTGAAGAGGTTACTGGTGAACTGTGAACCGTTGTCTGTAATGATGCGGTTCGGCACCCCGAACCGGCTCACGATGCCCCTGATGAACTTGACAGCGGAGCCCGCTGGAATGGTGCGGACGGCCTCTACTTCTACCCACTTGGTGAACTTGTCCACGGCGACTTAGAGGTAGCGGTAGCCCCCTGGCGCCCGAGGAAACGGGCCCAGGATGTCCAGCCCCCAGATTGCGAACGGCCACGAAAGGGGTATAGTCTGCAGGCCTCCTGCCGGCTGATGGATCTGCTTGGCATGAAATTGGCAGGCCTCATAGGCCTTCACCAGTTCGGCAGCGTCATTGAGTGCGGTGGGCCAGTAGAACCCACTGCGGAATGCCTTACCAACAAGGGTCCGTGATGATGAATGGTGTCCATAGTCTCCGTGGTGTATGTCCTCCAGCAGTTCCTTTCCTTGCACCATGGAGATGCAGCGCAAGGATACATCGTTCAGTCACCTCCGGTAGAGCTCTCCATCCCTGATGCAGTACGCCGTGGCCTGCCGTACCACACGCTCCGCTTCCTCTTCCTTCTCCGGCAGGGTCCCTTGTGTCAGATAACTCCAGAGCTCCATGATCCAGCACCCCTCCTGTGGTTCCATCGTCAGGAGCAGGCGTGATCCTGAACCTGGGCCGCAGACCGGGGCTCCCGAGGCAGGTGGCCGGGGAAGTTCCTCTCACGGCTGAGCCGTGTTTGACAATGACGGCAGGGCCGAGGGCTTGAAGAGCCGCTCCTCGAAGACGCCAGGCTCCTGAGGCAACCGCCTGGACGCCCGCCTGGCGATGTTATCAGCCTCCTGGTTGGTGCCACGGGGCATGTGCTTCAACTCCAGCCCCTAGAACTGCTTCTCCATCCTGCGAACCTCCACTAGGTAGGCCTCCATGTGCTCGTCTTTTGGCTCGTATACCTTGTTGGAGAAATTGACAAGGAGCTGCGAATCTCCCTTGATGGTAAGGCTCTTCACCCCCAGGGAGGCTACGGCCTTCAAGCCCGCTATCAAACCTTCGTATTCCGCTATGTTGTTGGAGACCTTTTCGCCCTGCTGGAAACAGAGCTGCACAGCATAGTAGAGCTTGTCCTGGGTGGGTGACACCAGCACCGCCCCAGCCCCTGCGCCGTGCCTGGAGAATGCCCCATCGAAGTACATGACCCAACCTTCTGGCGCCTCGCTCCCTGGGGAGAGGGACCGATCCTCGTCGTCCTTGAGGCCTGGTGCCTCCGTCCATTCTGCCACGAAATCTGCCAATGTTGCTCCCTTGATAACCCGGGTTGTGTTGAACTCGAGCTGAAATGCCTGCAGTTCTATGTTCCACTCAGCGACCCTTCCGGCTGAGTTAGGGCTCCTGAGCACTCTCCCCAAGGGATATGACGAGACGACCTTGATGGGGTGACCCTAGAAATAGTGCCGCAGCTTGCGCGAGGCCACCAGTAGCGCGAGGAGGAGCTTCTGAGGCATGGGGTACCGAGCCCTCGCGTCCCGTAACACCGTGCTGACGAAGTATACTAGATGCTCAACAAGGCTGAGGGCACTAGTGCTCGCGGTGCCCTCCGGAGGCAAGGGCGCCTCGCGAGGTGACGAGGCTTCTGGAGGCGAACCATCTAGGTGAGTGGCCTCTCCCGCTTCCGGTGCACTCTTTGGCGGCTGATCTTCCTCAACCACGGTAGCGGTTTCTGTGGGCCTTCCTTGTTCCTGTTTTGCCTTGTTTCGGGCTGCTGTTGTGGTTCTGATTTGGCGCTCCTCCCTAACTGCCACCAGGGCTGCGCTGGCAGAGTAGGGAGTGGCGGCGAGGTAGAGCACCAGGGGCTCTTGAGGACGCGGAGCCACCATAACCGGGGGACTGGTCAGGTATCTCTTGAGATCTCGAAACGCCTTGTCTGCCTCTTCAGTCCATTCAAAGGGCCCCTTTTTCTTCATTAGCTGGAAGAAAGGCAGCGCCCACTCCCCCAGTCTGGAGATGAAGCGCCCTAGCGCAGTCACGCGTCCAGTGAGCTTCTGCATTTCTCTGAGGGTCTTTGGCGGGCTCATGTCCTCGACCGCCTTGACCTTCTCCGGGTTAGCCTCGATGCCTCGATGGGATACGAGGAAACCCAAGAGCTTTCCTGAGGGGACCCCGAACATACACTTCTCTGGGTTGAGCCGCAGGTTCACTGCGTCAAGGCTCGCGAAGGTTTCCTCCAGTTCTTGTATCAGAGTCTTGGCCTCCCGAGACTTCACTACAATGTCATCAACATAAGCTTCGACATTCTTCCCGAGCTACGGGCCCAAGGTGATGTGCATCAGCCGCTGAAAGGTCGCCCCCGCGTTACGCAGCCCAAATGGCATGCACGTGTAGCAGTACACCCCGCACAGGGTTAGGAAGGTTGTCTTCTCGACATCTTCCACCGCCATCTTGATCTGGTGATACCCGGAGAAGGCATCCACGAAACATAGCAGGTCACACTCTGCGGCGGAATCGACGATCTGGTCGATGCGGGGGAGCGGGAACGGATCTTGCGGACATGCCTTGTTGAGGTTGGTGAAGTCAACACACATGCGCTCCTTCCCTCCCTTCTTGGGCACAACGACAGGGTTGGCCAACCAATCCGGGTATCGGACCTCGCGAATGGCCCCAGTGGCTTCCAACTTGCGGGTTTCTTGGACGATGAAGGCCTGCTTTTCTGTGGACTGCCGCCTTGCCTTCTGCTTCATGGGGCGCACGTTTGGGCACACGTTGAGGTGATGCTCGATTACGCTCCTGGGGATCCCTGCCAACTTACCAGGCTCCCAAGCGAATACCTTCTTGTTTGCACGCAGGAACCTGATTAGGGCCTCCTCCTGCTCGGGCTCGAGGTTGGCGCCTATGGTGAAAGTGGCACTAGAGGACCCGTCCTCGTCGACAGGTATCTGCTTGGTTTCTGCCCTGTCCTGGGTGAAGAACTGCTTCTTCTTGGCGGGCGCAGCCCCCTTGGGCTCGGGGGTCCCTGAGTAGGCGGGCTGTGCCGATGCCGCCGTCTTGAAGGCGAGCTTGAGCACCCGCAGCGCGTCCCCGGTGTCCCCGTGCACGGTGAGGACACCACTGCTCCCGGGCATCTTCATCAGGTTGTACGCCGGGTGCGTGGCGGCCATGAACTGGGCTAGCGCTGGGTAGCCGAGGATGGCGTTGTAGGGGAGGCCGATGGGGGCGATCTCGAAGTCGACCATCTCCGTGTGGAAGTTGTCGTAGGTGCCGAAGGTTACTGGGAGCCGGATCTGTCCCAAGGAGCTGGATGATCTGCCCCCAACGCCTGAGAAGGGCCGGCTGGGTTGCCGTCGTTCCAGGGGTATGCGGAGGAGATTGAAGGCCTCAACCGAAAGCACGCTGAGGCCCGCGCCACCATCGATGAGAGTTCTGGTGATGGCCACCTAGCAGATGATGGGGGTGCACAACATGGGGAGCGCGCCCGAACTAGCCGAGTTGGAGGGGTGGTCCTCCGAGCTGAAGGTCAGGCCGGCCTCGTGTGCCGCCCGGTCCGGGGGAGCCCCCTGCCACGCGGAAACGGCGCTGACCCAGCGAAGAAACGGCTTGACGTGGCGACTGGTGGGCGGTGCCTGCAAGCTGCCCAGGAGGGCCGCGACGACCGGGGGTGTTGGTGTAGCGGTGCGGCCGTATTGCCGCACGGACGGATGCTGAGACGATGCTTGCTGCTCGTTCCCTGCCGGGCCGGTGGCGGCGTTGGCGGCGGGTGATGGGGAACGACGAGGACACCCGCCGACGGGTGCCGTCTGGGCGACGTGGGAAGCGATGGCGGCCCGGCGCTCGGCGCGGGCCCGACGAGCGTCGGACATGGACGCGATGGTCGCGGCGGTAGACGAATTCCGGCGCACCCCCTACCTGGCGCGCCAAATGTCAGATTTCGGGTTCCGGCAGACCCTTGAGGTTCGAACTCTGGGGTGCGCGCGGAGATTACGCCCTCTACCTCTCCGCCTCACAAAGATCTAAACTACTTAAAGAACAGCACAAGAGACACAAGGTTTATACTAGTTCGGGCCACCATTGTGGTGTAATACCCTACTCTAGTTTGGGGTGTGTGGATTGCCTCTTGGGCTGATGATGATGAACAATACAAGGAAGAACAGCCTCGCGAGGGTCTGTTCTTGGCTGGGGCGATGAACTGCTAGGAGGAGTTCAGTCACCCTTCTCTCCCTCTCTCTCTCTCTCTCTCTGTGATTCTCTCTCTTCTCCGATCTCTGTATCCCTCATCTACCCTGGGGGTGGCTAGTCCTATTTATAGGCAAAGGCCCTGGGCCTCTTCCCAAATATTGAGCGGGAAGGACGCCAACAATTGGCCATTTTGAAGGGGAACATCTGGTACACTTATCCTGACTAAAGTTGGTCCTCGCCTGCCAAAGGCTCTGTGGTGACGCCGTCCTGGGCTCCACAATGACCTCCTCCCCGCCGTTGGACTGGTCTTGGTCTCGTTGCACCGAAATGGATGCCTTTGCTTGATCCTCTCGCCTGCGCTTGCCCCTTTGCACCGAAGAGGAAAGGAGGACACCGTGCAGACTGGCGCCCGCCTGGCGCCTTTGGTCGTCATGGCTTGCGTCATGGGCACCTCGTGAGGTACCCCGCCTTGATCTCTCCGCCTCCTCGTGAGCCAGCCTGATGAGGCCGCGCCTGAGGAAGCTCCGCGTCGTCCGCCCCGCGAGGCTTGGCCCCTCGCGAGGGTCTCGGGTTTTGCGTTGACGAAGATGGGCCGTGCTGGGGCCCCTTTAAGCCACGCCGCAGGCTGCAGGCAGGCAAGTCTGGGGACCCCCGTTCCTAGAACGCCGACAGCTCTTCATCTGGGGACTGGCTGGCTCCAGGCCGGTCTTCCGGCGTGGTGTGCCTGACCGTCGCGAGGGTGCCAGCCCCCAGCCCCCTGCCCGGAGGGGAGTGCCGATTCATGGCCTCCGGTGCTTGCTTGGGGCAGGTGATGGTGTGGAAGACGTGCGCGAGCGCGCTCGGGAGCATCGTGCTCTTCACCAAGGATTCCTTCGAAGGGCGGCTAACGCGGTGGACCTGCTTGGTGAGGAGCTTGCTGATGAAGACGCGCGCCTCGAGGCCGAGGGCCTGCGCCTGGCTGCAGAGAGGCGCGAGCTGGAGGGCGCCGTCACCCTTGTGCGCCATCAGCGCGATCTTGATGATGAAAAGGCCAAGGCGTCGTTGGCGGCCTGTCGAGAGGCCCAATCTCGGGCCGCTGCGGAGGCCCGGGGAGCTGACCGGCAGCGAGAGGCGGCGGAGGAGCGGGCTCGGGAGCTCCTAGCCCGTTGCTACTCACTGGAAGAGCAAGTGGAGCTGCGCGAGGTAGCCCGTGCGTCGATGAAGGTGGCCTCTGGCGACCCGGCAGGGCTCCAGAAGCGTAAGGAGGCACTGACACTTGAAGCCGCCGAACGTACGCGTGAGTACGAGCGTCTGGAGACGAGGGAGCGCTTGGTGATGCAGGCGGAGGATGATGTCGCTGCACGGAAAGCCTGTGTCCTGGAGGAGGTCAGGCGTCGGGTGGCGACTACGCGCCTGAACCTCGAGCGCGAGTTCGAGGGAAAGCTGGAGTTGATCCGGGTCGAGGCTGAAGGTAGGACTGCTGCCTTGAGGGCCAAGCTGGAGGAAGTGACGCGGCGAGCCGATGCTCTTCGGGCCGCCCTTGAGGTGGCGCAAGGGGAGTCAACCACCTCCCAGGCCGAAGTGCTCCTTCTTCGCCACCGGGTGGAGGAGGCTGAAGCCGTCGCGCGCCAGAATGAGGACGAGATACGCCAACGGTGGATCCTGGAGCATGAGCATGGCCCCATGCTCACCACGCTCCGGGAGAGAGCCAACACAGCCTTGGGTAACATCTGCGAGGCGGCTATCGGCGAGCCGCACGCAGTCAACTACGCCGGCAACCTTCAGTTCTTTACCGACGTGGTGACGCAGCTGGAGGCGCGGTCGGTCAGGGCCGACAGGTTGGTGGAGGAGAGGAGTTGCGCCCTGCTCGGGCGCGCCTTTTCTCGCATCTTCAGCCACCTCAGGAACATGGATCCCCACTTCGATTTCGACGCTGCCACCGCCCCAGTTCCCCAGTCCGTCCGGGACGACCTGGCGCACTGGGTGGAAGACAATGTGGATGCTCTTGTCAGGGCCTTTGCTTCAGACAACGACGGCGTGATCGTGGCTACCGACGAGGGCGGCGTGGTGAACGGCCCTGACGCCGCTGGCGGCAACGCAGACAGCGACAGCGAGCCCAGCGACGCCAGCAACGGTTCGGGAGGCGCTCCTGAGGACGCATTGGGGGATTTATCTGACTGATTATGCATCGTTCCTGTTTCTGTACCCTGCATGAATAGAACTCAGGTTTTGGCCTGATAGCTGTGAGAGCATTTCGGGAGGGGGAGCCCCTCATGTAAAACTTGTATTCAACGTATTAGTAGATGTTACATTGCCCATGCGCCCATGCCAAGCGGTTGGCTAAGCGACGTGCTAGTTGGCTAGTTTACCTTTGTTCCGTGCGAGCCCTGAGGTAGCCTGTGGGAGGCTGTGGTGTCCTGGGTGTTCCCCGATCAAACCCGTAGGATCTGCAGTAAAAAAAACCTCCTGAGAGGACGCAACAGCGGCAGTCTGGGCTGCGCGCAAGCTGGGCCTGACCCGGCTCGCGAGGGGCTCACGAGGGGAGGCAGCTGAGGCGAAGTGGTCATCAAAACACGAGAAATTGCTCGAACGAGACTAAGCACCCCTTCCCCGAACACACGCAAATCTCAAATTCGAATTCAACTTAAATCCAACGGGGGAAAGTGACAATCAAAGGAAAAGGCGATGAAAGCAGACAAAAGGCCGCGTCCGGCACCTAATCTAGTCTTGGACGTCTTCTCACCAGCGCGGAGCTAAGTGCTGCCACTGGGCGTGGGAGGGAGCCCCAGGGCCTGAGGCCGGCACCCTTGAGACTCCGGGGCGTGTACAGCCCCACTCATTATTACGTGAGAGTGTCACGGGGCGGCGAGCTTCACAGGCACTGGGCCTTCTTCACAGGTACCGGCCTTGCTTCATATCACCAGACGAGGGCCCTGCCTTGCGCCACACTCTAGTGCCATCAACGATGACCGGAAACCAGGACGCCGCCGATGGGGTAGAGCGGTCGCCTGCAGTTCCCCCGACGACAACGGGTCCTCCGCCAGGGGCAGGCCCTGAGGCACCTCCCCGGCGGAGGGCCTACCTCCTGAGAATGCCTTGCTCCGAATGCCACGGTGGTGATGTCGGATCTCTACCCCTCTCCTGTAGCCCCCTGCGCCCTCCTCCCGAGGGGTAGGAGACCGCGGGAGTGGGGCAGCTGTTCGCTATGGCGACCTGCACCTCCTGCGATCCATGATTAGCGTATGCCTGCTCCTGAGGAATTGGCGGTACCCGATATTCGTTGCCTCCAGCATGGCCAGTGGGACCGTCTCGGGGCTCCTGGAAGAGCTCAACTTTTGGCGCCTCGTCCCCCCAGCTTGGGCTGACGAGCGAGCCTTGTTCGCCCTCGTGAGGGTGCCCTTGGTCCACCATGTGGGGCACGTATTCTTCTGGCGCCGTCATCCCGAAGGCCACGTCGTAGTGCCCCGCGTGCCATGCAGCTCTGCTTGACGCGCCCACCATGGGGTGGTAACGCGGCTGCCCGCTGGGGCCGTGGGCCAAGTCGAGTCCTTCTTCTTCGCGGACCGGGAGTGGGGACAGCGCCGCCGCCGGTCCGGTGCCAACAGCCTCGCTGGCGTTGGAGTGGCCTTGGAGCCCGCGGGCGCGCGCGGAGCCCCCGCGCGGGCCGCCCTGGGCTTGAGTTGGGAGCTGGATGCAGAAGGGGTGAGCCCCCGAGGCGGCAAAGCCCAGGAGCTCTTCCACCCGCTCCAACAACACGTCACGGCCGCCCTCCAGCAGCCTGCACTGCAGCAGCTCCCGGGCCACCGTGAGTGCGGCCCTCGAGTTCGCCTGCTCCCGGCGAGTGTACGGTGTCGTGGTCGCGGCGTGATTGGAGGCCCTTGCTGCCGACCGCGCCTGCCGCGGTGTGAGAGCCGCCGAAGCCTGTCCGCATCGCCCGCGGCCCGCAGCACCTTGCGGACCGCGAGCTGCCTGGGGCACGGGATCGCCCGAGGCGAGCGGCTCTGTGTGGGCGGGCCATGCCGCCCATGGATCTGGGTTGCCCGCCTGGTCGCCGGACATGGTGATGATGACGCGACGGGGCACGAAGCGGTAGAAGGTGGATTCCGGCGCACCCCTACCTGGCGCGCCAAATGTCAGATTTCGGGTTCCAGTAGACCCTTGAGGTTCGGACTCTGGGGTGCGCGCGGAGATTACGCCTCCTACCGACCTGTACACCTCCGCCTTGCAAAGATCTAAACTACGGGGAAGAACAACACAAGAGACATAGGGTTTATACTGGTTCGGGCCACCGATGTGGTGTAATACCCTACTCCAGTGTGGTGATGTGGTGGATTGCCTCTTGGGCTGATGATGATGGACAATACAAGGAAGAACAGCCTCACGAGGGTCTGTTCTTGGCCGGGGCGATGAACTACTTAGGAGGAGTTCAGTCGCCCTTCTCTCTCTCTCCGGTCTGATTGCCGACCAATCTCTCCCTCCGATCTGATTGCCAATCGATCCGTCTCCCCTACCCTGGGGGTGGCTAGTCCTATTTATAGGCAAAGGCCCTGGGCCTCTTCCCAAATATTGAGCGGGAAGGGCGCCAACAATTGGCCATTTTGAAGGGGAACATCTGGTACACTTATCCTGACTAAAGTTGGTCCTCGCCTGCCAAAGGCTCTGGTGGTGACGCTGGCTTGGGCTCCACAATGACTTCCTTCCTTCCGTTGGACTGGTGTTGGTCTTGTTGCACCGAAACGGGTGCCTTTGCTTGATGCTCTCGCCTGCGCTTGCCCCCTTTGCACCAAAGAGGAAAGGCGGACACTGCGCGGGCTGGCGCCCTTGGTCGTCATGGCTTGCGTCATGGGCACCTCGTGAGGTACCCGCCTTGATCTCTCCGCCTCCTCGCGAGCCAGCCTGATGAGGCCGCGCCTGAGGAAGCTCCATGTCGTCCGCCCCGCGAGGCTTGGCCCCTCGCGAGGGTCTTGGGTCTGTGTTGATGAAGATGGGCCGTGCTGGGCCCCCTTGAGCCATGCCGCAGGCCGCAGGCAGGCAAGTCTGGGGACCCCCGTTCCCAGAACGCCGACAACTTTCATTCTCTTTCTATCTTCTGCAGTGGTCGGGCTTTGAGTCTTACTCAATTTCACACCTTGTAACACAGGCAAGAACCATTTCTTTGACTGTTCCATTTTGAACTACTTTCCAATAAGGGAGCAGGTACAGTTACCTCATCAAGTTCTACTTTCCTCCCGCTCACTTCTTTCGAGAGAAACTCCTTCTCTAGAAAGGATCCATTCTTAGCAACGAATGTCTTGCCTTCGGATCTGTGATAGAAGGTGTACCCAACTGTCTTCTTTGGATATCCTACGAAGACACATTTCTCCAATTTGGGTTTTAGCTTATCAGGATGAAACTTTTTCACATAAGCATCGCAACCCCAAACTTAAAGAAATGACAACTTTGGTTTCTTGCCAAACCACAGTTCATATGGTGTCGTCTCAACGGATTTAGATGGTGCCTTATTTGACGTGAATGCAACTGTCTCTAATGCCTAACCCCAAAACAATAGTGGTAAATCGGTAAGAGACATCATAGATTGCACCATATCTAATAAAGTACGGTTAGGATGTTCGGACACACCATTACGTTGTGGTGTTCCAAGTGGCATGAGTTGCGAAACTATTCCGCATTGTTTCAAATGAAGACCAAACTCGTAACTCAAATATTCTCCTCCACGATCAGATCTTAGAAACTTTATTTTCTTGTTATGATGATTTTCCACTTCACTATGAAATTATATGAACTTTTCAAATGTTTCAGACTTATGTTTCAGCAAGTAGATATACCCATATCTGCTCAAATCATCTGTGAAGGTCAGAAAATAACGATACCCGCCGTGAGCCTCAACACTCATCGGATCGCATACATTAGTGTTTATTATTTCCAATAAGTCAGTTGCTCGCTCCATTGTTCCGGAGAACAGAGTCTTAGTCATCTTGCCCATAAGGCATGGTTCGCAAGCATCAAGTGATTCCAAAATCCCATCAGCATGGAGTTTCTTCATGCGCTTTACACCAATATGACCTAAACGGTAGTGCCAAAAATAAGTTGCACTATCATTTTTAACTTTGCATCTTTTGGCTTCAATATTATGAATATGTGTATCACTACGATCAAGATCCAACAAACCATTTTCATTGGGTGTATGACCATAGAAGGTTTTATTCATGTAAACAGAACAACAATTATTCTCTAACTTAAATGAATAACCGTATTGCAATAAACATGATCAAATCATATTCATGCTCAACGCAAACACCAAATAACACTTATTTAGGTTCAACACTAATCCCGAAAGTATAGGAGTGTGCGATGATGATCATATCAATCTTGGAACTACATCCAACACACATCGTCACCTCGCCCTTAACTAGTTTTTGTTCATTCTGCAACTCCCATTTCAAGTTACTAATCTTTAGCAACTGAACTAGTATCAAATACTGAGGGGTTGCTATAAACACTAGTAAAGTACATATCAATAGCATGTATATCCAATATACCTTTGTTCACTTTGCCATCCTTCTTATCCGCCAAATACCTGGGGCAGTTCCGCTTCCAGTGACCAGTCCCTTTGAAGTAGAAGCACTTAGTCTCAGGCTTAGGTACAGACTTGGGCTTCTTCACTTGAGCAGCAACTTGCTTGACGTTCTTCTTGAAGCTCCCCTTCTTCCCTTTGCTCTTTTCTTGAAACTAGTGGTCTTGTCAACCATTAACACTTGATGCTTTTCTTGATTTCTACCTTTCGATTTCAGCATCACGAAGAGCTTGGGAATCGTTTCCGTTATCCCTTGCATATTATAGTTCATCACGAAGTTCTAGTAACTTGGTGATGGAGACTAGATAACTCTGTCAATCACTATCTTATCTAGAAGATTAACTCCCACTTGATTCAAGCAATTGTAGTACCCGGACAATCTGAGCACATGCTCACTTGTTGAGATATTCTCCTCCATCTTGTAGGCAAAGTACTGTCAGAGGTCTCATACCTCTCGACATGGGCATGAGTATGAAATGCCAATTTCAACTCTAGGACATCTTATATGCTCTGTGGCGTTCAAAACATTTTTTAAGTCCTGGTTCTAAGCCGTAAAGCATGGTGCACTAAACTATCAAGTAGTCATCATACTGAGCTTTGTCAAACGTTCATAACATCTGCATCTGCTCCTGCAATAGGTCTGTCACCCAGCGGTGCATCAAGGACATAATTCTTCTATGCAACAATGAGGATAATTCTTAGATCACGGATCCAATCCGCATCATTTCTACTAACATATTTCAACTTAGTTTTCTCTAGGAACATATCAAAAATAAAACAGGGGAGCTAAACGCGAGCTATTGATATACAACATAGATATGTTAATCCTACCAGGACTAAGTTCATGATAAATTCAAGTTCAATTAATCATATTACTTAAGAACTCCCACTTAGACAGACATCCCTCTAATCATCTAAGTGATCATGTGATCCAAATCAACTAAACCATGTCCGATCATCACATGAGATGGAGTAGTTTTCAATGGTGAACATCACTATGTTGATCATATCTACTATATGATTCACGCTCGACCTTTTGGTCTCAGTGTTCCGAGGCCATATCTGCATATGCTAGGCTTGTCGAGTTTAACCCGAGTATTCTGCGTGTGCAAAACTGGCTTGCACCCATTGTAGATGAACATAGAGCTTATCACACCCGATCATCACGTGGTGTCTCGGCACGGCGAACTTTGGCAACAGTGCATACTCAGGGAGAACACTTTTATCTTGAAATTTAGTGAGAGATCATCTTATAATGCTACCGTCAATCAAAGCAAAATAAGATGCATAAAAGATAAACATCACATGCAATCAATATAAGTGATATGATATGTCCATCATCATCTTGTGCTTGTGATCTCCATCTCTGAAGCACCGTCATGATCACCATCGTCACCGGCGCGACACCTTGATCTCCATCGTAGCATCGTTGTCGTCTCACCAACTATTGCTTCTATGGCTATCGCTACCGCTTAGTGATAAAGTAAAGCATTATGGGGTGATTGCATTGCATACAATAAAGCGACAACCATATGGCTCCTGCCAGTTCTCGATAACTCGGTTACAAAACATGATCATCTGATACAATAAAATATAGCATCATGTCTTGACCATATCACATCACAACATGCCCTGCAAAAACAAGTTAGACGTCATCTACTTTATTGTTGCAAGTTTTACGTGGCTGCTACGGGCTGAGCAAGAACCGTTCTTACCTACGCATCAAAACCACAACGATAGTTCGTCAAGTTAGTGTTGTTTTAACCTTCTCAAGGACCGGGCGTAGCCACACTCGGTTGAACTAAAGTTGGAGAAACTAACACCCGCCAGCCACCTATGTGCAAAGCACGTCGGTAGAACCAGTCTCGCGTAAGCGTACGCGTAATGTCGGTCCGGGCCGCTTCATCCAACAATACCACCAAACCAAAGTATGACATGCTGGTAAGTAGTATGACTTGTATCGCCCACAACTCACTTGTGTTCTACTCGTGCATATAACATCTACGACTAAAACCAGGCTCGGATGCCACTGCTGTGGAACGTAGTAATTTCAAAAAAATTCCTACGCACACACAGGATCATGGTGATGCATAGCAACGAGAGGGGAGAGTGTTGTCCACGTACCCTCGTCAACCGAAAGCGGAAGCGTTAGCACAATGCGGTTGATGTAGTCGTACGTCTTCACGATCTGACCGATCCAAGTACCGAACGTACGGCACCTCCGAGTTCAGCACACGTTCAGCTCGATGACGTCCCACGAACTCTGATCCAGCAGAGCTTCACGGGAGAGTTCCGTCAGCACGACGGCGTGATGACGGTGATGATGTTGCTACAGACACAGGGCTTCGCCTAAGCACCGCTACGATATGATCGAGGTGGAATATGGTGGAGGGGGCACCGCACACGGCTGGGAGAGATCAACAGATCAACTTGTGTGTCCTATGGTGCCCCCTGCCCCCGTATATAAAGGAGGGAGGGAGGAGGAGGCCGGCCCTAGGAGGGGCGCACCAAAGGAGTAGGATTCCTACTCCTAGTATGAGTAGGTTTCCTCCTTTCCTAGTCCAACTAGGAGAAGGGGGAAAGGAGGGGGAGGGGAGAAGGAAGGGAGAGGAGGGCCGCACCACAAACCCCTTGTCCCATTCGGACTGGGCTTGGGAGGGGCGCGCGCCACCTCCTGGCTGCTGCCTCTCCTTCTCACTAAGGCCCATTAAGGCCCATTGACTCCCCGGACGAATTCCCATAACTCCCCGATACTCCAAAAAATACCCGAATCACTCGAAACCTTTCTGATGTCCGAATATAGCATTCCAATATATTGATCTTTACGTCTTGACCATTTCGAGACTCCTTGTCATGTCCCCGATCTCATCCGGGACTCTGAACTACCTTCGGTACATCAAATCACGTAAACTCATAATACCGATCGTCACCGAACGTCAAGCGTGCGGACCCTACGGGTTCGAGAACTATGTAGACATGGCCGAGACACGTCTTCGGTAAATAACCAATAGCGGAACCAGGATGCTCATATTGGCTCCCACATATTCTACGAAGATCTTTATCGGTCAAACCGCATAACAACATACGTTGTTCCCTTTGTCATCGGTATGTTACTTGCCCGAGATTCGATCGTCGGTATCTCAATACCTAGTTCAATATCGTTATCGGCAAGTCTCTGTACTCGTTCTGTAATGGATAATCCCGTAACTAACTCTTTAGTCACATTGCTTGCAAGGCTTATAGTGATGTGCATTACCGAGAGGGCCCAGAGATACCTCTCCGACAATCGGAGTGACAAATCCTAATCTCGATCTATGCCAACTCAACAAGTACCATCGGAGACACCTGTAGAGCACCTTTATGATCACCCAGTTACGTTGTGACGTTTGGTAGCACATAAAGTGTTCCTCCGGTATTTGGGAGTTGCATAATCTCATAGTCATAGGAACATGTATAAGTCATGAAGAAAGCAATAGCAACATACTAAATGATCAAGTGCTAAGCTGACGGAATGGGTCAAGTCAATAACATCATTCTCTAATGATGGGATCCCGTTAATCAAATGACAACTCATGTCTATGGCTAGGAAACTTAACCATGTTTGATTCAACAAGCTAGTCAAGTAGAGGCATACTAGTGACACTCTGTTTGTCTATGTATTCACACATGTACTAAGTTTCTGGTTAATAAAATTCTAGCATGAATAATAAACATTTATCATGATATAAGGAAATATAAATAACAACTTTATTATTGCCTCTAGGGCATTTTTCCTTCAGAAATATGGTTATCTAGCTACCAGGACGCCTCAATTTTCGAGATGGTCATTAAGATAAGGATCCATTGAGACATGTTGGATAAAGTGTGAAGTAATGACAGATGACGTCATGGCGGGTTATCGCAAATCCAGAAGATGACGTCAAGGCGGGTTACAAATTCTTGCACAATGAAGAGCAAAAGAGTTTTTTTAAGTGTTGAAGATTGACACAAACCAGTTCAAATCAATCTAGGGCCTAATGTTGGGGATATAACTATTAGGTATGACCCGCCCAGGAGGGGCCGGGTTATACCTATGGCGATTCATGAAGCCCAAGACAGCTTTGGAAGATGGCGTTTCAGTCACGGGCCCAAGGCCCAAAGGCGATTCAAAGCCCGTAGAGATAAACCGCCATAAGTACATAACTTGTATTGTAAGGCAGAGATAGTTAGAGACCGAGCCGGACACTGTTTATGAGCCGGCCGGGACTCTATGAGCCACGGGGCCTCGACCTCTGTATATAAAGGGACGACCCGGCGGCGGTTCAGGACAAGTAACATCAGATCGAAAGCTAGGTCAAGCGGATTCGCTCCCTAGTAATCGAAACATAAGCAATATCACCTCAAACTGGATTAGGCCTTTACCTTCACCGCAAGGGGCTGAACCAGTATAAATCCTCGTGTCCTTTGTCCCGTTTTAACCCCTTTAAGCTTCCTAGTTGCGATGGCTCCACGATTAAGTCCTTTCACTAGGACATCTGCCGTGACAATTCCACGATAGTTACTGTATGAAATATGCCCACAAATGCATTTGCAAAATATGCGAGAAATGGAAATTAACAGAATTGGCACTATTCCAAATTTGGACCTGCCAGATTTGGAAATTCCACACCTACCAGAAATAGAATATCGTACGGCTTAAAAATAAATAAAGAAAGGATAGGGTTACCCGGGGGTATACCGAGCCTTTGGCTAACTGGTGGGACCATGGGTCCACGCAGCAGGGGAATCGGGTGGCGTACACGGGGTGTTCGACAGAACGCCCGGCGGCAAAACAGAGCGGCGGCGGGCTCGCTGGAGTTGCCTCCGGTGGCCCATACGAGCGGCGGACGAGCGCATCGGGATCGCAAGAAGATCGCGCACCCGCGTGTGCAAGCCACGGCACCGAACGATGATGGAGGCATCGCCGGCGACGTGCTACAGAGGCAGAGACGATGGAGACGAACGCGACACAGTGAAGGCCTAGGCGAGCTGCTGAAGGCATGGATCTACCCTAAGCGGAGCGGGGAGCGTGCCGGGCACGCGCGGCAGGTCTATGGTGCTCGGAGCACTTGTCGAAGACGAGGTCCGACGGTGATAGGATCGGGCGTACGCGGCTAACGTGACTAGAGCATGCAAAAGAGGGGAGAAGGAGACGGGCAGGTGCGCGCATGTACCACAAGCACAGCAGTGTACTTGGATGGCTGAGAGGTGGACGAGGACACCGGTGAAGACGATCGAATACCTGCGCGGCCGGAGACAAAGACAAAGATGGACTTGACGCGGCAGGGGCCCTCGGGTCCGTGTAGTTGACGTCGGGGAAGTAGACGACGACGGGGACAAAGATAGGCACGGTTGGCGAGGCGGAGACGGGCAGGGAGCACGCCAGCAACGAGGCTGTGCTCTCGGGTGCGCTGGGGACACGGCTGCGGGGCGGATTTGGTGGGCAGAGCTCACCTGGCGGCGGCGAAGGAGGAAGAGGGGAACCCTAGAAAGGCAGGGAACGCGAAGAGGGGTTATGTAGGGGTGCGGGGGAGGCATGGTGTGCATGTGCTCGGCCACGATGGCCATCGTGCGACGAAAAGCAGAGGGAGGTGGAAGGAGAAAGGTGGGTGAAAGCTACAGTCTCACCGGCTGACAGATGGGTCTCGTGTTGCCACGTGGGACGAGTGGAAGAGAGGGTTGGCTGGGTTTTGGGTGAGAAAAGAGAGGAGAGGGAGTGGGTGCGGTGTTGCGCGGGCTGCACGGGGCTGGATGGGCCGCGAGGTGGCCGAGGCCCAGGTTCTTGCTGCTGCCATTGGGCTGGCTGCCCCTTTTATTTTTCTTTCATTCCTCAAACAGAAAAACAAAGAGAAAGTGCAAGGGGCTAGAAGAGGAATTTGGGAGAGAAGAAAATATTCCCGAGCTCCTAGGATTGTGCTCTATTTGACAAAATTGATTTGGGCATATTTTAGAGGTAGAAAAACAAAACAAGTTTGAATATAATTCAAACTTGAGGCATTTTTTAACCTAATCAGAACAACTCCAAAAAGGATGAAACTGGAAAAAGAGGTAAAAGGCATGGATTAAGGTTATCAGGAAATAAATGAGCATTAATGGATCGCCAAAATTTGAAATAGATAAAGAAGTGGATAGGTTGTGCACTTGGGGGAAAATGTTGATGGAAAAGATCAAGATGTATAGCACACCAACAATACAACACATGAAGAATGCAACCCACATGATGATCATGATAGAATGCAATAAAACGACACAAGGCATATCAAATCATGTAGCATGGCAAAGTGAGATGACGAAGGAAAACAACAAGGATGGCGCAAGCAATATAACCAATGATGGACATGATGCAAGAAGCAAAATATGACAATGGCACTCATCATGGACATGGCAACAAACAATTGAGACACACAACATCGACAAAATAAATGGAAGGTAACTAGAGCATCGGTCTTGGGACGTTACAACTCTCCTCCACTAACAGAAGATCTCGTCCCAAGATCTTAGGAACGAGACAGAAGAAGAAAAAGAGGAAGAGGTAAAACAGGAGCGCAAGAGAGAAGATGAACAAGATCAAGAGCACTCGGGTAGAAAAGAGGAACGATGATTATGATGAGAATTAAAGACTTAATGGGTAAGATAGACTCTGAAACCACTCCAGTTAGGACAAGATAGAAAAGAAATAATAATGAAGGAATTGGGTTAGCATCCCGGTTGAACATGGAATGTAATAGAACATGAACTTGACAAGATGGAATGATACTTGACGAGAGGAACAACACAATGCCTCTGGAAGAATTGAAAGAGTTGAATGAAAAGAATGAAGAAGAATAATGACATCTTCTACCAAAATTGAGTTTGAAAAGCAACCTTACGAAGGATTGCATGGAGTTGTTGGAAATTCAACAACGAAAAGAATAAGCTTGTTGTGGACTTATTGAAAACATCTCCCAAATTTTGGGGTGAAATTTTTGCCACAAATAAAAGCTAGAATAGCTTAGAAGAACGAAGAAATGCAAAACTCCACTTCAAAAGAATATGGAGAATTAATTGCACCTCGAGAAGCAAGAAGAGAATACTTGAGCTTCGCCTACAAGAATCTTGATGAACACTTGTGGAATGAATTAAATCATGATGAACCACCATGAAGAACACCGGTAACAAAAAGGATCATGAGATAGAAATCAAGGATGAAAAGAATAAGATTAAAGCCTTGCAATGATTTAGATGGGGGTTACGACAAGATGCCCAAGGAAACTTTGAACTTTGGAAAAGAAAAGATGAAAACACTTGGGATTAGAGTTTATTCATCGCGAACACATTCCGAAGGAAGGGATTACTCAACTTGATGAAAGAAGAATAAGAATTATGTTATGCTTATCCTTCATCAACTAAATTGATGAGAAGCAATGGATTTGCATACTACTTATTCTTGTTGAAGGAGATTAAGGGGAGATATAGCGCAAAAGTTGAGAAAGTCTTCATGAACCACTAGTAGGATTGGAAAAAACGGATGAATTGATACGATGATAAGGAATAGGAATGTTAAATGAATCACTGTAAGAATTGAAACATATGATGAAAAGAGAATGGCTCTCTGGAAAGCATGAAAAAACACGAAGATACTTGAAGGAATTTAGATGCAAGAGAACAAAGAGGTCACCAGCTGACTACAGATTACTTGAATGGTGCATCGGTAAGAATATGGCGACGAACGAAGAGGCAAGAATTAAGAAGAAATTCAAAAATGAAGTTGAAAGATGAGAATGAAGAAATCTTTGAAATGCTGGCCTTCGGATGAACGATAAAGGAAAGAAACTCCTAAAATGCGTTGTATGGGTTTGAAAGGAATTATCATAATAAAAAACTATTATGAGGATGGCATGAAGTTAGAACCACGAATCTTCGAGAGAATGGAGCAAGATTTAAGAAAAACTCTTCTTCAATCATCAAAGCTGAGAATGACGACAGTAGCCACCAAGACCTGTTGAGACACTCCGGAAGAATGAAAAGAGGGAAAAAAGATGAAAAAGATTTTAAAGCGATATCGAAGACGGCATCTAACTGATGAAATTCATTCTTACGTCAAACTTTGAAATATTTTGAAAATAACTACAGAAAAATTAGAAGAGCTAGGTAAGATCCTGGGAAAAGACCTGTGGGTTAAGGCCCACTGAAAAGAAAACACCATTGGAAAGGATTGCTGGAGAGAGAGATGATGCACCAGAATAATTGAATAGTTGAGTGAGGTGACAACCTTGAATTAATTTGAAGGCGGACATGGATCTTCTGAGATGTCTTGAGCACTCCGGAAGGATAAACTAGCGAGAGGCGAACGAGCAAGGCGAAACACTTGAGTTGAGGAAAGTAATATGATCAACAACGAAATACTTGAATTGGATCCACCGGAAAGAAAACGAGATGAACAATGATAACTAGACAAGAATTTACCGGTTGTGACAACTGAGGAAACACTGAAAAGGCTCCGCATGAATAAAATTGATGCTCGAATAGAGGCTCAGACTCCGGGAAGAGAAAAAGAGATGGTAGGGTGGGTAAAACAAAGGCAACTTGGAACGGGGAACTGACATATAACTTGAAGAGAAAAGCACCGGTTGAAATAATTGAGGAAAGAATGCAAAGGCTTCACACGAGTAGGGTGGATACTCAATTACCGATTCTGGCTCCGAGAAGAAAAAAAGGGTGGGCGGATGGGGAAAAGAAGGACAACTTCAGACGCCATTGTCTATATTCGAACGGGGAAACAGTGTCGTTGAGAAGGAACTGAGGATTGATCTCGCCAAAAACAAATAGGGTCAAATCAACTCAAAGAGAAGTGCGTCGGATGAAAAGAGCTGACATCGACATGAACAAAAAGTAACTACGTGATCCTAAAAAAATGAAGGGGAAGAGGAGTAATTCAAAACACCTACGTCAAGATTCCTTACCAGAGCGACGAAGGGGCTGAGGAGTAAAAATAACTCCTACTCTCCAATATAACTAGACTCGACAATGTCCAACTACTATCAATCAAGGGGGGCTCCAATGGTCGGTTGAGACTCTGATACCAACTTGTCACGTCCAATATGCTATCCTATCTGAGAGGAACTCGAAGGTACCACCAAGGATAGAGCCGCATATTGAAACCTTTGCAAGGTGGATATCATTACATCGTACCATTACATACTAGCTGGGGATACATACAAAGGCATACAAATGACACAAGAATACATTAAACATCATACATGAGAACAACATCCGACTACGGATGAAACACAAACAGAAACTCAAACGACATCCACCCTGCTAGCCCAGGCTGCCGACCAGGAACCTATCCCAAGACCGATGAAGAAGAACTCCAAAACAAGTAAACATCGCTCTCACGTCATGATCATCGCATAACCTGTACCTGCAACTGTTGTTGTAGTAATCTGTGAGTTACGAGGACTCAGCAATCTCATTACCATGGGTATCCAGACTAGCAAAGCTTAATGGGTATGGAAAGGATAAGTAGTGGGGTTGCAGCAAGTGGCTAAGCATTGTATGGTGGCTAACTTATGAATACAAGAGTAAGATGAGAAACTACACAAACGGTCACAAACTAGTAATGATCAATAAGTGATCCTGAACTACTTATTTTCAAACATAACACAACCATGTTCTCTTCTCAAGTGCACCCGAAAATAGACAGTCACGGTTACACACGCGGTTGGTGTATTTTAATTGAGTTTAGTTCAAGTCCACTACAAGCGGATATTAACAAATTCCCATCTGCCACATAACCGCGGGCATGGCTCTCTAAAACTTAAACCCTGCTGACGGTGTCCTGGACTAGGGGGTACTCACCACGTCGTCTCCCAATCTATTAGATTGGGCCGAGGACCCCCATGGCTGTATACTCATGGGCCAGTTCGGACAGCTGTCGAATACAAGGAAGATTCCACAAGACTTGGCGATCAAGACAAGGACTTCTCCCCACCGGCGTATTCGGCTAGGACTCTTGTTAACCTAGGTCTCTGGTGCATTATATAAACCAGGGCCAGGCTAGTCGATACAACCCCATACACAACAATCATACCATAGGATAGCTTCTAGGGTTTAGCCTCCTTGATCTCGTGGTAGATCCACTCTTGTACTACCCATATCATCAATATTAATCAAGCAGGAGTAGGGTTTTACCTCCATCGAGAGGGTCCCAACCTGGGTAAACTTCGTGTCCCTTGTCTCCTGTTACCATCCGGCCTATACGCACAGTTCGGGACCCCCTACCCGAGATCCGCCAGTTTTGACACCGACATTGGTGCTTTCATTGAGAGTTCCGCTGTGTGATCGACAAAAGGATCGATGGCTCGCCTACAGATCAACTGCGACTTCAGCATCTTCGTCACCAGCTCGACTGGTCACCTTGGTTCAACCAAGAATTGCGCCCCGTGTTCGGATCACCATGTTCGGATGAGGGCCTTCATCAAACATCAACTCCGATCTCTATCAAGATCACGGAGGAATCATCCATGGAGCTCAGGGGCTCAACGTCAACATTGCCCTCAAGCGACCGTGCTGTTTTTCTATACAGCGAACTCGTATCTGCTGCCACCACCTCCTCGAGTATCGCTTTGACGATCACTTTGGTGGAATTGTGCGGAATTGAGTCTACAACAACCCTGGAAAATTTCGTCGAGTTCCGATGGAGGAATCTCTGGCAATCCACGATATACCGGAGCCCTGTCAAATCTGGACGAGAATTTGGATTTGTTTAGGGCGTGGTGTCCAGCTTCTAGCTTGGACGTCCTATGGAAGATCCAACCGTTGATCGGCTGCGGAATTCCTATATCTACCACCTCTCAAAATTTCAGCTCGATCCGACCGTCCAAACTCCGGGAACCTTCCGATTAGTGCATCACTTTTCGGATCTGTTTTCTGCGCGAAAACGAATCCGACCCGAGTTCATCTTTTGTATGAACGAGATTTCGGACATCCCTTTTGAAGGAAGTTTTGTATGGGGTATTGTGTTTTGTTCCCGAACATATCCCACTAACTTTAAGATCTTTTGAACATGATCTTCAACATCATGCTGGTGTCAAACCAGTCCGGCAATATTACTCCACGGCTGCCGACCTGCGCTATGGCACGGCGTCACTTTGTTAAGCCGAGCTCAACTTCTTCGGATCATCATCTCGGCAAAGCCGAACAAGAGTCTGGCATCGCGAAGGATAAATCATCACCAACATCGCCGCCCCACGGATTACACAGAGCGGGCATACCGGCATCGCCGCACGGTTGCTTCATCAAGCCGGCATCGACCACGTCACGACCTGCATCGACAGGGCCGCACTATCGCTTCTTCAAGCTGGTGTCCATCATGCCGACCTACTTCGACTCATCGGCTGACATCGGGGCTTCGACATATTGGCTGGACCGGGGGCTTCGCCATCTCTTCATCAACCTACTCCGGACACTTCGGCGTCACTAGCCGACCAGCTCCGTCACGTTAGCTGGGTCGAGGGCTTTGCCTCGGCGAGCCAACCTTTACCAGCATTGCCATGTTGTCGTTTTATCGCCCATCAGGCAATGGGTGTGCGGAGCGAGTCCCAATTTTGGGAATCACCTTCCTTCGGATTGCTACAACAAATAAACCAGGTGCTATCAACCCCTAATAAATTTTTGCTTGTTTGGGTTCATTTTTCCCAAGGAATTATTACTCTGGTTTGTCCAGCATATGTACACAGGTCTATCAAATGGTGGCCGCATTCACGACAGTCGCATGGTGGTTCGGTCAATTTCCGTACATAGTCCGGCGAACGCCGCATCCGGAGCTCGGACCGACCTGCAAATTCAGGCTTTGCCACGCCTTCACCGCATCACGCCGACGCCCTGCATCAACATTGACTTTGGTGCCAGGCCATATTTCTTTTATTACTCGCTTTGCATAAATTATTCATTATGCAATGATTTTTTTATCATTATTACTATTATCTCCCGTTTGCACTATTTTTATGCACAGGAAAATGATCCGGGGACTTCGGCGTCACTCTGCCGGTCTGCATCGACCGTGCTATGTCACCACTTCGGCGTGTCGAGCTCTTCGCTCCGCCACCTCGGGACCGGCTTGGGGGATAGAACCTTGTCCCGCATCAAGCTCGGACTGCGAACACATTAACCAGCTAAGTCGTTTTCATGCTCAAAGCTTTAATTTCTAACTTGTGTTCGGTTCGACCAAGCGTTATACTTCTTTGGAAAAAAAGTTGCTTATAAATTTTTTCCTTGTCCAAACTTTGTTTGTGACGCATAAATTCAAATACCCCGTTTACTTGGGGGCTTCCTTTATGAAGCTTTTTCTGTTGCATATGATTATACTTGTACGGCTTCGTTCCTTGTTCGTGTATTACGCCACAATATGCACCATATTGACTTAAGCGATTTGCAAGCTGGGTTGCCTCGCTCCTGTGTTTACCCCTGCGTTCCCGATTGTTCGGCTAGGGAGTAAAGGGAGCACCTCTGCGATTGTCACGATCGGGTCGCCCGAGCCGGACCTCAGACTGGGTGAAGCCGAAAGCTAGCGCTCTTATAGTTTTCAATGATGGTCGGCACACAACGGAACTCATGAGTACAAAAAATCTATTGCACAAGTCTCATAATAACAATGAGCATCGAAGAAAGGTATCGGTGGGGGTACTGTTTTCTTCGAAGATGCTTCTTACACTTTGTAGTAATATAGCATAAGTTCCCTGAGCGCGCTTTGTCTGTTACAGCCTTATGGCCGGATTGCCTGGTTATTGGAAACACCGTCGATATTCTCGACCGATGGAGTACATAACACTTTCCGGTCCTTGACCGAAGAGGGAGAAGCCGACGGTCGGTTAAGACGCGTTTAAAGTTCGGTTGAACATAGATATGATATAAGTACTTCGGTACATGCAATCATTCTCCTACCAAAGTCACTTGGGGGCTCTTAAGTTTATTTGAGCCGTTTTATAATAAGTGTTCTTCTTCTTAGTCGTTGCAAAGTTTTATTATTATTATTTATCACTCCTTTTTTCGACACAAGTGTACAGTCACTAGCCGGGGAGCCTAATTTGTCTCTCAAAGCCGCTAGAGTTTAGTTTGCTAAACTGGCCTGATGAGAAGTACTCCGCCCTCGGGATAGGAGGTTGAAGCCGTAGGCTGGCCCGCTCGAAGTCTTGAGATAGGATGTATCATGTTAAAGCACGACAGAAGCACTTCTTTTTTCTAAGACCAATTTTCGGATTGGCACCGAACACTTGATATTGTTCGGACGTCATGTTTTTACTGACGTTTCTTGGTTTTCCAAGCTTTTTGGAACTTTTAAACTATTTGTGCTTTTCCAGCATTAGTCTCGCAGTGCAACGCCGGACACCTTTTAGGGATTCGGCAAAAACATTCTCAGATATTGCTATATATGCATCGGTTTCGAATTGTGTCTTCGGTCAATAGTTGGGTTGCCCGGCTCCTGCACTTGCTTCCTACGTTCCATTTTGTTTGGCTAGGCGTGCAAAGGGAGAACCACTGCGATTGTGCTTCCAGCTCACACGGTTAAGCACCTCAGTGGAGAAAGCCGAAAACTGACTGTCACAATAAGCGTAAACTGGTCAGTGATCCGATGACTATGTTAAATAACAGGTCGTTCATAACATTGGCCGAAGTGTTTACGGCTTGACCTCGACTGTCGCCGAACACTATCGGGGGCTATTAACTAGCCTCCCAAACTAAATCCTCGATATTTTGCTCTTACATTGGAGCTGAGGTTTTATGATCATGCTTAGCATGACAACCCAAAGAAAGGAACCGATAGCGGGACTATTTTCTTTGGAAGACATTTCTTCTGTTAAACAGTAACATAACATATCTCTCCGCGTAACTTTGTTTATAAAACCGTATGGCCAGATTGCCTTGTTTGTCGTAAATCTTTGCCCTCATAAAGGCATTATAAAGTAAGACAAACACTCCTCGGCTACTGGCCGAGGAGGTGAAAGCCGATGGTCGGTCAACAAAGTTTTGTACAATGCAGATCCGAGCATTAAATGACGTAAAGTACTTGGATACATAGAGTCATTACACACAATTTGTGATTTTACTATGGATATCGATCCTTAATTCGGCCACCCGTGCCTGCATTAAGGCTCGGGGGCTACTGGGCTTCGGGCTTATTATTTAAACATATTAAAGGGGCACATCGATCCCCTGATCTGGTGTTGCCACCCGACCAGTGTCTTGGGGGCTACTGCATTGCTTGTCCAATGCAGAAAATTTTATGTGCAATATGGTTTCCGAGGAGATTTTGATCCTCAGGTTGGTCGGCCGCACCCAACCTGAGTCTCAAGGACTGAGCACGCCGCTTTTAGTGTCCCGAAGTATTCTGCCGAGCTAGGACTTGATCCTCAGGCCGATTTTGCAAATCGACCTGAGTCTCAGCGGCTACTGGGATCAGCGGTCTTATGTCATCCTTCATGTGCACCTCGGGTTTTAGACCGATACCCACCTTGAGGGCTACTGGCTATATATCTCGGTAGAGAATAAATTGCACCAATCAAAAATATTGACAAAAATCGGCCCACGTTCGGGGTGGTGCACCACCTCGGAAGCAGTCCGGCATAAAGCTCGGGTGCTAGTGGCTGGCTCTATAGAGGGCATTTCCGGCATTAAGCTCGGTTAAACTCCTTCAAACTTCTTTGAACCAAGGTGATTTACGACACCTCGGATACAATCCGGCATTGGAGCTCGGATACAGTCCGGTGTTGGAGCTCGGATACATAGTCCGGCGTTGGAGCTCGGATACATTCCGGCATTAGAGCTGGGAAGCGGTCCGGCGTTGGTGCTCGGCTGCAAAAGATACCTCGAATGCAGTCCGGCGTTGGAGCTCGGACGCAAGAGGACACTGCCTCCCGGGAACAACTTCAAACCCGATGTGTGGCATAAAATTAAACAATGCATTGATAAAGGCCGGAAACTTAAAGGGGCTCCTCGGATACCCGACGTGTAAACCCGTCGAATGCATTTCGGCGATCCTCAAGATCGAAGATAAAGAAGATTTGCTGAACCAGTTTTCAAGACCGACGACCGATGATGAAGAACAGTTCGGAAGAATCGAGGAGCGTCCCTAACTTGAAGACCGTTTCAGGGGGCTACTGACGGTGTCCTGGACTAGGGGGTACTCACCACGTCGTCTCCCAATCTATTAGATTGGGCCGAGGACCCCCATGGCCGTATACTCATGGGCCAGTTCGGACAGCTGCCGCATACAAGGAAGATTCCACAAGACTTGGCGATCAAGACAAGGACTTCTCCCCACCGGCGTATTCGGCTAGGACTCTTGTTAACCTAGGTCTCTGGTGCATTATATAAACCAGGGCCAGGCTAGTCGATACAACCCCATACACAACAATCATACCATAGGCTAGCTTCTAGGGTTTAGCCTCCTTGATCTCATGGTAGATCCACTCTTGTACTACCCATATCATCAATATTAATCAAGCAGGAGTAGGGTTTTACCTCCATCGAGAGGGCCCGAACCTGGGTAAATTTCGTGTCCCTTGTCTCGTGTTACCATCCGGCCTAGACGCATAGTTCGGGACCCCCTACCCGAGATCCGCCGGTTTTGACACCGACACCTGCAGTGGTGTCCCAACTTAGCCCATGACAAGCTCACGATCCGCGGAGATAATCCTTTGTCTCGGGACCCTGCAATCAGACTCGGAATCCCGGTGCACAAGACATTTCGACAATGGTAAAACAAAACCAGCAAGACCACCCGGTGCTTCGATACCCTGATAGGTGTCGCGCGTATCTCGTTCTCAGGAAAACACCGTCTATGCTAAGTGGAAGATAGCCAAAGACCTAGATTTTCCCCGAGGTGGCACCACCGACTGCTGGGTAGGTGGACCAACACTCATGAGGAGCACTGGCCCGGGGGTTGATTAAGAGACCTCGGGTGCCGGCAGGTCCCTATGCAAGTTTTAGTTGTTATTAGGCAAATGGTAAAACCAATGTTGGGCCTTGTTGGAAGAGTTTTATTCAAAGCGAACTGTCAAGAGATATTTTCATATCCCATGAAATCCATGTCCCAACATGGAACAACCTGCAACTGCACCTACAACTAGCAACATTATAAGAGGGGCTGAGCAAAGCGGTAACATAGCCAAACAACGGTTTGCTAGGATGGTGAAAAAAGGTTACACACTGTTTCATGGCATATTGGGGGGCTTGATAAACAAGTGGTAGGTAGCGCGACATAGCGATAGCATCGAGACAACTAGCATAGCTAAGATAGTACTGAGATCCAAGGTGACGGTCATCTTGCCTGAAATCCCACTAGGAAGAAGACCGAGTCCATGAAGAAGATGAACGGGCATAGATGAACGAATCCTCACAATCGCAACGAAACACGAACTATATAGATAAGAAGCACAACTGAAAAGAAGAAAACAACATGGTAACACACAACACATAAACATGACATGGAAAAGAACACATGCTACATCAACGGGAAAGAAACGGTGGAGACAAGATGGATATGAGCAGAATCTTGGTAACCCAAGCATGCCACTGTAAAGGTTGGAAGAATTCGGTTGAAATCGATATAAAGATCACCGGAAACGGATGCACGGTTTGAAAATGACAAGCAAAACCCTATGCAATGCAATATGTTGAAAACAGCAACATGATAACTTGGATGCAAGGTTAAAATATGCTAAAACATAGCAACATGAAAAATAATGGCATGGCATTTAAGTAAACGTCAAGCACTAAAAAACGTGATTAGTGAGCTACTGCTAAAACTCACTAAAACATGTTTAAAACGGCATGGCAAAAATGCAAATGATAACAGTTTTACGGACTTGGCACAAATACTGGACATGGCATAAAACAGATTCAGTTAGCAAAGTTTAGGGCTAGTAAACTATATGCTACAGGAACACATTATAGCAAACAAGAGCATGGCATGCTAGTTCTAAATGCACTTAACAAAACCCCCTCACTGAACATGATCCATAAACCTATATATTTGATGATAGCTTCAAAGCAAACATGGCAAGTTATGTTGACAGATTCGGACGGCAAAATAAACATGCCATGGCAGAAATAGATTCATGTAGGCATGTTTGCAAGCTTTTTTAACTCACTACAAAGCATATCATGGCATGAAAACAAAACTAGGAGTAAGATGGCATGTTTGTACTCATATTCATGTCATGAAGTAGCTCATATGAAAATTACACAAATTCATATAAAAATGGCAAAATGGCATATGTTGTAAAATAACATGTTCACAAACTTGCTCAGATGATGAAATGAATGGCACAGATGGATTCATTGGATTTTTCTAGCCCAAAAACATATATAATATGCATATGTTACTGTATGAAATATGCCCACAAATGGATCTAGTGGGCAGAGCTCACGTGGCGGCGACGAAGGAGGAAGAGGGGAACCCTAGAAGGGAAGGGGCGCGAAGAGGGGTTATGTAGGGGTGTGGGGGAGGCACAGTGCGCATGTGCTAAGCCACGGTGGCCATGGCGCGGCGAAAAGCAGAGGGAGGTGGAAGTAGAAAGGTGGGTGAAAGCTACAGTCTCACCCGCTGACGGATGGGTCCCACGTTGCCATGTGGGACAAGTGGAAGAGAGGGTTGGCTGGGTTTTGGGTGAGAAAAGAGAGGAGAGGGAGTGGGTGCGGCACTGAGTGGGTTGTGCGGGGCTGGATGGGCCGCCTGGTGGCCGGGGCCCAGGTTGTTGCTGCTGCCGCTGGGCTGGCTGCCCCTTTTCTTTTTCTTTCATTCCTCAAACAGAAAAACAAAGAGAAAAGTGCAAGGGGCTAGAAGAGGAATTTGGGAGAGATGAAAATATTCCCGAGCTCCTAGGATTATGCTCTATTTTATAACCTAACCAAAACAACTCCAAAAAGGATGGAACTTGACAGAGAGGTAAAAGGCATGGATTAAGGTTATCATGAAATAAATGAACATTAATGGAGACAGGACCAATGTCACTTGACTTGAAAGCCAAAATTTGAAATAGATGAAGAAATGGATAGGTTGTGCACTTGGGGGGAAATGTTGATGGAAAAGATCAAGATGGATAGCACACCAACAATACAACCCATGAAGAATGTAACCCACATGATGATCATGATAGAATGCAATAAAATGACACAAGGCATATCAAATCATGTAGCATAGCAAAGTGAGATGACCAAGGAAAACAACAAGGATGACACAAGCAATATAACCAATGATGGACATGATGCAAGAAGCAAAATATGACAATGGCACTCATCATGAACATGGAAACAACCAATTGAGATACACAACATCGACGAAATAAATGGAAGGTAACTAGAGCATCGGTCTTGGGGCATTACAACAACATTCTTCTCAAACTTTTAAAACACAAGGGGTCGACATATTGCGCCAACAATCCCCCCCTCCTTTTTGGACGATTGTTGTCGAAATGAAACACATCGAAAGGTAGAGGTAAGTGTTGGGGATATTGGCCGGATGTCGGTTTATAGGATCCCGAGGAGCAAGGACTAGTAATCCGCCAGTGGTAAACCGGGTGGAGGCACCTGGAACGAGGGGCGCCGGTTCAGCGACGTCCAACAGATCCGCCTCGTCAGAACAACGTCCCGTCACAGCACGTCCCAACACCACCGGGTCACTACTCTAACCCAATGGATAACATTGTCGCTGTCGCTTCACGATTGCCGGCTCTTCCGATCGAAGGCGAGTCCCCAGTAGTGGTCGAGACACGACGGGCTAGGGAGCTCCTTCAGACAGCTTTGACTCAGCAACAGGCTTATTCATACAGCTGCGAAAGGATTCATTCTACTCCCCGCCCGAGCTGGAGTTACAGCAAGCATATGGATGAACTGGCTGTGTCAAGCAGTGCGCGGAATCGTAATCCAACCCGTGGCCATAACCCGGCAGCTGGCGGTGGTGATGCTCAAGATGTGGTGGATCGTGCTAGGGCACGTCGAGAGGCCGAGTTAGCAACGCAGCATGAAGCCCGCCAACTTACTCCGGTTCGTCCAACCACGTCGGTGGAACCAGGGGTTACCTCCAGCTCTTTGGGGGTATCGTGTCTCGTCCCAGCACTGTGCAATGTGCGGCTGCCCAAGGATTTCAAGGGCCCATGTATGGTGCCGAATTATACTGTCGATTTATCCCCCGAGTCATGGGTTGAAAGCTATGAGATGGCAATGGAGATGCTGGATGTGGACGATGCGGTGTGTGCTAAATACTTTACCATGATGTTGGAAGGAACAACTCGCACATGGTTGAAAAAACTGCCAGCTAACTCCATTGGGTCATGGGCCAAGTTAAGGGCCCGGTTTATCCAGAATTTCAAGGATACGTGCAAGCGGCCCATGTCAATTGTGGACTTAGCTGCCTGTGTCCAGGAGGAAGGAGAGTCAACAACCCGTTGGGTGCGCCGGGTTTTGGAGATTTTGCATTCATCAGACCGCATCAACGTTGATACAGCAGTTTTAACGTTGGAAGGCAATTGTCGGTTTGCACCTCTGAAGTTGAAGTTGGGACGGCTCAAACGTCATTGCAATGACATGGGAACACTTATGGCAGCTCTGGTGAAGTATGCCGACTCTGATAGTACCAAGGACCCCGAGTCTGACGACGACAAGACAGGGAAGGGAAAGAAGAGCGGCAGCACCAAAGGGCGGCAGCATAACCTGGCGAGTCATGGAAACAAGGGTAAGCGTAAAGCGGATAACAGTTTAGATTTTGTGGCTAATACCAACACGCAGGACAAAGGCCAGCGTCGTAAGGGTAAACCTCCCCCGCGTGGTGGAGGACCAAGTCCCAATCCGGAGCGCCTGACTTACCTGTTAAACCAGCCTTGCCCAAAGCACGGGTCGCGGGATAAACCGGCCACGCACCTCTGGAAGGATTGTTATATTATGCAGGAGTTCAAAAATTCAGATTTTTTTTCGGTATGATCATGGACCGGGCGGCGGTTCAGGCCCCGGATCTCATGGGTCGGGTTACGGTGGAGGCAGTTCCGGTTCAGGCTTTCACGATAATCAGAGCGGACATGGTAATCAGGGCAACCAAGGTGGTTATAATCATCAGGGAAATCAGCAGCAAGAGCAGTAGTCGAGTTACAGGAGCAACCCGAAGCAGTTGAATAGTGGGCAGTATCATGTTTTCACCACAAGCTTGTGCAAGCGTGATCAGAAGCTTCATAAAAGGGCAGTGAACTCCGTCGAACCGGCCGTGCCCCGTTACTTGCGCTGGTCTGAGCAGCCCATTGTGTGGAGTCGAGAGGATCATCTGCCTCGGGTTGATAATCCGGGTCATCTGGCGTTGGTGGTGGCACCTCAGGTTGGAGGATATAAGTTCACCAAAGTACTCATGGATGGAGGGAGTAGTATCAATATCCTTTATTATGAAACCTTCCGTCGCATGGGGTTAACAGATAAAAATCTTAAACTGTCCAACACCGTTTTTCATGGTGTGGTACCTGGTAAATAGGCGTATCCAGTTGGTAAGATAGCTCTGGAGGTGGCTTTTGGAGATGAGCATGACTCGAGATTGGAAACATTGACCTTTGAAGTGGTGAAAATCAAGAGCCTGTATCATACCCTGTTTGGACGGTCGGCTTATGCTAAGTTCATGGCAAGGCCCTGTTATGTCTATCTGCAGCTCAAGATGCCGGGTCATAAGGGGACCATTACAGTTCATGGAAGCTGTATGATCGCTTTGGAATGTGAAGAAGGTGATGCAGCATATGCTGAGTCGGTTTGTGCAACGGAGGAGTTGAAGTTCTACAAAGACAATGTTGATCCGACAGATATGACTTCTTTGAAGAAACCAACTACAGAGCATAATCCGGCCTTGAAGTTTAAATCGGCTGATGATACTAAGCTGGTTGATTTTGTTCCTGGCGATTCATCCCAGCAGTTTAGCATCAGCGCTAACTTGGATCCGAAATAGGAAAGCGCGCTCATCGAGTTCATCCGTGAGAATCGGGACATCTTTGCATGGAAACCTTCTGACATGCCAGGTGTATTGAGGGAACTCGCTGAGCACACTCTCAATATTGATCCCAAGTTTAAACTGGTTAAGCAATTTCTCCGTCGGTTCAATGAAGAAAGACGCAAGGCCATTGGTGAGGAGGTAGCCAGGCTTTTGGCGGCTGGGTTTATCATTGAACTATTTCATCTTGAGTGGTTGGCTAATCTGGTGCTGGTACTTAATAAGAACGACACTTGGCGTATGTGTGTGGACTACACAGATTGGAACAAGGCTTGTCCGGCAGATCCTTTTGCTCTCCCTCGTATTGATCAAATCATTGATGCTACGGCGGGTTGTGAGCGTTTGAGCTTTTTGGATGCATACTCTGGTTACCATCAGATCAAAATGGCAGTTAAGGACCAGGAGAAGACAGCTTTTATAACTTCTTCTGGAGCCTTCTACTATGTATCAATGCCTTTTGGGCTTAAGAGTTCCCAGGCGACTTATCAGCGCTGTGTGCAGAATTGTCTTCATAATCAGATCGGCCTCAATGTTCATGCTTATGTGGATGATATTGTGGTGAAATCCAGAAAGGAGGAAACGTTGATAGATGATTTGAAGGAGACCTTCGATAACCTCTGGGTTTATAAAATGATCTTAATCCGGCCAAATGTGTTTTTGGTGTACCAGTAGGCAAACTCTTGGGTTTTCTGGTGTCTAACAGGGGCATTGAAGCTAATCCAGAGAAAATCAAGGCCATAACTTCTTTGGCTAAACCGAAGTGTCTCAATGATGTTCAACGCCTGGCAGGCCGGATTACAGCCTTGAGCCGGTTTATCAGTCGCCTTGGGGAGAAGGCAATCCCTTTATATCAGATGCTGAAGAACATGGATGACTTCGTTTTGAGTGACACCGCCAATGAAGCATTTGAGGACTTAAAGCGATAGCTGGCCGAGCCGCCGGTCCTTGCTACTCCTGTTGATAAAGAGCCCTTATTATTATATGTGGCTGCTAATGCCCGGGCTGTTAGCGTGGCTATTGCGGTGGAGCACAAGGAGGCCGGAAAGGAGTATCCGGTTCAACGGCCGGTTTATTACATTAGTGAGGTGCTTATTGAATCCAAGCAGAGGTACCCGCATTGGTAGAAGCTGGTGTATGGATTTTTCATGGAAAGTCGGAAGCTTAAGCAGTATTTCCAAAGTCATCCCATCACTGTGGTCAGTTCTGCTCCGTTGGGGGATATAATCCAGAACAGGGAAGTAACTGGCCGGGTTGCCAAGTGGGCTATTGAGCTTGGGCCTCACGGGTTAAAATATATGCCCCGGACGACGATCAAATCTCAGGCACTTGTGGATTTCATCAATGACTGGACAGAATTACAGGCGCCAGAAGAGAAGCCGGATCATACTTATTGGACTATTCATTTTGATGGGTCCAGGCAATTAGAGGGCTCGGGGGCTGGAGTCGTACTGACTTCCCCACGAGGTGATAAGGTTTGTTATGTTCTCCGTTTAATGTTCCCTTGCACTAACAATGCAACTGAATATGAGGATTTACTCCATGGTCTTCGGATGGCTAAGGAGATGAATTTGAGCCGGGTTAAGTGCTTCGGTTACTCGGACCTAGTGGCTCAACAAGTGTCTGGTACTTGGGATTCCGAGGACCCGCTCATGGTAGCATATCGTCGAGAGGTGGATATTGTTGCAGGTCACTTCAAGGGCTATCAGGTTGATCATGTGGATCGGCAGAAGAATGAAGAGGCGGACGCTTTAAGCCGTTTGGGTTCCCAGCGTAAACCGGTTCCACCCAACGTCTTTCTGGATGTGCTACATAATCCGTCAGTCAAGCTCTTTACAGAGGAGGATTTGGCTGTTCCTGATCCAAAGGCTCAGTTGGTGGCGGCTCTCCATGTTATCCCGGATTGGACGATCCCATATTTGGCATATATGAACCGGGGCGAGTTACTAGAGGATGAAACTTCGGCGAGGCAGATAATCCGGTGGTCCAAGTCCATGACTATTGTCAATGGAGAGTTACATCATTGCAGTGTGGCAGGGGCGTTTCAGCGTTGCGTATCTCCTGACGAGGGTCGCGAGATTCTGCGTGAGATCCATGAAGGGGATTGTGGTCATCATGCCGGTTCAAAGTCCTTGGTGGCTAAAGCCTTTCGTCATGGCTTCTATTGGCTGACGGCTCATGTTGATGCGGAGGACTTGGTGAAAAAGTGCGACGGGTGTCAGAAATTTTCACGCCGAGCTCATGTTCCGGCCTACGAATTGAGGATGATTCCAATCACTTGGCCGTTTGCAACTTGGGGGCTAGATATGGTCGGGCCCTTTAAGAGATCCAAGGATAAGAAGACCCACCTTTTGGTGGCGGTTGATAAGTTCACTAAATAGGTGGAGGCAGAGCCAGTCAGTAAGTGCGATGCAGCCCCGTCGGTTCAATTCATCAAGAAGGTGATTTTCTGGTTTGGTTTTCCATGCAGTATTATAACTGATAATGGTACCAATCTGTCCAAAGGTGTTATGAAAGAGTTCTGTCAACATGAGCATATCCGGCTTGACGTGTCATCAGTGGCTCACCTCCAGTCTAATGGTCAAGCGGAGAGAGTCAATCAAGAGATCTTGAGAGGCATAAAACCCCGGCTCATGGTTCCTTTACAGCGGACGCCGGGTTGTTGGGTGGAGGAGTTACCTTCTATGTTATGGAGCATCAATACTACACCCAACAAATCTACGGGTTACACACCGTTTTTATGGTATATGGAGCAAAGGAGGTTTCTCCCTAGTGACATCCATCATGACTCGCCTCGTGTGGCGGCTTATGTCGAAGCTGATAATGAGAAGGCATGACAGGAAGCACTTGACTTGTTAGATGAGGAGCGTGACATTGCAGCTGCTCGTTCGGCGATTTACCAACAAGATCCGCGTCGCTATCACAGCCGCCGGGTTAGAACCAGAACTTTTCAAGAAGGCGATCTGGTGCTCCGACTCATCCAGGATCAGACTGATATGCACAAGTTATCCCCGCCTTGGGAAGGGCCCTTTGTGGTCAGCAAGAATCTGCATAACGGGTCATACTACCTTATAGATGTTCGAGAGCACAAAGACTCGCGTAAATCGGAGGAGGAGACCCACCGGCCATGGAATATCGCTCATCTTCGGCCTTATTATACTTGAGCCATAGACTCTACTTATGTCCATAGTTTTTGCCCCCATGTAACCACACATGATGTAAAAAACAGGAGCCTCAGCTAAAGCGGGGTATCTATTGTTTTTTACATCATGTGTGGTTACATGGGGGCTTTTGTTCATAAAGCGGCATTCCGGTTTACCCCTTGATTCAGCTTATAAAGCCTTATATAAAAGTCACTTGGGGGCTTGGTCATATTTGAACCATAGCTACACCTCTTGATCGGCGCAAGGCCACCACAAAAATCACTTGGGGGCTTGGTCGTATTCAAACCATAGCTACACCTCTTGATCGGCTCAAAGCCAAAAATAAAATTATTTTTGGCCAAAGAGAGTGTTGCAAAAGAACAAACTCAAACATAGGCACCCACTAAGCACAACTCAAAATATTGCTTGGGGATTCTTTGCTTTGCAATGAACAAAGAATCTACACTTGTAATAGGCTATCAAGCCACGGCTTGGAAGCCTGGTGTATACACCTAAAACCCTGGGTTATCCTGCCTTTTTAAGTAAGATACTCCGTCCAGGTAAACCTGGTATGACCCGCCAAACTTTTGACAAGTAAATCTCATAGGCCCTGAACTTGTCAAAGTTAAAACGACAATTGGTTAAGGATTGAGGTCCATCTTAAAAGGCTTTGTAAAATGGTTTAACTCAGCGGCCTGGCAGCCCATGAAAAGCCTCGGATTTGGGGCCTGGCAGCCCGTGAAAAGCCTCGACTACAAGTTTTCATATGCTTTTATTTGCCAAGTTTTTTCTCTTTTCATGAGACTTATAATGTTTTTGCTAAACCGGCGTTCATTAACCCGGCTCGGCTTTCAACTACAAGTTGTCAATACATGATCACTTATAATCCGGTGTTTCTTAACTCGGTTTGGTTTTTACTACAAGTCGCCAGTATTATGTATGGTTAATCCGGTGTTTATCACAACCCGGTACGGTTTTATCATAAACCGACACAATATGACAGGAGTTATTATTACTCAAGATTAGGGTTATCACCCTCACTACAAAAGTTGGTCAGCCAACATTGTGATTCAAGGTCACATGTATCAAATATTTTCATATTTGATTATCTTTTTACAGCCTTGGTTATAAACCCTGGCCATGTATCTGGGCATTATGACCCGTCCGGCTATAAACCGCCAGGACACTTTCAAAAACTTTTTGTATGCAGGAGCAGCTATGAATTATGAACGTCATATATCTTAAGCATGGCGAATTGACAAGTATCAGGAAAAATAAATATGCACGAAGGCATAACAGACCAAGTGTTTGAACTAGCCTATTACAAGGCGTTTCAGTGCCCAAAAGAATAATTGTTTTTCGGCAAGTGTTGCAGTTCGCAGAAGGTTAACCCGGCCTCCGGATCATGATTCATCCCCAGGTTGACTTGACGGCTGTGGATCATCTTGCACCGGTTCATCCTCCTCATCTCGACCCAGTGGCTGGAAGTTAATGGTTGCCCAGTCGATCCCAGTTAGGGCTTTGAATACAGCTTCGTCGCTTATAATGGTGGACGGTTCAATGTCAGGGGCATAGGTGTGCTTACGGATTGGCGGAATGAGGTTTTGAGCCTCAGGAGTTGATGCAGCAACCTGTTTGTTGTTGACGTCATAACTCGCCTGATAATGTGAAAGATCAGCTTCTTCAGCCAATTGGCAAGCCAGTGGACGTACTTCCCGGTTTATGGCTCGGAGGTCATCATTGCCAAACTCTGATCCGTCTTCTTTTAAGCTCAGATAACCTTTACCCACATCCACCGGATCAAGATCAGGCACCCATGCTTTTGCCTGGGTTAGCGCGGTCAGAGCACCAGCCCTTGCAGTAGATCTTTTTAGCTCTTCTACCCGGGCAGGCAACATTGACAACCTTTCTAGGGTCTCCTTGATAAGAGTGGGGGCGGCTTGTTGTGAGAAGCAGTACAGATGATCCGTTGCACGCCGGTATATAACTGCTCTATAAGAGTATAGGCAGCCTTCAGCTTCTTCTGCATATCAGAACCCAGGTGGGTAATGCGAGTCCCTGCATCATTTCAAAAACATCAGTAAACCGGCAATGTATGGGATGTTATGTTGAAAACTTAAAGATCTTGACTTACCAAATACAGCAGTGGTCATAGCATTGAACTGCCATTTTAGACCAGACAGTTCTTCTGCCACCGGTGTAAGGGCTGCCTCTGCATCTTCAGCTCTTTTTTGCAAAGCGGATTTTTCTATGTCCCAATCCGCCCGCTCCTTGTTGAAACCCTCCTTCGGCTTTTCCATGGCGGCAAGGGCGCTGGTCAGCTCATCTTTCGCCTTACAGGTTTCTGCTTGCTGGGACTTGTGTGACGCCCTCGATTAAATCGTTACTAATCATACATGCAAATGTGTACGATAAAGATCAAGGACTCACGGGAAGATATCACAACACAACTCTAGACACAAATTAAAATAATACAAGCTTTATATTACAAGCCAGGGGCCTCGAGGGCTCGAATACATAAGCTCGAAAACACAAGAGTCAGCGGAAGCAACAATATCTGAGTACAGACATAAGTTAGACAAGTTTGCCTTAAGAAGGCTAGCACAAAAGCATCTACGATCGAAAAGGCAAGGCCTCCTGCCTGGGAGCCTCCTAACTACTCCTGGTCGTCGGCGGTCTCCACGTAGTAGTAGGCATCGGTGGTGACATCTGGATCCTGGGCTTCGACATCTGGTTGCATCAACCGGAAAGAAGAAGAAGGGGGAAAAGGGGGAGCAAAGAAACCGTGAGTACTCATCCAAAGTACTCGCAAGCAAGGATCTACACTACATATGCAACATTATCAAAGGAAGGATGTACATGTGGACTGGGCTGCAGAAATGCCAGAATAGAGAGAAGGCCTAGTCCTATCGAAGACTAGCATCTTCTGAAAATCACCATCTTGCAGCAACCGGAGGGAGTAGAGTAGCATAAAGTAAAGTAGTAGAAGTGTTATCAACCTAGGCCAGAGATCCTTTCTCGATTCCCTACGAGAAAGTAATCCCAGAGCCATACTATCCAGTTATCATCACAATCCATTACTCATCACCATCCAGTTCTCATTACAAGTATCCAGTTCTAGTTGTACCGATCGGGATACAACTCCAAGTGTCCGTTACCGTAGGAAAGGCCATCAATAGATGTTTTCTTCCCTTCAGGGGTGCACCAACTTACCCACCACGCTCGATTAACTCCGGTCGGACACACTTTCCTGGGTCATGCCCGGCCTCGGCCAAACAATACGCCGCAACCCGACCTATGCTTAATAGAGAGGCCAGCACGCCGGACTAAACCTATGCCCCCAGGGGTCATGGGCCATCTCCCAGGGAACTCCTGCATGTTGCGTACGCGGCCGGTGAGCAGACCTAGCTACCTCCTTCAACAAAGTAGGCGCTTACGTAGTCCAACCCGGCGCGCGCCACTCAGTCGCTGACGTCTATTAAGCTTCGGCTGATGTATACGCCACAGAACGCCCATACTATGCCCACGTGATGGTTAGTGCTATCAGGCCAGAGGCCCCTCGGATCAAATATCCAAATCGTAGTGGATTAGGAACGCGCGGTAACAAGCAGAGACTCACGAAAGATGTGACCCCATTGCCCCGTCTCGAGGACTTGCGGCAAGGGCTAGGAATGCCCGACCATGCCTCGTAATTATCTCGCGGGCACCTTCCAGGTCCGCCCGACTCCACATCACTCGCAATTAAGCTCGCGCGGGTGCCCCTCAGGGTCGACCCGTCTTTTCAAGTAACAGTGGTAAAGTCCAATTATCCGGGTGTCCAAACATCAAGGGGAAAACCCGAGGAATCACCCCCGGTGAATTCCACTCGATGTAATCATCAAGGTGAATGTAAGAGGATCCACCCTCGAGGTTCACACTTGAGGGGTTGCACGACAGAGTCATATCGGAAGTGGTTAAGGAGGATATCACCCTCGATGACCACGAGTGAATGACTACACTACAGGGTTAACATCAGAAGTGCTGAAGAGGTTCACCCTCGGTACTCGATAGTAACCCAGTAGTGTCGAGCAACTAAGGGGAAGTGATGTGCGGTGTCGGGGCCTGGTCTTCGATCACGTAGATCGAGTCGTCGATGATGAAGCAGGGGCGACAAGGACAAGTGGGGGTCTCTAATGGATCACTAACGAACCTATACTAAGCAGTTTAGGATAAGCAGATAAGGTACAACAGCAGGTTACAATAAACAGGCTATGCAGCAGAATAGGAGCAAACAATAATAGTAGCAAAATCTAATGCAAGCATTAGAGAATTGAATGGGCGATATCGAGATGATCAAAGGGGGGGGGCTTGCCTGGTTGCTCTGGCAAGGAGGGGTCGTCGTCGACGTAGTCGATCACAGGGGCATCAGCACCGGTCTCGGGGTCTACCGGAGAGAAGAGGGGGAAGAAACAGTACATACAAGCAAATAGATACAGGACAAGCAATAAGCAGTGCTAGAGGTGTTCTAATGCGGTACTACACGATACCGGCAAAGGGGGAAGTCAACCAGAAATGTTTTCCCGGTTCCGGGCCTGTGTCAGATAGATGACCGGAGAGGGAAAGTTCCATGTTTAGCATGCTAGGGGCATGTGACAGATGAACGGGCCGCATATTCGGATTCATTGGATTTTTCTGAGCAACTTTCATATAGAAAAAAATTTCATCCGAGTTACGGATTATTTTATATGATTTTTCAACGTTTTAAAGATATTTTAAAAATTCCTGGATTTAAAATTAATTCGAAAATAAAGACTAAATTGCTACGTGCACACACAAAGTGTACACAGCAGAGCAGTACAGAGGCTGACAAGATGGGCCCAGTTGACTGGTCAACGAAGTCAAGGGGGCCCACATGTCATTGTCACTTAATTAACTAGTGCCTAGATTAAAAAAAAGGCCACGTTCCATTGTTTTATTAAACTAAACTAGCACTAGGGTTAGACCTAAACTAATCTTATTCTAAGTAAACCCCACACACACTCACGCACACACATCTAGCACACACACACACCACCCACGACCACGGCCTTGACCATGGCCAACCGCAAGCAACAAGCGGCAGCAGGTAACCACACTACGCAACGGCAATGACAACGCAGCAGCGAAGAGCAGCACCAAAGGCTAGGAGTAGCAAGCAGCAACGACAGCGCGGGGGCAGCAACAGCTAGCTCGCGGGCACTGGCGTGCGCGCACGAAACGGGCATGGCGCCAGCGAAGACGGGCAGCAGCGGCAGCAAGCAGCATCAACAAACGGCGGCAATAGAGCAGCAGCGGTGCCGGGCGCAGGTGACTGCAGGAGGACGCGGGCGAAGCGGCCAGAGGGCGCGGGGGCAGAGCGAGCTCGGGTCAGGCGGGCAGCAGCGTCTACGGCGATGGATCCACACGAAGGAAGAAGGGGATCGACGGATGGGCTCACAGGGGGCATAGGCGAACTCGGCAAGGTCGGGGGTGGTCGAGGCGGCGCTGATCGAGGCGAAATCGACGACGGCAGAAGGAAGAAGACGATCTCGATCCCGTCGTTCGGCGGTGCCCTGGCTCGATCTGGACTTGTAGACGACGTGGAAGACGACGGGAAGCCGGGGGACACACTATCTTGGCGCGGGGACGACGGTGGCCGCGACAATGACGACGGCGAGCGCGGTCACCGCACGAGCTCTCGCGCTCGAGTACGAGCCGAGGAGAAGGCGGCTCGATGGGGAAAGAGGGGGAATCAGGCGAGGGGTGGTCTAGGGTTCCGTTGGACGCGCTTATAGGATGTGGAGGGGGACGTGGAGGCCATCCACGGCCATGGCTGTCGTGGATGAGTGCCATGCACATCCTCTGCCTCCTGTAGCTCGAGGTAGAGGAAAAGGCCAGCCAGGTGGGCTGGGCCTAGTGTACGCTCTAGGTTGGGTGAACAGAGGGGTTCTCTCTATTTTTTATTTTTATTTTATCTTTCTTAGTTTCTTTTATTCTTTTCTGCCTTGGATTAATTTGGGCTACCAAATGACTTTTGTTATAGGTGCAACTTTGCACATAAATAATACGTAGGATTTTGAAGCGGCATACAAGGTCTCAACTCATTTGGAATAGATTCACCATTTATTTAAATTGTAAAGGATGAATTAAATACTACTAGTCCAAGTTTAAATAGGTTAATGGCATTTTAGGCACTCAAATAATGTTGGTTCACATAAGATAATTAGTTTGTGAATATTTTCAACCCAACGAACATTTTTGTTTGAAAGTTTGAAGAGATGATAAATTCGCTTGCATTTTAAATTGAATTTGACTTGAGTTTTAATCCCGGGGCGATTGGCTTAGCAAAACGGTGATTACATAGCATCATTAGGGTGAGGTTACTGTAGTATAACACTGGGGGTGTTACAAATCTCCTCCACTATAAAAAATCTCATCCCGAGATTTTAAGTGGGGAAGTAAATAGTAACTTCGGGAGAACTGACCCTTATAGGGTTAATTATCTGGTGAAGAGTTCAGGGACTGTGGCAGAAGTATCTCTCGAGTTGAAACTTAAGAAAACATCGAGAGCAAAGTATGAAGGTACAATAGGAAGTTTCAAGCGAATGGTCAAACGATTGATACCTGAACAGAGTGTGAGAAAGGGGTTCAAGGCATCGGGAATAGATCATCTCTCAGAAGGTGGCTCGTGACACGATGCGAAGCCAAATGCAAGAATATTTTGGAATCAAAGATATACAGGAGAGTCAGGTTTCGATCCTATGGAACTGTGGGTTATGGGCCCACCATCTGGGTTAACAGTAGAAAGGGGGCTAATAGCAAGGCATGTCAGATGATAGATTGTCAATTATGTTGCCAAAAACATTGGTACCAAGGGCGAGGGATGAAGAGAACTATTTTCCTGCTCGTTGAATGAGGCGGACCAATAGGCAAAGTTCTCGTCCATCGATGGTTACTGGAATGTCAACAACAATAATAACAAGGTCTTACTGACAAATTTTACACCGAGGTGTTTACATAAGCAGGGAATTATTACTGCTGAGATCTCATAAACCACAAGATAGGTTAAACAAAACAATGGACAAGAAAAGGTGATCATTAGATTAATCAGAACATTGGAAAGGAAAATGTGTTTAAACACAAGAATTGAGAGTATATCCTTCCCAAATAAAAGCGGAGCATGATATACATGATAGGACATTTAAGTGCAAAAGCATCTAAATAAGGGGCGAGCGAAGAATTAGGATATTACCCATACAACGGTGTTTGGATAATAGATCAAGAAGTATTTAGCATTTCGCTTCAAATGTTTGTGTTGATATTCGGAATACCACAGTCATGCTTTGAGATAGCACTGAGATGGTGTTTCAATTAAGGATTGGGTCTGTAGATCATAAGAGATTCAAAGGATCATTTCCAAGATTATCTCGGAATGTAAGGTATAACCAAACAAAATCAGGTCTATGTTGGCAGGAAGTCAAGGACGTTGTCAATGATAACACAATCATCGAGGGGGGAGGATGGTATTTCTTATCATGAATTCAATTGATAGCCTGAGACAAGTCAGTATATTGATGGGGATCACGACAGATTTTGGTCGAGGTACTATGAAAAGGACATCGAACAGCGATGACATCAAGCAAAAGAAATGATGTAGCGAAAGGTTATTGGAACCACAGATGCGACACAAGCTCGAAATCAAGCTTGTTGTTTGAGGTGAAATGATAAGATGAGGAAGATCGACGTAAGCTTAGCTCGTCGTCGGAAATTGTGCTCTGGGAAGAAGGACCGGGTAGCACAGTTAAAATTAGCTCGATAATGATATAGCTGATCAGGCTAGGAATGATGTGATGGAGTATCATTCCAATGAGAATTCACAAGAGGTAGTGCAATGACACAATATCCTCGAGATAACAAGGGGCAATACTCGAGGTAGATCAAAAATAGAGGTTGGACAGATGCAATGATCTGCAGAAGACAAGTATTTTAACTTGTCCGGGAAATGGAATTAAGGAGAAACTATGGTCGAAACCACGGTTATGAATGATCAAACCACCGATACAAGATGAACTTATAACAAGGGGGTAATCATTTTTACGAGCAGCTTCCATGATAAGTTCTACATCGGGTCCATGGGCATGAACACAAAGGTTCAAGGTCGACTCCCACTTCTTCAATGAATAACCTTTCATTCACTCCTCATTTTTGAAGAAATTTTAGTGCAGAAGATTTATTTGGCGAAGTACCAAAAGAGTAAGACTCACATCTCTTTTCAGTTCACACGGATTACGGAAGGCATAGGTTCAACCTGTAGGGGTATCTTAGGAACATATACCACTAATTTCAGGATTAAAATATACCAGCTCGAAAGCAGAGCATGGTTGACAAAAGCAGATGATAGAATTTACCAAAGGCATTATGTGTCAGGACAAAACTCACAAGTTTAATGAATATGAAGGACATTGTCGGATAATAATCCAACCAAGGATATGGCGGTCCATAAAAGATCTTATGTGAGTATCGATACTCACCCAGAAGAAGAAAGAATGCCAAGGCATCGGGTTATAGATATAACTGGATAACTTCAAAGCTTGAATACAAAGGAATTACGATTTTTAAATCAGAAGATCTAAAGCAGAGGCTCCAATCAAAAGATAATTAAGTTGAATCGATACAGATCAACAATCAATCAAGGTTTGATTTGACAAGAACAAGTTCATGTTTGGAGTGACGTCTGAGCCGGAAGGATGAATGCTAGGATCTGATTGAGGATTACGAGCATTCGCAACATATTGGATCAAGGGACTCGAACGATAGTGACAAAGGATGTTGACGGAGATTACTAGAAATATGGAATTAACCATAATGCAAGCAAACAAGAATTTCAACAACAATAGGCTGCTTAGGATTTTCGGAAGATCGAATGGTATTTCGACGACTTTTGTGAAATACATGAACAATTGGGGATGAACGAATCCCTGGTAATTGTGACGAATTATTCGTACACCTATTCATGCGTAAAAGGAGCTGCAACACAGCAGGCACAATGGATCCTCGAAACATCAGAGTGTATTACGAAGCATCTTGTAATAACAAGAGCAACTGGAATATGATGTAAGAACGATAGGTGCATGTAGTTATTCATAGGGATTGACGGCGAAAGAGAATTGCAAAAGCGATGAGCACATGTTCTCGGGAGAACATCGGAGAGAAACTTTGAAGTCTTCTGGTGAAGCAGGCGATCATTTGGAATGAAGGGGCTCTCCGGGTGGAAGTGGTTACGAGATCCTAGAGTCAGAGTTAGCAAAATCATTTAACCCGAATAGAGGAGAGATCGGAATCCTAGAGTAACGACGAGGAATAAAAGATCCTAATACCACCCAATGGCGACGTGGGCCCGTAAGCCACACAGCCAAGTTACAAAAAAATAGTTTTGGATGACTAGACTCAACTTAGGCCAAGGAGTTGGAAAGGGGGCTACCTACAGGCAGTCGGCTCTGATACCAACTTGTGACGCCCTCGATTCAATCGTACACTAATCATACATGCAAATGTGTACGATCAAGATCAAGGACTCACGGGAGGATATCACAACACAACTCTAGACACAAATTAAAATAATACAAGCTTTATATTACAAGCCAGGGGCCACGAGGGCTCGAATACATAACCTCGAAAACACAAGAGTCAGCGGAAGCAACAATATCTGAGTACAGACATAAGTTAGACAAGTTTGCCTTAAGAAGGCTAGCACAAAAGCATCTACGATCGAAAAGGCAAGGCCTCCTGCCTGGGAGCCTCCTAACTACTCCTGGTCGTCGGCGGTCTCCACATAGTAGTAGGCATCAGTGGTGACATCTGGATCCTGGGCTTCGACATCTGGTTGCATCAACCGGAAAGAAGAAGAAGGGGAAAAGGGGGAGCAAAGCAACCGTGAGTACTCATCCAAAGTACTCGCAAGCAAGGATCTACACTACATATGCAACATTATCAAAGGAAGGTTGTATATATGGACTGGGCTGCAGAAATGCCAGAATAGAGAGAAGGCCTAGTCCTATCGAAGACTAGCATCTTCTGAAAATCACTATCTTGCAGCAACCGGAGGGAGTAGAGTAGCATAAAGTAAAGTAGTAGAAGTGTTATCAACCTCGGCCAGAGATCCTTTCTCGACTCCCTGCGAGAAAGTAATCCCAGAGCCATACTATCCAGTTATCATCACAATCCATTACTCATCACCATCCAGTTCTCATCACAAGTATCCAGTTCTAGTTGTACCGATCGGGATACAACTCCAAGTGTCCGTTACCGTAGGATAGGCTATCGATAGATGTTTTCTTCCCTGCAGGGGTGCACCAACTTACCCACCACGCTCGATTAACTCCGGTAAGACACACTTTCCTGGGTCATGCCCGGCCTCGGCCAAACAATACGCCCCAACCCGACCTAGGCTTAATAGAGAGGCCAGCACGCCGGACTAAACCTATGCCCCCAGGGGTCATGGGCCATCTCCCCAGAGACTCCTGCACATTGCGTACGCGGCCAGTGAGCAGACCTAGCTACCTCCTTCAACAAGGCAGGCGCTTACGCAGTCCAACCCAGCGCGCGCCACTCAGTCGCTGACGTCTATTAAGCTTCGGCTGATGTATACGACGCAGAACGCCCATACTATGCCCACGTGATGGTTAGTGCTATCAGGCCAGAGGCCCCTCGGATCAAATATCCAAATCGTAGTGGATTAGGAACGCGCGGTAACAAGCAGAGACTCGCGAAATATGTGACCCCGTTGCCCCGTCTCGAGGACTTGCGGCAAGGGCTAGGAATGCCCGGCCACGCCTCGTAATTATCTCGCGGGCACCTTCCAGGTCCGCCCGACTCCACATCACTCGCAATTAAGCTCGCGCGGGTACCCCTCAGGGTCGACCCGTCTTTTCAAGTAACAGTGGTAAAGTCCAGGTATCCGGGTGTCCAAACATCAAGGGGAAAACCCGAGGAATCACCCCCGGTGAATTCCACTCGATGTAATCATCAAGGTGAACGTAATAGGATCCACCCTCGAGGTTCACACTTGAGGGGTTGCACGACAGAGTCGTATCGGAAGTGGTTAAGTAGGATATCACCCTCGATGACCACGACCGAATGACTACACTACAAGGTTAACATCAGAAGTGCTGAAGAGGTTCACCCTCGGTACTCGATAGTAACCCAGTAGTGTCGAGCAACTAAGGGGAAGTGATGTGCGGTGTCGGGGTCTGGTCTTCGATCACGTAGATCGAGTCATCGATGATGAAGCAGGGGCGACAAGGACAAGTGGGGGTGTCTGATGGATCACTAACCAACCCATACTAAGCAGTTTAGGATAAGCAGATAAGGTACAACAGCAGGTTACAATAAACAGGCTATGCAGCAGAATAGGATCAAACAATAACAGTAGCAAAATCTAATGCAAGCATGAGAGAATTGAATGGGCGATATCAAGATGATGAAAGGGGGGCTTGCCTGGTTGCTCTGGCAAGGAGGGGTCGTCGTCGACGTAGTCGATCACAGGGGCATCACACCGGTCTCGGGGTCTACCGGAGAGAAGAGGGGGAAGAAACAGTAAATACAAGCAAACAGATACAGAACAAGCAATAAGCAGCGCTAGAGGTGTTCTAATGCGGTACTACACGATACCGGCAAAGGGGGAAGTCAACCAAAAATGTTTTCCCGGTTCCGGGCCTGTGTCGGATAGATGACCGGAGAGGGAAAGTTCCATGTTCAGCATGCTAGGGGCATGTGACAGATGAACAGACCGCATATTCGGAGTCATTGGATTTTTCGGAGCAACTTTCATATAGAAAAAAATTTCATCCGAGTTATGGATTGTTTTATATGATTTTTCAACGTTTTAAAGATATTTTAAAAATTCCTGGATTTAAAATTAATTCGAAAATAAAGACTAAATTGCTACGTGCACACACAAAGTGTACACAGCAGAGCAGTACAGAGGCTGACAAGATGGGCCCAGTTGACTGGTCAACAAAGTCAAGGGGGCCCACATGTCATTGTCACTTAATTAACTAGTGCCTAGATTAAAAAAAAGGCCACGTTCCATTGTTTTATTAAACTAAACTAGCACTAGGGTTAGACCTAAACTAATCCTATTCTAAGTAAACCCCACACACACTCATGCACACACATCTAGCACACACACACACCACCCACAACCACGGCCTTGACCATGGCCAACCGCAAGCAACAAGCGGCAACAGGTAACCACACTACGCAACGGCGACGACAACGCAGCAGCGAAGAGCAGCACCAGTGGCTAGGAGTAGCAAGCAGCAACGACAGCGCGGGGGCAGCAGCAGCTGGCTCGCGGGCACTAGCGTGCGCGCATGAAACGGCCATGGCGCCCGCGAAGACGGGCAGCAGTGGCAGCAAGCAACATCAACAAGCAGCGGCAATAGAGCAGCAGCGGTGACGGGCGCAGGTGACTGCATGAGGACGCGGGCGAAGCGGCCAGAAGGCGCGGGGGCGGAGCGAGCTCGGATCAGGCGGGCAGCAGCGTCTACGGCGATGGATCCACACGAAGGAAGAAGGGGATCGACGGATGGGCTCATGGGGGGGCATAGGCAAACTCGGCAAGGTCAGGGGGCGGTCGAGGCGACGCAGATCGAGGCGAAATCGACGACGGCAGAAGGAAGAAGACGATCTCGATCCCGTCGTTCGGCGGTGCCCTGGCTCGATCTGGACTTGTAGACGACGTGGAAGACGACGGGAAGCCTGGGGACACACTATGTTGGTGCGGGGACGACGGTGGCCGCAACAATGACGACGGCGAGCGCGGTCATCACACGAGCTCTCGCGCTCGAGTATGAGCCGAGGAGAAGGCGACTCGTTGGGGAAAGAGGGGGAATCGGGCGAGGGGTGGTCTAGGGTTCCGTTGGACGCGCTTATAGGATGTGGAGGGGGACGTGGAGGCCATCCACGGCCATGGCCGTCGTGGATGAGTGCCACACACATCCTCTGCCTCATGTAGCTCGAGGTAGAGGAAAAGGCCTGCCAGGTGGGCTGGGCCTGGTACAGTGTACGTTCTGGGCTGGGTGAACAGAGGGGTTCTCTATTTTTTATTATTCTTTTATCTTTCTCAGTTTCTTTTATTCTTTTCTGCCTTGGATTAATTTGGGCTACCAAATGACTTTTGTTATAGGTGCAACTTTGCACATAAATAATATGTAGGACTTTGAAGCGGCATACAAGGTCTCAACTCATTTGGAAAAGATTCACCATTTATTTAAATTGTAAAGGATGAATTAAATACTACTAGTCCAAGTTTAAATAGGTTAATGGCATTTTAGGCACTCAAATAATGTTGGCTCACATAAGATAATTAGTTTGTGAATATTTTCAACCCAACGAACATTTTTGTTTAAAGTTTGAAGAGATGATAAATTGGCTTGCATTTTAAATTTGAATTTGACTTGAGTTTTAATCCCGCGGCGATTGGCTTAGCAAAAGGGTGATGACATGGCATCATTAGGGTGAGGTTACTATAGTATGACACTGGGGGTGTTACAACTTGATGTTTTCTTGCAGATCGGCAGTTTGAGCTTCCTTCTTGCTCAGCTCAGCCTATAAAAGACAGATATATCATGAGTTGACAGTACATATTCTAAGTACCAAGCACATAACAAGTTATGCACATGATACTTGGGGGCTAATGCCTATTTGCTTGTTATCAGAAATGTTTACAAGTCCCAAGCACAATACAAGTATTATTCTTGGCACTTGGGGGCTAATGTATGATTGTTCAAAGTAACATTATGGGTTTTCTTCTAAAAAGTCTTGGTTTACCTTGAAAAGATAAACCGGCCCTTGGGGACTAAACCAGCGAAAGTTGTAGTATTATAATTCTAAAGTACCGGATCATCTTTAAAAAGATAACCCGGCCCTTGGAGGCTAAGCATGCAAAGTTAAGCTATTACAAAGTCCCGGTTTAGATTGATATCATAAACCGTCACTTGGGGGCTACTGGAGTTGATATTTGGAATTGGAAATAAGAGGAAAACAGTTATGCAGAGTTAAGCACTAGTTACCTCATATCGCTCTTTCATCAAGTTTACCAAACCGGCTTCATAGTCGCGGCTTGTATACACACGGTTCAAGAAGCCAGAGTGAATATCTTGGGCGTTGAGATGGGCGTAGCTTGATAAGTCTGTGTTCCACTTGCCTTTGCCCATAGCAGAAAGTTCATCCTTGGCACTATGCTTGGATAAAGCGACAGGATTGCCAGGGGCAGTGTGACCAAAGCCAGTAATCATGATGTCATCTTCCTTGTCACCAGCAACCTTCACTGGAGTTGGCGGTTTATCAGTAGCCTTAGCTGGACTTGCCGGTTTATCAGTATCTTGGACTGGGCTTGTTGTTTTTTCGGACTGGCCTGATGGAGCAACTTCTACTTGTTCAACAATGAAGTCATAATCTTGTGGTGGCGGATCATCAAGCAGAGCATCAGTATTTGTTTCTACTGGATCTGGAATCTTCTCTGGTTCAATGACTACATTATCGGCCGCCGGTTTATTTAACCGGGCCTTCTTGCTGGGTCTAGGCTTGGCACTGCAGACAAACATGAAGATCAATAAATCAGAAAGATATAATGCAGTAAGGATAAAATCAAGACATAACTCACCAAGGCACTGTCTTGAGAGGTGGGAGTTGTGTGGCCGTTGATTCACCAAAAGATGAATGAGGTGTACCCTGATAATTTGAATCAGACGGATTAAGAGGCTGATGGAAACAACCCTCTTTGGGGCAAGAAGCATCAGGAATATAAGAGACCTCTAATCGATGTTTCCGGACAAGAGTGTTCGGTAAACCGGCGGAGGTAACTACCTGGCCACTGTGCCCGGTTGTGCGGCAAGCTTCATGTTGTTGCTTCTTCAAAAGAAAGTTTGGGTCCAAGTGAGCTAGGGGGTGAGAAAAATTTATTTTCCGGTTTGCTTGACGGATTTTCTGTGTTGGCAGAGGATCTGAACCGGAGGAAAGGATAATTACCTCTGCATCCTCAGCTTGGCTGCCTTCAGCGTCGTCCTGATAATAGTCATTGTCAATGAGGTGTATGAAAAAAGAACTAAGGGAGTCCAGTTCTACCTCTAAATCCGGATTATCCAAGTCAGCATCAGCATTTGCTTCAGAAGATTCAGCGGTCCTCTTCTTGGCAGGTTTTTTAACAACCTTGGTTTTGGGGCGAGGTGTCTTGGCCGGTTTATCCTGTGGTTTTTTCTTCCAGAACGGATCATCGCCCTGTCAAGATGGGCAAAATTTTGAGAGAGTATTTAAAAAGGAGTAAGTTAAAACAAAAAAGTTATGTGATCCTTACAGTTGGCGGTTTGTTGGAAATGCAGAAAGGACTTAATCCGGTCTGGCTATAGACAGCCTCCGATTCATTCAGTATTTTCTTCACAACCTCAGTAACTTCAGCCTCTGTTAGCTGAATATCAACATGTCTTGAGGGTCTTTCAAACTCCCAGTGTATTCACACATTAAACCGGGGCGTCGGCTTAAGGGCAAAATGCCCCAAGTTATCCAACAGCGAGCAAAGTCAACACCTGTTAAACCGTTCGCCATAAAGGCTCTGAGCTTTGACAGTTGTGGAGCATAGTTGGACCTTTCCTTTGCAGTTAATCTTTGAGGAAAGGGATGTGTATTGCTAAGACGGAGAGGGCGGTAACCCGGCAAAGGATTTTCATCAGTTGGAGATGTGTCTTTGCAATAAAACCAAGTCTGGTTCCACTCCTTGGGGTGACTATGAAGCTTGGCGTGAGGGAAGCTGACATCCTTCCTCTTTTGAATCGCCATTCCGCCGAGCTTAGTATTGGGTTCGTCTGTGAACTATGTGCGATGGTTTAAATAGAAGAAATCCCTAAACAGTTCAACTGTGGGCTCCTCTTGAAGATAAGCCTCGCAAAATACTTGGAAATTACAGACATTGGACACTGAGTTTGGGCCAATGTCCTGAGGGTGGAGTTGAAAACTGGCAAGCACATCTCGGAAATTTTTTGAACCGGGAGGACTAAAGCCTCGACCCAGATGGTCAACGAACACGACTACTTCTCTGTCCTTGGGTTCAGGAGGATTTTCCGGACCAGGGGCCCTCCAGTGGATGACTTCTTTCTTTACTAAAGCGTCGGTTGCAACACATCTGTTTAGTTGTTCTTTAGTAACCCGGGAAGGAACCCAGTTGCACTCGTAAACTTGTTTGGCCATTTCAATGGAAAGATGAAACATGGTTATTGCCGGTTTAAGATTCATAATGGACAAGTATAAAGCGGCGCAAGATAAGCAGAAGAAAAGGTATATGCATGTTGTTAAACCAGAGTTTGATATTGCTAAACCGGAGTCTGACAATGGAGGAGGTGCAGAGATAAATACATCGGCGGTTTAAAGGGGACTAATGATACCTATCGGATTATCATTTTTCAAATAAGCTAAACCGCCTATATTGGCATGAAAGGTACAGATCTAAAATACCTAAGTGAGGGGAAAACAAGTTTCACAGATTGATGTGATAATTTCATATCTACAACGTGTTGGTAAATCAAAGTATATTCCGACCCAAAGCGCAGGTGCTTAAGCAGTTTAACAGATCCAGATGAGTTTTTTCTACACAAAGCAGATGATCGAAGGATGAGAAAGGGGATTATAATTACAACTGTGTAAAAAAGTGGCAGATCTGAGGTCATCATTTACGCTATGAAGAAGAACAGGAAAGAACATTTTCAAGCCTCGAGGAACAATGAAACACTAATGATGGATCTAGAATAAGGGAAAGGAAAACTTACTAATGCTCACAGAGCAGCAGAGGAGCGCCGCGTTTCTCTGGTGCGTTCAGGTGGATGCAGCAGCCGGAGTTGAAGTCGAGGGCGGAGCTTGACAACGGCGGACGCGCGTGAGGGTTAGGTCGGCTCGAGGAGGAAGAAGAAGCAAAGAGGCACGGGGGAAAATGGAAAGGACCCCCTGGTCCTATTTATAAAGGCAAAGGGATAAGTGACAGGCCTGAAAATCGAGGAGTCCAAAAGTTGGATATGTGACAGAGCTGTCGCCTCGATTGTCGGAGGCTCATTAATGAAGGTGAGCTATATGCAATTTTTAATGACAGGTGATGTCATGGAAGTTTATCACGATCCTGGAAGATGACGTCATGGCGGTTTACAAGCTTTATATGAAGGTGCTGAAGAAGAAATTTTCTTAAGTATTGAAGATTGACATGAACCAGTTCAAATTAATCTGGGGCCTAATGTTGGGGATATTACTACTGGGCATAAACCGGCCAGGAGAGGCCGAGTTATCCCCATAATGAGTTATTATACTTGAAGCCCATGAAGACGAAGACGATGGCGCTTTATGAAGGCCCAGGGCCCAAAGGCGGATTAAGGCCTGTAGACATAAACCGACATCGATATGTAAGCTTGTGTTGTAAGATATAAATAGTAGAGACCGGGCCGGACATGTTTATGAGCCGGCCTCGGGATCCTGTAAACCGACGGGCGTCAACCCATGTATATAAGGGGACGACCCGACAGCGGTTTAGGGACAACAAACAACAACTCGAGAACCAGGCATAGCAGATTCGCTCCCTGGTCATTGAAACCCTAGCAATTCCACAACAACTAAATCGTAGGCTTTTACCTTCACCGCAAGGAGCCGAACCAGTATAAACTCCCTACGTCCTTTGTCCGCTTTAACCCCTTTAAGCTAACCCGTCATGATGGCTCCACGACTAAGTCCTTTCTCTAGGACATCTGTCGTGACAAAACCACGACAGTAAGGGTAACCAATGATTGTGCGAACAAGTAAATAATAGAAGATTATCTAAAGATAAAGTATGCTCCCCTGAATGTATGCATATTACCGAAGGTTTTCATAAACTGAAGTCCTGAATTGTTAGAGAACAACGGGGGAAAATAAATCTTCAAAAGAGTGGCATTGAGATACGATTTGAGTCAAGAGGATCGATCAAAGCACTTGGTGAAATCTGAGATATTTCCTGCAAAACAGAGTCTTTGAAAAAGATTTGTTTTAGAGCACAAAGACTTTGAGATGATTTGTCACAGAAATAAGGCGTGAGCTATTTCTCAGATCATAGTTTTCAGCAGTGCTTCTAAATTATTCTCTCCTACAAGATAGATTGTTGAAGAACAATATGGTAGCCAGAGAGCGAAATAATTCAGGCGACTTAGGTTCATTTTTAAGGGTTTTCTCGTACATGTCAGAATTGACGAATCAAATCAAAGCAAGAGAAAAATGAGACATTTCAGAGCGTGAATCCAAAGTATTTCAGAGTGTGTTGTTGTGCTTTTCTTCAGAAAAGCAATACGATGTGGTATCACCTTTAAAATAGACAGGCTGGCGATAGCATTGGGGAGGGGGTGGGGGTTATTAACGATACATGATGACACGTTCGTTAGTACCACATGCGGTACTATAAAGTTCAACCACCAGACTGAAAACCGAAAGACTTTGAGAAAAGCACACGGCGAATGAAAAGTATGGCAACTTTTTTCCCTGATGGCAATTTTAGTTGTAAAAGATGTCAAGGGCGGGGTGCTTCGTGCCTCATGTGTGACACTTATCATTTGAAATAATTTATCTTTTTTAGTTAACTAAGAAATAAATTAGGTAGTACATAGGATACAAAATCCAGGGGCATTCCTGTCCAACTTGTTCCGAAACGGCGAGAGAATTTGTCAAGATAAGGTGTACAAGGATAGCATAGATTAGGGGAAGTGTTGAGATTTAATTAACTCTGGTGTTAATTAAAGGGTGTTTGGTTTAGAAGTCCTAGGACTTTTTCTAGTCCCAGGGACTAATCAAAAAAGGCCCTCCAGTAGAGTCTTTTTCTAGTCCCTGTAGAAAAAGTCCCTCCCGTTTGGTTCCTATGGACTTTTTAGGGACTTTTTCTAGTCTATGGGACTAAAAAGTCCCTAAACACCCCCTAAGGACAATGTCCACTATCCCTAACCGCCATGCACAAGGGACGTGATTGTTCGCTCGTGTCTCTCTGAATCATCACATCTGTTCAATGCATCCCCTCGGGGCTATATATACCTGTAATCAATCATCAATAAAGATAACGGTTCACTTTTACACCTATGCGTTTTGTATCTCGTTCTCTACTCGAAACACAAATTATTTCAGAGTGTGTTGTTGTGCTTTTCTTCAGAAAAGTAATAAGATGTGGTATCACCTGCAAGCATTGGGGGAGGGGTGTATTAACGATACATGATGACACGTCCGTTAGTACCACATGCGGTGTTATAAAGTTCAATGACCAGACTGAAAACCGAAAGACTTTGAGAAAAGCAAACGACGAGTGAAAAGTATGACATTTTTTCCTCATGGCAATTTTAGTTGTAAAAAATGTCAGGGGCGAAATGCTTCATGCCACACGTATGGCACTTATCATTTGAGATAATTTATTTTTGGGAATTGTTTCCATACACCGCGCCGGCGGAACTTTGCACCGGTCGCGTCCACGCGCGCTCCGCCCTAGCCATCCACTAAGCGACACATAGGATGTGGGCCATCCGTCGTTGCTTTTCTTCAACCTCCCGCGTATCTCGCCCCATCCCTGTCTCCGAGCTCCCGCGGATCTCGCCCCATCCTCTCTCCTGCCTCCATCGTTGCAGCGCGCAACACCGACGCCCGCATCTCCTGCCTCCATCGCTCCAGCTCGTGAGTAGCTCGCCGCCGGCCATGGAAGATCGAAATCCCCGCCGGCCATGGATGTAGATCTCACCCCACCACGCTTGCAGCCCCGCTCGCCATTGGATGCAGCAAGGCCATTGACCAATCCCATTCCCATCGGTTTGTAACTCCCCACGCGCCTTGTGCTTCTACATCACCGCAGACGAGCAGGACGGCGATGGACGACACCAGAGGCTTCTACAGAACTGTCGCACCCCCTCATGCTACAACCGTTTAAAAAAAAGCTTCATCCCCTAGATGAAAAGCTTCAACCGTATGTAGAGAAAGCTACAGGGTCAGCGCCATCGCGGGGAAGCTACAACCGTTGACATAAAATGCTACAACCTTTGATGGAAAAAGCTTCAACCGAAACGACGCAAAAATCCTTGACCAAGCGCTGCTAAAAAAATAGCTACAACCATTGATAGAGAAGCTTCAACCGTAGTTGGAAAAAGCTCCAACCATTGAGAGAGAAAGCTACAACTAGACGCTATGCAAATAGGAAAAGTTGCAACCGCTAACAGAAATGCTTCAATTGTCTGTGTGAAAAGCTTCAACCGGCGACCGACGAGGGGGGAAGCCACGAGCGGTGCCGGGTGTGGGCATGTTGGATATGTGATACGTCTCCAACGTATCTATAATTTTTGATTGCTCCATGCTATATTATCTACTGTTTTGGGAAGCATTGGGCTTTATTTTCCACTTTTATATTTTTTTGGGACTAACCTATTAACCGGAGGCCCAGCCCAAATTTGCTGTTTTTTTGCCTATTTCAGTGTTTCGAAGAAAAGGAATATCAAACGGAGTCGAAATGGAACGAAATCAACTGGAGAAGTTATTTTTGGAAGGAAAGCTACCGGAAAAGCTTGGAGTGCACGTCAGGAAAGAAGGTGATAGAGGCAAAGGTGTCCCGTCTTTCGATGAGTTGGTGGCTATCGTTTTGAAGGAAGTCGACTTTGACGATCCGACTACGAACATGCGAGGACGTCGCACCTTAGCAATCGCTAAACCAACTCCGAGAGGTTATCGACCACGCCGGAGCACGATAAACCTGACCACGAAGGTCTGTTTCCTGCAGGCAAACGAAGAACAAGCAAGAAACTAAGATTGGAATCTGGATATTGCGAATATAAGAGAAAAGCTTTATTGATCAAGGTGGGGTTCTGTGACGCCTTGGTCTGGTCGTTGAACACAAACGAAGTACGCGAAGTTGCAGCTATGGCGAACTTTTAATCTAAACAAAACCCAAAGTCTAAACGATGCCCTAGGGGCTGTATATATGGAGTAAGAGGGGGGAATTTCGTGGCCCTTGATGGAGGGGTCCGAAACCCACCCTAACTCTTGTTTCCCCACACATACAGACTATAAAAACAGCCTATATTGAAGTATTTCGAAATTACATGGGCCTGGCCCAAAAATAAGGTGACGCAGCACCTAGAATAGCCTCTAGACGAAAATTATGAAGTGGCATCTTGTATATTTCATCCAAGGCTTCATGCACTCGTTATGGTGGCTTCAAAGTCCTGAAATCATCACTTGAAACTTTGTTCTTGTCTCCCTTGTGCATGACATCAACTCCATGCTTGTTCTTGCTCCAATGTTCATCCTTCTCCAAGCTAGGCCCTTCATTTGTAAGCAAAACAAATGTATCCAATTTAGGCAGCATCATATTCTCATGAACATTAGAATCATTACCAAGAAACGAAAGTACCTGATAATTTAATTGGCGTGCGCGAGCTCTAGTAATCGGTCCAGTATGTGTAGTAGCAGGGGATGTGGGTGTAACAATGGTATTGATATCCTCATCAGAAGGGAGGTGCCCACGAGGGTGGGGGCGCGCCCACCCCCCTAGGGCGCGCCCCCCTGCCTCGTGGCCCCCCCTTCGGTCCACCGACGTACTTCTTTCACCCATATATACCTACGTATCCTAAAACTTCCAGAACAGAGAATAGATCGGGAGTTCCGCCGCCGCAAGCCTCTATAGCCACCAAAAACCAATCGGGACCCTGTTCCGGCACCCTGCCAGAGGGGGGAACCCTCACCGGTGGCCATCTTCATCATCCCGGCGCTCTCCATGACGAGGAGGGAGTAGTTCACCCTCAGGGCTGAGGGTATGTACTAGTAGCTATGTGTTTGATCTCTCTCTCTCTCTCGTGTTCTTGATTTGGCACGATCTTGATGTATCGCGAGCTCTGCTATTATAGTTGGATCTTATGTTTCTTCTCCCCCTCTTCTCTCTTGTAATGGATTGAGTTTTCCCCTTGAAGTAATCTTATCGGATTGAGTCTTTAAAGATTTGAGAACACTTGATGTATGTCTTGCCGTGAGTATCTGTGGTGACTATGGGATATCACGTGATTCACCTGATGTATGTTTTGGTGATCAACTTGCGGGTTCCACCCATGAACCTATGCATAGGGGTTGGCACACGTTTTCTTCGTGATTCTCCGGTAGAAACTTTGGGGCACTCTTTTAGGTTCTATGTGTTGGATTGAATAGATGAATCTGAGATTGTGTGATGCATATCGTATAATCATACCCACGGATACTTGAGGTGACATTGGAGTACCTAGGTGACATTAGGGTTTTGGTTGATTTGTGTCTTAAGGTGTTATTCTAGTACAAATTCTAGGGCTATTTGTGAAACTTATAGGAATATCCCAACGGATTGATTGGAAAGAATAACTTTGAGGTGGTTTCGTACCCTACCATAATCTCTTCGTTTGTTCTCCGCTATTAGTGACTTTAGAGTGACTCTTTGTTGCATGTTGAGGGATAGTTATATGATCCAATTATGTTATTATTGTTGAGAGAACTTGCACTAGTGAAAGTATGAGCCCTAGGCCTTGTTTCCTAGCATTGCAATACCGTTTACGCTCACTTTTACCACTTGTTACCTTACTATTTTTATATTTCAGTTTACAAAAACCTATATCTACCATCCATATTGCACTTGTATCACCATCTCTTCGCCGAACTAGTGCACCTATACAATTTACCATTGTATTGGGTGTGTTGGGGACACAAGAGACTCTTTGTTATTTGGTTGTAGGGTTGCTTGAGAGAGACCATCTTCATCCTGCGCCTCCCACGGATTGATAAACCTTAGGTCATCCACTTGAGGGAAATTTGCTACTGTCCTACAAACCTCTGCACTTGGAGGCCCAACAACGTCTACAAGAAGAAGGTTGTGTAGTAGACATCAAGCTCTTTTCTGGCGCCATTGCCGGGGAGGCTAGGTAAGCGGCACTCACACCCCTTCAACTAAGCTCTTTTCTGGCGCCGTTGCCGGGGAGGTAAGTGCTTGAAGGTATATCTTTAGATCTTGCAATTGAATCTTTTTGTTTCTTGTTTTGGCACTAGTTTAGTTTATAAAAGAAAACTACAAAAAATTGGAATTAAGTTTGTCTAATACGCTTCATCTTTTTAATATCTTTCGTGAGTATGATGGAAAGGGAAATTATGCCAAAGTGTTAGAAGAAGAATGCATTAGAATGTTTGGCACTAAATATTTGAATGATGAGCATGATTGCAATGTTGTTAGTATGAATTCCTTGAATATCCATGATGCTAATGATATGCAAAGCCACAAGCTTGGGGAAGCTCTGTTTGATGAAGATGATATTTTTTTGTCCCCCAAGCTTTGATGAGCAAATTTACTATGATGAAAGCATGCCTCCTGTCTATGATGATTATTGTGATGACACATATGCTTTAAAGAATAATGATAACCATGAAACTTGTCATCTTGATCTTAATTTTCAATCACATGATAGTTATTTTGTTAAGGTTGCTCCCACTATTATTCATGAGAAGAAATTTGCTTACGTGGAGAGTAATAGAATTTCTATGCTAGTAGATCATGAAAAGAATGATTTAGGTGCTGGTTATATTGTTGAATTCATTCATGATGCTACTGAAAATTATTATGAGGGAGGAATATATGCTTATAGGAATTGCAATAATATCAAGTTTCCTCTCTATGTGCTTAAGGTTTTGAAGTTATGCTTGTTTTGCCTTCCTATGCTAGTTGATTGTTGTTCCCATAAGTTGTTTGCTCACAAAATCCCTATGCATAGGAAGTGGGTTAGACTTAAATGTGCTAGTCATATTCTTCATGTTGCTCTCTTTATGTTTCAATTCTTATCTTTTAGGTGAGCATCATTGAAATCATCATGCCTAGCTAGGGGCATTAAACGTTAGCGCTTGTTGGGAGGCAAGCCAATTTTATTTTAGTTTCTTGCTTTTTGGTTCTGTTTGGGAATAAATAATCCATCTAGCTTCTGTTTAGATGTGGTTTCATGTTTTAATTAGTGTGTGTGCCAAGTAGAACCTTTGGGAAGACTTGGGTGAAGTCTTTATGATCATGCTGTAAAAAACAGAAACTTTAGCGCTCACGAGATTAGCTAAAACTTTTTACTGGAGAGTTCTATTTAGTTGATTCTTTTTGCAGATGATTACTAGACAAATTCCTCAGGTCCACCAATTTATTTTATAATTTTTGGAGTTCTAGAAGTTTGCGTTAGTTACAGATTACTACAGACTGTTCTGTTTTAAACAGATTCTGTTTTTCGTGTGTTGTTTGCTTATTTTGATGACTCTATGGCTAGTAAAATAGTTTATAAACCATAGACAAGTTGGAATACAGTATGTTTAACACCAATAAAAATAAATAATGAGTTCATTACAGTACCATGAAGTGGTGTTTTGTTTTCTTTCGCTAACGGAGCTCACGAGATTTTCTATTAAGTTTTGTGTTGTGAAGTTTTCAAGTTTTGGGTAAAGATTCGATGGACTATGGAATAAGGAGTGGCAAGAGCCTAATCTTGGGGATGCCCAAGGCACCCCAAGGTAATATTCAAGGACAACCAAGAGCCTAAGCTTGGGGATGCCCCGGAAGGCATCCCCTCTTTCGTCTTCATTCATCGGTAACTTTACTTGGAGCTATATTTTTATTCACCACATGATATGTGTTTTGCTTGGAGCATCATTTTATTTTCTTTAGCTTTGCTTGCTGTTTGAATAAAATACTAAGATCTGAAATTATTAAATGGGAGAGTCTTCACATAGTTACATAATTATTCAACTACTCATTGTTCTTCACTTATATCTTTCGGAGTAGTTTGTTTTTGCTCTAGTGCTTCACTTATATCTCTTAGAGCACGGCGGTGGATTTGTTTTATAGAAACTCTTATTCTCTCATGCTTCACTTATATTATTCTAAGAGTCTTAAATAGCATGGTAATTTGCTTAAAAATCTTAATATGCTTGGTATTCAAGATTTGTAAAACTTTCTTTTGAGTGTGTTGAATACTAAGAAAAGTTTGATGCTTGATAATTGTTTTGAGATATGAAGATGGTGATATTAGAGTCATGCTAGTTGAGTAGTTGTGAAATTGATAAATACTTGTGTTAAAGTTTGTGATTCCCGTAACATGCACGTATGGTGAACCGTTATGTGATGAAGTCGGAGCATGATTTATTTATTGATTGTCTTCTTTATGAGTGGCGGTCGGGGACGAGCGATGGTCTTTTCCTACAAATCTATCCCTCTAGGAGCATGCGCGTAATACTTTGCTTTGATAACTTCTAGATTTTTGCAATAAGTATATGAGTTCTTTATGACTAATGTTGAGTCCATGAATTATAAGTACTCTCACCCTTCCACCATTGCTAGCCTCTCTAATACCACACACTTTTCGCCGGTATCATACACCCATCATATACCTTCCTCAAAACAGCCACCATACCTACCTATCATGGCATTTTCATAGCCATTCCGAGATATATTGCCATGCAACTTTCCACCGTTCCGTTTATTATGACACGCTCCATCATTGTCATATTGCTTTGCATGATCATGTAGTTGACATCGTATTTGTGACAAAGCCACCGTTCATAATTCTTTCATATATGTCACTCTTGATTCATTGCACATCCCGGTACACCGCCGGAGGCATTCATATAGAGTCATATTTTGTTCTAAGTATCGAGTTGTAATTGTTGAGTTGTAAAAATAAAAGTGTGATGATCATCATTATTAGAGCATTGTCCCAGTAAGGAAAGGATGATGGAGACTATAATTCCCCCACGAGTCGGGATGAGACTCCGGACGAAAAATAAAAAAAGAGAAAAAAAGAGGTCATAAAAAAGGAGAAAAGACCCAAACAAAATAAAAATAAAAAATGAGATAAAAAGAGAGAAGGGGCAATGCTACTATCTTTTTACCACACTTGTTCTTCAAAGTAGCACCATGATCTTCATGATAGAGAGTTTCCTATGATATCACTTTCATTTACTAGTGGGAATTTTTCATTATAGAACTTGGCTTGTATATTCCAATGATGGGCTTCCTCAAAATGCCCTAGGTCTTCGTGAGCAAGTGAGTTGGATGCACACCCACTTAGTTTCTTTTGTTGAGCTTTCATATACTTATAGCTCTAGTGCATTCGTTGCATGGCAATCCCTACTCACTCACATTGATATCTATTGATGGGCATCTCCATAGCCCATTGATACGCCTAGTTGATGTGAGACTATCTTCCCCTCTTTTTGTCTTCTCCACAACCACCATTCTATTCCACATATAGTGCTATATTCATGGCTCACGCTCATGTATTGCGTGAAGATTGAAAAATGTTTGAAAATGTTAAAGTATGAAACAATTGCTTGGCTTGTCATCGGGGTTGTGCATGATTTAAATACTTTGTGTGGTGAAGATAGAGCATAGCCAGACTATATAATTTTGTAGGGATAACTTTCTTTGGCCATGTTATTTTGAGAAGACATAATTTGTTTGTTAGTATGCTTGAAGTATTATTATTTTTATGTCAATATGAACTTTTGTCTTGAATCTTTCGAATCTAAATATTCATACCACAATTAATAAGATTTGCATTGAAATTATGCCAAGTAGCACTCCGCATCAAAAATTATCTTTTTTATCATTTACCTACTCGAGGACGAGCAGGAAATAAGCTTGGGGATGCTTGATACGTCTCCAACGTATTTATAATTTTTTATTGCTCCATGCTATATTATCTACTGTTTTGGGCAGCATTGGGCATTATTTTCCACTTTATATTATTTTTGGGACTAACCTATTAACCGGAGGCCCAGCCTAGATTTGCTGTTTTTTTTCCTAGTTCAGTGTTTCGAAAAAAAGGAATATCAAACGGAGTCGAAACGGAACAAAATCAACTAGAGAAGTTATTTTTGGAAGGAAAGCTACCGGAAAAGCTTGGATTGCACGTCAGGAAAGAAGGGAGGTGCCCACGAGGGTGGGGGGCGCGCCCCCCTGCCTCGTGGCCCCTCCTTCGGTCCACCGACGTACTTCTTTCACCCATATATACCTACGTATCCTAAAACTTCCAGAACAGAGAATAGATCGGGAGTTCCGCCGCCGCAAGCCTCTGTAGCCACCAAAAACCAATTGGGACCCTGTTCCAGCACCCTGACGGAGGGGGGAACCCTCACCGGTGGCCATCTTCATCATCCCGGCGCTCTCCATGACGAGGAGGGAGTAGTTCACCCTCAGGGCTGAGGGTATGTACCGGTAGCTATGTGTTTGATCTCTCTCTTTCGTGTTCTTGATTTGGCACGATCTTGATGTATCGTGAGCTTTGCTATTATAGTTGGATCTTATGTTTCTTCTCCCTCTCTTCTCTCTTGTAATGGATTGAGTTTTCCTCTTGAAGTAATCTTATCGGATTGAGTCTTTAAAGATTTGAGAACACTTGATGTATGTCTTGCCGTGAGTATCTGTGGTGACAATGGGATATCACGTGATTCACTTGATGTATGTTTTGATGATCAACTTGCGGGTTCCGCCCATGAACCTATGCATAGGGGTTGGCACACGTTTTCGTCGTGATTCTTCGGTAGAAACTTTGGGGCACTCTTTGAGGTTCTATGTGTTGGATTGAATAGATGAATCTGAGATTGTGTGATGCATATCGTATAATTATACCCACGGATACTTGAGGTGACGTTGGAGTATGTAGGTGACATTAGGGTTTTGGTTGATTTGTGTCTTAAAGTGCTATCCTAGTATGAATTCTAGGGTTGTTTGTGACACTTATAAGAATAGCCCAACAGATTGATTGGAAAGAATAACTTTGAGGTGGTTTCGTACCCTACCATAATCTCTTCGTTTGTTCTCCGCTATTAGTGACTTTGGAGTAACTCTTTGTTGCATGTTGAGGGGTAGTTATATGATCCAATTATGTTATTATTGTTGAGAGAACTTGCACTAGTGAAAGTATGAGCCCTAGGCCTTGTTTTCTAGCATTGCAATACCGTTTACGCTCATTTTTACCACTTGTTACCTTGCTGTTTTTATATTTTTAGTTTACAAAAACCTATATCTACCATCCATATTGCACTTGTATCACCGTCTCTTCGCCGAACTAGTGCACCTATACAATTTACCATTGTATTGGATGTGTTGGGGACACAAGAGACTCTTTGTTATTTGGTTGCAGGGTTGCTTGAGAGAAACAATCTTCATCCTACGCCTCCCACGGATTGATAAACCTTAGGTCACCCATTTGAGAGAAATTTGCTACTGTCCTACAAACCTCTGCACTTGGAGGCCCAACAACGTCTACAAAAAGAAGGTTGTGTAGTAGACATCAATATGCTACATTGTTTTTTTGCTGGAACCGGCATTTTCTTTTGCTACGACCGTGTGACATTTTTGCTGCTACCGGCACCATGAGAATAGATGGATTTTTTAGTGAGCTCGCCGCCGATGTTCTGTCTCTGGCGACCATTGCCACCGGAGCGCGCCGTCATGCATTGGAGCTGCGAGCGTTCCCACCGGAGCTGCAACCACGGGGCAGGCACAACTGCTGCATCCATAGAGGTGAGAAACGTAGCAGGTGACGCCGGACTAGGGCGGCGACCGGCGGCAACTGCGACATCTAGCAGCGCGGGGGCGGCGGAGGGAGGAGTTCCAGGCGAGGGGGTGGCGGTCCGCGGCCGGGATGACATCCACGCGAGTAGGGGACGGCGCCCGCGCAGCGCACGAAGAGGACGAAGGAGATGGGAAGTCAACGGGCAGATCGGACGGTTGGAGCGCACTAGATCGGACGGTTGAGGTTAGACCGGCCCAACAGTTGGGCCGGTGCACCGGCGCAGATCATTGCCCTTTATTTTTTTAGTTAACTCAAAAATAAACCAGAACGGAGGTAAGTATGTAGGATACAAAATCCAGTGGCATTCCTGTCCAACTTGTTCCGAAACGGCGTGCATCCCCCGCAACCCACACGACCGATACGGCGAGAGGCGCAGAGCGACTGAACATATTCTTCCCATTCGCAAAAAAAGAAAAGAAAAAAAGAGACACATATTCCTCCCCCGTCCCCTTCTCCCCAAGAGCGAAGGCAAAGCGAACACACAAGCCCAAACCCACCCACTTGTCCTCAAGCCTTCGTCTGCCACCGACGCGACCCAAAAACCCCAAGCTCCCAACCCTAGCGAGGACTGAAAGAGGAGGAGGCGGCGGCAGCCCCGTCGACCGGAGGGGAGATGGTGTTCTTCGCGCTGCTCGTGGGGGCAGAGCTCGACGGCCTCACCAACCTGCAGCCCCGCGGCGGCTGCGACGACCCCAGCTACCCTTACTACTTCAAGGTTCGCTTCCTGACTCCGCCTACTCTCTGGTCGCTTTCCTCACGCCACATCTCTCTCCGATTCGGATGATTCTGACGGCGATTGCGTATCTGCGTCGGATCGATCGCAGCTGCGGTGCGAGAGCTGCGGGGAGACGAGCGCCAAGACCACTTGCGTCTCCCTCGACGAGGTCGTCCAACTGCCCACCGGCAAAGGCACCGCCAATCTCCTCCAGAAGGTGCCACCTTCTCTCACCGCATGCCTCCTCTAGACTCATTCATATGCGCCCTTAGCTTTCTGTCTGTGGAAAATACTTTTTGTGTCGTCGATGAGACTGGAAACGCGGATTTCTGCATTGATAGGATCGACGGCTTGTTCCTGTCTTGTGTGTACTGTTCGCAGAATTAATAGGGTTGAAATTTCCGTGTGGGATTCGGTAGTCTGTTCTCTTTTTACACCGTTTGATGCCAGGTGTCATTAAGATGGGGATTGAACTTTTTTGAACCAAAATGGGGATCGAATAGTGTGGTGGAGGATCAGTTTGTGTTCAAAGTTAAGAACATAGGTGTGTCATCTTCTACGATTGGCATACATGTCCAGGAAACTTGTTACTGTGTGACGGTGGTTAAGCTCTTCTAAATCTATGCTATTGTGTGGTGATAATTTTGGTTTCATGTGATTTTGCAAGTGAAGTCCAAACAAATTATGTATATAATATGTGTTCTGTCTGCTTGTTTATGTGGTAATAGTTTAAATTATCTTATGAGGTCTTCAACGACGCATATAGCATGTTCATATTGTGATTTGGATTTTAACAAAAGGTTGCCCATCTTTTGGACGAAACAAATCCAAGGTGGACTGATGGCATCAAGCTGTCATTTTGACTTATTTTGGGAGGACTGTCTACTTTGCTTATGCTAGAGAACTTTGACTGTCTTGTAACTCTCGTTTCTAGCCTGCAACACTGCATGTTTTGTCTGGGGCTTTGTTATTGCTGGCACTGTTTCTGCCACTCCCTCCTTTTTTTTTTGAATAATGAGCACTGAACAATTTAACACAGGGCGATCTTTTTTTGTTTTTTATTTTCTTAATGGAAGTTTAGTTTGCAAGCTGATATCTTTATTTAAACAACAGGGACATAATATATTTGCTTACAGTACCAATCTGCTTACAATTCTCCATTGCTATCACTAAACGTGTCTGGGATAGACAGATTTACTTGATTTCTGTGGTAATGGGTATTATTAATATATGGTTTTCTTTTGTTTATTTATTATGGACCTTCATTGAACCAGTTATTTAGTGGATAAACATAGGTCTTTCCCGGTTGGCTAGAATTGACAGTAGGAACCATCAGGACGTTTTAAAAGCAGACAGCTAGCTCACTGTCCTTCAGTCTTTGAGATACAAAGAGAGTACTCCCTCCGATCAATATTACTTTATGCAGCTTTAGTACAACTTTAGTAGGGAGTGTTTGATTACAGATTCATGTGCTAACTGTTTTAAAAGGACACGCCATGCATCTCAAAGACCCTAGGGCAATGAGCTTCACCAAATATAAAGGATTTCAAACTGCTGGTAGAACACCCTTCTCTTGGTGTCATTACACCTGCACCTTGCTAGAGAGGTACTTATATTGCGCTTCAGTGTTGCAAGATCTCATTACTCTGTTGCACATTTGTTTTGTTAGCAGCTTAAGCATCTCTTATTTTTGACTTTTAAGGGACTTCATAGGTTCCATAATACTACTTTGTCAAATAGGCACTTCTATTGCAAACCATTTTATGATTTATATAATTTAAATCTAAATGTTTTATTAGCTGATGGTAGATTATATTGCTTAGTGACTTTTGAAAGGCCCCTGCCTGTGTTTTCCCTAGGTCTTTCTAGGGAATGTGTACAGGAGCAAAAAACTTCCTCCAGTACATACTTTTGTGATATCGTTATATGTCTTATCAGTACGGTGTTCTGGTTTTCTTTCAGTGCAAGTTATGTTCGAGGGAGGGATCAGTTGTGATGATTCCTGGGCAGGGAACACCACTGACTGCTGAGCAGAGCCAGAAAGGAGAGACGACTTGTTTGATGGTCTTTGAATGCAGAGGCTATGAACCTATTGAGTTCGCTTTTGGTAATGGCTGGAAGGCTGAATCTGTAAGTATTTATTGATCTTTCACCACATCCACGAGTATTAACAGTCTGTATGGTCACATTATAAAAGAATGTGCTGGATTTTTGTTTGCAGTCAGCTTACTATATTGATTTGTAACCAGTAATTAATCTTGCGCAGACAATTTATGTGCTAGAAGCCTAGAACTGAGCTCTAATGTTGCATTTGTTCAATGCGAGCTTGACTCATTGGTTTCACTGTTATGTACCTGCTGATGAGTTCATGGTTGCTTCTATGTATTATTGGTTTTTGCATCATTTTGCTTATGAATTAATATCATGTGTCATTGAACAAAAAAGAACTAATATAATGTGTTTACATTACAATGATACCTCTGTTTATATTGCATCTGAGAACACAGATATTCCTTCTGGTTTATTCATTGCCTGTCTTCTTTTCCACGAACAGAAAACAACACGCCTTGTTTTTTGACAAGCAAATCTGTGATTTCTGTATGTGTTCTTCCTGGGCTCTTTCAAAATGTGTGTTTCTTCATCCCACATAGTATATATAAGAGAAAGTAATTACGTTCTTCTATGCTCCACCCAGATCGAAAGGCACAACTTATAATCAAACTAAGAGCTTGAGTTGCAGTTACCCAGTACCACTACCCTTGTGTACTGCAGATATGTGGATTTTAGTTTATCATATGAAGCAAGTAAGCATTGCTTGATAGCTATATTTGACAATCTATGTGTTCCTCACTCTCGCAGCATGCTTGTTATGGTTTTATTGGTGTTCTAATAATCTCCCTCTTCTTTAAGGTACATGGGACACCATTTGACATTGATCTTTCTGAAGGAGAGTTTGATGAGTATGATGAGAAGGGAGAGTGCCCTGTCGCTCTATCCAAGCTGCAGTCAACATTCAAAGTGGTATAGAAACACTCATTTGCTAAACTAGCAGAGGTTAATTTAGCTGGAAAGTGCATCAATCAATTCTTGACATATTTCTACATGATGAATTCACAGGTGAAGAAGCAGGGTTTTCATGGGAAGACCAGATATGTCTAAGATCCAGTTTCTCTTGGGCCCTTCAAACATTGGAGTCAGAGATGTATAAAGCGCATCTACAAAGTCGAATCCTTGATGTTGATTTTGTATTTGAACTAAGTTCGTGCCCATGATTCGGTGGTCGGTGGATTTGCCATGAATTTGGTTAAGCTTGCAGTGATGTGGCCTCCTGTTTGAAAAAATTGAATATTCTGCCTATCAGTGGTTTCAAACTTAGGTCTATGGCTCTAACATATCAATCATAAAATTATGTGGCTGAAGTTCTCTTCTTTTTTCTTATAACTAAAATTTGATATTTGATGCTCTTGTTATCATAGATCTAAATACCGGACATGTGCACTGCTCAAATCTGATCACTTATGCACTCACATCTGGATTTATTTATTTTTAAATTGGAAGCTTTGCCGCTTTATTTAATCATACTTGGTTACATCCGAGTTCAAAACATCAAAAAAATACAAGTTGAGGCACACGAAGCCTCGTCATGCATAGCTCGGTACTGCAATCTTCCTTTGCTAAGATAGGGGCTACTCTTTGCCGAACACGCACACACAGAACCTTGTAGGCTTCTCTTGACTAAACCCGTGGCTTCCTGTATCATGGGTCCATACTCCATAGATAGACCGAGGCCTAACTCCACTATCATGGGTCCAGAGTCATAGACAGACCGAGGCCTAACTCCACGGGTAATTGCATCGCGCACACATGCCTTGATTTCCCTCTAACTAGGGTTTCCTTTTTGAGAGGTGATTTTTGATTTTCCCTCTTACTAGGGTTTCCTTCTCCCGGAGGTGATTTTTTCACCGCCATTGAGTGTTTCACCTTCCCTCCTCTGCAATTGATCCGGGCTGACTTAGGGGTGATCCTCGCATCACTACCCTGCCTTGATCAATTCTCTGGGGGTGAGAAGAGGTTAGAGTTCGTCTCAAAGGCCTGATCTAGTTTTTCTCGGGCTAGCGTTCAAGCTTTGCAACTATGGGGTTGACGACAGCTGAGGCATCTGGCTCTAACTCCGCGTCGGAAGTGGAGAGATGATGGCCGAGTTAGGGATCCGCGAAGAGGGCCTTGACGACTTGCGTCTTTGATGAAAAGGAGGCACCGCCGGAGGCCACTAGATGGATGGCAGTGGTGCGGGTGCACATAAACAGGCCCTACAATCAGTTTTGGTGTCACAAAAACATGCGGGCAACATGGGATCTTGCACGATGTAAGTTTCACCCAGTGAAAGACAACTTCTACACTTTTGCAGTTTTTTTTCTTGGAGATTAAGAGCGTGTGATGTAGGATAGGCCTTAGAATTTCAGAGAAAATGTTGTCATTCTCACAACCTATAATGGAGTAACCAAGCCAATAACGGTGTACCTTGACACCCACAACATATGGATCCAGATCCATGTTCCGGATATGTATGAACCTTGACAGAACTGGTCCTAAGGAAGACGAAGATGAACAAGGATGAAAAGAAGAAGACGATGAAGGACCGGTGAAACAGGTTTTTTTTAGGGAATGCCATTCGGCGCACTTTATTTCATCACATGATGGTCATATCGTTAACAAAGTATGGAAGTAAAATAGTAGGGGGATCGTCGTCCCAGTACGTTGCTACTTTTGATTCATACATTAACTTGGCTAAATTGTGTGCCGCTTTGTTTGCATTCCGAGGACAATGACTAAAAGAGACCAGACCAATTTTGAAAGCTTTCTGAAAAATATCCACTAAAATACCAGTATACGGTGTCCATATTTCAACAACCCCAGTGCATGCTTGGATTCAAGTGAATCAGATTCAACAATTACTTTGCTGCAACCAAGGCATTCAACAAGATCAAGTCCCTTCTGAACTGTTGTTGCCTCCGCTGTTGCCGCGCTCAAACAAGTTGTTTAAGATGCAGGAGGAACCAGCCATAGCTCGCCCCTGATGATCGCGCAGTATTGTCGAGGCTACACCTGACCCATCAGGGTAATAGGAAGCATCAACGTTTAACTTATAAAAAGACGATGAAGCTCTAGTCCACTTTGCATCAACAGCTACTGGACGTTGTGATGCTTTTGCATAGTTTGAGGTCAGCGCCTGTATTGCAAATGTTGTATTCATGGTCGAGGCAACTTTTACTCCTTTTACAGCCTCTCTCCTCTGCCACCAAATGTACCACGCACCTATAGTAATAATTTCCGTCAAACCAATTTGACCAAACGCCAGATACCGATTACTTGGATCAGTCAAAGTTTGTGCAAGATTTTCAGAGCCTGACTTATCAAGCTGCACCGTTGAAGTTATCATTTCAAATAAACCGAGTGATTTTCACACTTCCTTTGCACGTTTGCAAGTGAACATTAGATGTTGAATATCTTCCGCACCCCACTGACAGATAGGACATTGACTTGTGGTTTTTATGTGGCGATTTGCAAGAACGGACAACCCTGGAATCGTCCCATGAAGTGCGCGCCATAGGAATTTTTTTACTTTGCTAGGAATTTGCAATTTCCACACCACCTCCCAAACAGGGTTCAGACTTGATCCACTCTGATCATCCAGCCTACGTATCTTATCCCCAAATTGATGGTTCCATTCAGTATAATACGCAGACTGAACTGAGAAAGCTCCATTTCTTGTCATCTGCCAAGCTACAAAATCATCAACTGTACTAGGTATAACAGGGATTTGCAAGATTCTTACTGAGTCGACCGGACTGAAAATATCGAAAATCAACTCCTCATCCCATCTGCCAGTGATAGGGTTGATAAGTTGATCAACAATACTTAGAATATTATTCCTTGGTGTTATGACTTTCCTCGATGGACTTGAGGGGATCCAATGATCCTCCCATATTTTAATGTTTTTTCCAGTGCCGACTCTCCAAATATTACCTCTTTTAAAAGTCTGTATCCCTGCAACAATACTCTACCAAGTAAAGGATGAACCCTTATTTGGACCTCCTGACAATAAATCTCCGTTGGGAAAGTACTTAGCTTTCAGAACTCAGGCACACAAATTATTGGTTTGTGATTAACCTCCACGCTTGTTTTGCTAACATTGCCAAATTGAAAGCATGGAGATCACGGAACCCCATACCCCCATTCTTCTTCGGGATACACATACGCCACCATGCAAACCAATGCATCCGTTTACCATTATCATCATCCCCCCACCAAAACGCAGCCATGGCATCAGTTATCTCTTTGCAAATTTCCTTCGGGATTTTGAAAACCCCCATGGCAAAAACAGGAATGGATTGAATCACTGATTTCAATAAAATTTCTTTCCCTCCCATAGATAAAATCTTCTCCTATGCACAAAACGGGTGCCCACACACCAGCGTGCCCCTAGGTAACATAACGGGTGCCCACACAGGGATTAAACCAATGAAACAAGGTTAAAAAGAAAGAAAGCATGTAACAGAATGGGTGCCCACACACCAGCGTGCCCCTAGGAATTTTCGAATAGTAGTACAATTGTTCGTCGTGTGCACAACTCTTCCGTATCAACTGTGCCTTCAACGGTTCAAAAAAAACTATGCCTTTTTTTTGAAACTCACTCAAAAATTTATTTAAACTTCCCACATGGGGATCTCGTCTATGACAACAGGCAAAATAAAGTCTGGGGGCACATGCAGCCACACCTTGCAAATTTTATTCGTTGCAGCTTCCTTCGCTAACGAGTGGGCAGCACCATTAGCTTCTCTTCTCACCCAAGAAATCTTCCAGATTTCCCTTGATGCCAACAACTGTCTGACTTCCTCCACAATAGGCCCCAGAGGTGAGAAATCTTTCTGCACGTTCTGGAGCTTGCACACAATCGTCTTGCAATCCATCTCGATGTGTAGGTTTGCGATGTTTAGATCATTCACCAACTGGGCAGCTCTCCTGTGCAAGGAGCTCAATCCTCTCCGGGTCACTCCCCAGTGGGAGGACATGGCATGCGCCACCCACATATGCTTCGACATGGTTCCTGAAGATCATTCCGGCTCCCCCTATCTCTCCCCCCTTAGTTGTTGCACCATTTCACATTGACCTTGATCCACCCCTCCGCCGGGGGTCTCCACTTTTCTTTCACCGCCGGCTTTACCTGCTTGGTCTTCCGCCCGTGGATAGCCTGCCACGCGGTCATCAAGTTGAAGACCCTTTGCGCAATAGACTCTGCTTCTTCAATCCTCTGTCCATCGCGTGCCTTGTTCCTCGCAAGCCACAACGCGTACGTGCCCTGTACCATAACAGCCCGCTCATCATCCGAGGCCTCTGCAAACCACGAGAGGAACCATCTTGACAACGCACTCTGGGAACAAACTAACTCTGGTGGGATTGCCACCGGTACTCCCAACTCCGAATGCATTATCTTCCAAAACTTCACCGAATGATAGCAGCCCCAGAATCTATGGAGGTTCGTCTCCTCTCGGATGCACGCAGTACAAAAAACACTTGCCTTGATCTTCCTACTCAAGAGTTCTGCACCCACGACCAGGCCGTTTCGTATCAGTCGCCACATATGAATTTTTACTTTGCCGGGCGCAACTATGTCCCAAAGGCTCAACTAGGACTTATGATCCGCCATAGAGGATGAGGACTCCGGCCCTCCAGATCTCACCGGTTTTTGGCTCATGCGGAGATGGTACGCCGATCGGACAGTGAAGATGCCATTTCTAGTGTAATTCCAGGCTTGGTAATCTTGTACGCCCGGTCCCCCAACTGGGACTTGTAATATTTCATGTGCTTCATCTGGAGGAAACATCTCCAGCACCAGATTTCTATTCCAAGAGCGACCATCACCCTCGATCAAATCCCCGAATCGCGTAATGCCCACCATGTATCATTGGCCCAGTGGCCTTAGACTACCGCTCCTAGGTACCCAATTGTCATGGTGGATCTTGACTTGCGAGCTGTCTCCTATACGCTAGATCAGGCCATCAATGAGCAGGTCACGTCCGTGTAATATGCTCCTGAATGTGTATGATCCCCCGTCCGGGCATGTGGCATTTAAGATTGATCCGTCAAAGTAATACCTTGCCCTTAGAACCCTTCCACATTACTACTCTGGCACTTGTAGCAGGCGCCATGCTTGTTTGGATAGCATAGCTTGATTGAACGCTTCGGGATCTCGAAATCCTAGCCCCCCTTCATTCTTTCTCATACACATTCTATCCCAGCCGACCAAGTGCACCTTCTTATGACCATCTGCTTCGCCCCACCAGAAGTTCGAAGAAATAGAAGACAGGTTCCCGCACATTTTCTTCGTGAGTTGAAAACAACTCATGGTAAAAGTTGGTGTTGACTGGAGGCCGGACTTGACACACACCTCTCTCGCCATCTTAGACAAGCCTTGACCCTTCCATCCAGATACTTTTCCTTTTGCACTCTCCTTTACGTAATTTAACGTACCGTCCTTGGATCTCCCAACCACCATGGGCAGGCCCAAACACCTCTCACTCAGCGCCTCCTCCGTTATTTGCAACACCTGCTTGAGCTTATTTTTATCATCATCCGACGTACCCTTACGAAAGAAGACCGCTGATTTTTGGAGGTTAACTTTTTGACCCGAAGCCACCTCATAATCCAGCAGTATATGGCGCAAAGCCTCAAAGTTCTCTCTTGATCCCTCCACAAAGACTACACTGTCGTCAGTGAAGAGAAAATGAGTGACAGTTGGTCCACCACTCCCAAAAGAGACCCCCTTGATGTTCTTCTCCCTCTGAGCATCTTTGAGCAATGCAGAGAAGCCTTCTACACAAAACAGGAAAAGATACGGGAAGAGAGGATCTCCCTGCCGGAGCCCTCTGGTGGGATGAAATCTTTCGGATAGGCCCCCACTTAACTTCACCGAGAACGTCGTTGTTTTCACACACCTCATAACCATCTCTGTCCAGTGATCAGAGAAGCCACATTTCAGCATCATTTGTTCTGGGAAGTCCCACTCCACCCGGTCGTAAGCCTTCATCATGTACAGTTTGACAGCACACATAGGTTTCCTCCTCTTCCTTTTCCTAATTGCATGCACACATTCATACGCTACCAGAACGTTATCCGTTATAAGCCTGCCTGACACGAATGCACTCTGCTCATCTGAGATCATGAATGGAAGAACCACCTTGAAGCGATTGGCCAGTGCCTTCACCGCAATCTTATAAAGCACGTTGCACAGGCTGATGGGGCGGAACTGCGCCAGCAGCTCCGGCGCCTTCACTTTCGGAATCATCACAATAATCGTGTCGTTGAAGCCATTTGGAGCTGCCGTCCCTGTGAGAAAATCACGAACTGCACCGCACACATCCTCCTTCCCAGCGCCCAGTGGCGTTGGTAGAACATAGCCGGGAGGCCGTCCGGTCCCGGTGCTTTAGTGGGCCCCATTTGGAAGAGGGCCTGCTCGATCTCGTCATCGGTGAAAGGAGCCCCAAGTTTTGCATTCATCTCATCAGTCACTGCTCCTTGAATGTGTTGCAAAACCCTCTCCCCATTTGACGCACCCTCAGAAGCGAAGAGGTGAGCATAGAACTGAGCGGCCATCTTCCTCATCTCATCATCGTCCATGCACTTCGTCCCATCTTCTCTCCTTAGCGCCTTGACTGTGTTCTTTCTTTTTTGGTGCGAGGCTCGGTTTTGAAAGTACTTTGTATTTTGGTCCCCCTCCGTTAACCAATCTACCCTCGATCGTTGCTTGTAATACACCTCTTCCCTCTCGTAAAGCTCATGCAGTTGGTCTTCAATCCCCTTTATCTCCTGTCTATATCCCATATGGGCGGCCCTCTCTTTCGCATCCACCAACTGTGCCTTAAGGTGCACAATCTGCCTTTTTATGGAACCAAAAACCTTTCGACTCCGCTCTCGCATGGATCTTGTCGCCGCCTTTAAACTATAAAACGTTGTTGCAAGTCGCCCTTCCTGCTGATTGGCTGCATGAGCCGCCCCCATGCAATGGCTACCATGGCCTCGTAATCCTCATGCCTCGCCCACGCTGCCTCGTACATAAAGGATCTCTGTCCCCGCGCGTGAGATTCCCCCGCCATCACCAACGCTTTAATGATTAGCGCTTGATGGTCTGATTCTTCAGTCATCACATGTTGCACTTCGACATACGGGAATAAATGCGCAAAGTCACCATTACACGTCACCCTGTCCAGCCATACCTGAATATTATCTCCATGCTCCCTCTTGTTATCCCATGTAAATGGGTACCCTGAGAAACTGAGATCCGCCAGCCCGCAGTCGGACAAGCAATCTTCAAAGAGCTCCATTTGTCTCCTAGGTCTTGGGTTACCACCCTCCTGTTCATCCTGTTTAAGAGCTTCATTGAAATCTTCCGCACATAGCCATGGGAGGTTGTCTTGGGCACTAAGATATCGCAAAATCTCCCACGTCTTCGTTCTTTTGTCAATGCAGGGCTCCCCATAGATTCCAGTGAATCTAAAGGAGGCACCATCAGACACGATCGCCGCATCGATGTAATACTGGCACCACGGCCTCACTGTTACTTCAACATGATCCCTCCACCACAACGCTAGTCCTCCGCTCTTTCCCTTACAATCCACCGGTACCCCTTTACTGAACCCCAAGCTCCACTTAAGCCTATCCATCGCCCCCGATCTCTTTTTAGTTTCTGATAAGAACACCACCGCTGGGTTGTATGACCTAATCAGGTCCCGTAGTTCGCCTACTGCCGAGTCCAACCCCAACCCTTGGCAGTTCCAGGCCAAAATGATCATCGCTCCCGGCGGCCCCCGATATATCAACCTGCTCTTCGATGCGATCAAACACGGAGGAAGTCTTCTGTCTCATGTCTCAGATAAAGGATTCATCACCATCCTTCTTGTCACCCTCCCCTTTGGGCACCCACATCTGTCTCGGCCTCCTCTTTCTTGAATTAGGAGCACCATGGGGATTGTCTTCCCTCCGTCTCCTCTCCTCATGATCCTGCCTAGGTTTCCTGACATAGTGCCCCTCCTCCTCTCTGTAGGGTAGTGTGGGTGATATCCATATCTGCCATCTCCACCTTTGCTGGATGAGCCCCGCTCCCATTGGCCTCGCACATGATTCTGCTCACGTTCGACATCCCTCTGCCTCTGCTGTTCCTTGAGCTTTTCCTTCATCTCTCTCTCTTTCTTCCTTTCTATCTCATGCCTGAGATCTCTTTCTTCTGGCCATTCTCTTCTATACATGTCCTTGCTGGGGGATTCAACTACCCCTCTTTCTACTCGGTTCTGCCTGCCAGTGCGTGCATTCACCGGTCGATCAAATTCGGTGTTCAGGTTGCATTTCACTGGAGCATACCGTCCGCGAGCATGGCCGTCCTGCTCCCTGTTATTTCCGTCCGATTGTGAACTCATAAAACTGCTGCTAGTCATGATGTTGTTCTTTCCTCCCTTGGTCTCGTTCTTAGAGCCAGTGCTCCTACCTGGTGAGGCTCTCAGCCAACCCCCCATTGCTCCGCTTTATTTACAGGAGGCTCGCAGCGTCCATTCACATGCACCAATCTTCCACACTCAAAGCAGAAGTGTGGAACCTTTTCATAATGAAAATCAAACCAGGTGCCCACTTTATCCTCCTGAGAGGTCTTGAGGATGAAACCATGGACCAGGGGTTCCAAAAGTGAAATCCTAGCTCTAACCCGCAGTTGGTTTCCTCTAGCCATCCCATCTTTATCGACATCCACTTTCACAACTTCACCAAGCCAATTTCCCAGGGCTTTGCCAAAGGCCTCCGTTCTTTTTCCTGGTGGAAGATCAGTGACTCTGACCCACACATCTATCCTGTCAAACACCATCTCCGATGGCCATACATTGCTCTCATATTCCTTCAACGCCAGCACATTGAAATCATATTGCCATGGTCCACTGTTCGTAGCATGCTTCCAGTACCCTTCACTTCCAAAGTGGACAACGAAGATGTTGTCGCCCATGTCTCGGAACCTTGCCTCATGATGGAGCCCCCAAGCCCTATGCATCGTTTTCTCTAGCATCGTCCTGTTGAGGGGTCGCGGGGAGAAAGCTTTCCCAACCGCCGACCACTTCAAGTTCTTGGGCAAGATCTGATCTGGTTCCTCGAAGACGAAACCCTCCGCCTCCTTGTCTAACAGCCCATACCTCCCAGTCTCGCAGAGAGGCTTGCAGCGGGATACGGCGTTTTGCATGTGATCGGGGACTCTAAGGATCCCCCGCTTGCTGCTTTCCCTAGGGTCGCTGTCGCCACCGGGTTCTCCTTTGCCGCCGGTGTCACCGTAGATTTCTCCTTCGCCTTCTCCCCCATGGCAGCGCCGCGTAGAGGAGAGAGGCTACACCAGTCCGCGTCAAGGGAGGCGCAGTCGCCGCCCCATACACCACCGTAAACCACACCACCCCCGCCGCCAAAACCCTAACCCTAGCGCTGGCAGCAGATCGCCTAGCAATCGCCTATTAGTCGCCCGTAGCGTTTCAACGTGTGGTGGACCCAAACCTAGGCAGATGTGTGCCTTGAAATAATCATCATACATGACCCGATGACCGTGTTTAATCTCTATCGGAATCAGTCAGATTTCGCCGGTTCACCTAGAATAAATTTCACTTTTTTTGTTAACAAATCTATTTTCTCTTATGCACAAGACGGACGAACATCATCACATCACAGTCACAGTGGTACAAGCTTTTCACACAGAGTTGCGCCGAAATTAATCTAGAACTTGTCTATTGAAACACCGTCCCTGACAACCTCGTAGGCGTCGTGATTCTGGGTCTTGTTCAAGCCTGCGCAGAAATGCACCTTGGAGGCTTTCGTCCTGACGGCGGTCACCTTGATCCAGATGAGGATCTTGGTCTTGATGACCTCCACCTCCGACAACTTCCCCTTGTCGAGTTTGCCGGTCACGCAGGTGAAGAACCGGAGCACCAACGAATCCTTGTAGCCGACCTCGCACGCCGACGCGATGTGCACCATGAGCTTCTTTGTCTCCTTGTCGAACTCGTAATTGGTCGCATCTTTTGGGAAGAGGCCCATTGGAAGGTCGTATTCCTTTAGGAGTTGAGGCAATGGTTTCTGCATTTTTCCTGAAACCAAAATGGTTGGTTACTTTCTTGCTCGCATGGCCACATGGACCGAGGGAGATGAAATCATGCGTCGATTAGCAAAGCTAGGGAAGGGTACCTTACCTTTTATTTTGTTGACCATCCATTTGACTCCATCTCCGATGCTGCTTGATATACTCTGAATCAAAATTACAAATGGTTTATGGAGTCAGCAACTCAGCACACAAGAAAGAAAAAGGAACTCCTTACTAGTCCCCATTACCTAGAGACATAGCAAGAAAAAGCCACCCAACACAGAATCTTATGGAACCAAGATATTTATGCAAGGCTTTATTCACCCGAATGCTGCATGGTCAGGGAGGTGAGGTCGGCATCCATAACAGGACAACAACATTCTACTCCTTCCGTTCCTAAATATATGTTTTTTTAAAGATTTTAATATAAATTATATATAGATGTATATAGACATAACTTAGAGTGTAGATTCACTTATTTTGCTCTCTATGTAGTTCATATTGGAATCTTTAGAAAAATTTATATTTAGGAACGGAGGGAGTAAATGACAACACATAACACAAATACACAATAGCTCTGATCTAGCTCAAGTCAGGCCGTTCTTCATCCTGCAAGTAAAGGCCCTACACATATGGGCTACCAATGCAAGGAGGGTATTCCAAAGGGCAGCTTGAGCTGCACAAATACACAATAGCTCTGATCTAGCTCAAGTCAGACCGTTCTTCATCCTGCAAGTAAAGGCCCTACACATATGGGCTACCAATGCAAGGAGGGTATTCCAGAGGGCAGCTTGAGCTGATTAATCCCATCAGATACAGCAAGGGAGAGTATTTGACAAAGAACTACCACATTAGGGGTTCCCGTTCCACTGAACTGCCGCATTCAAAAAAGTGACTGATAACTATCAAAATTTTCTAATTTTGTGACTAAAAACTACCACTTTTGAAAAATGCCCAGTTTAGACGATTTAAACGTGTTTATGACAGGCGGGACCCACTCGTCAAGGCTGACATGGCGACAAAGTCAACTACGTTATTTTGACCGTCAGGTTAACCATTATGACAGGTGGGGCCCACATCAACCTTCTTCCTCCTCCTCTCTCTTTGGCATTTCAACAAACATCTTGTGTGCATGGGAGGAGAGCAAGTGAGCTCCAGCCCACCACGGATGCGAGCATGCTCATCCCGCTGCTCCTGTGTCGATTGGGAGGAGCAGGTGAGGAAGCCAGGTACATTCCGCGTCGGTGGAGCTGAGCACGAGCGCCGGGTCCACGTCGCCGACCGACTTGGTGGTGCGGGTGGTGCTCTGGAGCAGTGTCGTCGAGGTGTACGCGGGCGTGGCTGCACCCAGCAGCGCTACTTGTCCTCCACCTAGCGTACTCGCTAGCAAGCTCGCGACGCAGGCCGCCTGCGCCACGCTCCGCGGCTACCGGCCGCGCTCGCTCTCCGAGCTAGTCCGCGGCACGCCCCAACCCCGTGCCCTCTTCGCCGGCGCCGCCTTGGTCGCCGCCGCGGAGCCCGCATCCACGGCCGTCCCGGCGTATTATCTCAACTCCTGATACCGGTACAGCTGGAGTCACTCTAACACCGGCGGCATGGAGTCGTTCGTGCAGGGCGTCGTGCTGTTCGTCTTCGTCGCCACGCTCCTCTTCCGCCTGGTCTTCCTGGTCGTCATTGCTGCGGCGGCGACGACGGCGGCAGAGGAAGCCGGCGACGGCGGTGGCGGCGTGGCCACTCATCTCCAGCGCGCGTGGCGGTCATGACCGCAACGGCGAGATGGAAGGAGGCGGCCGTGCAGTTGGTCGTGGTGAGCGTCGTGCTGGAGGTCGCTCTTCCCCTTGCCGTCGCCTCCTTCCCTTAGATGCACAGAAGGTGCTTGTTGAAATGCCCGAGAGAGACACAGGAGGAGGAAGGTCGATGATGACATGTGAGCCCCACCTATCATAACGGTCAACTTGACGGTCAAAACAAAGGGAGTTGACTAGGCCGCCATGTCAGCCCTGATGGGTGGGCCCCGTTTGTCATAATCACTTTTAAATCGTCTAAACAGGTCATTTTTTTAAAGTGGTAGTCTTTAGTCACAAAATTCAAAAAATTTGGTAGTTATCAGTCACCTTTTTGAATGTGGTAGTTCAGTGAGACGGAAACCTCTAATGTGGTAGTTTTTTGTCAAATACTCTAGCAGGAGAACTCGCTAAAAAAAGAAGGATACAACAGGGGACAATCGTTGAGAAGCCTGGAGCCAGATTTCAGTCAGTCAGTACATGATGCATGCATGCATGTTTAGAACGAATGATTCAGACCAGGCGCCAAATCGGATTGAAGAAGTTTAAATAAATCTAGAGAAAGGGGAGGAGGGGACTGACATTGAGGTCGTCGCCGACGTTGTTCATCTCCTTGCAGGCCTGCTTGTTGAACAAGTACCCGCCTGCCTTCCCCATTATCTGATCCATGGTCAAGGATCAAATCACTGGTCCTGTTGGCCAGAAATTCCCCTTTCGCTGATCGGAAATGTCGGGAAATCGATTTCTCCGTCGTCTTCCACCTTTGGTACCATCGTCACTCGTCAATTTTAGTGTGAGGGAGGGGGAGCCTCCTCCTTGTTGGACCCACGCTTGCTGGCTTCGATTTGACGTGGACATGCCAGCCCATGTGCCCGGCGGGGCGCCCACAGATTTTCAGAAAACACTCACGGATTTGAAAAAACGTTCCAAAATTTTAAAAATGTTCACAAATTCAAATAAATATTCATGAAATTGAAAAAAAAGTTCATGAATTTCAATTATTCCCAAATTTCAACAAAAGGTGATTGATTTAATAAATGTTAGCAAAGTTCAAAATTTGTTCCACAACTTTAAGAAAACAATCACGAATTTGGAAAAAATCATGAATTCAGGAAAAGTCATGATTTAAGGAAATGTTGCAAATTTTTAAAAATATTAATAATTTTGAAAGATTTTCATGAAATTTAAATAAGTTTGTGAATTAAACAAATATTCACAAATACAAAAACTATTTGCAAGCTGAAAAATAAAAAGGAAAAAATAAGGGCAATTCCTAAACGGCGCTTAAGGCGCCCATTCTTTCAGTGTATGCAAATGGACGCAAACACCCTGTTAGGACATTTCCCGCCTTTTGTGTTTTGGTGATGATGACAACTCACCTTGTGGTCTAATCGTGTGCCAAGTTCTTCAAGTACTCTATGTTGGGTACAAGACGATTAGGCATTCCCTCCGGACGGAAAAGATCGAAGACGGTGTTCTCTATGTGTTTAGAGCATCTCCAGCCATTCGGCCCCCCAGGGGCTTGAAATAGCACCGTCTGGGGGGGCGCCGGTGAAAAAATCGGCGTGGGGGGGGGGCTCGGGTTCCCGACCACCAATTTCGGCCCACTTTCGGCGCAAATCGGACCGATTTCAGCCCATATTCGGCGTGCTTCGGCACAAATTCAACAGAAGCTAATTTTTATCACATAGTTCATCGCACAAATCAATACAAATCAAATAGTTCAAGAAATCAATACAAATTAAATAGTTCAACAAATAGTTCAATAAGCAAAAACTCATATTTCATCACACTTTGTGCTAGGCGTTGCCCTTGAGCCTCCATAGGTGCTCCACCAGAACGTGTTGTAGTTGTTGGTGCACCTGTGGGTCTCGGATCTCCTGACGCATATTGAGGAAGGTAGTTCAGGTTGCCGGTAACTGGTGATCAACTGGGGCAAGAGGACCCTGACTGTAATATGGTTTAGTGTCAAACACTCGCTTTTCCTTCTCGCTCTCGATGATCATGTTGTGCAAGATGACACAACAAGTCATGACCTCCCACATTTGATTTTTTGACCAGGTCTGAGCGGGGTACCGGACAACAGCAAATCGAGATTGGAGCACACCAAATGCCTGCTCGACATCCTTCCTGCAAGCCTCCTAAAACTTGGCAAAGTAGGAGTCCTTGCCTCCTGGCACATGGTTTGAGATAGTCTTCACAAATGTGGGCCATCTCAAATAGATGCCATCTGCTAGGTAGTATCCCTTGTTGTAGTGGCGCCCATTGACCTCGAAGTTCACCGGAGGAGCATGACATTCAACAAGCTTGGCGAAGACATTCGAGCACTGCAGTACGTTGATGTCATTATGAGTTCCTGGCATACCAAAGAAGGAGTGCCAAATCTAGAGCTTCCGTGTGGCCTCTGCCTCAAGTACCACGCTGCAAGCTCCTTTCACACCTTTGTACATCCCCTGCCAAGCAAATGGACAGTTTTTTCATGCCCAATGCATGCAGTCGATGCTTCCAAGCATCCCGGGAAATCCTCTTGCTGCATTATGTGCTAGAATCCGATCAATGTCTTCGGCATTGGGTGATCACAAGTATTGTGGTTCAAACACTACCACCATTGCCCTGCAAAACTTGTACAAACAGTCAATGGTCATGGACTCGGCCATGCGTCTATAGTCTTCCGATCAGTCACGGGAGCTCCGTATGCTAGCATCCTCATAGCTTTCGTGCACTTCTGGAGTGAGGTGAATCCAAGTGTGCCGATGCAATCCTTGTTGCACTTGAAGTAGCTATCGAACTCATGGATGGAATTCACAATCCCAAGGAAAGATCTTCCGGCTCATCTGACAACAGCGCCGAAATACTTTCTCGCCGTGGAGTCGAGCGTCGGCGAAGTAGTCGGCGCAGATCAAGCAATAGCCTTCCAGTCGATGCCTCTGCTTTGCCTTCAGCCGGCCCGGCGCTGAGCCACCTCGCCGCGGCTTCACATTGCTCGCGAACAGGCCGGTCAGAGCGGCAAGGACCATGAGGTGCTCTTCATCCTGGGCATCGGCATCAGCTTCCTCCTCCAGCAGCTCCGCGAACGCCTCCTCGTCGTCCGAGTCCATCGCCGAGCAGACAAATCGCCGAATGATGTCTACTACACAACCTTCTTCTTGAAGACGTTGTTGGGCCTCCAAGTGCAGAGGTTTGTAGGAAAGTAACAAATTTCCCTCAAGTGGATGACCTAAGGTTTATCAATCCGTGGGAGGCATAGGATGAAGATGGTCTCTCTCAAGCAACCCTGCAACCAAATAACAAAGAGTCTCTTGTGTTCCTGATACGTCTCCGTCGTATCTACTTTTCCAAACACTTTTGCCCTTGTTTTGGACTCTAACTTGTATGATTTGAATGGAACTAACCCGGACTGACGCTGTTTTCAGCAGAATTGCCATGATGTTGTTTTATGTGCAGAAAACAAATATTCTCGTAATGACCTGAAACTCCACGGAACATCTTAGAAAAAATAATAAAAAATCCTCGCCAAAGATGAAGACCAGGGGGCCCACACCCTGTCCACGAGGGTGGGCCCCCCCCTTAGGGTGCGCCCCTACCTCGTGGGCCCCCTGGATGCCCTTCGACGCCAACTCCAACTCTATATATATGCTTTCGGAGAGAAAAAAACCAGAGAGAATAAATCATCGCGTTTTACGATACGGAGCCGCCACCAAGCCCTAAAACCTCTTGGGAGGGCTGATCTGGAGTCCGTTCGAGGCTCCGGAGAGGGGGATTCATCGTTGTCGTCATCATCAACCATCCTCCATCACCAATTTCATGATGCTCACCGCCGTGCGTGAGTAATTCCATCGTAGGCCTGCTGGACGGTGATGGGTTGGATGAGATTTATCATGTAATCGAGTTAGTTTTGTTAGGGTTTGATCCCTAGTATCCACTATGTTCTGAGATTGATGTTGCTATGACTTTGCTATGCTTAATGCTTGTCACTAGGGCCCGAGTGCCATGATTTCAGATCTGAACCTATTATGTTTTCATGAATATATGTGAGTTCTTGATCCTATCTTGCAAGTCTATAGTCACCTACTATGTGTTATGATCCGGCAACCCCGAAGTGACAATAATCGGGACCACTCCCGACGATGACCATAGTTTGAGGAGTTCATGTATTCACTATGTGCTAATGCTTTGTTCCGTTTTTCTATTAAAAGGAGGCCTTAATATCCCTTAGTTTCCAATAGGACCCCGCTGCCACGGGAGGGTAGGACAAAAGATGTCATGCAAGTTCTTTTCCATAAGCACGTATGACTATATACGGAATACATGCCTACATTACATTGATGAATTGGAGCTAGTTCTGTGTCACCCTATGTTATGACTGATACATGATGAACCGCATCCGACATAATTATCCATCACTGATCCGGTGCCTACGAGCTTTCCATATACTGGTTTACGCTTATCTACTTTCCCGCTACTACTGTTACAATCACTACAAAATACCAAAAACATTACTTTTGTTGTCTTTACTTTTGTTGCCGTTACCACCACTATCATATTACTTTGCTACTAAACACTTTGCTGCAGATACTAAGTTTCCAGGTGTGGTTGAATTGACAACTCAACTACTAATACTTGAGTATATTGTTTGGCTCCCCTTGTGTCGAATCAATAAATTTGGGTTGAATACTCTACCCTCGAAAGCTGTTGCGATCCCCTATACTTTTGGGTTATCAATCCCCAACACACCCAATACAATGGTAAATTGTATAGGTGCACTAGTTCGGCGAAGAGATTGTGATACAAGTGCAATATGGATGGTAGATATAGGTTTTTGTAATCTGAAATTATAAAAACAGCAAGGTAACTAATGATAAAAGTGAGCGTAAACGGTATTGCAATGGTAGGAAACAAGGCCTAGGGTTCATACTTTCACTACTGCAAGTTCTCTCAACAATAATAACATAACTGGATCATATAACTATCCCTCAATATGCAACAAAGAGTCACTCCAAAGTCACTAATAGCGGAGAACAAACGAAGAGATTATGGTAGGGTAAGAAACCACCTCAAAGTTATTCTTTCCAATCAATCCGTTGGGCTATTCCTATAAGTGTCACAAACAGCTCTAGAGTTCGTACTACAATAACACCTTAAGACACAAATCACCCAAAACCCTAATGTCACCTAGATACTCCAATGTCACCTCAAGTATCCGTGGGTATGATTATATGATATGCATCACACAATCTCAGATTCATCTATTCAACCAACACATAGAACCTCAAAGAGTGCCCCAAAGTCTCTACCGGAGAATCACGATGAAAACGTGTGCCAACCCCTATGCATAGGTTCATGGGCGGAACCCGCAAGTTGATCACCAAACATACATCAAGTGAATCACGTGATATCCCATTGTCACCACAGATATGCACGGCAAGACATACATCAAGTGCTCTCAAATCTTTAAAGACTCAATCCGATAAGATAACCTCAAAGGGAAAACTTAATCTGAACAGGGTCCCGATTGACTTTTGGTGGCTACAGGGTCCCGATCTATTCTCGTCTTCGGAAGTTTTAGGGTACGTGGGTATATATGGGTGAAAGAAGTACGTCGGTGGAGCTTCGGGGGGCCCACGAGGCAGGGGGCGTGCCCTAGGGGGGAGGGCGCCCCCACCCTCGTGGCCACCTCCTTCCTTTCCTGACGTGCACTCCAAGCTTTTCTGGTAGCTTTCCTTCAAAAAATAACTTCTCCAGTTGATTTCATTCCGTTTCGACTCCGTTTGATATTCCTTTTCTTCGAAACACTGAAATAGGCAAAAAAAAAGCAAATCTGGGCTGGGCCTTCGGTTAATAGGTTAGTCCCAAAAATAATATAGAAGTGGATAATAAAGCCCAATATTGTCTAAAGCAGTAGATAATATAGCATGGAGCAATAAAAAATTATAGATACGTTGGAGACGTATCAAGCATCCCCAAGCTTAATTCCTGCTCGTCCTCGAGTAGGTAAATGATAAAAAAGAATTTTTGATGCGGAGTGCTACTTGGCATAATTTCAATGTAATTCTCCTTAATTGTGATATGAATATTCAGATCCAAAAGATTCAAGATAAAAGTTTGGATTGACATAAAAGTAATAATACTTCAAGCATACTAACTAAGCAATTATGTCCTCTCAAAATAACATGGCCAAAGAAAGTTCATCCATACAAAATCATAAAGTTTAGTCATGCTCCATTTTGGCCACACAAGAATGCTCTCATCATGCACAACCCCGATGACAAGCCAAGCAATTGTTTCATACTTTAATAATCTCAAACCTATAAACTTTAACGCAATATATGAGCGCGAGCCATGGACATAGCACTATGGGTGGAATAGAATATGATGATGGGGGTTATGTGGAGAAGACAAAAAATGAGAAGGTTTCACATCAACGAGGCTAATCAGTGGGCTATGGAGATGCCCATCGATTGATGTTAATGCGAGGAGTAGGGATTGCCATGCAACAAATGCACTAGAGCTATAAATGTATGAAAGCTCAATAAAAGAAACTAAGTGGGTGTGCATCCAATTTGCTTGCTCACAAAGACCTAGGGCACTTGAGGAAGCCCATCGTTGGAATATACAAGCCAAGTTCTATAATGAAAAATTTCCACTAGTATATGAAAATGACAAAACAAGAGACTCTCTATCATGAAGATTATGGTGCTACTTTGAAGCACAAGTGTGGAAAAAAAGGATAGTAGCATTGCCCCTTTTTTTCTTTTTTTTTCTTTTTTGGGCCTTTTTTCTTTGGCCTTTCTCTTTTCTCTTTTGTTAGGACAATACTCTTTTAAATGATGATCATCACACTTATATTTATTTACAACTCAATGATTACAACTCGATACTAGAACAAAGTATGACTCTATATGAATGCCTCCGGTGGGTGTACCGGGATATGCAATGAATCAAGAGTGACATGTATGAAAGAATTATGAACGGTGGCTTTGCCACGAATACTATGTCAACTACATGATCATGCTAGCAATATGACAATGATGAATGTGTCATGATAAACTAGATGGTGGAAAGTTGCATGGCAATATATCTCGGAATGGCTATGGAAATGCCATAATAGGTAGGTATGGTGGCTGTTTTGAGGAAGATATAAGGAGGTTTATGTGTGAAAGAGCGTATCATATCACGGGGTTTGGATGCACCGGCGAAGTTTGCACCAACTCTCAATGTGAGAAAGGGCAATGCACGGTACCGAAGAGGCTAGCAATGATGGAAGGGTGTGAGTGCGTATAATCCATGGACTCAACATTAGTCATAAAGAACTCATATACTTATTGCAAAAATCTACAAGCCATCAAAAACCAAAGCACTACGCGCATGCTCCTAGGGGGATAGATTGGTAGGAAAAGACCATCGCTCGTCCCCGACCGCCACTCATGAGGAGGACAATCAAATAACACCTCATGTTTCAAATTTGTTACATAATGTTTACCATATGTGCATGCTACGGGACTTGCAAACTTCAACACAAGAATTTCTCAAATTCACAACTACTCAACTAGCATGACTTTAATATTATTACCTCCATATCTCAAAACAATTATCAAGCATCAAACTTTTCTTAGTATTCAACACACTCACAAGAAAGTTTTACAAATCTTGAATACCAAGCATATTATTATTATTAAGAAAATTACCATGCTATTTAAGACTCTCAAAATAATCTAAGTGAAGCATGAGAGTTCATCTATTTCTTCAAAATAAAACTACCACCATGCTCTAAAAGATATAAGTGAAGCACTAGAGCAAACAACAAACTACTCCGAAAGATATAAGTGAAGATCAACGAGTAGTCGAATAATTATGCAACTATGTGAAGACTCTCTAACATTTAATAATTTCAGATATTGATACTTTATTCAAACAGCAAGCAAAACTAAAGAAAATAAAATGACGCTCCAAGCAAACCACATATCATGTGGTGAATAAAAATATAGCTCCAAGTAAAGTTACCGATGAACGAAGACGAAAGAGGGGATGCCATCCGGGGCATCCCCAAGCTTTGGATTTTAGGTGTCCTTAGATTATCTTGGGGTGCCATGGGAATCCCCAAGCTTAGGCTCTTTCCACTCCTTATTCCATAGTCCATCGAATCTTTACCCAAAACTTGAAAACTTCACAACAAAAAACTTAACAGAAAACTCGTGAGCTCCGTTAGCGAAAGAAAACAAAACACCACTTCATGGTACTGTAATGAACTCATTATTTATTTATATTGGTGTTAAACCTACTTTATTCCAACTTCTATATGATTTATAAACTATTTTACTAGCCATAGATTCATCAAAATAAGCAAGCAACACAATGAAAACAAAATCTGTCAAAAACAGAACAGTCTGTAGTAATCTGTATCAACCGTATACTTCTGGAACTACAAAAATTCTAAACTAAATTGGTGGAACTGAGGAATTTGTCTAGTAACCATCTGCAAAAAGAATCAACTAAATAGAACTCTCCAGTAAAATGTTGAAGCTAATCTCGTGAGCGCTAAAGTTTCTATTTTTTACAACATGATCATAAAGATTTCACCCAAGTTTTCCCAAAGGTTCTACTTGGCACAAACACTAATTAAAACATAAAACAACATAAGCTAGATGGATTATTTATTCCTAAACAGAACCAAAAAGTAAGAAACTGAAATAAAATTGGGTTGCCTCCCAACAAGCGCTATCATTTAACGCCCCTAGCTAGGCATGATGGTTTCAATGATGCTCACATACAAGGTAAGAATTGAAACATAAAGAGAGCATCATGAAGAATATGACTAGCACATTTAAGTCTAACCCACTTCCTATGCATAGGGATTTTGTGAGCAAACAACTTAAGGGAACAATAATCAACTTGCATAGGAAGATAAAACAAGCATAACTTCAAAACTTTAAGCACATAGAGAGGAAACTTGATATTATTGCAATATGTAGAAGCATATGATCCTCTCTGATAATAATTTTCGGTAGCATCATGAATGAATTCAACAATATAACCAGCACCTAAAGCATTCTTTTCATGATGTACAAGCATATAAATTTTACTACTCTCCACATAAGCAATTTTTTTCTCATGAATAATAGTGGGAGCAAACTCAACAAAATAACTATCATATGATTGAAAATTAAGATCAAGATGACAAGTTTCATGGTTATCATTATTCTTCAAAGCATACGTGTCATCACAATAATCATCATAGATAGGAGGCATGCTTTCATCATAGTAAATTTGCTCATCAAAGCTTGGGGGACAAAAAATATCATCTTCATCAAACATAGCTTCCCCAAGCTTGTGGCTTTGCATATCATTAGCATCATGGATATTCAAGGAGTTCATACTAACAACATTGCAATCATGCTCATCATTCAAAGATTTAGTGCCAAACATTTTAATGCATTCTTCTTCTAACACTTTGGCACAATTTTCCTTTCCATCATGCTCACGAAAGATATTAAAAATATGAAGCGTATGAGGCAAACTCAATTCCATTTTTTTGTAGTTTTCTTAAACTAAACTAGTGCTAAAACAAGAAAAAAAGATCCGATTGCAAGATCTAGAGATATACCTTCAAGCACTCACCTCCCCGGCAATGGCGCCAGAAAAGAGCTTGATGTCTACTACACAACCTTCTTCTTGTAGACGTTGTTGGGCCTCCAAGTGCAGAGGTTTGTAGGACAGTAGCAAATTTCCCTCAAGTGGATGACCTAAGGTTTATCAATCCGTGGGAGGCGTAGGATGAAGATGGTCTCTCTCAAGCAACCCTACAACCAAATAACAAATAGTCTCTTGTGTCCCCAACACACCCAATACAATGGTAAATTGTATAGGTGCACTAGTTCGGCGAAGAGATGGTGATACAAGTGCAATATGGATGGTAGATATAGGTTTTTGTAATCTGAAATTATAAAAACAGCAAGGTAACTAATGATAAATGTGAGCGTAAATGGTATTGCAATGATAGGAAACAAGGCCTAGGGTTCATACTTTCACTAGTGAAAGTTCTCTCAACAATAATAACATAACTGGGTCATATAACTATCCCTCAATATGCAACAAAGAGTCACTCCAAAGTCACTAATAGCAGAGAACAAACGAAGAGATTATGGTAGGGTAAGAAACCACCTCAAAGTTATTCTTTCCAATCAATCCATTGGGCTATTCCTATAAGTGTCACAAACAGCCCTAGAGTTCGTACTAGAATAACACCTTAAGACACAAATGAACCAAAACCCTAATGTCACCTAGATACTCCAATGTCACCTCAAGTATCCATGCGTATGATTATACGCTATGCGTCACACAATCTCAGATTCATTTATTCAACCAACACATAGAACCTCAAAGAGTGCCCCAGAGTCTCTACCGGACAATCACGACGAAAACGTGTGCCAACCCCTATGCATAGGTTCATGGGCGGAACCCGCAAGTTGATCACCAAAACATACATCAAGTGAATCACGTGATATCCCATTGTCACCACAGATACGCACGGCAGGACATACATCAAGTGTTCTCAAATCTTTAAAGACCCAATCTGATAAGATAACCTCAAAGGGAAAACTCAATCCATTACAAGAGAGTAGAGGGAGAGAAGAAACATAAGATCCAACTATAATAGCAAAGCTCGCGATACATCAAGATCGTGCCAAATCAAGAACATGAGAGAGATAGATCAAACACATAGCTACTGGTACATACCCTCAGCCCCGAGGGTGAACTACTCCCTCCTCATCATGGAGAGCGCCGGGATGATGAATATGGCCACCGGTCAGGGTTCCCCCCTCCGGCAGGGTGCCAGAACAGGGTCCCGATTGACTTTTGGTGGCTAAAGAGGCTTGCGGCGGCGGAACTCCCGATCTATTCTCGTCTTCAGAAGTTTTAGGCTACGTGGGTATATATGGGTGAAATAAGTACGTCGGTGGAGCTTGGGGGGCCCACGAAGCAGGGGGGCGCGCCCCCACCCTCGTGGCCACCTCCCTCCTTTCCTGACGTGCACTCCAAGCTTTTCCGGTAGCTTTCCTTCCAAAAATAACTTCTCCAGTTGATTTCATTCCGTTTCGACTCCGTTTGGTATTCCTTTTCTTCGAAACACTGAAATAGGCAAAAAGACATCAATTCTGGGCTGGGCCTTCCGTTAATAGGTTAGTCCCAAAAATAATATAAAAGTGGATAATAAAGCCCAATATTGTCTAAAACAGTAGATAATATAGCATGGAGCAATAAAAAATTATAGATACGTTGGAGACGTATCACCGAACACCTGGCAGGAGTGGTAGGCGCACAACCGTCGGTATCCCCTCCTACGTGGCCGGAGCATCAAAAAGCTCGCCCAGGAGCGGGTCGAAGGCTGCCGCGGCGAACCCTCTCTTTTCCGGTAGGGGAATAGCCTTTCTAGCTGCGGTGGGTAGTAGGCGGTAGGGCATGCGGGGGGGGGGGATCTCTACGTGCAAGCTTTTTTCGCCTGACAGTGGTGACGCAAGCGCGGTTTTTCCTTTCGCCGGAGCCCCCAAGCACCCGCAGTGCGCTGGGTTCGGTCTGGGATCGCCGGGACAAAATATGGGCTGAGCCGGCGGAGTTCGGCGTCCAGGGGGTGCGACTGTTTTTTTGTCACCGGCGCTAAAAAACTCGCCCTGGGGTGCGTGTTGGGTGCGTGAGTGGAGATGCTCTTATTTCTTTGGTCATAGGAAACCCGTACTATTAAGAGGGAATCCACATCGGAAGGTATTGGGTGAATCATTGCACTTACACATCTCTCTTCACCCACTGTTCCCTTCTGTAGAGGAGAGAGAGGTCCCCATTTCCTTCCAAACTAGTGGTTTACTTTCCAAGTGGTTGTACCGCTCGTTTGGGCGGTTGTACCGCCTGGCCAGTTCAACCGACACAACCACCGCTCCAGGGGTGATACCCTGGGGTTTCTGCTCCCAGGTACATGCCCAATGGTTGTACCGCTGCCCCTGGGCGGTTGTACCGCCTCTGCTCCAGGAAAACCTTGGGGTGCTTCATGGGCGGTTGTACCGGCCAGGAGATACGTCTCCAACGTATCTATAATGTTGGATTGTTCCATGCTATTTAATTATCTGTTTTGGATGTTTTATATGCATTAATATGCTAATTTATATTATTTTGGGACTAACTTATTAACCTAAAGCCTAGTGCCAGTTTCTGTTTTTTCCTTGTTTTTGAGTTTTACAAAAAAGCAATATCAGACGGAGTCCAAATGGAATAAAACTTTCGCGATGATTTTTCTTGGACCAGAAGACACACGTAGGACTTGGAGATGAAGTCATAAGAGTCCCGAGGAGGCCACAAGCCTCCAGGGCGCGCCCCCTGGCTTGTGGGCCCCTCGGAGCTCTTATAAGCCTAATTCTTGGCCTATAAATTCCCAAATACTTCCAAACGACCAGAAGCGTCCACCAAAATACTTTTCCGCCGCCGTAACCTTCTGTTCCCATGAGATCCCATCTTGGGGCCTTTTCCGGCATCCTGTCGAAGGGGATTCGATCACGGAGGGCATCTACATCAACTCTATTGCCCCTTTGATGAAGCGTGACTAGTTTACCACAGACCTACGGGTCCATAACTAGTAGCTAGATGGATTCTTCTCTCTCTTTGATTCTCAATACAATGTTCTCCTCGATGTTCTTGGAGATCTATCCGATGTAATCTTCTTTTGCGGTGTGTTTGTCGAGATTGATGAATTGTGGATTTATGATCAGCTTATCTATGAATATTATTTGAATCTTCTCTGAATTCTTATATGCATGATTTGATATCTTTGTATTTCTCTTCGAATTATCGGTTTGGTTTGTCCAATTAGATTGGTTTTTCTTGCAATGGGAGAGGTGCTTAGTTTTGGGTTCAATCCTGCGGTGTCCTCACCCAGTGACAAAGTAGGGGTAGCGAGGCACGTATTTGTATCGTTGCCATCAAGGGTAAAAATATGGGGTTTTCATCATATTTCTTGAGTTTATCCCTCTACATCATGTCATCTTGCTTAAGGCATTACTCCGTTCTTATGAACTTAATACTCTATATGCATGCTGTATAGCGGTCAATGTGTGGAGTAATAGTAGTAGATGCAGGCAGGAGTCGGTCTATTTGACACGGACATGATGCCTATATTCATAATCATTGCCTTGGATATCGTCATAACTTTGCACTTTTCTATCAATTGCTCGACAGTAATTTGTTCACCCACCGTATTATTTGCCTTCAAGAGAGAAGCCTCTAGTGAAACCTATGGCCCCGGGTCTATTTTCCATCATATATTTTCATATCTATATACCAGAAATACCTTGCTGCAATTTATTTTATTTTATTTTATTTTACATTTTAGTAATCTTTTATATCTATCTTATCAGATCTCACCTTTTGCAAGTGACTGCGAAGGGATTGACAACCCCTTTATCGCGTTGGGTGCAAGTGTTTGATTGTTTGTGTAGGTGCATATATTGGGGACTTGCTTGTATCTCCTACTAGATTGATACCTTGGTTCTTAATTGAGGGAAATACTTATCTTACTTTGCTACAACACCCTTTCATCTTCAAGGGAAAAACCAACGCAAGCTCAAGAAGTAGCACTAGGTACTGCCCAACCACCGGACTCGGTTCTATGATGGGGCGGTCCTTGGGCGATGGTGGCCCGATTGTCCCAGTTATACTCTGATAAACGGTACTACCAATGACCGGAGTGGTTCTACCGCTCTGGACTTAGCCGTCTCTGTGTCTTGGACCAGGGGTAGTTCCGGTGCAACTACCGCTCGACCACCGCCATAGGGGTGACTCCCTTCTGTTTCGAGGCGGTTGGTGGGCGGTAGGCAAGCAGTTGGTCTAGTTACTCATTGTAACTGGTACTACCACGCGTACCTCTAGTTGTACCACTTGATAGGGTTTCTGCAGCATACTCGCGAATCCTAGTTGTACCAGGGTCATGAGCGGTTGTACCGCTGCAGTGTAAAAACTATTGTAACGGTTGGAAAGTGGGGGTCCCTATATAAAGGGGGGGTTCTTCCACTGTAACGCCATCGATGCGGCTATATCTCCCACGTGTCGAGGCACGACTTAGAGGCATAACCGCATTGAAAGCAATGTCGCAAGTGAGGTAATCTTCACACAACCCATGTAATACATAAGGGAAAGAGATACATAGTTGGCTTACAGTCGCCACTTCAAACAATACGTAAATAAACATTCATCATCCAGATTACACTCAAGGTCCGACTACGGAACCAAAATGAAAGAAGACTACCCCAAATGCTACACAGATCCCCGATCACCCCAACTGGGCTCCACTACTAATCATCAGGAAAAGACACAATATAACGACCACGTTCCTCGTCAAACTCCCACGTGAGCTCGGTCGCGTCATCTGCACTGGCATCGTTGGCACCTGCAACTGTATTGGTAGAATCCGTGAGTCACGGGGACTCAGCAATCTCACACCCGCGAGATCAAGACTATTTAAGCTTAAAGGTAGGTTAGGGTTGTGAGGTGGAGCTGGAGCAAGCAACTAGCATATATGGTGACTAACAACGCAAAAGAGAGCGAGAAGAGAAGCAAAGCATGGTCGTGAAGCTAGAAGTGATCAAGAAGTGATCCTAGAACAACCTACGTCAAACATAACTCCAACACCGTGTTCACTTCCCGGACCCCGCCGAGAAGAGACCATCACGGTTACACACGCGGTTGATGTGTTTTAATTAAGGTCAACTTCGGGTTTTCTACAACCGGATATCAACAAATTCCCATCTGCCTCATAACCGCGGGCACGGCTTTCGAAAGATAATACCATGCAGGGGTGTCCCAACTTAGCCCATTATAAGCTCTCACGGTCAACGAAGGATATTCCTTCTACCGGGAAGACCCGATCAGTCTCGGAATCCCAGACTACAAGACGTTTCGGCAGTAACAAAACAAGTCCAGCAAAACCGCCCGATTGTGCCGACAAATCCTGATAGGAGATGCACATATCTCGGTCTCAGGGCACATCCGGATGAGACAAGCTACGAGTAAAACCAGGCCTCGAGTTTCCCCGTGGTGGCCCCGCAGGCTGCTCGTTTCGGACCAAAACTCGAAGGAGTACTAGCCCGGGGGGGGCTAAAAATAAAGATGACCCTCGGGCTCGCGAAAACCCGGGGGAAAAAGGTGTAGGTGGTAGGCAAATGGTAAAACCAATGATGGGCCTTGCTGGAAGAGTCTTATTCAAAGCGAACTATCAAGGGGGTCCCATAAATCACCCAACCATATAAGGAACGCAAAATCAAGGAACATAACACCGGTATGACGGAAACTAGGGTGGCAAGAGTGGAACAAAACACCAGGCATAAGGCCGAGCCTTCCACCCTTTACCAAGTATATAGATGCATTAATATAATAAGATATATTGTGATATCCCAACAAGTAAACATGTTCCAACAAGGAACAACATGTCCATGTTCCAACAAGGAACAAACTTCATCTCCACCTGCAACTAGCAACGCTATAAGAGGGGCTGAGCAAAGCGGTAACATAGCCAATCAACGGTTTGCTAGGACATGGATGGTTAGAGGTTTGACATGGCAATATGGGTGGCATAATATAGCAAGTGGTAGGTACCGCAGCATAGGCATAGCAAAAGAGCGAGCAACTAGCAAGCAAAGATAGAAGTGATTTCGAGGGTATGGTCATCTTGCCTGCAAGGTTCTCAGAGTTGTCGAAAGCTTGATCCTCGAAAGCGTTCTCAACAGGTTCCTCGTTCACGTACTCGTCTCCCGGCTCTACCCAAAACAAGAGCACAAGCAAAAGGAACAACTATCAACCACGATGCAATGCGCAAGCAACATGATGCAAAACATGTCATGATATGCGAGATGTGATATGCAATGCATATGCGTGCTCCGGAAGGGAAAAGATGAACACGGCATAATCTTGGCAAACCAAGTATGCCGCTGGAAAGATGAGGTGATTTCGGTTGAAATCGATATAAAGATCACCGGAATCGGATGCACGGTTTGCAAATGACAAGCAAAACAAGAATGACAAGATTCTGCCATTAACAGCATGATGCTACTTAGCAAGCAACAAGAAATTAAGCTACTGCACCCAAACATATCAAAAAAGCATATGACAGTGAACTACTCAAGATGCTTGACAAAATATGAAACCTGAGCAACGGCTAAATCACACCATAACAGGTTCAAACAAGCATGGCAAAAGTGCAAAAGATAACAGGTTCACAGACTAGTGAAAATAACAACATGCCAGAAATTAACATCAGAATGACATGTTTAGAGCAAGCAAACAACATGCTACGGGAACAGGACATAGCAAAATAAGGCATGGCATGAATCTACTCAAAGCACTTAACAAAAGTCGCTTACTGACCATGAGCCAAAAAGGATCAGAAAATATAATAACACCCATGTCAAATAAGCAAGTTTCGTTACAGGTTTCAGACTTGGCAGAAAACTGGACATGTCAAAAATAGATAACAAGTAGGTATGTTTACGAGCTCGATGCACTCACCACAGAGCATTGAATGATAAACTAAGCATACATACATCAAGAAGACATGGCATAGAAGCTGTACATGGCAAGAATAACATCATAGGATGCAAGGATCAACTACACCAAGCTTGGAAAAATCGAATAACATGTAAACGATCTGCCAGTAACATTTTATAGCAAAAGTAGAGCTCGATTGACTCAAGCTATGGCACTCCATAATTACAAACAAAGGCACGGATGTATAGAGCAAATCCATATGCTCAAAACACTCTTAGTGATCATGCTCAAAAGAGGCATAGATCTCTCGGAAACAACATAAACACATGGCATAAAAATAACAGCAGAATATGACAGTGAAAATACTAAGTCTCTGAACTCAGCAACATTATATACCCTAGTTTGAATGCTTGTGCTAGTCACAACAAAGATCACAAAAATACATGGCATACACCCCTGGAAAGATAGCATGGCATATTTCAAAACACATGTAGGACTCAACCTCATAGGATGCACACATAAATCATGGCAAAAATGACAAAAGTGCATGTTCTGAAACAGATTTGAAACTAACATCACGTAGCCCTCTTCTAACAGCATTTCGGGCATCACGATGAGCTCAAATGAAAATTATGCAATGGAATGAAATGATATACTCATCGAGGTGAACAATTTGACATATTATGCGCGCGAAACGAAGCTACGGATACAGAGATATGATGCGATGAACATGCGATGATTATGCAAAAGTTATGGGACTTAGAGGAAACTGAGAGGGGGAAGAAAGTCAACCCCGAACCTCGCCGGATCTGGATCGGGCGCGCTCGCCGGAGCTCGTCAGAGGGAGGCTGGAGGAGGCGAGGGAGAGGTACCCCGGCGCGGATCCGGGCGGATCCCGCCGGATCCGGGAGCGGCCGACGAGGGGCGGCGACGGGGGACGGCGGCGCGGCGCGGGAGGGCGCCGGCGACGGGGAGGCGGCGGCTGCGGGTGCACGGGCGCGAGGCAGCGTGCGGGCCGGGAGGCGGCGCGCGGGCGGCGGGGAGATGGGCCGGGGAGGGCCCGCGGCGGGCTCCCGCGGGCTTCGGCGGCGGAGCGCGGGGCAGGCGGCGAAGGGCCACGTGGCGCCCCGTGATTGGCCGGGCGCGGCGGCGGGATCTGTCCGGCGGCGGCCGGACGCGTCCGGGCGCGGAGAGGGAGCGGGGCTAGGGTTTGGACCCGAAAATGGAGGAGGGGGGCACATATTTATAGGTAGGAGGAGCTAGGAGGCTCCAAATGGAGTGCGGTCTGCGGCCACACGATCGTGATCGACCGGCGATGGACATGGGAGTGACTTAGATGTGTTATTGGGCTGATTTGAAGGGGTTTTGGGCTGCAACACACACGAGGCCTTCACGGTTACCCGGTTAACCGTTGGAGTATCAAACGACCTCCGAATGACCCGAAACTTGACAGGCGGTCTACCGGTGCTATACCAAGGCCGCTTGACAAACCTCGGTCCATTCCGAGAAGGTTTAACACCCGCTCACGGAAAAAGGTAAAAGAGGACGCCGGGGAACATAGGAGCGCCGGATTGCAAAACGGACAACGGGGAAAATGCTCGGATTCATGAGACGAACACGTATGCAAATGCGATGCACATGATGACATGATAATAAATGCATGACAAGGACAAAATGCAACATGAAGGGAAACCCAACCACGGAGGGAATAATATATCACATTGCCGAAAATGGCAAGAGTTAGAGTTACAATTATGGAAAGTTACATCCGGGGTGTTACAACACTCCACCACTACGAGAGGATCTCGTCCCGAGATGTAGGACTGAAAGAACTCCGGATACTCGAAACGGAGGTGGTCCTCGCGCTCCCAGGTGGCTTCTCGGTCTGAATGGTGTGACCACTTCACTTTCAGGAATTTGATTGACTTGTTGCGAGAATTGCGCTCAGTTTCTTCAAGAATAGCAACGGGATGCTCATGATAGGACAAATCTTCTTGAAGATCAATCTCTTCGAAGTTGATGGTGGGCTCAGGCGTCTTGAAGCACTTGCAAAGCTGTGACACGTGGAAGACATCGTGCACATTTGCAAAGTTGGGGGGAAGCTCAAGTTGATAGGCGAGATCGCCTCGTATGCCGATGATCTTGAAAGGACCGACGTATCTAAGGGCAAGCTTCCCTTTGATACCGAAGCGACGAGTTCCTTTCATTGGAGAGACACGGAGGTAGACATGGTCTCCGATCTCGAATGCCAAAACACGATGTTTGCTATCGTAATAGCTCTTCTGGCGCGATTGCACGGCTTTGAGGTTCTCACGAATGACTTTACACATATCTTCAGCCTCTGAGATTAAATCGTTGCCAAGAAGTTGGCGTTCACCGGTTTCAGACCAATTGAGAGGAGTACGACACTTTCTGCCATAGAGAATCTCGAATGGGGCTTTGCCCGAGCTGGCTTGAAAGCTGTTGTTGTAAGAGAACTCAGCATAAGGAAGACAATCCTCCCACTTCATGCCAAAAGAGATAACACAAGCTCTGAGCATATCTTCAAGAATTTGGTTGACACGCTCGACTTGTCCACTAGTTTGAGGATGGAAAGCTGTGCTGAAGCGAATATTTGTGCCCATGGCCTTCTGAAAAGAATCCCAAAACTTGGAGGTAAAGATGCTGCCACGGTCTGAAGAAATCAATTGCGGAATGCCATGCAAGGAAACAATTCTGGATGTGTAGAGCTCTGCCAGCTGCGCTGCTGTGATAGACTCTTTGATAGGAAGAAAATGAGCCACTTTAGTGAGCTTGTCGATGACGATGAAAATGGCATCATTTCCACGCTTGGACTTAGGAAAACCAGTCACGAAGTCCATTTCGATATGATCAAACTTCCATTCTGGAATAGCAAGAGGTTGGAGTAGACCAGCTGGTCGTTGGTGTTCTGCTTTCACCCTTCGACAGACATCACATTCATTCACGAATTGAGCAATTTCTTGCTTCATTCGGGTCCACCAATAAGACTGCTTGAGGTCATGGTACATCTTCGTACTTCCAGGATGAATTAACAGAAGAGAATTGTGCGCCTCGTTCATAATGACTTTCCGAAGATCACCCTTTGGAACCACGATCCGGTCCTCGAAGAAAAGAGTATCTCTGTCATCAACGCGATATCACTTGTATTTGGAAATGCCCTTGTCAATACCACGTATCACCTTCTTCACCATGGTATCCATCAGTTGTGCCTCACGAATTTGATCTTCCAAAGTAGGAGAGGCGATGAGGTTGGCAAGAAAACCTTGAGGAACAACTTGGAGATTCAACTTGCGGAAAGCTTCACAAAGATCCGGTTGAAAGGGCTTGAGGATTAAGCTGTTGCAATAAGCCTTCCTGCTCAAAGCGTCTGCAATCACATTAGCCTTGCCTGGAGTATATTCAATACTCGGATTATACTCTTGAATCATTTCGACCATCGAGTCTGCCTGAGGTTGAGGTTGGGCTGAGTGAAGATGTACTTGAGACTCTTGTGATCAGTGAATATGTCCACTTTCCTTCCCAACAAGAGATGTCTCCATGTTATCAACGCATGGACAACTGCCGCCAACTCAAGATCGTGAGTGGGGTAGTTCTTTTCATTGGGCTTCAACTGACGAGAGGTATAGGCTACAACCTTCTTCTCTTGCATTAAGACAGCACCGAGGCCTTGAAGAGAAGCATCACAGAAAACTTCATAAGGCTTGGAATCATCAGGAGGAGTCAACACTGGAGCAGTGACAAGTTTCTCTTTGAGAGTGTTGAAAGCAACGTCACACTCAGGAGAGCAGACATACTTCACATGCTTCTGGAGGAGGTTGGAAAGAGGCTTTGCGATCTTTGAGAAATTCTCAACGAATCTTCGGCAATAGCTTGCAAGTCCAAGAAAACTGCGAAGCTGCTTGACATTCTGAGGAGGTTCCCAATTCACGACTGCAGACACCTTCTCAGGATTAACAGCAATGCCCTTGGTAGAGATGATATGCCCAAGGTAAAGAACTTCATCAAGCCAAAATTCACATTTGGAGAACTTCGCATATAATTGATACTCTCTCAGCTTGTCGAGCACCAATCGCAAATGTATGGCATGATCCTTCTTATTCTTGGAGAAGACCAAAATATCATCGAGATAGACCAAGACAAATTCATTGGTGTAGGGGTTGAAGATGAAATTCATCAAGCGAGTGAATGTTGGAGGAGCATTGACAAGGCCGAATGACATGACAGTATATTCATAAGAACCAAAACTTGTTTTGAATGCTGTCTTGGGAATATCTTCTTCACAAATGCGAATCTGATGATACCCCATACGAAGGTCAAGCTTGGAGAACACCTTAGCACCTTTAAGTTGCTCAAATAGCTCATTGATGTTGGGAAGTGGGTACTTGTTCTTGATTGTCTTCTTGTTCAATGGACGGTAATCGACGCAGAGTCGGTCCGTGCCATCCTTCTTCTGGACAAAAAGAACACCACAACCCCATGGAGAAGAACTCGGTCTGATCAAACCCAGACGCTCTTGTTCATCGAGCTGTTTCTTTAATTCCTTCAGCTCTTTAGGTCCAAGCTTGTATGGACGCTCGCAAACGGGTTCTGTGCCAGGCTCAAGATCAATAACGAACTCAACTGGCCGGTGAGGAGGCATACCCGGAAGCTCTTCTGGAAAAACATCTTGGTACTCACAAACGACTGGAATCTGAGAGATAGGATCCAATTCACCCTTCTCATTGAGAGAAAATAACCGAATGGTATCATCACGAGCGGCATAGATGATCACATTGTCAAAAGAGTGAGTCAATTGAATCTCCCTGGCAGCACAATCAAGCTGAGCCTTGTGCTTAGAAAGCCAGTCCATCCCGAGAATAAGATCAATATCAGAGTCACCAAGAACAATTGGTTTAGCCAGAAATCTATAGTCACCCATCTTGATACCGACATTCGGAACGAACATGGTAGAACTCAAACGTTTAGCCAGGGAAACAACTTGCAAAGCTTTAGGTAAAACCTCTGTGTCAAAATTGTGCTTCGATGCAAAAGGATATGACATGAAAGAATGCGATGCACCGGTATCAAATAAGACTTTTGCAGGAATATCATTAACAGGAAGGTTACCCATGATCACTTCAGAAGAATCCTCTGCTTGAGCTGCGTTCAACATGTTCACCTTTGCAGACTTGGAATTATGCTTGACCACTGCATTGCTGGAAGATTTCAGAGGAGGAGGAGGCGGAAGGCGCCTTTGGTTGAAGCACTTGTTCGCATAGTGACCCTTTTGCTGACACTTGTTGCAAGTCACTTCTGAGAGCGGACGATGATAAGGAGCATTTGACCTTGGAGCTTGGTTCTGCGACTTGTTCTGATAGCCAGGGTTGGGTGGGTGGGAAGATCCACGACCACCTGAGTTCTTCTGCTGATAAGGTTGACGGAACGGAGGAGGAGGAGGCAACCAGAACTTCTGTTGCTTAGCTGCCACAAGTGAGGAAGAAGAAGACTGAACTGCGTCTCCGACTCTCTTCTTAGATGCCTCACACTTGAGCTGAGCAGCTTCTTGTTTCAGTGCCATGTTGTAGAATTCATCATACTTTAACGGCTCAAAAAGCACGAGAGCTAGTTGCAAATCTTCTCTAAGACCACGCCTGAATTGGTAGATCATGCTCTTCTCATCAGGGATGTCTTGCTTAGCAAAATGAGAGAGTTTCTGGAACCGAGTGTTGTATTGATACACAGACTTGTTGCCTTGCTTGAGATTGCGGAACTCCTCATGCTTACTCTCAACAACACTTTCTGGAATGTGATGAGCTTTGAAGTCACGGCGAAAATCATCCCAGGTAATCACACGACCTCCTCTGGAATCTTTGTATTGTTGGAACCACTCAGCAGCTTGATCCTTGAGTTGAAAAGAGGCAAACTTGACAAAGTCCTCAGGTCTGACATTGCTACATTCGAAGTGCTTGTAGATGTCCACGAGCCAATCATCGGCGTCTGTGGCCTCGACACAGTAGCTGAAAGTCTTTGGCTGATTTGCAAGGAACTGATTGAGGGTAGCAAAATGCGGCTGATTGTTGCCTTGGCCTTGATTTCCCTGATTACCTTGCCCTTGGTTACGATCTTGCAAGAGCTGAATCAGAATCTGAGCGTTGGCATTTGTGGCAGTCATCAAGGCTTGCCATGCCTACGGAGGCGGAGGTGGTGGCGGAGGGTTAGCCTGACTTCCTTCATTGCGTTCCGGATTCTGACGCGTTGGCGGAGCCATCCTGAAGAGGGTGACATCCATTAGCATCTTGAAAGACATATATTCAAGCTGAATCAAAGGATCGAAATTGCAACATATAGTCTTCACAATAAACATTCGGACGAGAATGAACGAATGAATTCCAAAGTAAATCATCACACTTCTATAAGTTGAGAAGCCACTAGAAAAAGGTATGGAATAAAATCAACAAGGTACGAATGTGAACAAATACTTGGTAAGGATTACCCAATCACGAACCAAATATCTGCAGGAAGAAATACTAGAGCTACATGAATTCCCACTTATAAACTCCCGAAACTTTCTGGTTATGCAATCAGGTGTTGGGGATACAGGGGACACAAAATATATCACCCAAACTAACAATACCTAGATCCAGCTGTATCCATCCTTCAACACATAACCAAGAAACCTTCGGAAATCGTCTACCTCAACCTTCGAAAAGCATCCGTTATACGAGTTATGGCAATACTCCTGCACTCGCCTCAGTACTGGGCTATCAGGGTTATCTCACCAACAACTGTACAAAAGAGATTTTCGATGTCGGCATACTAAACTCAGGTATTCCAAAACCGCAACGATAAAATTATGACGACAACACCTCGGAGCTCAACTCCCCGGGACACCTCCACTAAACCCCTGCTGACAGGAGGCACCAAGACAATGTTGTCATCATAAAACCATCGGAACGATTCTAAGATACCCGCGTGATCCTAAATTTTTTTTTAGTGAAATTTGAGAAGAGAAGAGTCAAAACTCTACGTCAGGATGCCTTACCAGAGCGATGAGGAGACTGGGAAGTAAAAAGAATTCCTAAACTCTCTGATATATAATTCCTAAATGACTCAAAACATTTTTCTAGACACAACTCGGCCGCTAAAAACGATCAATCAGTGGGGGCTCCTTAGGTCGGGGAAGGCTCTGATTACCAACTTGTAACGCCCTCGATGCGGCTATATCTCCCACGTGTCGAGGAACGACTTAGAGGCATAACCACATTGAAAGCAATGTCGCAAGTGAGGTAATCTTCACACAACCTGTCGTGGTTTTGTCACGGCAGATGTCCTAGTGTCAGGACTTAGTCGCGAGGCCAACGCATCTATGTGGTAGCTTGAGAGGGGTTGAGTGGGACGAGAGACGCATGGCGGATCAACACACAAGACAAGGATTTAGACAGCTTCGGGCCCCGGGAAATATCATCCAGAATAGCCCTACATGCTGTTTGTGGCTAGGTCTCATTATCATCGCGAGGGAGTCGCCGTAAACCGGCTCTCCTCTTTATGTCTTCTAACCTGTCCCTCTTTGGGGAGCCCTGCCCCTCCTTATATATGCTGAAGGGGCGGTTTACATGTGGAGTCCTATTGGGATTAGGACTAGTCTATCTCTAATACAAACCGGGTACAAGTCTCGGTCTTAACTCCTTGCAAGGTAAATATTCCTTTCCTCTTAAACCGACCCACAATAGTTGAACCGGCCTTCATGAACCGCCAGACGGGCCACCGGGTCTTGTCGCTCCTCTGACCCGTCCGTCGGGTTACCAGTGAGTTACAACGTCCCGACGGGTTGCTGGTAAACCGCCAGGTCTGGGCGGGTCACCAGATGAATATCGCCAAGTCCGGCCGGGTTAACTTCCGGCCGGTTTACACCGCGGGGTATATCCCCGACATTAGCCCCCAAGTTTAGCTTGGATTTATCCATGGTAAACTTATGCTGCAAATAAACATAAGAACAAATTTGATAGGTTGTACTCCGGGTTAAGAATTCTTGTAAACCGGCACCTGATCATCCTTAAGTCCTTGTCATTTCCTCCTTCCAGAAAATCCAGGTCAATAAGCCAGCGTCATACTCAATTTGCTGACATTGGTTTCTCACAGAAAAATATTGTGAAGAAATAATCCACTTGAGTCGGCTTCCAAAACGCCGGTTTAAGAAATATTGGCTTTGAAATATTCATCTGATATTCAGCCGGTTTGAAGATGATCCCGGTCTTGAAAACTTGCCGGTTTAACATTATCAAATGGCCGGGTTATAAAAACTGATGACCCCGGATTATGATTGTTGCAGACACCGGTTCATGATTGTTGCCAACATCGGTTTATGATTATTGATGACACCGGGTTGCAGCCACAGGGTCATAATGATTGGTGACGCCGGGTCAATCTAATTTGCTCAACAGAGAATTTGAAAATGTTTCTTCGATAATAATATAATACCTGTAGCCCCCAAGTACCGGGTTGTCATGCTTGCAGCAACCTGGGACTTGTAATTGACTGATGCCCATAAAACTTCAACCAATGTAGCCCCCAAGGGCCGGGTCATTATGTAATAATCAGCAGGGACTTTGTAAATATAATCTTGTAAACTTTGAATAGCAATGTGTAGCCCCCAAGGGCCGGCTCAGTAAGATAATACTGAGCTGGGACTTTGATATATATACTTCAATGAAAATAACATCATATGATGTAACCCCCATAATGAGGCTTGAATTCACGTCCACAAGGTTAAGAGCCTTGTGCTTTACCAACTGAGCAGTGAACCCTTCAATATAATGGAAAAAAGCTTTGGACTTTGAATAGTTGACGGGAGCAATTGGTAGCCCCCAAGGCCAGCTCATTATGATGTGATGAGTTGGGTCTTTAATAAGATGAGCAAAAATGACTTTGCATTAGCCCCCAAGTGTCATGGTGCATGCTTGCAGCGACATGAGACTTGCATATTTGAATATCAAGTTTGAACAATGTAGCCCCCAAGTGCCGGGTAGTAAGCCTGCAGCGACTCGGGGCTATTCCTTCAATTGTAGAATAAATCGTATCCATTGATAATATGATAGCCATTGGGCTAAAGCGACTTTGAAAACCTTAATTATAATACTGGTTATTGACAACCATAATAAAAATCCAGCCATGATGGCTATTCAAGATAATATAATCTGGTATGAAAAACCTTATTCATCCAATATCATAATGAAAATTTAGCCAAGTTTTGCTATTTGGATAATATAATCCAATAACTTATAAGCGCATGATTCCAATGATGCAATCCAAATATATACTGGCGACTTATAGTCCAAAGCCAGACCGGTTTAATAAACACTGGATAATTTCTCATCATATACTGGCAACTTATTTTCTTAAAGCCAGGTCGGTTTAACAAACACCGGATAATTTATAATCATGCTTTATTCAACCTGTTTCTATGACATTGAATCACATCGTCGGTTTACCAACTTTTTGTAGTAAGAGTGATAACCCCAATCTTGAGTAATGATAACTCCTTCCATATTGCGCCGATTTATGATAAAACCGTACCGGGTTGTGATAAACACCGGATTAACCATATATATACTGGTGACTTGTAGTTAAACCAGACCGGGATGATACTCTCCGGATTATAATTTGATCATGCACTCACAACTTGTAGTTGAAAGCCGAGCCGGGTTGATAAACACCGTTTACTCCGTAATAGGATGGTAACAGAAAATTAAACCGGGCAGATAATCTCCGGATTATAATTTGATCATGCACTCACAACTTGTAGTTGAAAGCCGAGCCGGGTTGATAAACACCGGTTTACTCCATAATAGGATGGTAACAGAAAATCAAACCGGGCAGATAATCTCCGGTCTAAAAATGGACCGTGTTCCGCCAATTTAGCATGGTCAGACGCAACCAAGCCCCCCGAAGGCGTAGCAATGGTGCCAGTCAGCCAGGACCCCAAAATGACGCGTGGCGTTTACGCCGGCCAAATGGCATTGCATTGGTTCGGATTCGACCAAGCCCCCAAGTGACTCAGTGGCCTAGGGCCGATCAAGTGGCATTGCATTGGTTCGGACACGACCAAGCCCCCAAATGACTTATTGGCTGTTTAAAAGCCGATCAGAAGGCATTACCATCCTCAAGACATGACCGAGCTCCCATAAGGTGTAACTACGGTTCAAGTCGATTAGGTCCCCAACTGACTTAGTGGCAAATGTGCCGGCCAGAAGGCATTACCATTGTCAAAAAAAGACCAAGCCCCCATAAGGTGTAGCTACGGTTCAAGTCGACTAGGTCCCCAACTGACTTGGTGGCGAATGTGCCGGCCAGAAGGCATTACCATTGTCAAGACATGACCAAGCCCCCATAAGGTGTAGCTACGGTTCAAGTCGACTAGGTCCCCAACTAACTTGGTGGCGAATGTGCCGGCCAGAAGGCATTACCATTGTCAAGACATGACCAAGCCCCCATAAGGTGTAGCTACGGTTCAAGTCGACTAGGTCCCCAACTGACTTGGTGGAGAATGTGCCGGCCAAATGGCATTGCATTGGTTCAGATATGACCAAGCCCCCAAGTGACCAATGATATGATAAGCCAATAAGGCAGGATACCCATGTTTGAGCCGTGCATCATGGCAGCTGGTCCTCTTTGGCACCTTTTAATTTCTTGCAAGAGACAAATCCTTCTTGACCCGGAAACTCTTAAACCGGATATTGAGAGCTTCAAAGCTTTATGGGGGACATCTTTCCCTTGAACCGGATTGTAAACCGGAATCTTCATTTTCAGCCGGAAATTTTCTGACGGCCTTTTAACTCGAACTTGTGAGAAGTTAATTCCTTTTTGAACCGGACATTGTTAAACCGGATTTTAACACTTCAGAGCTTTGTGGGAGAACCGATTTCCTTTGAACCGGATTGTAAACCAGAATCCTTTCTGATGACCCGGATCTTCTTCATTGAGCCGGGATTTTGTAACTGTCATATACTTTCTAAACCGGAAATTTTCTGACGTTCTTTAAATTTTCATCAATATAACAGTAGCCTCCGGGATCGGGTTGTCTTTCCCTCCATCGTCCTGGGGGCCTTAAACCGGCTGAAACTGGCAACAATTGCTGAGTCATGTCATCGTAGCCCCCGGGTCTCAAAGGTGACTCGAGGAGTTGGCTTGAGACTCTTCATATTTGACCGTGATATAAACCGGCATAACTTGTATATCATTGGTGTTGATAACACGATGTGAATCCACAGAAGGCTGAGGTGACTGTGGCGGGTTGTAAATGATCCCGTATGAACCGTGTCAGCAACTCGGCCAATGGTTCCTTCCCACTGGTGATTTGTAGTTAGCCAAACTGTAGCGGCGGCGACTTGTGCGCCTGCCCATTGATCCATCCAGTGCAGACGGCGGTTGATGATAATTTTCCTCCAATTTGAAAGAAAACCAGGCTACCCAAGCTGTGACTTGTTCATACTCAATAAATGGCTCGCGCAGACAGGTGCGGCCCGGTATGTTGATGTAGACCGGACTGCGGGGGATGGCAGCCTGTGCATGCGCTACTGGGTAATTCGCATGGTCCTGACGAGTTGACGCGATCTGGATCGCGATATAAACCGACACGGGTTATCCAATAGCTCAGTGATATAATAATCCCCTTTTTGCAACAGACAATTTGTCCTGATATGTTAGCCAGAAAATATCCACCGCGGAGTTGACGATCACCACAATGAAACTGAAATCAATCATGGCAAGTCAGCCATGCGAACAGACAGATGAACCGGTCGCGGCATTGTAAACCGGTGCGGAGCAAGTAGTCCTCCGCGCCGCAAACCAGCGCGGTCGCGGGAGACGGCCACGGTGTTGTAAACTGGTGCGATCGCGAGAGTCGGTTACGACGCTGTAAGCCGACACAGACGGGCGAGTCAATCGCAAGTGCGGTAAACCGCACGGACGGGCTAATTGCGGGCGCGGTCGCGGTAAGCTGATGTAAACCGGACCACAGGGACGGCGACTTGCGCATGCTCATTCATCGGGTGGTATGACACGGACGAAACGCCGATGCAGAATATTGCTAGCGTGTGCTCCGTGCCCGTAACATATCGCCTCATTTGTAATGAACAATTGTCCTGCATAAACAGCATTGCAGACCAAGGCAAAGATAAACTGCTCTTTGATATGTGCTAATAAAATATATCTTAGATGGATATCACCTGATGTGTTTAGGCCGGAAATAACCCGCCATGAAGTTGATGATAACTGTATGAAGCTGAAATTAACCACGGGTGAACCAGCCTCATTGTGGTAAACCGGTGCGGACGGGTGAGTCGGCCGTGATGTTTGTAAACCGGCGCAGACAATGAGTCGTCCACCTGTGTGGACGGATGTAAACCGAAGAGCGGGGGCGCCGATTTGCATGTGTATCCGTCGAGCGGCATGGCCCGGAAGAACGCCACTGCAAAACTATGCTGGCACGCGCTCCATGTCCGCGGTATAACAATACCTTTGTCATAAATAATTATCCTGATTTGTTCGGACGACAAATGATCCGTGCGCATGCTAGAATTTGATGGGCCAAATATCAGTGTAGATGTGCCGGTATTGTAGTCTTCATGGAGTACTACCAGTACACCCAATTGATTCCTTGACCATGTGATCCTTCTAGCGCCATGCGATACTAGTACTATAGTACTAGTTGCTTTTGCTTCTGTCTTCTTATGAGAAAATGGTGGTTCCCGTGGCTGACTCGACCAACACAGTGGCTCGTTTTAAAGCAAACACGGCCACGAGGAGGAAGAACAGGCGACTCCAGGCAGCTTAATCGAGGCACGACAACCGAGGCAACCTGGATCGGCGACTCAGCATTAGTGCAGGCCGACCCGAAAAACTCCAGGCCACGAACAGGACACGGGTTGAGGGCAGCAGCGGCTTGCAGGCGGAGATCACTCAACGCAGTACGGCTTAGGGCTTGGACGACAGCGGCTGACGATGCGGGCCACAACAGAGTAGCCGCCGGATGTCAGGCCGTAAGGGCGGAAACCGCTGTCCACTTCCGAGTCGTTGACTCCCTTTCTTTCTTTTTTCATCTATAAATCATGGTAGCATCGGACTCGGTCTCCACGCAGGACAAAGCGATGGCTGGTAGGATCAATAATTCAATTGAGAAAAAACGGAACCCTAGTCCTTGGATAACTCGAAGACGCACGACTTGACGGTTCCGATTTGACAGCAGTGGTCGCTCGTAACTTGACGATCCGGCGAAAAACGCTGGTCTTGCGACTTTTCTTTTTGATCCCTCATCCAGACGAATGACTGTTGATTTCTTTTGAACCCGAATCTCATGATCCCAGATCAAAGTCGAACAGGAAATTTAATTCACCTAGCAATCGCTCAGATCTGACGAAAACTGTTGATAAAAAACACAGCCCACATAAATTTCTTCCAGACTGGTTCTTCTTCATCCGGAAACTTGCAAACTTTCCGATCCCTAAGAGAGAGATCCCTTCAAGAACTCATCACCACCGTGCGCGGGCCCCACGGTGGGCGCCAACTGTCGTGGTTTTGTCACGGCAGATGTCCTAGTGTCAGGACTTAGTCGCGAGGCCAACGCATCTATGTGGTATCTTGAGAGGGGTTGAGTGGGACGAGAGACGCAGGGCGGATCAACACACAAGACAAGGATTTAGACAACTTCGGGCCCCGGGAAATATCATCCAGAATAGCCCTACATGCTGTTTGTGGCTAGGTCTCATTATCATCGCGAGGGAGTCGCCGTAAACCGGCTCTCCTCTTTATGTCTTCTAACCTGTCCCTCTTTGGGGAGCCCTGCCCCTCCTTATATATGCTGAAGGGGCGGTTTACATGTGGAGTCCTATTGGGATTAGGACTAGTCTATCTCTAATACAAACCGGGTACAAGTCTCGGTCTTAACTCCTTGCAAGGTAAATATTCCTTTCCTCTTAAACCGACCCACAATAGTTGAACCGGCCTTCATGAACCGCCAGACGGGCCACCGGGTCTTGTCGCTCCTCTGACCCGTCCGTCGGGTTACCAGTGAGTTACAACGTCCCGACGGGTTGCTGGTAAACTGCCAGGTCTGGGCGGGTCACCAGATGAATATCGCCAAGTCCGGCCAGGTTAACTTTCGGCCGGTTTACACCGTGGGGTATATCCCCGACACAACCCACGTAATACATAAGGGAAAGAGATACATAGTTGGCTTACAGTCGCCACTTCAAACAATACATAAATAAACATTCATCATCCAGATTACACTCAAGGTCTGACTAGAGAACCAAAATGAAAGAAGACTACCCCAAATGCTACACAGATCCCCGATCACCCCAACTGGGCTCCACTACTGATCATCAGGAAAAGACAAAATATAACGACCACATTCCTCGTCAAACTCCCACGTGAGCTCGGTCGCGTCATCTGCACTGGCATCGTTGGCACCTGCAACTGTATTGGTAGAATCTGCGAGTCACGGGGACTCAGCAATCTCACACCCGCGAGATCAAGACTATTTAAGCTTAAAGGTAGGTTAGGGTTGTGAGGTGGAGCTGCAGCAAGCGACTAGCATATATGGTGGCTAACAACGCAAAAGAGAGCGAGAAGAGAAGCAAAGCACGGTCGTGAAGCTAGAAGTGATCAAGAAGTGATCCTAGAACAACCTACGTCAAACATAACTCCAACACCGTGTTCACTTCCCGGACCCCGCCGAGAAGAGACCATCACGGTTACACACGCGGTTGATGTGTTTTAATTAAGGTCAACTTCGGGTTTTCTACAACCGGATATCAACAAATTCCCATCTGCCTCATAACCGCGGGCACGGCTTTTGAAAGATAATACCCTGCAGGGGTGTCCCAATTTAGCCCATTATAAGCTCTCACGGTCAACGAAGGATATTCCTTCTACTGGGAAGACCCGATCAGTCTCGGAATCCCGGACTACAAGACGTTTCGGCAGTAACAAAACAAGTCCAGCAAAACCGCCCGATTGTGCCGACAAATCCTGATAGGAGCTGCACATATCTCGGTCTCAGGGCACATCCGGATGAGACAAGCTACGAGTAAAACCAGGCCTCGAGTTTCCCCGTGGTGGCCCCGCAGGCTGCTCGTTTCGGACCAACACTCGAAGGAGTACTGCCCCGAGGGGGCTAAAAATAAAGATGACCCTTGGGCTCGCGAAAACCCGGGGAAAAAAGGTGTAGGTGGTAGGCAAATGGTAAAACCAATGATGGGCCTTGCTGGAAGAGTCTTATTCAAAGCGAACTGTCAAGGGGGTCCCATAAATCACCCAACCGTGTAACGAACGCAAAATCAAGGAACATAACACCGGTATGACGGAAACTAGGGTGGCAAGAGTGGAACAAAACACCAGGCATAAGGCCGAGCCTTCCACCCTTTACCAAGTATATAGATGCATTAATATAATAAGAGATATTGTGATATCCCAACAAGTAAACATGTTCCAACAAGGAACAACATGTCCATGTTCCAACAAGGAACAAACTTCATCTCCACCTGCAACTAGCAACACTATAAGAGGGGTTGAGCAAAGCGGTAACATAGCCAATCAACGGTTTGCTAGGACATGGATGGTTAGAGGTTTGACATGGCAATATGGGTGGAATGATATAGCAAGTGGTAGGTATCGCAGCATAGGCATAGCAAAAGAGCGAGCAACTAGCAAGCAAAGATAGAAGTGATTTCGAGGGTATGGTCATCTTGCCTGCAAGGTTCTCAGAGTTGTCGAAAGCTTGATCCTCGAAAGCGTTCTCAACAGGTTCCTCGTTCACGTACTCGTCTCCCGGCTCTACCCAAAACAAGAGCACAAGCAAAAGGAACAACTATCAACCACGATGCAATGCGCGAGCAACATGATGCAAAACATGGCATGATATGCGAGATGTGATATGCAATGCATATGCGTGCTCCGGAAGGGAAAAGATGAACAAGGCATACTCTTGGCAAACCAAGTATGCCGCTGGAAAGATGAGGTGATTTCGGTTGAAATCGATATAAAGATCACCGGAATCGGATGCACGGTTTGCAAATGACAAGCAAAACAAGAATGACAAGATTCTGCCATTAACAGCATGATGCTACTTAGCAAGCAACAAGAAATTAAGCTACTGCACCCAAACATATCAAAAAAGCATATGACAGTGAACTACTCAAGATGCTTGACAAAAGATGAAACCTGAGCTACGGCTAAATCTCACCATAACAGGTTCAAACAAGCATGGCAAAAGTGCAAAAGATAACAGGTTCACAGACTAGTGAAAATAACATGCCAGAAATTAACATCAGGATGACATGTTTAGAGCAAGCAAAAAACATGCTACGGGAACAGGACATAGCAAAATAAGGCATGGCATGAATCTACTCAAAGCACTTAACAAAAGTCCCTTACTGACCATGAGCCAAAAAGGATCAGAAAATATAATAACACCCACGTCAAATAAGCAAGTTTCGTTACAGGTTTCAGACTTGGCAGAAAACTGGACATGTCAAAAACAGATAACAAGTAGGCATGTTTACGAGCTCGATGCACTCACCACAGAGCATTGAATGATAAACTAAGCATACATACATCAAGAAGACATGGCATAGAAGCTGTACATGGCAAGAATAACGTCATAGCATGCAAGGATCAACTACACCAAGCTTGGCAAAATCGAATAACATGTAAACGATCTGCGAGTAACATTTTATAGCAAAAGTAGAGCTCGATTGACTCAAGCTATGGCACTCCATAATTATAAACAAAGGCGTGGATGGATAGAGCAAATCCATATGCTCAAAACACTCTTAGTGATCATGCTCAAAAGAGGCATAGATCTCTCGGAAACAACATAAACACATGGCATAAAAATATCAGCAGAATATGACAGTGAAAATACCAAGTCTCTGAACTCAGCAACATTATATACCCTAGTTTGAATGCTTGTGCTAGTCACCACAAAGATCACAAAAATACATGGCATACACCCCTGGAAAGATAGCATGGCATATTTCAAAACACATGTAGGACTCAACCTCATAGGATGCACACATAAATCATGGCAAAAATGACAAAAGTGCATGTTCTGAAACAGATCTGAAACTAACATCACGTAGCCCTCTTCTAACAGCATTTCGTGCACCACGGTGAGCTCAAATGAAAATTATGCAATGGAATGAAATGATATACTCATCAAGGCGAACAATTTGACATATTATGCGCACGAAACGGAGCTACGGATGCAAAGATATAATGCGATGAACAAGCGATGATTATGCAAAAGTTATGGGACTTAGAGGAAACTGAGAGGGGGAAGAAAGTCAACGCCGAACCTCGCCGGATCTGGATCGGGCGCGCTCGCCGGAGCTCGTCGGAGGGAGGCTGGAGGAGGCGAGGGAGAGGTACCCCGACGCGGATCCGGGCCGATCCCGCCGGATCCGGGTGCGGCCGACAAGGGGCGGCGACGGGGGACGGCGGCGCGGCGCGGGAGGGCGCCGGCGGACGGGCGGCGGAGGCGGCCGGCGCGGTGGCGCGTTTGGCCCGCGATGGGGAGGCGGCGGCTGCGGGCGCACGGGCGCGAGGCAGCGCGCGGGCCGGGAGGCGGCGCGCGGGCGGCGGGGAGATGGGCCGGGGAGGGCCCGCGGCGGGCTCCCGCGGGCTTCGGCGGCGGAGCGCGGGGCAGGCGGCGGAGGGCCACGTGGCGCCCCGTGATTGGCCGGGTGCGGCGGCGGGATCTGTCCGGCGGCGACCGGACGCGTTCGGGCGCGGAGAGGGAGCGGGGCTAGGGTTTGGACCCGAAAATGGAGGAGGGGGCACATATTTATAGGTAGGAGGAGCTAGGAGGCTCCAAATGGAGTGTGGTCTGCGGCCACACGATCGTGACCGAACGGCGATGGACATGGGAGTGACTTAGATGGGTTATTGGGCTGATTTGAAGGGGTTTTGGGCTGCAACACACACGAGGCCTTCACGGTTACCCGGTTAACCGTTGGAGTATCAAACGACCTCCGAATGACCCGAAACTTGACAGGCGGTCTACCGGTGCTATACCAAGGCCGCTTGACAAACCTCGGTCCATTCCGAGAAGGTTTAACACCCGCTCACGGAAAAAGGTAAAAGAGGACGCCGGGGAACATAGGAGCGCCGGATTGCAAAACGGACAACGGGGAAAATGCTCGGATTCATGAGACGAACACGTATGCAAATGCGATACACATGATGACATGATAATAAATGCATGACAAGGACAAAATGCAACATGTAGGGAAACCCAACCACAGAGGGAATATTATATCACATTGCCGAAAATGGCAAGAGTTGGAGTTACAATTATGGCAAGTTACATCCGGGGTGTTACAACACTCCACCACTACGAGAGGATCTCGTCCCGAGATCTAGGACTGAAAGAACTCCGGATACTCGGAACGGAGGTGGTCCTCGCGCTCCCAGGTGGCTTCTCGGTCTGAATGGTGTGACCACTTCACTTTCAGGAATTTGATTGACTTGTTGCGAGTCTTGCGCTCAATTTCTTCAAGAATAGCAATGGGATGCTCATGATAGGACAAATCTTCTTGAAGATCAATCTCTTCGAAGTTGATGGTGCGCTCAGGCGTCTTGAAGCACTTGCAAAGTTGTGACACATGGAAGACATCGTGCACATTTGCAAAGTTGGGGGGAAGCTCAAGTTGATAGGCGAGATTGCCTCGTATGCCGATGATCTTGAAAGGACCGACGTATCTAGGGACAAGCCTCCCTTTGATACCGAAGCGACGAGTTCCTTTCATTGGAGAGACACGGAGGTAGACATGGTCTCCGATCTCGAATGCCAAAACACGATGTTTGCTATCGTAATAGCTCTTCTAGCACGATTGCACGGCTTTGAGGTTCTCACGAATGACTTTACACATATCTTCAGCCTCTGAGATTAAATCGTTGCCAAGAAGTTGGCGTTCATCGGTTTCAGACCAATTGAGAGGAGTACGGCACTTTCTGCCATAGAGAATCTCGAATGGGGCTTTGCCCGATCTGGCTTGAAAGCTATTGTTGTAAGAGAACTCAACATAAGGAAGACAATCCTCCCGCTTCATGCCAAAAGAGATAACACAAGCTCTGAGCATATCTTCAAGAATTTGGTTGACACGCTCGACTTGTCCACTAGTTTGAGGATGGAAAGCTGTGCTGAAGCGAATATTTGTGCCCATGGCCTTCTGAAAAGAATCCCAAAACTTGGAGGTAAATATGCTGCCACGGTCTGAAGAAATCAATTGCGGAATGCCATGCAAGGAAACAATTCTGGATGTGTAGAGCTCTGCCAGCTGCGCTACTGTGATAGACTCTTTGATAGGAAGAAAATGAGCCACTTTAGTGAGCTTGTCGATGACGACGAAAATGGCATCATTTCCACGCTTGGACTTAGGAAAACCAGTCACGAAGTCCATTTCGACATGATCAAACTTCCATGATCGAATAGCAAGAGGTTGGAGTAGACCAGCTGGTCGTTGGTGTTCTGCTTTCACCCTTCGACAGACATCACATTCATTCACGAATTGAGCAATTTCTCGCTTCATTCGGGTCCACCAATAAGACTGCTTGAGGTCATGGTACATCTTCGTACTTCCAGGATGAATTGACAGAAGAGAATTGTGCGCCACGTTCATAATGACTTTCCTAAGATCACCCTTTGGAACCACGATCCGGTCCTCGAAGAAAAGAGTATCTCTGTCATCAACGCGATAGCACTTTTATTTGGAAATGCCCTTGTCAATACCACGTTTCACCTTCTTCACCATGGTATCCATTAGTTGTGCCTCACGAATTTGATCTTCCAAAGTAGGAGAGGCGATGAGGTTGGCAAGAAAACCTTGAGGAACAACTTGGAGATTCAACTTGCGGAAAGCTTCACAAAGATCCGGTTGAAAGGGCTTGAGGATTAAGCTGTTGCAATAAGCCTTCCTGCTCAAAGCGTCTGCAATCACATTAGCCTTGCCTAGAGTATATTCAATACTCGGATTATACTCTTGAATCATTTCGACCCATCGAGTCTGCCTGAGGTTGAGGTTGGGCTGAGTGAAGATGTACTTGAGACTCTTGTGATCAGTGAATATGTCCACTTTCCTTCCCAACAAGAGATGTCTCCATGTTATCAACGCATGGACAACTGCCGCCAACTCAAGATCGTGAGTGGGGTAGTTCTTTTCGTTGGGCTTCAACTGACGAGAGGTATAGGCTACAACCTTCTTCTCTTGCATTAAGACAGCACCGAGGCCTTGAAGAGAAGCATCACAGAAAACTTCATAAGGTTTGGAATCATCAGGAGGAGTCAACACTGGAGTAGTGACAAGTTTCTCTTTGAGAGTGTTGAAAGCAACGTCACACTCAGGAGACCAGACATACTTCACATGCTTCTGGAGGAGGTTGGAAAGAGGCTTTGCAATCTTTGAGAAATTCTCAACGAATCTTTGGCAATAGCTTGCAAGTCCAAGAAAACTGCGAAGCTGCTTGACATTCTGAGGAGGTTCCTAATTCACGACTGCAGACACCTTCTCAGGATTAACAGCAATGCCCTTGGCAGAGATGATATGCCCAAGGTAAAGAACTTCATCAAGCCAAAATTCACATTTGGAGAACTTCGCATATAATTGATACTCTCTGAGCTTGTCGAGCACCAATCGCAAATGTATGGCATGATCCTTCTTATTCTTGGAGAAGACCAAAATATCATCGAGATAGACCAAGACAAATTCATTGGTGTAGGGGTTGAAGATGAAATTCATCAAGCGAGTGAATGTTGGAGGAGCATTGACAAGGCCGAATGACATGACAGTATATTCATAAGAACCAAAACTTGTTTTGAATGCTGTCTTGGGAATATCTTATTCACGAATGCGAATCTGATGATACCCCATACGAAGGTCAAGCTTGGAGAACACCTTAACACCTTTAAGTTGCTCAAATAGCTCATTGATGTTGGGAAGTGGGTACTTGTTCTTGATTGTCTTCTTGTTCAATGGACGGTAATCGACGCAGAGTCGGTCCGTGCCATCCTTCTTCTGGACAAAAAGAACACCATAACCCCATGGAGAAGAACTCGGTCTGATCAAACCCAGATGCTCTTGTTCATCGAGCTGTTTCTTTAATTCCTTCAGCTCTTTAGGTCCAAGCTTGTATGGACGCTCGCAAACGGGTTCTGTGCCAGGCTCAAGATCAATAACGAACTCAACTGGCCAGTGAGGAGGCATACCCGGAAGCTCTTCTGGAAAAACATCTTGGTACTCACAAACGACTGGAATCTGAGAGATAGGATCCAATTCACCCTTCTCATTGAGAGAAAATAACCGAATGGTATCATCACGAGCGGCATAGATGATCACATTGTCAGAAGAGTGAGTCAATTGAATCTCCCTGGCAGCACAATCAAGCTGAGCCTTGTGCTTAGAAAGCCAGTCCATCCCGAGAATAAGATCAATATCAGAGTCACCAAGAACAATTGGTTTAGCCAGAAATCTATAGTCACCCATCTTGATACCGACATTCGGAACGAACATGGTAGAACTCAAACGTTTAGCCAGGGAAACAACTTGCAAAGCTTTAGGTAAAACCTCTGTGTCAAAATTGTGCTTCGACGCAAAAGGATATGACATGAAAGAATGCGATGCACCGGTATCAAATAAGACTTTTGCAGGAATATCATTAACAGGAAGGTTACCCATGATCACTTCAGAAGAATCCTCTGCTTGAGCTGCGTTCAACATGTTCACCTTTGCAGACTTGGAATTATGCTTGACCACTGCATTGCTGGAAGATTTCACAGGAGGAGGAGGCGGAAGGCGCCTTTGGTTGAAGCACTTGTTCGCATAGTGACCCTTTTGCTGACACTTGTTGCAAGTCACTTCTGAAAGCGGACGATGATAAGGAGCATTTGACCTTGGAACTTGGTTCTGCGACTTGTTCTGATAGCCAGGGTTGGGTGGGTGGGAAGATCCACGACCACCTGAGTTCTTCTGCTGATAAGGCTGACGGAACGGAGGAGGAGGAGGCAACCAGAACTTCTGTTGCTTAGCTGCCACAAGTGAGGAAGAAGAAGACTGAACTGCGTCTCCGACTCTCTTCTTAGATGCCTCACACTTGAGCTGAGCAGCTTCTTGTTTCAGTGCCATGTTGTAGAATTCATCATACTTTAACGGCTCAAAAAGCACGAGAGCTAGTTGCAAATCTTCTCTGAGACCACGCCTGAATTGGTAGATCATGCTCTTCTCATCAGGGATGTCTTGCTTAGCAAAACGAGAGAGCTTCTGGAACCGAGTGTTGTATTGATACACAGACATGTTGCCTTGCTTGAGATTGCGGAACTCCTCACGCTTACTCTCAACAACACTTTCTGGAATGTGATGAGCTTTGAAGTCACGGCGGAAATCATCCCAGGTAATCACACGACCTCCTCTGGAATCTTTGTATTGTTGGAACCACTCAGCAGCTTGATCCTTGAGTTGAAAAGAGGCAAACTTGGCAAAGTCCTCAGGTCTGACATTGCTACATTCGAAGTGCTTGTAGATGTCCAGGAGCCAATCATCGGCGTCTGTGGCCTCGACACAGTAGCTGAAAGTCTTTGGCTGATTTGCAAGGAACTGATTGAGGGTAGCAAAATGCGGCTGATTGTTGCCTTGGCCTTGATTTCCCTGATTACCTTGCCCTTGGTTACGATCTTGCAAGAGCTGAATCAGAATCTGAGTGTTGGCATTTGTGGCAGTCATCAAGGCTTGCCATGCCTCCGGAGGCGCGGGTGGTGGCGGAGGGTTAGCCTGACTTCCTTCATTGCGTTCCGGAATCTGACGCGTTGGCGGAGCCATCCTGAAGAGGGTGACATCCATTAGCATCTTGAAAGACATATATTCAAGCTGAATCAAAGGATCGAAATTGCAACATATAGTCTTCACAATAAACATTCGAATGAGAATGAACGAATGAATTCCAAAGTAAATCATCACACTTCCATAAGTTGAGAAGCCACTAGAAAAAGGTATGGAATAAAATCAACAAGGTACGAATGTGAACAAATACTTGGTAAGGATTACCCAATCACGAACCAAATATTTGCAGGAAGAAATACTAGAGCTACATGAATTCCCACTTATAAACTCTCGAAACTTTCTGGTTATGCAATCAGGTGTTGGGGATACAGGGGACACAAAATATATCACCCAAACTAACAATACCTAGATCCAGCTGTATCCATCCTTCAACACATAACCAAGAAACCTTCGGAAATCGTCTACCTCAACCTTCGAAAAGCATCCGTTATACGAGTTATGGCAATACTCCCGCACTCGCCTCAGTACTGGGCTATCAGGGTTATCTCACCAACAACTGTACAAAAGAGATTTTCGATGTCGGCATACTAAACTCAGGTATTCCAAAACCGCAACGATAAAATTATGACGACAACACCTCGGAGCTCAACTCCCCGGGACACCTCCACTAAACCCCTACTGACAGGAGGCACCAAGACAATGTTGTCATCATAAAACCATCGGAACGATTCTAAGATACCCGCGTGATCCTAATTTTTTTTAGTGAAATTTGAGAAGAGAAGAGTCAAAACTCTACGTCAGGATGCCTTACCAGAGCGATGAGGAGACTGGGAAGTAAAAAGAATTCCTAAACTCTCCGATATATAATTCCTAAATGACTCAAAACATTTTTCTAGACACAACTCAGCCGCTAAAAACGATCTATCAGTGGGGGCTCCTTAGGTCGGGGAAGGCTCTGATTACCAACTTGTAACGCCCTCGATGCGGCTATATCTCCCACGTGTCGAGGCACGACTTAGAGGCATAACCGCATTGAAAGCAATGTCGCAAGTGAGGTAATCTTCACACAACCCATGTAATACATAAGGGAAAGAGATACATAGTTGGCTTACAGTCGCCACTTCAAACAATACATAAATAAACATTCATCATCCAGATTACACTCAAGGTCCGACTACGGAACCAAAATGAAAGAAGACTACCCCAAATGCTACACAGATCCCCGATCACCCCAACTGGGCTCCACTACTGATCATCAGGAAAAGACACAATATAACGACCACGTTCCTCGTCAAACTCCCACGTGAGCTCGGTCGCGTCATCTGCACTGGCATCGTTGGCACCTGCAACTGTATTGGTAGAATCTGTGAGTCACGGGGACTCAGCAATCTCACACCCGCGAGATCAAGACTATTTAAGCTTAAAGGTAGGTTAGGGTTGTGAGGTGGAGCTGCAGCAAGCGACTGGCATATATGGTGGCTAACAACGCAAAAGAGAGCGAGAAGAGAAGCAAAGCACGGTCGTGAAGCTAGAAGTGATCAAGAAGTGATCCTAGAACAACCTACGTCAAACATAACTCCAACACCGTGTTCACTTCCCGGACCCCGCCGAGAAGAGACCATCACGGTTACACACGCGGTTGATGTGTTTTAATTAAGGTCAACTTCGGGTTTTCTACAACCGGATATCAACAAATTCCCATCTGCCTCATAACCGCAGGCACGGCTTTCGAAAGATAATACCCTGCAGGGGTGTCCCAACTTAGCCCATTATAAGCTCTCACGGTCAACGAAGGATATTCCTTCTACCGGGAAGACCCGATCAGTCTCGGAATCCCGGACTACAAGACGTTTCGGCAGTAACAAAACAAGTCCAGCAAAACCGCCCGATTGTGCCGACAAATCCTGATAGGAGCTGCACATATCTCGGTCTCAGGGCACATCCGGATGAGACAAGCTACGAGTAAAACCAGGCCTCGAGTTTCCCCGTGGTGGCCCCGCAGGCTGCTCGTTTCGGACCAACACTCGAAGGAGTACTGGCCCGGGGGGGCTAAAAATAAAGATGACCCTCGGGCTCGCGGAAACCCGGGGAAAAAAGGTGTAGGTGGTAGGCAAATGGTAAAACCAATGATGGGCCTTGCTGGAAGAGTCTTATTCAGAGCGAACTGTCAAGGGGGTCCCATAAATCACCCAACCGTGTAAGGAACGCAAAATCAAGGAACATAACACCGGTATGACGGAAACTAGGGTGGCAAGAGTGGAACAAAACACCAGGCATAAGGCCGAGCCTTCCACCCTTTACCAAGTATATAGATGCATTAATATAATAAGAGATATTGTGATATCCCAACAAGTAAACATGTTCCAACAAGGAACAACATGTCCATGTTCCAACAAGGAACAAACTTCATCTCCACCTGCAACTAGCAACGCTATAAGAGGGGCTGAGCAAAGCGGTAACATAGCCAATCAACGGTTTGCTAGGACATGGATGGTTAGAGGTTTGGCATGGCAATATGGGTGGCATGATATAGCAAGTGGTAGGTATCACAGCATAGGCATAGCAAAAGAGCGAGCAACTAGCAAGCAAAGATAGAAGTGATTTCGAGGGTATGGTCATCTTGCCTGCAAGGTTCTCAGAGTTGTCGAAAGCTTGATCCTCGAAAGCGTTCTCAACAGGTTCCTCGTTCACGTACTCGTCTCCCGGCTCTACCCAAAACAAGAGCACAAGCAAAAGGAACAACTATCAACCACGATGCAATGCGCAAGCAACATGATGCAAAACATGGCATGATATGCGAGATGTGATATGCAATGCATATGCGTGCTCCGGAAGGGAAAAGATGAACAAGGAATAATCTTGGCAAACCAAGTATGCCGCTGGAAAGATGAGGTAATTTCGGTTGAAATCGATATAAAGATCACCGGAATCGGATGCACGGTTTGCAAATGACAAGCAAAACAAGAATGACAAGATTCTGCCATTAACAGCATGATGCTACTTAGCAAGCAACAAGAAACTAAGCTACTGCACCCAAACATATCAAAAAATCATATGACAGTGAACTACTCAAGATGATTGAAAAAAGATGAAACCTGAGCTACGGCTAAATCATACTATAACAGGTTCAAACAAGCATGGCAAAAGTGCAAAAGATAACAGGTTCACAGACTAGTGAAAATAACATGCCGGAAATTAACATCAGGATGACATGTTTAGAGCAAGCAAACAACATGCTACGGGAACAGGACATAGCAAAATAAGGCATGGAATGAATCTACTCAAAGCACTTAACAAAAGTCCCTTACTGACCATGAGCCAAAAAGGATCAGAAAATATAATAACACCCATGTCAAATAAGCAAGTTTCGTTACAGGTTTCAGACTTGGCAGAAAACTGGACATGTCAAAAACAGATAACAAGTAGGCATGTTTACGAGCTCGATGCACTCACCACAGAGCATTGAATGATAAACTAAGCATACATACATCAAGAAGACATGGCATAGAAGCTGTACATGGCAAGAATAACATCATAGGATGCAAGGATCAACTACACCAAGCTTGGCAAAATCGAATAACATATAAACGATCTGCCAGTAACATTTTATAGCAAAAGTAGAGCTCGATTGACTCAAGCTATGGCACTCCATAATTACAAACAAAGGCATGGATGGATAGAGCAAATCCATATGCTCAAAACACTCTTAGTGATCATGCTCAAAAGAGGCATAGATCTCTCGGAAACAACATAAACACATGGCATAAAAATATCAGCAGAATATGACAGTGAAAATACCAAGTCTCTGAACTCAGCAACATTATATACCCTAGTTTGAATGCTTGTGCTAGTCATGACAAAGATCACAAAAATACATGGCATACACCCCTGGAAAGATAGCATGGCATATTTCAAAACACATGTAGGACTCAACCTCATAGGATGCACACATAAATCATGGCAAAAATGACAAAAGTGCATGTTCTGAAACAGATCTGAAACTAACATCACGTAGCCCTCTTCTAACAGCATTTCGGGCACCACGATGAGCTCAAATGAAAATTATGCAATGGAATGAAATGATATACTCATCGAGGCTAACAATTTGACATATTATGCGCACGAAACGGAGTTACGGATGCAGAGATATAATGCGATGAACATGCGATGATTATGCAAAAGTTATGGGACTTAGAGGAAACTGAGAGGGGGAAGAAAGTCAACCCCGAACCTCGCCGGATCTGGATCGGGTGCGCTCGCCAGAGCTCGTCGGAGGGAGGCTGGAGGAGGCGAGGGAGAGGTACCCCGGCGCGGATCCGGGCGGATCCCGCCGGATCCGGGTGCGGCCGACGAGGGGCGGCGACGGGGGACGGCGGCGCGGCGCGGGAGGGCGCCGGCGGACGGGCGCGACGCAGCGCGCTGGCCGGGAGGCGGCGCGCGGGCGGCGGGGAGATGGGCCGGGGAGGGCCCGCGGCGGGCTCCCGCGGGCTTCGGCGGCGGAGCGCGGGGCAGGCGGCGGAGGGCCACGTGGCGCCCCGTGATTGGCCTGGCGCGGCTGCGGGATCTGTCCGGCGGCGGCCGGACGCGTCCGGGCGCGGAGAGGGAGCGAGGCTAGGGTTTGGACCCGAAAATGGAGGAGGGGGGCACATATTTATAGGTAGGAGGAGCTAGGAGGCTCCAAATGGAGTGCGGTCTGCGGCCACACGATCGTGATCGAACGGCGATGGACATGGGAGTGACTTAGATGGGTTATTGGGCTGATTTGAAGGGGTTTTGGGCTGCAACACACACGAGGCCTTCACGGTTACCCGGTTAACCGTTGGAGTATCAAACGACCTCCGAATGACCCGAAACTTGACAGGCGGTCTACCGGTGCTATACCAAGGCCGCTTGACAAACCTCGGTCCATTCCGAGAAGGTTTAACACCCGCTCACGGAAAAAGGTAAAAGAGGACGCCAGGGAACATAGGAGCGCCGGATTGCAAAACGGACAACGGGGAAAATGCTCGGATTCATGAGACGAACACGTATGCAAATGCGATGCACATGATGACATGATAATAAATGAATGACAAGGACAAAATGCAACATGAAGGGAAACCCAACCACGGAGGGAATATTATATCACATTGCCGAAAATGGCAAGAGTTGGAGTTACAATTATGGCAAGTTACATTCGGGGTGTTACATCCACCTACCTCCTTACCTCTTGCCTCCCTCTCCTCCATTAATGCCCTTCAATCTTTCTTTCTCGATCTCTCTCCCTAGCCACTCAAACTTGTTGATTTGCCAGGGATTGAAGGAGGAGACCTAGATCTACACTTCCACCAAAGGAAATTTGATTTCCCCATACTTTGTTGTGTGGGTTTTGTTACTCTTGGGTGTTTGAGCACTCTAGATGGTTGAGGTCACCTTGGAGCCACATTCCATTGTGGTGATGCTCCATGGTATTGTTGGGAGCCTCCAATTCGGTTGTGGAGAGAGCCCCAACCTTACTTGTAAAGGTCCGGTCGCCGCCTTCAAGGGCACCACTAGTGGAATCATGGCTTCTCGCATTGTGTGAGGGCGTGAGGAGAATACGGTGGACCTAGTGGCTTCTTGGGGAGCATTGTGCCTCCACACCGCTCCAACGGAGACGTACTTCCTCTCAAAGGGAAGGAACGTTGGTAACACATCCTCGTCTTCACCGTCTCCACTTGTTGTTGCTGATTTCTTAACAAATTGTTGTTGTTGTTGTTGTTGTTGTTGTTGTTGTTGTTGTTGTTGTTGTTGCTGTTGTTGTTGTTGCTGCTGCTGCTGCTGTTGCTGCTGCTGCTGCTGCTATTGCTGTTGCTGTTGCTGCTGCTGCTGTTGCTGCTGTGCTGTTGCTGTTGCTGCTGTTGCTGTTGCTGCTGTTAGCATCATATAGCTTGCTCACCTAGTTGCACATCTAGACAACTATTTGTTACTAACCCTAATTTGTTAAGAAATCCAACAGTCGCTGCTTGTGCGTCAACCTTTTTTTAGGAAAACCTCAAATCTGTGGAAAACAACATACAACCCATCTGCCATTATTTCAAATAATTTACAGCCCATTTACTAATTCTTATGGGTTTCTTTGGAGCCCATATTCTTTATGTTAGCATTACAACCCATATTGTGGCCACGGTTAAAAAATTATACGAAATTTTTCATATGTCGGTGCGGTCTGAACTGTTTTTAATCCCGAAATTTCAAGTCACATTTAGACTGATTTTAAAAAAATGTATATCAATATAAAATCCAATAAATTGTCCACGCATAAAAATCAATGTAATTTAAAATCTCAAAATGAAAAAAAGATATTTGAAAATAATTGCCGGTTTGATGTGTTTTAAAAATGTACAATCCATTTCTCATTACTGATAGGCCATTTTCTCGGCCAGCCGAATGAAGCTCTCCTTGTCTTGAAAGATTTGCAGCCCAACAGGCCTGATAAAGCGACTTACTTGACAAATCAAAACAAAAACTGGGCTAGCCATTTTCAGAAAGAAAAAAAACTACTGGGCTGGTCTGTGGTAAACATAAAAGAAAAGGTTGTCTAGACAGGCCAGAGTGTCCCGCACAGCCTAGTTGACACCCTGCTTCCGTCTCAAAAACAAATTAGATAAATGCCACTCCAATTATGGCGATTCATAAAAATGCCACTGCAGTTTCCAAACTTTGAAAAATGGCACTGCAATTTTTGCAAAATTTGAAAAACGCCACTCCAGACTTCGAAAAATGCCACTAGAAATGGCATGAAATGGCATTTTTCAAAGTTTGGAAATTGCAGTGGCATTTCTTGGATACACCAGATTTGGAGTGGCATTTACCAAATTAACCCAAAACAAAAATAACTGGGCGAGCTGCTGGGTCCCTGGTGTCAGCCGCTCATTGTGCAATTCTCTCGTTTATTGACTACGTTGACAATGGCATGGGACCCAGATGTCAGAAATCCACTAGAAGGAGCCATTTTTATTGGCTTGAAATAAGGAGGCACTTGCTTGCATACTGCCATGACCTTGGCGGGTCCCTGCTGTCATCCTCTCCACGTACAATCATATCCTGATTGTGTACGCGTCAACTTGCTAGGCCCACAAGTCAGCCTCTAAACCGCGGAGGACAAATACAACCCATTTAAAAAAATAACAGCCCATTCCATACGTTCAAACGGAAAGTTCAACATTCAGAGCAAAGTAACAGGTCTGATCCACATATAGAGTATTGAAATTCCACGTTGACAACCATCATAGCCAAGTTAACTATCTACTCCCACTAACACTCTAGTAGCGTACACGTACTAACTTACTCTTAGCTAACTAGACGAAGCCGGCTGCCATCTGCTGTCCATGCTAAACGCCGGCACCGGCGTCCTCCGCCTCGCCTCAGACTTGCCAGAGGTGCGATAGGGCACGTTGCTCGCGCGCGTTGGCCCTTTCCATGCCGATGTGGTCCACCGAAGCTTCGGCTTCCAAGCAGGAAACCCACTTGATGAGCTGGTAGTAAAAATCGGCATCGCGAACGCGTGCGTGCCTGACAGCCTCCAGGGCTATTTGCCGGGCGCTAGCCTCCACGTAGTCGGCGCAGTTGCGGGTGCTCTGCTCGCGACTTAGAGCATCGGTGCGCTGCTGCTCCATGTCCCGCTGGCGGCGCAAATCGGCGATACGCTGCTCCTCCGCCAGGCGGTCGCGCTCCAACAACTCCTGCTCCTCCACCATGCGGTCACGCTCCAACAACTCCTCGATCTCCGCATTTCCATCTAAAGACAGATAGAATGCCTCCTCCCTCTGTCTGCCTTCCAGTGAAAACCCGAACACTAATTCCGGCGATAACCGCCTCCGGCGTCGCCTACCGCGGACGGGCGGGGGCATGGCGGACGTGGCGAGCGACGTCGGGCCGGTGGGGGCTTATGAGGATATGGCGATTTGGGTCACGGTGGCACCTAAGAAGGCCGGGGAACAGTACTTATAGGCGGAAGGTAGCGCGACGGTCATCTGAATCCAATGCATAATGACTTAGCGCGACGTCTTGCCGTGGAAAACTAGAGAAACTAAAATTATGACTGTGTCGTCCCGTCCCGTCTGGGCCGCACGCCGGCATGGCGGTCAAACGAGTGCATTTGAATCATCTCCCTCCTTGTCAATAATGATTCCACGGATTTAAAGTGTATCTTTTTTCGCATCAGTTAGCTGCCTTAATTACGGCCGGCTGCATGCAGGCACTCAGAATCGCTCGCAGGCAGTACGCGAAGCAGCATTCAACGAGTCGCAGCCGAGGGCACGCATGCAACCACTTAAATCGCTGGAATTAATTAGGCTTAAACTTCTGCATGCCGTTAATTATTGCCATGCCTTGGTCTTGCTGCTTTGCTCACGGGACTAATAAACCCGGACGGAGGGAGTACCTTGGTTGGTGAGAGGTTTGAATTAATCCCTGCAAACTGGAAAGGAGGTACTAGTACGTGCGTGATCCGCTCTTTATTCGTGTAGGATCGAGTAGGTCGTTTCTTGAATTGAGCCCTGCAAACCGGAAAGGAGGTAGTACGTGCGTGATCCGCTATTTATCCGTGTAGGATCGATAGTGTAGCTTGTTAGTTTCTTCAGAGGTAGGCAATTTTATCTGTGTAGGATTGATAGTGTAGCTTGTCAGTTTCTTCAGAGGTAGGCATTTTTATTCAAAAACTGCCACTTCGCATCTTGCGTCGCAAATAAAACTGCCAGGAGTGCATTTGTAGGCTAGCTAGTGATCGATCAGTAACTTGTAAACACTGAGCGAACAGAAATAAGTAACTGTTAATGCATCTCAATGATTCACAGATCATATACAAATATGTAGCTCCAAAAGCAAAGATCAGCCACTTCGGATCTTGCGTCGCACTAAAACTAACTAGTACGATTCCCATACATAAGATCAACATGTTAATGCATTTCAATGATTCACATATCATATACAAATATGTAGCTCCAAAAGCAAAGATCTAGAAAAAACATCTGTTCTTCCTACTAACATGGATGCTTCTCTTGGCCAACATTCAGTACAGACTGAAAGACAAATTTGTTTGTGAAGTCTACAATTCCTCTTGCAAACGTAAGTGGTTTCACCAACAGCTGGAACCATGAGAATGAACCACACATGATGGAGGAACATCCACTGCAATATGATTTGGTCTTCTCACGATCACACCGCGAGACTATTTTCGGAATACAAACTTTAACTTAGGCAAAATGATGCCCATTGTATAATTAGACCAAAGCAATGAAGCACCTAGTGTTGGCCAATAAATAGTATAGTACTACTTTTTTGCAGTCCATGAAGTGACTATCCAATCTTTCTGTGTCTATTTTCAAATGGCACTGCATGCAGTGACTATACTATTCTCTTGCGCAGTTCAACCAAAAATGCAGGCACTTTGTTTGTTTGCCAAATAGCAACGGACAGACATCTCTGTCTGCACAAATATCAAGCAGCTAGTAAACATATACCACACCTTGTATTTTCGGTTTAAACATGTCTCTTCCGCTTAGCATCTGTCATGTTCTGCACTAGACAATTTGATACAGTTATGTTTTGCCCTGGACAATTTCATACTGAATTGATTTGCTGGTTCAGAGCAGAAATATAGCGCCTATTCTTCATCAGACCAAGGATATCCATGTTCCCAGTAATGGAAGAGGTGAAATCGATACAACCGAAATTGAGCATCCAATCGTTGAATCCTGTCCTACACCTCCAATGTAGGTCCACCCTGCCAATAAATTCACATGCAAACCACTAGTATTACTATCTAATAACAGTACAAAAGAGTAGCAAGATAGTAGCAAACCATGTACCTTCGTAATGAACAGCTCATAGTGCCACCAATTGGATATAAAGGTTTGTAAAAAAAACATGCTCCTAATGTTGAACCAGTTGGACTTTTTGTGCAGTTCCACTAAAATCGAGCATCCCTGTTTGCATAGATATTGAAAGTGTGATTACTCTAAAAGTGGCACTAGTTGAAGCATAGACTCACAAATATAAGCATTCCAATTATTTAATAGGAAAAGGTAGCAAGACTATTTCTAACCACCTGTTTGAAGGAATAAATAAAGCAACAACGACTGATGTCAGGAAGGCATACATAGTTTTTTCTGGAAAAGTGAGCCATTCCCGACCTTTCCTCTTCTTTTAAGAAAATTTGTGCAGTTCTACTAAAACAAAATGCCATCACCGCCTTGACAATTCAGTGACACTGTACAAAAGAAAATGACTTAACATTACATCATGATGTCAGGTATGTAGTCGACAGGCATTAGAGACAAACATACAGACCTCCTCAAGAGAACAGCCGGAGGAGGAGGTGCCCACTCTTGACCTTTCCTCTTGTCTTCATAATTGTCTGTGCAGTTTAACCAAAATAAAATGACATCAGCGCCTTGGCATTTTGGTGACACTATACAAAAAAATAACTTATCTCATAAAAGTGAGGTATGTAATCTATAAGCATTAACAGTGCAAAAAACTAAAGGTAGTAACAAGTTTCATCGTTGGTATACTAGCTGTGCAACAGCATTAGAATGCCTTAGCTGAAAAATCTTTAATACATCCACAATCAACAGCTAACCCTGAAATAATCCAGTGACATTAAATGGCATTGCTTAAATTTATGGGTGGCATTAGACTGAGAGCGGCATTAGTTAAATAGCATTGCTTGACTTGACCGCTGGCGTTATACTAACAGGAAAAAAAGTGGCAATAAGAGCATGGGAGGCCCATTCGGACAGTGGGCGCACCAGTACGATGTACCTCCACGGACCCAGAGTGGTGAGGGAGGTATGGTTGCCCAGAGCAACAAATATCCAGGCAACATATGTGGATTACGTCCCATTTTTGTTCTCTTTAGCCACCTTTTTCCTATGCGAGGACAACAAACCGATCGACCTGGTCATTCTCTATTGTGTTGTCATGCCTTTCTACCTTTCTTCAACCAAGAGACACGAGACTCGTTCCTTAGCTACTGATTTTCCCCTTTTCAACCTAGATGCGGGTTCGATGCCTACGCTCTTGGACAGTATAGTCTCCCTTCCTTTCCTTATTCAACCCAGACATGGATTAGTCTGCATGAAGTAGGGTTTCCTTTAATAGTGTGGTTTTCGTCTGCATGGCCAGCAGAGCAGAGGATAGCAAATAGGGAAGATGCTGGAGTGGAAAAAGATCCACATGCAACGACGTGGCGGATGGGGCAATAGAACAAGGTTATGGTTTGAAAAGAGGTAGCATACGTGAGGGTCGGCGGGAAGTGGCTTCGCTCGTGGTCGTCGTCCTCTGCACACACTATGGCAGCGAGCTTGGGGACGGAGGCCATCCCGCGCGGGCGCTAGGTCTGAGAGGACGGCCTTGTCGTTAGTGCGTGACCTCGCTCGCCGATGACGAGTGCGTCAACGCTGCACGTTCTTTTCTTCCCCAGCGGATCTGTTACCACCGTTGAGGAGGGAGAGAGGGGCCGTCTTTTTTAGATCTGGAGAGAGGGTGGCAGTGTGAGAAGCAAGTGGGGAGCCCTTAGCAAGAAAGCACTGAAGCTCCAGCCTATATATATTTTTTATACTACTAGTACTGGAGGTGGGGTAGTGGTAGAGTAGTTTATATTTTCTCTGCGTACAGTACCAGTTAGTCGTGCTTCAAAACTGATCGGCACGCCATTAAAAAAATAAATGTCGATAACTAATGCGGCACCTCGGGCCAACGCAGCCAGATCGCATTTTGCACGAGAAATTACACACCATGTTTCGTTGACATGTGGTCCTGTTCTAACATATCAGTGAGACGACCGCGAGTAGTAGGAGTATTTCCGAACGGACATGTAGGCCGGGGCGCCTCTTCGTGAACCGTGGCAAACTCGCAACCGTCCACCGACTCTTCGCCTTTCCCTCTCGATTTGGAACTGCTGTCGCACGCTCTTCCTCTCCCTCCTCCATTTTCCTTCAGCCCTTCACCCTTTCTTCTGCCATTGTTCGATCGTCTTCTCCATGGAGGGAATAGGCCGGAAACGACCCCATTATTCTTGCCCCGATCTGAAAGATGACGTGGTGGAGGAACTCATTGATCGGTGCGACGTCATCACCTCGGCTAGCATGGCAGGTTCATTCAAGCCCATTCTCGACTCAACTAATAACATCATTGCAAGGAACCCAAGAGTCAAGGAGCGGTTTGATCTCCCCTATCTTCTTCGCCATGACCCTGATGACTAGCGCCGGCACGACGGAGGCCTCGCCCTGTGCAAGTTGATGCCGCTTGATAATGATACGTATGATGTTAAGATGCCATCGCTTGAGGGCAAGGCTTGGGCGGGCGCAAATGGAGATTGGGTTGTTTACATTGGGTCCAACTGTGAGTGGGAACTTGTGAATGTGTACACTCGTCACCGGGTTCCACTTCCAAAAATCTCAGCACACTGCCCAGAGGTTGAGCACACCGGTAATGTACGCACGTTCAAATACGATGATGGTGACTGTCTTCAAATATAGCAATTTGTCGAGTTCCCAACCGCTCTTGGAATTACAAAACTATGATGTTGTTGCTATCTTCGACAAGCTTGTTGCCGTCCTTGATGGTTTCACTCGATGGATATTGCTCAAAAATCAGTTTCTGTACACGGATGAGTACTGTGATGCAATTCAATACGAGGGCCTTGTGTTTGCTGCCACCACTCATGGCACTGTTTTTGCATGGCATCCTAGTAGTTTCGGTACGTTTGTCTTACACCATAATTATAATTGTTTCATCCACATGCATGCGGGTTAGCAAGTTTCCCTTTACTAATTAACCTTCTTCTTGTGTTTCCAAGGTCCTGTGAACATCCCACCACCTATACTTGAAATTTTTTATAACCAAGGGGGAGATGCCGATGGTGATGATCATGAGCAACGCCCATATACTCTGTGGCGCCTGACAACTAATTCCGATGGATCACCTCTTCTTGTGTGTATACAACCCACTGATGATGTTACTGCTAAGGAAGCACGTGTCTCCCATGGTCGCACTCTCCAGACCTATTCCAACACCCGTAGCATGGTATTCGGGATGGATACTAGTGTGCTAGCGCCAACTCCTTCTCCCTGGCACAGAATTGATAGTCCTGGAGAAAACTCGCTCTTCCTTGGACAAAACTATCCGATGATGGTGAAAGGCGATCCAACTGTTGTTGACACATTTATGAGAAGCAACTGTGTATATACCTCGGACATTTGGGTGGTTCCCTACCCTGGTACTGATATAGTAGGCTGCTTCAGCCTAGATGATCGGTCCTGCATTGGTCTCCAGATCGACAATAGATGGCCCGTCCCAGAGAATCACTTGTGGTTCAAAGCAAGCGTTTCCAACGCCGCGGAATGGTTGAGTTGAAGTTCATTTCATGGCTTGTTATTTGTTGTGTGGTGAAAACTTTAGTATTTATAATGTATCCTTGTTGTCGATGTGGGTTGATGACCTATTGTATGTAATAAAATGATATGCCTGTGATAAACTTACTAAATTTATGAATGGCTTTCGAGTCGCTTCTCTGAGTGAGTGGTGCGACGAGGCAAAAAATATATTTTCCAAATACATAATTGTACGTGCATTGCAACAAGTTACCGGATGAGGCCAATCAACAATAGTAGTACACTATTTCTACTAGCTTCACATGCTTCGCGCGTCGGGCGGGTGTTTTTACTGTAGCCATATGTTAATGTGTTCGTTGTACGTAACCAGCACCTCGAATCCTCGATACTAGTACTATATAGTAGGAGTAGTAGGATGGCATGGGCTAGAACAAGCATTCACATCTAGGAGTACGGCACACGCCACCACCACGACATCCATCTGACACCATATTATTTCTTGGAGTCCGTGCTAGAGCAATCTCTTCAACCTCGTCATTTCTCTAACTTCGGCCATCGTGCGGCGGGCAAGGTGGGGGATCTTGCGTGCTTCTTTATTCTTCGAGTGTAAAGAAGTAGACGTTGCTTCCTCGCATCTAGTCTCATGTCTAGCCTATATTCTAGTAGGAGTATCAACAAGTGCACTAATCTCATCTCTAGCCTCTGTGCTACTAGCTAAAAGTGATAGAACATCTACTAAATTGCGCTCTATCAATAAATGGATGTACTCTTCTTCCCAATACAAAAACTTGCATCCATTCTACTCCCTCCGTTGCACAATACATGCCTTCTATTTGTCAAAATATATATGTATCTAGACATGTCTTAGTATATAGGTACATCCATTTTTCGACAAATGGAAGTCAAGTATTTTGGAACGGAGGGAGTACACAATAAATTTTTTAAGTTAGCACAACTAGTCCAATCCGAGAGAAAAACCGAAGATTTGGTCGGGTTCTTCCTCCTTTTGCCAACACGTGGGACATCCAACATCCAGGTCGTGTCATGAAAGAAAATAGAGTGGTAGTTGAAGCCACGAGATGTGCATGTTGGGTTAACCTGTAAATAGAATCTTACTACTCTTGAGTAACTCCAAAAGTGGCCACCGAAGATCTTTATTGGATTTGTTTTTCATCACCAGCACGTCGAGGTGAAAGATGTGCAGGTTCAGTGGGTCCTCTTGCGTTTTCACTGACATGTGGGGCCGCATGTGAGCAAACAGATGATGGGCTCCGCGCGTCCGCTGGCTGGCTGAGAAGAGAGATAGAGGAGGGCTGAGCACGGACTGCAGGAAATTTGTTCTACGTACCTCGATATAGGCTCGATATAGTGGGGTGGCATGGGCCATAACTAGCATTCACGTCTAGCAGTACGGCACACGCCACCCACCCGAGTCCAATCCGACACCAATTTTCTTGGAGTCTGTGCTACAGCCATCTCTTCTCCCTCCTGTTTTCTCAGCCATGGCACGGTGGGCGGGGTGGGGTTTGCCGATAGTCGGTTTGCTCAACTACGGTCCTACTTGTAAGTGAAAATGCAACACCGCACGCATTCCCGCTTGAGCGCCGTGCCGGACCAACCATGTGGGGGTGCGACGCGAAGACGGCAGGATTTTCCTTTTGAACTCGTAACTTGTAAAATTTGGTTCTGCTCCATGGCGCGACCGATAGATAGAAAATAAAGATTTTGCCTAGAGTAATGAGAAGTTTGGTTCTGGCCGTTCATGCATGGAGTACGTACGAAAATTATGAAGTTGATGCAAAAGGTAAGATAATTACTGTAGTATCATATACTACTACATGGATTTGACGGAAAGATAAAAATACATACGGATCCATCAACGTTCAACGACATCTTCACGCCCTAGTGCGTCGGGTCACCAACCGACGTGTGAGGAGCAGCGACGTTGGCGGCGAGCTCAACATGCATCTGAACAGTGTCGTCCAAGGTTGCCCTGCGCTCCAAGAAGGCCAGCGTCCTATCGTCCTCCTCTTGCATGTAGTAGTCCTTGTGGACGATTTGCGCGTAGACGTGGGTGATTATGTCGATGGTGTCTTGCTACGCCAGGCGCTGCGCGGCGAGCGCGACCTCGAGGTGGACATTCTCCGGCGCGACGGCGGGCAGTCGTAGGGCCACCAGTGCGTCGAAGAGGTTGTCACCATAGTGGCCGTTGAGGGTGGTGGGCATCACAGAGCCTGGGCGCGTCGGCTGGAGGCTTACATCAAAGTCATCCGCAAGCTTCTTGACGACGGTGAACTTGTCGAGGAAACCAACGAGGACCTCATCAAACAAGGAGACGAGGCTGTCGTCCAAGTGGCCCCTCGCCCTGGCGGCCTCAAGCAATACTACCTGGAGACGTTCCTCGGTGCCGGGCCGCAGGCTAACGTTGTGGACCATTTGGCACAGCCGGCTGATGCTCGCGCTCATCGCCTCCATGGGTCTAGCGTAGCTTCTCAACTGATCTTGCGATTCGAGTGATCACTCTTGCCCTTGGTTAGCATGCATAGGTGCGTAGGATTTCATACTACTCCTCGGCCCTCTACTGCACCTGCCTTTGGTTGTATGATAGGTGGGCCAGCCACCCCCTGGGCCCACGTGTCATTCACCCAAAGGCAGTTGCCGTAAGTCAATGAAGCTGCGTCCCCCTCCATGCCGGTGCAGTATAGTCATCTCACCGGACCTCTAGTTGGGGCCAAACGAGAGAAGTTTGATGTTTACTGGTTTATTGGTCCCCTTTGCATTTTGCGCCAAGTTTTGACCTTTGATTTAACTAATAAAATGTTAATGCATGTAAACAAAAATGTTGTGTAAGTCACCTTACGAAAACCAAATAATCCCAAAATACTTAGGCACGGTGCATTAACTCCCTCCTTGTTTCTTATTTCGTGACATATCAACCAATGAGAGATGTGGGCCGTGCATGCTTTCAATGACTTGAGACTACCAAACATGACATGCAGTGTTTAGTTCATTGCATGTAATCCTATTATTAGTACTCTAATTAGCAAAAAAACAGTAAGTTCTCTCGCCGATAGGAATAAAACACCATGTATTTATTTACAGTGGGAGTAGTACATTTTTGTGACATGCATTACTAGATATTGCTAGTCAAATACTAAAATCCAGATGGACGTGGTAGTACTCCTAAATTCAGACGGTGGTGCTACTAGTACTAGTAGTAGTACTACCAATGTAGTAGTAGGAGTACTAGCACTGTACTACCCGTTGGTCAAATTATTACGTGATGCTCCTCATAGTGAAGTGACAAGACCCTGCGCCGGAGATGACACCTGAGTATAGGTGCCGTGTTCGGCATACCATAGTCAGCCTCACCGTCTGCAATCGCTATCATCATGGCTGTAGAGCTAGCCTGCTTACAACTAGCCCTGTTCAACATAATTTACCATGCGTAGATGCCCATGCATTGCACGGAACACCAAGATTGGGGGTGGACGGCTCCGGCAGCGGCCATCGCGCCAGATTTTTCCACGACCTTCTACTCCTAGATTTGGTGGGGAGGAGATGAGGCTGATTGTGAGAGACAAGGAGTTGTTTGTAAATAAGGAACAAGTGCGGGCATCTTTTTGCAAAAATGGAGAAGCTTGGTTTGTATGCGTCAGATCTAGATCCGATGGCTATTGGTGAAAGATGGGAGGCACAACATCATCACCAACTCAGGACCTGTTTGATTCGCAGGATTTTGAAAACGCGGGAATAGGACACAACAATATTACAAGTTTCAAACTGATATTACAAATGTTTGGAGTAATGCTGCACCTACGAAGAGGGAATTACTAGGAAGTTTACGTAAGAACTTTCGTTACTTTAGGTGGATGCAGCATTATCGTACAAACTAAAATCCACCGCCCTGACAAGTCACTAATGGGAAAATAAGTTTTCGAGTCTCTGGCCACTTGATGTTTCAAAAACAAATTCAGCTTCTGCGGAGACTTTGTCATTTAGGCTTAGACGCTTGCGGTGATCAGCACGCCATTCATTGTTGTGCCAGAGAATGCCAAACCTCATTACCTTGAGCACACTTGCCTCCAGAACAAAGAACCTGGCCAATTTAATCTCAGATGTGCTGCCTCGGTAGTCGATCAAATCAATTTCTATAAGATGGAGATCAAGGCATTCGATGAGATTGTTATAGTGCAACACCTTTTTCACTTTCAGGTCTTTTTTTATCTGCAAAAGAAGAGAACATATTAGAGCAGCTGCCTGCATAAGATTGTTGTGTCATCAAGAGGTACCAATATCATTCGCTCATACGATAGGGTTGGCTGGCTAGTGATATTTGTTCACTCTCTCTCTCTCTCTCTCTCTCTCTCTCTCTCTCTGTTTCCTCTCATTTAACTAGGAGCACGTGAAGAGCTTGGGCATTTGTTGCCTTCCACTATGTGGCCGATGCCATATTTCGCAAAAGTATGCCACATAATACGCATCGATGTCAAATCAAAAGATTTTGGCACCGCTCTCGCGATTTAAGAGAGTTGGCACCGCTGTGCACACAGACCCACATGTATAAACAAATCAATCATACCAACTACACCAACCTCTCACTCTCCCAAACAAGTGTTTTTTTATTGCCTCAGTCCTCTCTCTCTCCCACGCAGTGTTTTTTCATTGCGTGAGTTAATTTGGCACCGGAGCAAAGTAGGTGATCCAGATTGGGACACCAGGTGAGCAATGGAGGGGCATTGATGCAAAATGCATCACAAGTGAATTTGGCAGATGTTTTGGCCTACATAGCCCACTTTTGTACTCCCTCCGTCCCAAAATTATCTAAATACGGATCTATCTAGTTACATTTTAGTGTTAGATACATCCGTATCTAAACAAATGTAAGACAATAATTTTGGGATGGAGGGAATACTACCTCGTATTTAGTATAAAATTTTGACCATAGATTTACCTAAGAAAATGCCAATGCATGTCACTAAAAATTACACCATTTGAAATTATGTTCAAATACGAATCCAACGATATAGTTCTTAGTGACATGCATTAACATTTTGTCAGTTAAATCTATGGTCAAATTTTGATACTACAAAATTGGAAGAGTAAACCAAGACGGAGGTAGTACTTGCTCTTAGGGTAACCATAGAGTTACTGGAGTAGTCTAAGTTACTTTCCACTATGACTAGCCTAGGCTACTATAGTAGTACAGCATAAAAACGATGCAGGTGATCACGTGAGAAAAAATACTAAAAACATTTCTTTCGGTGCAGTGCGTATATGCAGTTTTGAACACTACACTTGTCATCGTAATTTGGGAAAATTACGAAAAAATTGAGCTACATTGTGATTACCGTTTACTTATAGGAAATAAGTTTCACCTCGATGAGTAGCTCCTCCGTGCACGGAAAGCATGTAAGGAATCCAACAACTTGATCCAGATTGGGGCCGATAAATTTTAGTGCTAAGATCTTCACTGTGCGCATGGACTGGGTCAAGCTTGTGGGAATCATTTTTTGGAAGACGGTCGTAAATACATCAAGCAGAAATTTAAAAATGTGAATTTCAAGAAGATGGAGAAGAAGATGAGTGTTGTACCTAAACGATTATAGATCCAATAAAGAGTTCGGAGAATTTGGCAGACGAGTACACCAACGCTGTCAATTTCGGCGTGTCAATGACCCTGATTTTTGTTGGACCTTCTAGATCCGATACAAGCAATCTCTCAAGGAAAGGCACATTCTCAATGACCATAACATGGAACAGCTGGAGTGATCTCTTCCCAATTGATGTCTTGTTGCGGGGCCAGCAAGACACATAAATCCATCGGAGATTCGTCGAGGCGATGTGGAGGCTAATGAACCCGTGGATCTGCTCAAGACGAAGGTACTCGAGCACAGTACAGCTGCGGAGCAGGTGCTCCATAGCCTTCTTCGAGATGACAACATCGAAGAGTTGAGGGAGAAGAAGAGCGGGAGCGACATTAATCTGGGGAAGATAGCAGGAGCTGAAGCTGGCGCGGCGCAGCGTTGGCGTGAGGCGGAGCGCGGACGGCAGCAGAGAGCGACATCGTCCAGCTTCAAATTTGAGCTCCTCGAGCTGATCTAGGGCAGGGGATAAGAACCACTCGTCGAACTTAAGTTGGACCTTGCAGTTGGTACTGAACATGTGGATGTCAAGGCGTTTGGCTGGCCCAGGGTGCGATGAAAGGATCTTGGAGACTGCGGCCATGCGTTTGCAATCCCCGTCGCAGAGGCAGCTGTCGACGGTGAGGTTGAGGGGGACGCAGCGCCAGAGGTGGCGCCACCGCCGAGAGAGCAGGGCGGTCCGCACGGCAGATTTGGTGGGGAGGAGGCCGATGATGATGAGCAGCATGTTGTCGGGGAGGCTGTTGATGAAGTCCAGGCTCGCCGGATGCGGTTTTGGCTCGAGCCGCCTCCGCTTGTTGGCTGCCTCGCCATGCATCTCAACCGGCGGCGACACCGGTGTACATGTGTGCTGGTGTGTGTTGTGTGTTGGGTGTGTGCGAGTGCGTCCTTCTGTGCATGCCGCCGCGCAGTGGTGAATTGTGCGCGAGTGCGTCCTTCGCGCGCAAGAAGTTTGTCCTTAATGCGCCCTCACTTTACTAGCGTGCGGGGTGCTACCCCGAGTGGTTTCAACTTTGTTTACTTCACCGCGTGTCAGATGGGCCTCTAGTTTACTTATTTTCACCCACTGCCACATGGGCCAGCACACGAAGATACAGAACACGAGCTGACAAGGCAGCATGTGGATTAGTTGACTGGTCAACTAAACAATATATGGAGCTATACGCTGACACAGTGAGCGTATAATCCGTTGGTATAGAGAGTTCGAGTGAGAGGGGAGGTCCGTGAGAGATAGCAGAGAGAGAGAGAGAAAGAGCTACTCCCTCTGTTCGATAATGTAGTTCCAACATTTTTTTAAGTCAAACTTTTGAAACTTTGACCAAGTTTATAAAGAAATTACTTATATCTACAATACCAAAGATAAATGATAGTATGAAGTAAGTACATGTTGTGATGAATCTAATGATCGTTCTAGATGTAAATGTTTTTCTCCACATATACCTGTTCAAACTTTTCTGAAGTTTGACTTTTCAAAACATCCATATGCTTATGGACGTGACAGAGTCCCTAACAAGAGAGAGAGAGAGAGAGAGAGAGAGAGAGAGTGAGTGAAAAAAGTGTGTGTGCGTGTGTGAAAGAGACATGGACAACACACAATAAAAGTAGAGAAAAGGCGTGCATGTCTTATGCAAACATATCACACATGCATCTTCGACAACGGAGGCAAGGTGAGGAGATAGTGTGTGGTTGTTTGGAACCGAGAGATCAAGACCCCTAGCACGTGGCCAAGAGGGGTCTGACGAACAAGGAAGAGAGGTCGAGAGAGACGTACGGAGAAAATGCAGACATGGGGAGGAGAGAGTGTATGTTTGTCATAGAGAGATCCTCTGGAGATCGTGATGGGACTACATGGGTGGGAGATCGAGTGACAAGGTGTGTGCGCGATAGAGGATGCCCCGAGAGATATCGAGATAGACATATGGATGGAAGGAGACAATACGTGTGTTCCTGATGGCTAGTAAGAGATAATCATACTTAGGAGGGGGGGAGTGCTTGCGCCTATGATGGATTGAGGGATTATGGTACTTAGGGGGGTACGTGTCACATGGAGAGAGAACAAGGGCGGAGAGTGTTGGATGGGTCTATATGTATAGCGCGAGCGAGACATGTGTATGTGTGAACCAGGGAGATATAAGGCCAGTTTGGCTTGCGTCCTGAGCATCTTTTGCCTGGCCTGGGGTTGTGGCTGGATTTCATGCACGCTTGTTTGGTTGCTACCCTGTGAAAAAGAAAGCCTGCCTAGCCTTGGTTCCCTTGCACTTTAATTAGCCTGGCTGAACTCTAGACACTGCAAGTAGCCTGGCCCAGGCGACCGATTTCGAACGCCTGGCCGTGCCTGGTCGTGTGGCCACGAGGCTAACAGCAACATGGATGGATATTAGCATTAAATAATTGATGCATGGATTGATTGATGGGACGTTGATGCTTTGCCTGGCCCAGGCATGAACCAAACGCTTCAGCACCACACAAGCCTGGCCAGGCAGAAATATTTTACATCTCACGTCCACACCAGGCAGTACCGGCCATCAAGGCATGAGGGTTAGGTCACGAACCAAACTGATCAATAAAGTTTGAGAGAGATTGAGGAGCCCCGATAAGGCTGAGTGGTGCGTCAGATAGCTGAGAGGGGGAAAGAGATATTCCATCCGCTCGATAATGCAGTGCATGTAAATTTTTTAGAAGTCGAACTTTGGACACTTTGATCAGGTTTACGCAAATGTTATTTATATCTACAATACCAAAGATACATCATATAAAACTACATCTCATGGTGAATCTAATGGTATATGTTTGCCGTACTAGATGCAATTCTTTTTCTCCACGTACATGGTCAAACTTTGCGATGTTTGACTTTTCAATAAATCTATATGCTATGGACCGAGGAGAGTGCCTCAGTCGAGACAGATCAAGTGCATGTGAAGGAGAATGAGTAAGTGTGCAAAAAGAGTATGTGTGTGAAAGACAAAGTGACAACAAACGATAAATTAGAGAGAGAGAGAGAGTGTGTGTTTTTCTCGTTTCTTATGCGAACATATCACGCATGCATCTCCGAGATGGAAAAGTGAGGCGAGGAGATACATGAAGATAGCTAGTGTGTGATTGTTTGCAACGGAGAGAGACACCCCTGTAGCACATGTCCAATAGAGGTCTGGCCAACAAGGAACAAAGGTCGAGAGGGACACATGGATGGCATGGACGCATGGGGAGGGAGAGAGGGTGTGTTTGTGATAGAGAGATCCTGTCGAGATCATGAGGGGACTATATGGGTGGGAGATCGAGGGAGTGCGTGCGCGATAGAAAGATGCCCCAAGAGAAATCGAGATAGACCATGCGCATGTTTGTGATGGAGACTAAGATTAGCTAATCATATACATATAGGGGGGACTACGTGTGCCTACAATTGAGTGAGAGACCATCATACTTGGCTAGCTGGGCATGAGATTGTGTGTGTGCGCGTGTGAGATGGAGAGAGAACGAGGGGGACAGATAGAGTTTTAGATGGGCCTATCGAGTGCGAGTGGGATATGCATGTGTATGTGTGACCCAGGTGGATGGAGAGTTTGAGAGAGGGGGGAAGAGCTCCGAGATGACATAGTGGTGCGTGAGAGAGTTACAGACAAAGAGCCAAGGAACCTGTGTGCGTACGATGAGTGCACCCAAGATATCTAGCTTGGACTAGCTAGAGTATCATACATAGTGTGCGAGAGTGACATATAGATGGTGTATATATGCATGCGAACTAGAAAGACCCCCCCCCCCCACACACACACACAAAGAGAGAGAGATGGAGAGAAAGGGAGAGGGACCAACAAGGTTTTTGTGTCGGATGCGTGCGACAGAATTGAAGATTGTTGGAGAGAGAGAGAGAGAGAGAGAGAGAGAAAGAGAGAACAGGAGTCCGGGAGAGGGGGAGGTCACGTTTTATGCATCAAAGACTGATATAAACCATGTTTCGATATAAACTTACATTCAAACATTTAAATTGGAGAACATGTTGTCAGCAATCCACACATGAACGGATATATGCGTATATCAAACAAGTTCATTAATTTGCCTTTCAACATGTTCATGGAGTACTATAATACTATACAACATGCTACTCGATTGAGGTGTTCAATTTTGGATTTAGTTCACTATTTTGACCTACTGAACGAGCTATTTCATTGAATCGAGATATTTCATTTTGGGTTTGATTCACGTTTTTGAGTGGGTCAACTATTTGTCATATAGTAAATCGCTAGCAACGAGCATGTAAAAACACATTACTCCCGAGCATCATCTCTCCATCTAAAAAAGAAGTGGCAAGCTAATATTTCAAAATTTGATCCGAATCAACTTGGTAAGGTAGACAAGGATGCTCGTTCTCCCAAAATTTGAACGAACCATTAAACACCCTCTCTGCTCGGTGGAATTCGCCCGAGCAAATAAATGGGAGACGCGAAATTACCGTCCTATGTGGGACACGCATCAATTGACCCGTTGTACATCGAGGGTGGGTTCGTAACTTCATCCAAGCGCACCTTCTCCTCGGCTGAAATGGCATGTGCCGAATAATTTATAAACCATGGCCGGCAAAACATGCTCTCCTTGCCCGAAATCGCTCGCGCCCACTATTTCAAAACACGCTCTCCTCGCCCGAAATCGCTCGCGCCCACTATAGTTCAAAACACGCTCTCCTCGCCCGAAATCGCTCCCGCCCACTGTTTGGGGAGAAGCAAAGTTACTCTACTATCCCCGACCCTCAATACACAGACCCAAGCCGAGAAGCCTATAGGCAAGGGTAGAACTGTAACTCCCCCTCACATTTCAGACAAATGCATCTGTAAGACATGGTTGCACTCCCCTCCGAATGCCCCCCCCCGCCCGCCCCCATTCATACCTCGTGGGCGCCAAATCACCTTCTCCCCAGGAAGCTCCCTTCTCCCTATCCGCGAAACCTCGGCCCCACCTCCATGGCGCCCCCACCGCACTAATTTCACAGCCTCCCTCCTCCCTAATGCCGGAGACGCTGTCCATTTGCCGTCGTGCACTGGGCCGTGTGCCTCTTACTCCGTGCTGCTGGTGCTGCCTCGACGACGGCCGCGTGAACCGTACCGGAGCCGATTCACCCCCGCCGTTGTTCACGGCGTCGGAGCGGCTCCAACTTCGGATCCGTCTAGAGTCCTGGCGCTGCTTCGGCGTAGCCGTCGATCACCACGACATCGCTCTTTCCCTGCCGCCGGTCGCCACCGCAACCGCGCTGGCCTCACTGACTCGGCAGCTGGACCTGCCTACTTCACCATGCCGCCAGATAGGTTGCACCCTCATCTCAAATCACTTTATTTAGGCGTCAGTTGTCTGAATTTTTATTCTGGGCCAATCGATTTGCAACGGGAAGCAGCACCCCTTGAGGCGGCAGAGCTCCTAGGCTGCCGGTTGGCTGGTGTCTAACGTATGGGTGCGGGGCCGTAAGTTCGCCGCGGAAGCAGCGCTTAGATGGCTATCTTTTAGAGTTGCGTGGGTTGAAGGTACTGCCGCCGCCGGATCTGGATGACGGGGAGTCTTTGTGGATTGGCCCGGGGGCGGCGCAACCACGACAGTGCGGTGGGGCGGGGAGCGGGGTTTTGGCCGGGGCCACGGACGGCGGGGGCAGACTGCTCTGCCGTTGGTTGCTGGCTCCTCGGGGGAGATTCCGAACAGTGTCAGCCGGGAGGCACAAGAAGGCCGGCCATCCGGCGTAGATCAGGCAGTACCAAAATAAAATAAAATCGTGTGACCCCAATTTAGTCTTCAATCAACAGACGTGTGACCACTCTCGTACCTTGTTGTTGATCTCTTAGTGTATTTCTTCAGATCAAAGAGATATGTCGTTCTTAACATTATGCGTTATCTGCATCTTCAGACACACCGTCCTCCGACTCACCACAGCTGCTCCAACAAGGGAAGCATACACCAGAAGGGAGCTATAGTCCCCACTCAACAGTTCCCTGCATTGAATGCGCGTGCCCGACATGCACAGCCACAACAACTGCAGGGCCATCGACAAGTCAGCACATGATGCTCACTCCTATGGATGGCAACCAGATAGGTTGTACCCTCATCTTACTTGTGTGCAACATTTAGGGCTTTGTTATTCATCTAAGCATGGAAAATAGATCATCACATTTCACTGTATATTCATGCTGATCTCTTACGGGTCTTGTTCAGGAGTTAACGCTATTCCATAGTTCAGCTAAGATACTTGTTCTTTAGGTAACACTGTTCCATAGTTATCATCCATCAGCCAATGCTATCCCACAGGCTGGTGATTATAGTATTATACCACTTCTAGTATTACCTATGTTGTTCTTTAATACTTTTGTGTGTCATCTAGTTAATCTCGAGTACAAACGATACATATTCTGTAGCTTTCATCTGTGTTCTCCCTTTAGTTTATGAGACCTGTTGCTGCTAGTTAACCCCAGCCCTACTATTTATGTCGTCTCCTACAGGCACTCATTACATAAATCTAACTACTAGTTGTCTTCCATGCATGTCAGATATAATTGCACACACTGATATATCCACAAGAACCTCACGGAGCAACGTAAGGGCCAATAAACTTGATGTCAATGATACCCAATATGATGGAACATGTAAAGGCAGTTCTTTAGAAGACTTGGAGAAAGATGATGAATCCTCTTCACCCCACAAGGTCCTTGCTTTAACTTGGCCTGTGATATGGGTACAACATGCATATAATGTCCTGGATTGTATCTACTCTGTTGCAATGCCATGTGCTTAGCATGCCGATCATGCATGTAAATATGTCATGCCTTCCTGTTTTTCAGTACCTATTCCATTCATGATAACATGTTTTCAAATTCAAGTAATGTTATTCTACTCTATCGCAATGCCATCTGCTTAATTTGTACATCATGCTTCTGAATATCTTATGCATTGTTATTCATCAGTATGTACTTCATCTGTCTACCATACCATGTTTTTTTACATTGAAGTGCTGTTCTAGTGCTCTGTTGCAATGCCATCTTATTTTCCCAATCATACACGTGTATGTTGCCTTAGTTATTTCTGTATGTATTCCGCTAGCATATAGTTTTACATTCAACTAGTGTTTTTTTGCTGTGTTGTCCTGTCGTATCCCTAGCTCTTACACCATACTCCCTCCGTCCGGATTACATGTTGCCGAAATGGATAAAAAAGGATGTATCTAGAACTGAAATACGCCTAGACTCATCCATTTTTTTCCGGATGGAGGGAATACATGTCAATATGTCATGCCTTTCTATTCTTCAGTACCTATTCCATCTCTCTGCTGCCACATGTTTTATAATTAAAGCACCATTCTTCTATACAAGGCATGCAAGGGGAAGACGACTATGTTAGAATCTGAAGGGTTACAAACAAGGACTTTGCAAAAGATCCAAACGCCAGAAGATAATAAACCAACTCCAGTTTTTATAGATACTGCTCCAGCACAGAGAAACCCAACTCCTACTGATAATAAGCAGATTCCAGTGGCCAAAGAACTAGTCCGCTCCAGTCCAGCAAAAATATGTCAACTCAATTCTAAGAAGCGTGTGCGTATCCTTGGATCATGAAATTTTATAGCATGCTGATCATATTTTCTACATGTTTCTTACCCATCTCTCTATTAGAAAATAAGCTTAATAGATAGAAGATTTTCTGCAATGGTATCGTTTATGAGGAAAGATTCTTGCAGGAATTCTCTGTGCTCCAATGTAGATGTAAGTACCTGTTGTATATCACTATATTTTTACATCAGCATGTATTTTGTTAATCGGCGTGAATCCAACCTTTATCTGATCTAAATTTAGTTGTAGCAAAATGTATGATTAAAGGCCACAGTGTTGATTTTTGCAAGGAAAAATGCCTGGTAGTTTTGCATCCTGAGCTGCATGAGTGTACTATCTCATATCAGTGGGTTTGAATACTTTGGTTCTGCACTGGGTTTTTTAGTTTTTTTACCGTGTTGTCCTGTCGTATCCCTAGCTCTTACATCATACTCCCTCTGTCCGGATTAAATGTCATAGAAATGGATAAAACTGAATGTATCTAGAACTGAAATACGCCTAGACCCATCCATTTATTTCCGGATGGAGTGAATAAATGTCAATATGTCATGCCTTTCTATTCTTCATTACCTATTCCATCTCTGCTGTAGCATGTTTTATAACTGAATGACCATTCTTCTATATAAGGCATGCAAGGGGAAGATGGCTATGTTAGAATCCGAAGGGTTACAAACCAGGTCTTTGCAAAAGATCCAAACGCCAGGAGATAATAAACCAACTCCATTTTTCATAGATACTGCTCCAGCACAGGGAAACCCAACTGCCACTGATAATAAGCAGATTCCAGTGGCCAAAGAACTAGTCCGCTCCAGTCCAGCAAAAGAATGTCAACTCCATTCTAAGAAGCGTGTGCGTATCCTCGCATCATGAAATTTTATAGCATGCTGATCATATTTTCTACATGTTTCTTACCCATCTCTCTTTTAGAAAATAAGGTTAAACGATACAAGACTTCCTCCATTGGGATCGTATTCGAGGAAAATATCTTGCGGGAATTCTCTGTCCTCCAGTGCTGATGTAAGTACCTGTTGTATATCACTATATTTTTACATCAGCATGTATTTTGTTAATCGGCATGAATCTAACCTTTATCTGATCTAAAATTAGTTGTAGCAAAATGTTAAAGGCGCCAATGTTGATGTTTGTAAGGAAAACTGCCTGGTAGTTTTGCGTACTGAGCTGCATGAATGTACTATCTCATATCACGCACATTACTGGTGCTTCTCTGGTTGCCCATTCATTCATTGTGTCAATGTTGCTTTCGTATTCCCTTACCTGGTTGATGATAGCTGTGACATATTGTGTTAATTTGGTGTAGGCTAGTTGCCCAAACGTTCGTTGTGTCAATGTTGCTTTCCTATTATCTGACTTGGCCAACGATAGCAATGCTAGTGTGTTAATTTTGTGCAAGCTGCTGAAGATAAGAAGAAAAACTCTGAAAACAGCAAGGCAACCCCATTATTTCTTTCCAGTAAATCTAGGCCAGGTAATATGGCAATAACTCATGATTAATCTGTTTGGTTCCCGCCCTAATTTATGTTATGATGCAGTGGTCGAGACACTCTCCACTATCAATAATACAAGCCTGCCAAAATCGCCATCTAAATATGTTCAGTATCCTTTGTCTCAAATGCAACGGAATAAATGTATGTTTGTGAACCAATTAATGGCTGAAGCAATGATGGAAATGGTGGATGAATCAGAGGTGCAGAGTCGTGCGACACAACAACTGATCAATGTTTTCATAGATAGTGTGGCAAAGCAGCAAGAACTTGCCCACATGCTTATGGGCGTCATCTGTGTTGAGGTTGCAGATTGTGACGTTGTAGATAGTTAGGTTTTTCTCATTTATTTACACTGGCCTCAATCTTTGATTGCCCAGTGGATGTAATTTCCTGTAATATATTCTGGATGTGCAACGTTATTCCCTGTATGCCGTACCTTTGCTCGTCGTAATGGGCTCAAATTATCTAATTTGGCCTAAAGACATGAACGAACTTTAGTGGTCCCATTAAGTTAATGGGTCGTTACTAGGCCGAAAGTAAATGGTCGACCCTCTTACCTCCCGGGTCGTTAACAGGCCGACATCAAAGCGGGCAACAGGTGGCCCCAATTTATTTCATGGGCCGTTAACAGGCCGTTACTAAGTTTGGGCTACATATGGCCCAACTATACTGTAGGCGTTTAGCAGGCCGAAAGAGACAGCGGGCTTGTACTGGACCATGAAGAGCATGGGCTGCTAAGAGGCCGAAAGTCAGGTCGTATTGTAAACGGCCCAACTGTGTTGTGGGCCTTTAGCAGGCCAAAAGAGAAACCGGACTGGTATTGGACCATGAAGGGCATGGGCCGTTAAGAGGCCAAAACTAAGGTCCGACTACAAATGGCCCAACTCATTTATGGTCCGTTAACAGGCCAAAAGGCACACAGGGCCGGGAATTGGCCGAACACTTAAATGGGTCGCTAAAAGGCCAAAAACTCAGGTCCGACTACAAATGGCCCAACTGATTTATGGGCCGTCAACAGGCTGAAAGTGACACCGGGCCAGAAATTGGCCCAACACTTAAATGGGCCGCTAAAAGGCCGAAACTCAGGTCCGACTACAAATGGCCCATCAGATTTATGGGCCGTCAACAGGTTGAAAGACACACCAGGCCGGAAATTAGCCCAACATTTAAATGGGTCGCTAAAAGGCCGAAAGATGTACATCCTGAAAATTGGCCCATCCATTAAATGGGCCATTAACAGGCCGGAATCTCATCGGGCCGATATTGAGCCCAAATATATAGCGGGCTGTTAACGGGCTTGAACTGACGATGGGCTGCAATGGTGTCAAATCATTAACAGGCTGAATTGGCACATCTCGTATGGGCCGTGGGCTTAAATGGACCTGACACAAGTAGGCCTTATATGGGCCGGCCTGCTAATTTTTACTGGGCCGGCCTTTTTCATCGGAATGGGCCACTGTTGGGCCGTGCCACGTGTCGACCTATCATAGGGCGCCTCCTGTCCAATGAGTGAATGACATCTGTCCCAACGATGAGCCGACACGTGTTTCCTCTAGCCAATGATGATTTTACACGTGGAAAATCGCCATTGGTCGGGGCTGTTAACGGGTTATCGGATCCAAAACCCGACCCGATAGCTTAACGGCGTTCCGTTACGGTGGATGCCACGTGTCGGTCACCCTTGAGGAAAGCACTTCTGTGACGCGCGATTTATCGTCATGGAAGTGGACACTTCCGTGATGATAATTTTGGTAATGTCATGGAACACTTCTACGACGGCACAGGTATGACTATCTTGATTTTGTCATAAATTTGTCATGGATGTACATGCATGACAAAAAATCGCGACCTACTATGAGAAACACGTATCATCACGGAAGTGTATTTTTTTGTAGTGCAGGGGAGGAAGTGCCCGAGACCGTGGAGTTGAACTCTATCACTCGGGACGACTTAAATGAATCCATGGCTTCACTTAAGACGTCTATGATGACCGAGGTCAAATCCGTGTTTAAAGAATTACTTGAGGGGTTGAAAACTTCTCTCGGTCCGTTATTTTTTGGTTAATCCCACCGCATCGGAGTCTGAGGCCAATTCTGCCAAGGAAGCGGCTAAAGGTACTCATACCTCGTCCCCTCAAAACAAGAATGGGACGGGAACCTTTGCCTCGGTTCCCCCTCCCCTGGTCTATGGAGGACCGGTCCCTACACCACATATTAACAACCTTGGTCCTCCTCCTAAGCTTGTAAAGGGTGATTTTGCTAATTGGGTTTTTCGTTCAAGTCTCATTTGAATCACAGCTCAACAAATCTTTTGAGAATCATCAAGAAAGTCTTCTACCTACATGATCCAAACAATCTCACTCCAAGAGAAGAGGCAGACAATCAATACAATCACTCTGCTTTGTTCATCCTTCAAGTCGTGGTTCCCCCCAAAGATCTATCTCACTTACGCCCCTTCACTCGTGCAAAGGATTGTTGGGAACACATCATATGTTTATACAAGGGGAGCTCAAGCATCCAACGGTCCAACTTTGAAGTGGTCCTTGATAAGGCTGATGAATTTGTGATGCTAGAAGATGAGGATCTGTGTGATCTCTACTGGAGGGTGACAACACTTGTGGTTGCTCTCCAAGATCATGGGAGCAAGGATACGGATGACAATTGGATCAAGCGCAAGTTTCTCAAGGCCATCATTCCATTCAACAAGGCCATGTCCTTTGTGATTCGTCAAAAGCCGGATTTCTACACCTTGTCTTCAAGTGAAGTGTTGGATGAGTTTATTTCCATGAACATCATGAACAAGACCGCCAACAATGCTCTTGCCCGTTTCCGGTTAAAGAAAGCCTCTACCAACCTTGCCTTGAAGGCCAAGGCCATTCCGGAAGAAGAAGAGGAGGAAGAAAAAGCGGGTTGCCCCGAAGACACCAAATATGCTTACCAGGAACACATGGCTCTTGTGTTAAGGCAATTTTGGGGCAACAAGAGAAATTCAAGGCCCAACTTCTCCAAGAACAATCCAAGTGGGTCAATGAACAAGCAACGAGTGAGGACGTGCTACAATTGCGGCAGTGTGAGTCACTTTATGGTGGATTGTCCTTATGAGAAGAGGGAAGACAGCAGTGGCAAACCCATTCGCAAAGACAAAGCCAAGTCATTCCCAAACAATAACAACTTCACCAATAAGATACCTCCAAAGGGTTCGGTGGCACATAAAGAATACCCCTCCGGTGATGATGATGAAGATACAAGAGGTAAATGAATGGCAATGGCAACTGTGGCCATTGTCACCTCTTCCCCCTCCAAGGTGTCTCTCTTTGGTTCCCCCAATGAGAACCTCATTGCCGAGTGCCTCATGGCCAAAGGTATCCATAAGGTAATCCCCAAAATCAAAACCACCATCACTACCACTGCTTCATTGTTAGATTGTGTAGATGATAGTGAGGTGGTGAAAGTTGATGAGAATGGGTTTTACAAATTCTTGAGTAAGCTCAAGGGTGAATCCAAGAAGCACTTTGTTGGTCACTTGGAATAACTTGGTGAGGACAATGATATCATTGAGTATCATGAGGATATGATCTCCAAGTTGGAGGGGCATAGTCGTGACTATGCCGATGAGATTGTGGATCTTTCCATTGCTCTAGAGGAAGAGAGAGGTCTTCATTTGACTCTTGAGGAGTCACACAACATTGATCATGCTAAATTGCAAAAAGATCTTGATCATGCTATTGTTCTTACTCGTGTGCTTAAATCTGAGAAAGTTGTACTTGGGGTTGGCCATGATAGACTCAAGGAAGATTTTTACATACTTGACAAGTCTCACAAGGTCTTGAAGGGTGTTCATGCCTCTCTCAAGGAGCCTCATGATCAACTCCAAGTGAAGCTAACCAAGGATATTTCCACATGTCCTCCTTTCATTCTAATTGATAATGCCCATGCCACTAGCCCTTGTTGTGAGCATGTGCATCCTATGGAGGAAAATGCGAAGTTAAAAGAGTAACTTGAGAAGGGCCTTGTGACATGCATACAAGGCGAGAAGAACCTAAATGACCTTTTGAGTAATCAAAATGAAGTTTTGGGAAAGGAAGGATTTGGGTTTGTACCCAAGTCTAAGAAGAAGAAGAAGAAGAAGAAGAAGAAGAAGAAGAAGAAGAAGAAGAAGAAGAAGAAGAAGAAGAAGAAGACCAAGCAACCTATCCCGCTTAAGGAAGCCTTTGTCAAGGCGGGTGAGGTTACTCATGAGAAGAAGAATAACAAGGAAGTGGGTGGTAATGCCAAGAAGGGCAAAACTGCCCCTTCCAACAAAACCGGCGACTTTAACCCCTCATATGTGTTGTGTCATGCTAGTGATGGGCATGTTTATGCCAAATTTGTTGGTTCTTCTTATGCGTACATAGAATAGTCTATTTGGGTTCCTAAGACCCTTGTTTCTAACCTAAAATGACCCATTAAGAAATGGGTACCTAAATCCAAGCATTGATTTCTTGTAGGAGTTGCTTCCGGTGGGGTGTCATGGTTGCTTGATAGTGGAGCAACAAATCATATGAACGGGAGCAAGGACTTGGTGGTGGACGTTCATCCTATTCCATCCATGCCCACTCATGTCCAATTCGGTGATGCTTCAACATCTAAGGTATTGGGTCTTGGCAAGGTGGTCATCTCTCAAGATTTATCTATTGAGAAGGTCATGCTTGTTGAGTCCCTTGCATACAATTTACTTACCGTTCATTAACACTTGCACTCATGGGCTTTGCAACATTCTTTGATCTTGATACTGTGGCCCTTTTGTGGAGAAAGACTCTTAAAGTAGCCTTTGTTGGGCATGTCGAGAACGGTCTCTATGTGGTTAACTTTTCAGAGGGATCCACTAAGACCGTGACGTGCCTAGTGGCTAAAGTTAATGTGGGATGGCTTTGGCATCACCGACTAGCCCATGTCAATATGAGATCTTTGCAAAGTCTCCTCAAAGGGGATCACGTCCGTGGACTAACAAATGTGAGTTTTTCCAGAGATCGTGCTTGCAATGCTTGTATCGAAGGAAAGTTACATGAGACAACTATCGACCCACGAATATCATCTACTCAAAGAGGCACTTGGAGCTCCTTCACATGGATCTCTTTGGTCCTCCATCCTTTGATAGTCTTGGGGGAAGAAAGTATTGCTTGGTGATTGTGGATGATTACTAAAGATACACATGGGTATACTTCTTCAAGAGGAAGAGTGATACCCAGCAAACCGTCATTGACTATGCTAATGAAGCTCAACATCAACATGAAGCAAAGATATTGATGATTAGAAGTGACAATGACACTGAGTTCAACACCTTGGATGCGTTTCTTAGTGATGAGGGGATCAAGAATCAATATGCCGCACCCTATACCCCTCAACAAAATGGTGTGGCGGAAATGAAGAACCAGACGTTGATGGACGCGGCAAGGACAATGATGGCGGAATTCAAATCTCCGTATAACTTTTGGGCCGAAGCCATCAACACCACATGTCATGCATCCAATCAGCTCTACCTCCGCAAAGGCTTGAACAAGACTCCATATGAGATACTTACCGATAACAAGCCCAACCTCAAGTACTTCCGGGTGTTCGTTTGTAAGTGTTTCATTCTCAATAAAGGTGTTCCTTTTCTAAATTTTAACCTAGAGCTCAAGAGGGCATATCTATTGGTTATGCTACAAACTCTCATGCTTACCGTGTCCTCAACAAGTCCAATGGACTCATTGAGGAGACGTGTAATGTAGAGTTTGACGAAAATAATGGCTCCCAAGTGGAGCAAAGTGGTCTTGGTGGTGTAGGTGATGAAATTCCTCCCCAATCCATAATAAGAATGGGGATTGATCAAATTCTCCCCGTTGAGGAACCCCTTGTGGCCGAAGGAGAAGGACAAAGCTCTACTCAAGTGGATCCATCACCAACACTAGACCCCACACGCTTCCAAAGAAAAAAGTGAAGGCCCTCAACCAAATGAACAAGGTCAAGGGCAAGATCAACCTCATGGATATGGTGATGCACCAAATGATGACCAAGATCAAGTTCATGACTCCGAGCAAGTTCAAGATCAAGTGCAAGCTCATGATCAAGAACAAGCTCAAGATGGTGCTCAAAATGATCAAGATAATTATCCTTAAATGCCCATTGAGGAACTTTTGGAGCATCGTGCCGCCAAGGTGGCTTCCACGCTCAAGCATCAATAACATGTCATGGAGAATGTATTTGGAAGATTGAGAAAAGGGGTAACTACTCGTAGAGAATTGTCAAATTTTGTGAGCATCACACGTTTGTTTCGTGTGTTGAACCCCAAATGGTACATGAGGCGCTCGATGATGTGGATTGGCTTGAAGCCATGCATGATGAACTCAACAACTTTGTGTGCAACCAAGTTTGGGAATTAGTGCCAAGGCCAATGGAGGAACACAATGTCATTGGGACCAAATAGATCTTCAAGAACAAGCAGGATGCGAATGGTGTGGTGGTTCGAAACAAGGCAATAGTGGCAACACAAGGCTACTCCCAAGTCAAGGGTATCGACTATGGTGAAACCTTTGCCCCCGTTTCTCGTCTTGAATCTATTCGCATGTTGCTTGCATATGCATCTCATCATGATTTTAAGTTGCAACAAATGGATGTGAAGAGTGCATTTCTTAATGGTCCTTTGAATGAGTTGGTATATGTTAAACAACCCCTAGGATTCGAGGATCCCAGGCTCCCCAATCATGTATGAAAACTAAAGAGGGCACTCTATGGCCTTAAACAAGCCCCACGTGTGTGGTATGACCACCTTACCAAGTTGTTGCAAGATCGTGGATTTGAAATTGGGAAAATTGATCCCACTCTTTTTACTAAGAGGGTCAAAGGGGATTTGTTCATATGCCAACTATATGTTGATCATATTATATTTGGTTCTCCTAACAAATCTTTCAATGATGAGTTTTCCACACTAATGATTAAGAAGTTTGAGATGTCTATGATGGGAGAGTTCAAGTTCTTTCTTGGGTTCGAAGTCAAGCAAAGGAGAGAAGGAACGTTCATAAACCAAGCCAAGTATACCCAAGACATGCTCAAGAGATCAAGCTAGATGATGTCAAGCCCGTCAAGTTGCCCATGCCCACCAAATGCAAGCTTGACAGCGATCCCAATGGTAAAGCGGTGGATCAAAAGGTATATCGCTCCATGATTGGATCCTTACTTTACCTTTGTGCATCTAGACTGGATATCATGTTGAGTGTGGGAATTTGTGCATGGTTTCAAGCCGCACCTAAGGAAAGCCACTATGTGGCGGTCAAGCGAATCTTTTGATATTTGGCTCATACCCCAAACTTTGGCTTATGGTATCCCAAAGGAGTAAGCTTTGATCCCATGGGTTATTCAGACTCGGATTGGGCAGGAGATTGTGTGGAGAGGAAGTCAACTTCCGAAGGGTGCCAATTCCTTGGTCGCTCTATGGTAAGTTGATCTTCGAAGAAGCAAAATTATGTGTCTCTCTCCTCCACCGAGGCTGAGTATGTAGCCGTCGCAAGTTGTTGTGCACAATTGCTATGGATGAGGAAAACTTTAAAGGATTATGGTGTCACTCGTGACAAAGTGCCTCTTCTATGTGACAATGAAGTGCTATCACGATCTCATACAATCTGGTGCAACATAGCAAGAAGAAGCACATTGAGATTCATCATCATTTCATTCAGGATCACATCAAGTGTGGAGATATTGAGATCATCTACATCAACACTCAAGAGAAACTAGCAGATATTTTCACCAAGCCTCTAGATGAAGCAAGATTTCACGAGTTAAGGCATGAGCTAAATATCATTGATTCGAGCAATGTGGCATGAACCTAGGCGCACCCCACCGCATTCATCATTTTATCTTGTTCTAGATGTAGGCATGGACATAGGGGGGGTGTTGTCCTCTCAATGAACACTTCCTCCCCCCATTATGCATAAATTGATCATGTCTTTCACATTCGCCATTTTTTATGGTAATTGTGCTTCAAAGATGAGTTTTGGCCATGGGCCCAAGGTTAAAATCTTCGTGTTGCCATACCAATTGACTCAAACATAGGTGGCTTTGACCACCACCCCTTTTCTCCATGAAAAGGGTTGGCTTCATTGAATCTTATTCGCTCTTGCTAGATTGTTTAGGTGCTAGGTGTTTGCAACCTCCAAGTAGTGGTCTTTTCTTGCTTGGTTCTTGCACTCTTGGAGTTTACCTCACCCTATTCAAGTGTCTTGTCTCCATCCCATGCCTTCTCTTTTCCTTAAACCATCTTTTTCAATCGCACACAAGTTGGTCATGGTGTGGGTGATGTTGACTGGGCGGTACAACAGGTTCCCATGGCAGTTCAACCGCTCGGACACTTGGTTGTATCGTTCCAGGAGTACCACCAGGGTGGTCTCTGCGGTTCTACAGCTGGATCCTCTGGTTGTGCTCCCGGCCGGTACTACCGCTCGGTTCCAGGCGGTACTACCACCGCCTCCCTGGCGCCGGAAGTACCACCTGCAACCACTGGTATGTCCCAGGGAGTGGTACAACCACCCTTCAAGGCGGTACAACTGCTTCGCGGTCTGATGGGTATATAAAGGGGTCGGGCCAAAAGGGTATCTTCTTCTTCCCTTCGTGCCCGTTCCCCTCGCCTTCCCTAGCCTCCAGTCGTCGTCACCCTTGCCCCGGAGTGCTCTCCGTCGCTCCGGATCCGTGGGCCTTCCTTGGATCTGCTTCGTGGAGGCCCCCTCCCACCCGATCTCTTCCCATGGATACCAGTAATGCCTCGTTCCTCTTTTGTAGGGTTTCAATCTTTGAATCCATCCTCTTAAGGCATTGCTTGATATCCCGCGTTTGTTTGTCCAAACTATTGGGTGGAAGAGATCTATATGCTCCTGCTACTGTTTTGTGCATCGTTAGAAATTAGAATATTGCAATTTGATTCAAATACCGTAGGTACTTGCTCTCCCATGCGTGGAACTGCTCGCTTCCAGTGGTATAACCGCCCTTCTTGGGCGGAACAACCGCTTAGGCGGTTCCACCGGTTGGAGAACCGGAACAACCAGGATTCCTGAACCATGTTGCACTATTTTATCTTCTCTGATTCATAAGCAATATATTCCTTCATTCTTGTGTGCAATCCTCTCATCTCCGCTGGGTCTCTTGTGTGCTTCCGGTGTGTGTGCATGTTTGTGCAGGTGGCTTTGGTTCTCGCTCTGCTCCTGCTACCAGGACCAAGAAGCGAGCCTGTAGATGCAAGCGCCCTGTTGAGTCTAAAGAGGAAGATGAGGTTGTGGTTCCCGCTAAGACAACTCACCGTGAAAAGTCTGTCGCTGCCAAGCAACGTGTTGCCCTTCCTATGCACAAGTGGAAGGCAAAGTACTGGGAAACCTTCCGGAAGAGGAATTCGTATGTGGTTCCGTTGAGCCACGTTGGACCACTGTTCAGTTCCGAAATGAGATGCAAGTGAGGATTGTCCGTGAGTTGTTAGAGCATCACAAGAATCGGTATACCAAGCAGTGGACCATTGACCTTGACCATTGGAGGAACAACATGGAGTACTTTGGAGAGGCGTTGGCTCTCTATGAGGAGTTTGATTTGATCAAGCTCATGTCTATCAACTGTGACTTTGATGTTCAACTTATGCATCAGTTCTATGCAACCATTTATTTTGGTGAAGAGTATGATTGCACTCTCTCTGTTTCATGTGTCGTGTCAAGTGCCTTGGAGAGCTTTCAGCAATGCTCTTGGCTATGATGATACCGGTCTCGATAGGAATGGCGACATTCATTCTCACGACCGTGCCCATTCCATGCCTAGGGAGAAGCTTGCTCCTCTATATATTCGTGGGCGAGGCATCATTGGTGAGTCCAAGGATCTTGAGGAAGTATATGATATCATGCACCGTGTGTTTCGGAATGTGCTTCTACCCAAGGTTGGAAATCAGGATGAGATTTATGGGTGCGTCGTTGATTTGCTTGTTGCTATGAAGACTCAAGTGGGCTCTGGTTCTACGTTTGATGTGTCCAAGTGGCTATGGGAGGAGATGTACAACATGGTCATCTACCGTAAGGTTCCCATCTATGCTCCCTTTGTCATGTGCTTTCTGTACTCAGTTTGGGCTGTGCGTCGTCCTAGAAAGCCTCTCACTTCGCCAGATAACCTCACCGTGCATGAGGTCAAGCAACTTAAGAATAAGAAGCATGCCGAGCCCCGCTTTCCTGCTGATGATCCCGACGATGTCTATGCTACTTCAGATGATGAGGATTTCTAGATGGAGGTGGGTGCCAAGCCCACTTGCACTACAAAAAAAAGACACATCCGTGACATTTTGGGCCGAACGAAAAAAAATTCTGTCATACATATGACACTTCTATGACGATAATTGTGACAAAACCCGGTATCATCATAGATGTGGTGGGCTCCTACTTCTATGACAAAAAATCATGACAGAAAATGGGCTTTTCGTCCTGGGCGGGCCGGAGACGCAGCTGCATGACATTCTTTGGGCCGTCCATGATGGAAAAACCGTGGTAGAAGCGAGGGGGAGGAAAATTTCGGGGAGTTCCCGGTTACGGTGGGAGGTTGGGGGCCGAGCGATGCGCGTTTCTGTCGTACATGTACGCGCGCATGTGTGCGAGGCGTTGGCTCTAACTGAACCAGAGCGAGGCGTTGGGCTCTAACTGAACCCGAGTGATTGCATTGCAGGCTACACGTTACTGAACCCGAGCGATCGATCGATGGCTGTTAACTAAACCGAATCGAGCGATTCCTTCGCTACTGCTGCTAAATGAAGTCGATCGATTGGATGAACAGTGAGCGTTGCACCGGGGGGGGGGTGGATGAACAGTGAGCGGTGGCGTTGCCTCTGGATGAACAGGGACCCGTGGTGTGGAGGGTTGGATGAACAGTAGACAGTGGAGGGGTGCCCGTGGAGGGGTGGCTGAACAGGACCCCGTGGTGTGGAGGGCTGGATGAACAGTAGACGGTGGAGGGGTGCCCGTGGAGGCGTGGTTGAACAGGCCCCAGTGGTGTGGAGGGCTGGATGAACAGTAGACGATGGAGGGGTGCCCGTGGAGCGGTGGTTGAACAGTAGCCGGTGGAGTAGCGCGCGGTGGAGGTTGGATGAACAAGAGCCCGTGGAGGCTGGAGGAGGTCGACGGTGGAGATGAACAGTATCTCGTGGAGTCCCGTTTTGCGGTACGCCACACCCCTCCCGATCAACAGGACCCACGTTTTGACCGTAGTGCTCCAACACAAGTCCGTTTCCTCCGTTTTCCGATACGCCATACCCCTCCCGATCAACAGGACCCCCGTTTCGACCGTAGGAGGTCCGTTTCCTCCGTTTTGCGGTACGCCAGACCCCTCCCGATGAACAGGATCCTGTTTCGAACGTGGCCGGTCGAACACAAGGCCGTTTCCTCCGTTTTGCGGTACGCCAAGCCTCATTTCCATCGCATGTTCCGTCCAAGCCCTCCCGATGAACACGACCACACATTCCGTTTCGACCCAGCCGGTTGGCTCCCACGCATTCCGTTGCCTCCCGATGAACACGACGCATTCCGTTGCCTCCCCATGAACACGACGACGATGATATTTCTCTGTTCCGACCCAGCCATGTATGTCGGTGTTCTGGGAACAGGGGTCCCCAGACTTGCCTGCCTGCGGTCCGCGGCGTGGCTCAAAAGGGGGCCTGGCACGACCCAGCTTCATGAACACAGACCCAAGACCCTCGCGAGGGGCCAAGCCTCGCGGGGCGGACTACACGGAGCTTCCTCAGGCACGACCTCATTAGGCTAGCTCGCGAGGAGGCGGAGAGATCAAGGCGGAGTACCTCACGAGGTGCCCGTGACGCAAGCCATGACGACCAAGGGCGCCAGGCGGGCGCCAGCCCGCGCAGTGTCCTCCTTTCCTCTTTGGTGCAAAGGGAGCAAACGCAGGCGACAGCATCAAGCAAAGGCACCCGTTTCGGTGCAACGAGACCAGGACCAGCCCAACGGCAAGGAGGAAGTCATCGTGGAGCCCAAGCTAGCGTTACCACCAGAGCCTTTGGCAGGCGAAGACCAACTTTAGTCAGGATAAGTGTACCAGATGTTCCCCTTCAAAATGGCCAATTGTTGGCGCCCTTCCCGCTCAATATTTGGGAAGAGGCCCAGGGCCTTTGCCTATAAATAAGAGTAGCCACCCCCAGGGTAGGGGCGGATCGATCGGCAATTAGAAGATAGAGATATAGATCAATCAGAGAGAGAGAAGGGTGACTGAACTCCTCCGAGCAGTTCATCGCCCCGGCCAAGAACAGACCCTCGCGAGTCTGTTCTTCCTTGTATTGTTGATCATCAGCAGCCCAAGAGGCAATCCACCACGCCACAAACTGGAGTAGGGTATTACACCACAATGGTGGCCCGAACCAGTATAAACCCTGTGTCTCTTGTGTTGTTCTTTCCATAACTTAGATCTTAGCGAGGCGGTGGGGTACAGGTAGGTAGGAGGCGAAATCTCCGCACGCACCCCAGTGTTCGAACCTCAAGGGTCTGTCGGAACCCGAAATCCAACATTTGGCGCGGCAGGTAGGGGTGCACCGGAGTTTTCCCTTCCACCGCGGCCACGACTTTCCTCGCGATGAGTAGCGCGTCGCCCTCCCCGGCCGCCGGCGCCAGCACGGGGGCAAGGGGGCTCCGAGCCCTGGCCCCAGCCCTGCAACAGGTACGGTGGCCGGACAAGTTCAAGCCAACGACGCCGCCGCACTACAGCGGCGCGACTGATCCGCTGGCCTTCTTGCTGGCGTACGAGGAGGCCATCCTCGAAGCCGGAGGAGATGATAGGGTCATGGCCAACTGGCTCCCCATGGCCCTCGCCGGCGCTCCGCGCGTATGGCTGCTCCACCTGTCGGCAGCCTCCGTGGCCTCTTAGGAAGAGCTCTGCGGCCTCTTCCTCGCCCACCAAGCTACACCAACACCCCCGGTCGTCACCATCCTCCTAGGCGGCTCGCAGGCGCCGCCTACAAGTCACCACGTCAAGCCGTTCATCCACTGGGTCAGCGCCGCTGCCACGCTGCAGGGGGCTCTCCCGGACCGGGCGGCGCCAAAGGCCGGCCTGACCTTCAGCTCGGAGGACCACCCCTCCAACTCGGCCTGCTCGGGCGCGCTCCCCGTGCTATGCACCCCCACCATCTGCCACGTGGCCGTCACCAGGACTCTCGTCGATGGCGGCGCGGGCCTCAGCGTGCTCTCGGTTGAGGCCTTCAACCTCCTCTGCATACCCCTGGAACGGCTGCAACCCAGCCAGCCCTTCTCAGGCGTTGGGGGCGGGTTATGCAGCTCCTTGGGACAGATCCGGCTCCCGGTAACCTTCGGCACCTACGACAACTTCCGCACGGAGCTGGTCAATTTTGACATCGTCCCCATCAGCCTCCCCTACAACGCCATCCTCGGCTATCCAGCGCTGGCCCAGTTCATGGCCGCGACACACCCGACGTACAACCTCATGAAGATGCCCGGGAGAAGCGGTGTACTCACCGTGCACGGGGACACCGGAGACGCGCTGCGAGTGCTCAAGCTCGCCTTCAAGACGGCGGCGGCGGCACAGCCCGCCGACTCGGAGACCCCCGAGCCCAAGGGGGCTGCGCCCGCCAAGAAGAAACAGTTGTTCACCCAAGACAAGGCAGAAACCAAGCAGATACCCGTCGATGAGGATGGGTCCACCAACGCCACTTTCACCATAGGTGCCAACCTCGAGTCCGAGCAGGAGGAGGCCCTGGTCAAGTTCCTGCGCGCGAACAAGAAGGTATTCGCTTGGGAGCCTGACCAGTTGGCGGGGATTCCTAGGAACGTAATCGAGCATCACCTCAACATGTGCCCCAACATGCGCCCTGTGAAGCAGAAGGCAAGTCGGCAGTCCACAGAAAAGCAGGCCTTCATCGTCCAAGAGACCCGCAAACTAGAGGCCGCCGGGGTCATTCGCGAGGTCCGATACCCGGATTGGTTGGCCAACCCCGTCGTGGTGCCAAAGAAGGGAGGGAAGGAGCGCAGTGTGTCGACTTCACCAACCTCAACAAGGCCTGCCCGCAAGATCCGTTCCCCCTCCCCCGCATCGACTAGATCGTCGATTCCACCGTAGAATGCGACCTGCTATGCTTCTTGGATGCCTTCTCGGGGTATCACCAGATCAAGATGGCGGTAGAAGACGTTGAAAAGATAGCCTTCCTAACCCCGTGTGGGGTGTACTGCTACACATGCATGCCATTTGAGCTGCGTAACGCACGGCGACCTTCCAGCGGCTGATGCACATCACCTTGGGCCCGCAGCTCGGGAAGAATGTTGAGGCTTACAACGATGACATTGTGGTGAAGTCTCGGGAGGCCAGGACCCTGATATAAGACCTGGAGCAAACCTTCGCGAGCCTCGACGCAGTGAACTTGCGGCTCAACCCAGAGAAGTGTGTGTTCGGAGTCCCCTCGGGCAAGCTCTTGGGTTTCCTCGTGTCCTACCAGGGCATCAAGGCTAACCCGGAAAAGGTCAAGGCGGTCGAGGACATGAGCCCGCCAAAGACCCTCAGAGAAATGCAGAAGCTCACTGGGCGTGTGACCGTGCTAGGGTGCTTCATCTCCAAGTTGGGGGAGCGAGCGCTGCCCTTCTTCCAGCTAATGAAGAAAAAGGGGCCCTTTGAGTGGACTGAAGAGGCCGACAAGGCGTTCCAAGATCTCAAGAGATACCTGACCAGCCCTCCGGTCATGGTGGCTCCGCGCCCTCAGGAGCCCCTGGTGCTTTACCTCGCAGCCACTCCCTACTCTGCCAGCGCAGCCCTGGTGGTGGTTAGGGAGGAGCGTCAAGTCAAAACCACGGCAGCGGCCCGGGACAAGGCAAAGCAGGAACCAGGAAGGCCCACAGAAACCGCCACCGCGGCTGAGGAGGGTCAGCCGCCGCAGAGGAGTGCACCGGAGGCGGAAGAGGCCCCTCTCCCAGATGGCCAGCCTCCGGAGGCCTCATCGCCTCAGGAGGCGCCATGGTCTTCGGAGGGCGCCACCAGCTCTGACGCACCCAACCTCGTTGAGCACCCAGTTTACTTCGTCAGCACGGTGTTGCGGGACGCGAGGGCACGGTACCCCATGCCTCAGAAGCTCCTCCTCGTGCTACTGGTGGCCTCGCGCAAGCTGTGGCACTATTTTTAGTGTCACTCCATCAAGGTCGTCTCGGCATACCCCTTGGAGAGAGTGCTCACGAGCCCTAACTCAGCCGGAAGGGTCGCTGAGTGGAACATAGAACTGCTAGCGTTTCAACTCGAATTCAGCACGACCAGAGTCATCAAGGGAGCAGCATTAGCGGATTTTGTGGCAGAATGGACGGAGGCACCAGGCCTCAAGGCCGATGAGGATCGATCCCTCTCCCCGGGAAGCGAGGCACTGGAAGGCTGGGTCATGTACTTCGATGGGGCGTTCTCCAGGCACGGCGCTGGGGCTGGGGCAGTGCTTATATCGCCCACTCAAGACAAGCTCTACTACGTTGTACAGCTCTGTTTCCAGCAAGGTGAAAAGGTCTCCAACAACATAGCAGGGTATGAAGGTCTAATAGCGGGCTTGAAGGCCGCAGCTGCCCTGGGGTGAAACACCTCACCATCAAGGGCGATTTGCAGCTCCTTGTCAATTTCTCCAACAAGGTGTACGAGCCTAAAGATGAGCACATGGAAGCCTACCTTGCGGAGGTCCGCAGGATGGAGAAGCAGTTCTGGGGATTGGAGTTGTAGCATGTGCCCCGTGGCACCAATCAGGAGGCCGACAACATCGCCAGACGGGCGTCCAGGCGGTTACCTCAAGAGCCTGGCATCTTCGAGGAGCGGCGCTTCAAGCCCTTAGCCCTGCTGTCATTGTCAAACACGGCTTAGCCTCGGGAGGAGCTCTCCCAGCCACCTGCCGCAGGAGCCCCGGTCTGTCGCCCGGCCTCAGGAGCACGCCTGCTCCTGACGATGGAGCCTCAGGCAGGGTCCTGGATCACGGAGCTCTGGAGTTACTTAACACAAGGGACCCTGCCGGAGAAGGAGGAGGAAGCGGAGCGTGTGGCACGGCAGGCCACGGCATACTGCATCAAGGATGGAGAGCTCTACCGGAAGCGACCAAACGATGTATCCCTGCGCTGCATCTCCAGGGAGCAAGGAAGGGAACTGCTGGAAGATATACATGGCGGAGACTGTGGACATCATTCATCATCATGGACCCTCGTCGGCAAGGTGTTCCGCAGTGGGTTTTATTGGCCCACCGCACTCAATGACGCCGTCGAACTGGTGAAGGCTTGTGAGGCCTGCCAGTTCCACGCCAAGCAGATCCATCAGCCGGCAGGAGGCCTGCAGACTATACCCCTTTCGTGGCCATTCGCAGTCTGGGGGCTGGACGTCCTGGGGCCGTTTCCTCGGGCGCCAGGGGGCTACCGCTACCTCTACGTCGCCATGGACAAGTTGACCAAGCGGCCTGAAGTAGAGGCCGTCCGCACCATCCCCGCGGGTTCCGCGGTCAAGTTCATCAGGGGTATCGTGAGCCGGTTCGGGGTGCCGAACCGCATCATCACAGACAATGGTTCGCAGTTCACCAGTAACCTCTTCAAAACATACTGTGCTAACCTTGGAACGCAGATATGCTACGCTTCGGTGGCGCACCCCCGAAGCAACGGCCAGGCCGAGCGAGCCAACGCAGAGGTCCCGGGGGGCCTCAAGACCAGGACGTTCAAGAAGAAGCTGGAGGCCTGCGGCAGAGGTTGGTACGATGAACTTCAATCCGTGTTGTGGTCCATCCGCACCACCGCAACCAAGCCGACTGGAGAGACCCCGTTCTTCCTGGTCTACAGAGCTGAAGCGGTCCTCCCTCACGAGGTCAGACGCCGCTCCGCACGGGTCCTGGCGTTCGACGAGGCGCGGCAGGACGCCATGCGGGGGATGGACCTCGTGCTGGGGGAGGAACGTCGCCGAGAAGCCGCGCTGCGAGCGGCGAGGTACCAACAAGCACTGCAACGATATCACTGCCGCAACATCCGCCCTCGATCTGTCGAGGTAGGAGACCTCGTGCTCAGGCGGGTTCTCTCCAGGGAGGGACTGCACAAGCTCTCTCCCATGTGGGAGGGCCCGTTCAAGGTTGTTCATGTTTCCAGGCCTGGCTCCGCGCGCTTGGAGACTCAGGAGGGAGTGCCGGTCCAGAACGCATGGAACATCCAGCACCTCCGGAGGTTCTACCCCTAAAAAGGCCTAGAGCCTGTGAAGAAGGCGAATGCGTGTGAAGATTATCCTTTTGGGAAAAGGCCCAGAGCCTGTGAAGAAGGCGAATGCCTGTGAAGATTATCCTTTTGGGAAAAGGCCCAGAGCCTGTGAAGAAGGCGAATGCCTGTGAAGATTATCCTTTTGGGAAAAGGCCTGGAGCCTGTGAAGAAGGCGAATGCCTGCAAAGATTATCCTTTTGGGAAAAGGCCCAGAGCCTGTGAAGATTATCCTTTTTGGAAAAGGCCCAGAGCCTGTGAAGAAGGCGAATGCCTGTGAAGCTGTCGCGTTTTGGAAAAGGCCCAGAGCCTGTGAAGAGGGAAAATGCCCGTGAAGCTTGCTTCCCCCAAGAAAGTCCCAGAGCCTGTGAAGAAGGCCAATGCCTGTGAAGCTCGCCGCCCGTGACACTCTAACGTAATAATGAGTTGGGGCTGTACTCGCCCCGGAGTCTCAGGAGCGCCGGCCTCAGGCCCTGGGGCTCCCTCCCACGCCCCGTGGCAGCACTTAGCTCCGCACTGGTGAGAAGACGTCGAAGACTAGATTAGGTGCCGGACGCGGCTTTTTCATTTGCTTTCCGCAGTTGGATTGTTCATTCTCATTCGAGTTTTGTTGAAGCTATTACCGTCTTTGACTCATGGTTCTTCGCCTTTTCACTCCCCTCGATTTCTCTTATGCAAGGCCTCACGAGGGGGGAGCTGAGCGCCCTCGTGAGTGTTTCTGTTCTAGTCTTTCAAAGGTTCCGCGACCTGGGTCCATTACAGGAGCACCCCTCCAGTCCGTGCTCCACGGGCACCGCAACATGAACGCAGGGCCTGGGTCGGTCGCCCCCCCCCCCCCACGGCCGGGGCCGGGAACTATCCACGCGCAGGCACATAGCCGGAAGACACGATAACGAAAGCAAAGCGATGACTAACAGCAATAACCCAAACACGCCCCCACAGGGCTCCACGCTACTATCTTTTACGCAGGAAAAAGGAAAAGAAAGAGCAAATCAGGCGCAGCTCGCCTCACACCGGCCTGTAGGGAAGGCCCGAGCTGCCTCCGGGGCTCAAGCATACTCCCTCTCGCGCTTCACCGAGGCGCGACGGCAGGCAGACGTGCCACCACCTTCCAAGCGGGTACGACGGCGTGGAGGCTGACCGCGGCCACTGCTAGAAGAGTCGCCGCCTGAAGAAGAACCGGTGAAGCTTGGGGAACCCTGAGCGCCGCCAATCACACGAGCACTGTCCTCTCCGTCATCGCCGGGGCTGGGTCCCCGGCCGCGGTCGTCGTCCTCAGGGCAGCACCCTGCGCGGCGACCATCTTCCCCAAACACCCTCACGTAGAGGGTGGCATCGCCGTCAAACTTGAAGTGCAGGGTGCACCGACGGCCCATGCCACGCGCGCGGGCAAACGTCTGCCAACCGCGGGTCAAGGCCAGGCTCCCGGCTGCGGAGACCTCCAGTGAAGCCCATGAGGCTCGGCTGCAGCAGCCGTCCGCCTGAAGCCAGAGGCCGCCCGGGGCGCCGGCCGGGAGCTCGCCGAGGAGGAAGCTTTGAGCATGATCGAACCGAACACAAGCAACTTTTTTTTCAAAAAAGTATAACGCTTGGTCGAACCGAACACAAGTTAGAAATTAAAGCTTTGAGCATGAAAGCGACTTAGCTGGTTAATGTGTTCGAAGTCCGAGCTTGATGGGGGACAAGGTTCTATCCCCCAAGCCGGTCCCGAGGTGGCGGAACGGAGAGCTCGACACGTCGAAGTGGTGACATAGCACGGTCGATGCAGACCGGCAGAGTGACGCCGAAGTCCCCGGATCATTTTCCTGTGCACAAAAATAATGCAAACGGGAGATAATAGTAATAATGATAATTAAAAAAATCGTTGCATAATGAATAATTTATGCAAAGTGAGTAATAAAAGAAATATGGCCTGGCGCCGAAGTCAATGTCGATGCAGGGCGTCGGCGTGATGCGGTAAAGGCGTGGCAAAGCCTAAATTCATAGGTCGGTCCGCGCTCCGGATTCGGCGTTCGCCGGACTATGTACGGAGACTGACCGAACCAGCATGCGACCGTCGTTAGTGCGGCCACCATTTGATAGACCTGTGAACATATGATGGACAAACCAGAGTAATAATTCCTTGGAAAAAAATGAACCCAAACATGCAAAAAAATATTAGGATTAATAGCACCTGGTTTATTTGTTGTAGTAATCCAAAGGAAGATGATGCTGGCAAAGGTTGGCTCGCCGAGGCAAAGCCCTCGGTCCAGCCAATCGTGACGAAGCTGGTCGGCTAGTGACGCCAAAGTGTCCGGAGTAGGTTGATGAAGAGATGATGGATCCTCCGGTCCAGCCGAGATGTCGAAGCCTCGAGGCCAGTCGAAGTAGTCCGGCGTGATGGACACCGGCTTGAAGGGGCAACAGTGCGGCCCTGCCGATGCAGGTCGTGACGTGGTCGATGCCGGCTTGATGAAGCGACCGTGTCGTGATGCCGGTATGCCCGCTCCGTGTAATCCGTGGGGCGGAGATGTTGGTGATGATTTGTCCTTCGCGATGCCGGACTCTTGTTCGGCTTGCCGAGATGATGATCCGAAGAAGTTGAGCTCGGCTCAACAAAGTGACGATGTGTCTAGCGCAGGTCGGCAGCCGTGGAGCAATATTGCCGGACTGGTTTGACACCAGCATGATGCCGAAGATCATGTTCAAAAGATCTTAAAGTTAGTGGGATGTGTTCGGGAACAATACACAATATCCCATACAAAACTTCCTTCAAAAGGGATGTCCGAAATCCCGTTCATAAAAAAGATGAATTCGGGTCGGATTCGTTCTCGCGCAGAAAACAGATCCGAAAAGTGATGCACTAATCGGAAGGTTCCCAGAGTTCGGACGGTCGGATCGATCTGAAATTTGGAGGGGTGGTAGATATAGGAATTCCGCAGCCGATCAACAGTTGGATCTTCCAAAGGATGTCCGAGTTAGAAGCTGGACACCACGCCCTAAACTCGTCCAGATTCCCGCCCAGATTTGGCAGGGCTCCGGTATATCGTGGATTGCCAGAGATTTCTCCATCGGAACTCGACGAAATTTTCCAGGGTTGTTGTAGACTCAATTCCGCACAATTCCACCAAAGTGATCGTCAAAGAGATACTCGAGGAGGTGGTGGCAGCAGATACGAATTCGCTGTCCAGAAAAACAGCACGGTCGCTTGAGGGCAATGTTGACGTTGAGCCCCCGAGCTTCATGGATGACTCCTCCATGATCTTGATAGAGATCGGAGTTGATGTTTGATGAAGGCCCTCGTCCGAACATGGTGATCCGAACACGGGGCGCAATTCTTGGTTGAACCAAGGTGACCAGTCGAGCTGGTGACGAAGATGCCGAAGTCGCAGTTGATCTGCAGGCGAGCCATCGATCCTTTTGTCGATCGCACAGCGGAACTCTCAATGAAAGCACCAATGTCGGTGTCAAAACCGGCGGATCTCGGGTAGGGGGTCCCGAACTGTGCGTGAAGGTCAGATGGTAACAGGAGACAAGGGACACTTTATTTTACCCAGGTTCGGGCCCTCTCGATGGAGGTAAAACCCTACTCCTGCTAGATTAATATCGATGATATGGGTAGTACAAGAGTAGATCTACCACGAGATTAAGGAGGCTAAACCCTAGAAGCTAGCCTATGATATGATTGTGTATGATGATTGTATATTGTATATGTTCTATCGACTAGCCTGGCCTCGGTTTATATAATGCACCAGAGGCCCATGATAATAAGAGTCCTAGCCGAATACGCCGGTGGGGGAGGAGTCCTTGTCTTGATCGCCAAGTCTTGTGGAATCTTCCTTGTATGTGGCACCTGTCCGGACTGGCCCATGAGCATGCGGCCCTGGGGGTCCTCGGCCCAATCTAACCGATTGGGGGACGACGTGGTGAGTACCCCCTAGTCCAGGACACCATCAATGGTGATAAAAAATAAGCACGGACGGATCATTTTCAAAGTATTGGGACTTCGGTACCGGTTACCTGTGAGGCTAGGAGCAGTCCAGGATAATCGGCTGTAATAGCCACCAAGGCATTGTCGATGCTCAGTTGGTAAAATACCCCATCGATCAACTCCACAGATATGTCCGAATCCTCTTGGGAGGCCGGGTCGAGGGACCGTTCCGGATCCTCGGGTTGTGGAGGAGGGCTGTTTATCTCCTTTGTGGACTGGCGCAGTTCCTGCGTCAAAATCACAAGATGAGATGCTTAATTGTGGGAATATGGAACGGATGGGCAAAAAGAAGTGTCCGCTTACCCAGTTTGGAGGATTGTACATAGAGAATCCGCCCTGTTGATTGACGTGGAGAAATTCCTCCTTTCTCGCTTGTACAATGCGGACAAGATCTTCGTCAAGGCGGCAACCGATTCCGGCCCCTTACGGCTGCAGCGGGTGGCATCATCCTCCCCGTTGAAATCCCACATGGGGTGGCCTCTATACTGAAGCGGCTGCACCCCCCCCCCCCCGCATAATGCATGCGGCCATGACCCCGATCATGGTCAGTCCGGAATGAGCTAACAACCTTATCCGGCTCATCAGGTAAAGGACGTCCTTGTCATTCTCCTTCTGAGGGCTCCGTGGACGCCAGCTTAGGCGCTTCTTCAGGGGAGCATTATCAAACTCAGGGAGGCCGATCCGAATAGGGTCTGGAAGGGGCACATCTTCTATATAAAACCATTCTGAGGGTCAGTCTTCTAACGCCTTCTTTGGGGTTCCGGATAGATATCCGGTCCCGGCGATGCGCCATACTTCGGCTCCGCCCACTTGATATATCGACCCCTCCTGAGAACGGGGTACGAGGCAGAACAGCTTCTTCCACAACGCGAAATGAGCCTCACAGCCCAAAAACAGCTCGCAAAGGGCTACGAAGCCCGCGATATGCAATATGGAGGCTGGCGTAAGGTTGTGCAGCTGGAGGCCATAGAACTCCAGCAGCCCCTGGAGAAACGGATGAATTGGAAATCCGAGACCTCTTATCAAATAAGGCACAAGGCATACCCGCTCTCCTTTGGAGGGATTAGGGACGCTCTCCGCTTGCTTTCCGCCATTGTAGGTGGCAAGCCCGGCTCGAACCGGGACCATGTAGGCTGGGGGAAGAAATCCTTTGGTTTGAAGCGTCACTAGCTCACTGTGCGGGATGGAACATCTCTCCCAATCTCCAGGCTGAGGACTGGGGAGGCGAGAGGAGGAGCTGCGATGACTAGCCATGATGGAATGGATCTCTGTCGAGTGCGCTCCGCTGAATGCTCGTGGGGGGAAGATGGTGAGATTTGGATCTAAATCCTTGCCGCTTTAATAGGCAGTTCATTTACGCAGCTAGGGGGGTAAATGTAAAAACACCCTGGCTTTTTGCATTCATTTGACACATGGAAGAAGGTCATTATTGGGCGTGGAAGCCAAGTAGCGCAATGTTCACAAGAAGCCGAACACTATTCAACAAGTACACGGAATTTGGTGAAGAACCCGCCTTGCAATGTCGAAGACAATTTGCGCGCCAGACTCGTCGTCATTGAATCCTGGTTCGGGGGCTACTGAGGGAGTCCTGGATTAGGGGGTGTCCGGATAGCCGGACTATAACCTTTGGCCGGACTCTTGGATTATGAAGATACAAGATTGAAGACTTCGTCCCGTGTCCAGATGGGACTTTCCTTGGTGTGGAAGGAAAGCTTGGCGATATGGATATGAAGATCTCCTTCCGTTGTAACCGACTCTGTGTAACCCTAGCCCTCTCCGGTGTCTATATAAACCCGAGGGTTTAAGTCCGTAGGACGAACAACAATCATACCATAGGCTAGCTTCTAGGGTTTAGCCTCTCTGATCTCGTGGTAGATCTACTCTTGTACTACCCATATCACCAATATTAATCAAGCAGGAGTAGGGTTTTACCTCCATCGAGAGGGCCCGAACCTAGGTAAAAACATCGTATCCCTTGTCTCCTGTTACCATCCGCCTAGACGCACAGTTCGGGACCCCCTACCCGAGATCCGCCGGTTTTGACACTGACACCCTCCCTCGCTGCAGAGACGCCCTGGGCCCCCTCCTGACGCCCCACAGCACCACCACCGCAAGCCGCCACCGCCGCTCCGCCAGCTCTGCCATGGACGGCGCCGCCCGAGCCACTCCAGCCCGCCAGCTGCCCTCTGGAACAGCTCGAGCTCATCCTCAAGCCCGTCCGCTAGCGCCCGTGGCCGCCATGTCGTCCTGCCCACTACAGAACGGCCGTTCGTCGGTGTCCTTATCCACGACCGTGGAACCGACCTAGTTACGATATAAATGGAGACCGCCGAGCTCATGCAAACCCCCAGGCAGCCTCAGGCCATCCCTCTAGAGCCCCCATGGCCAGTAATCGACGGGGGGGGAGATCTCCTTCCTCGTCTCCGGCCAGTTCGGTCGCCGCCACACTCCGGTGCCGTGCGTTGCGAGCTGACCCCCCCCCCCCCAGTCCATCCACTGCCACCATCTTCTTCCCCTCGATCTTGCGGAGCCACCCAGCCTCTTAGCTTCGATCGGGAACCACCGTAGCCCAAACCCCCAAATTCTCCCGAAGCCACCTCCGCCGCAGAGCTCGTCGCCGGCGACTCCCTTTGTCCCCGCCAACCTCTCGACCACTGGGAGGACCGCCCTGGACTGGCGGATCCATCCCTGCCCTCGGAACCCAGTGGGAAGCTGCCGTTCGTCGGCAGCGATCGCCGGAACCCCGCCCTCGCTCGGACAGAGGAGGAAGAAGGCGCGGGCGACTGGTCAAACCTGACCGGTGGGCCCAAGGGACCCACTGTCAGTGACTCCAAGCCGGCCCGCCCTGGTTTAAGTGGAGGCATAAACCCAGAAGTACGTTTCCTCCGCCTCAAAAACGTATTCTTATTCGAAACGTTTTCTTTTTCTGTTTTAATTAAAAACAGATTTTTAACTGAACTTTGGCTGGCTATAACTTTTTAAATGTAAGTCCAATTGACTTGATTCCTTTTTTGTTGTTCCTCAAATTTTGTCTAGTTTATTTTCATATTTATTTGAAAAATTTCCAAACAACTTTTTTGTACTGTTTTGGAACTATGTGTTAATTCAAACTTTCGCAAAATAGGATTTTGAAGAGGAAGGCAACTTTCAAAAAGTGCACCCCCACTTGCATACCCTTGAAGGCAAGCATTCTGAACCCTGGCATAATATTTTTGTGTGTTGTTTGATACGGTTACAACACCACCTTGACATGGAGCATTCGTTATTTTATGTGATGATATGATCATACGCATGAGTGCATAATGAAGATTCTTTGCTGTTGGAAATGGATATGCTTGTGATAGTAATCACCCTCGTATGCCTTTCATGTCTACCGGAAGGAAGCCGGGAAAGTCTCTATCTTGGGTAGACACGAGCTTATCTCTAGTTCCTCGTCAAGACGGTTGTGTCCGGTATGGCATGATGAGGTATGATGGGTGGTGATTCTGTCTGTCGGTTGAAATATATTTGTTATGCTAATCATGCAGGGAATACTTAGACCTCCTGAGTCGACCATAGATCGAGTCTTGTTCCGGTAACCCCCATACTTGTTTCGTACTACCACTTGTCCCTGCCATAGGTAGGGTACGGTTCAGTAAGTTGTCAACCCGTTTCTAGCACACACCATACAAAGAGGCCATGGTGGAAGATACCGACTGCAGCCGGTAGGCATGCCACCTGGTCTGGGGGCATGGGTGTTTTCGGTTGGAGCCGAAGGGGTAGCTCCCCTAGTTTGCGCGCGTTATAAATTTTGTGATACCACGCTAGTCGAGGTTGTAGCCTCCCCACTTAGAGTTTCGCTTAACGGGTGTCGTGGGTGATTCCAGACACCGGTAAAGTTAAGCTGGTGTGTGCGAGTCAGGTGTGTTTTCAATTAAAAGACCGTAGACGGAATTAGTCCCGATGGACTAAAGGAATCCGTTGCTCGTGGGTAAAGAGTACACCCTCTGCAGAGAATATATCTATTCGAATAGCCGTGTCCATGGTTAAGGACTATAGTCTGGGATGGGTCAAGTGTCGGTCTTAGTGTCGGTCTTCGGAGGAAAGATGGCTAAACCAAAACATGGATCATGACATGTGACTCATGATGATTATGATTACTATTATTATGGACTAACCATTTACATTATTTTAATTATTGAATATCCCTGGGACGGTTCTACCTCCTGGATATTCACTGTGATTACTCTTATATAAGCCCTTTATGTGGTGTCGCTGAGATGCCCGACTGTGGCATGCTTGTTATTTATTCACTCTATAAGCCCTTTATGTGGTGTCGCGAAACACCCGACTGTGGCATGCTCGTTATTCATTTACTTTATAAGCCCTTTATGTGGCGTCGCTGAGACGCCCGACTGTGGCAGGCTTGTTATTATTTACTTTATAAGCCCTTTATGTGGTGTCGCACAAATGCCCGACTGTGGCATGTTTGCTTCTCATTTCCTTTATAAGCCCTTTATGTGATGTTGCTCAGACGCCCGACTGAGACATACTTTATATTATTATCCTTTCGAGGCATCGCTTCAGACACTCGATCGGTGCATTCTATTTCTACTCCATTATTTGCATATTCATGTTGTATATGAATAACCTGCTTGCGTGCATCATGGATGTTTATTTTGTGACTGACGTGTGATCATAGAATATTTCAGAGCATGATTACCATTTGTTATGTTATACCTGTGTTCATAATGTTTGCGAGTACATTCAAAGTACTCACTGGCTTGTCCCTGGCTATTGTCTTGGCCAGATTTCTTGTGTGGAGAGGAGCGTTGCGATGACAGCCCCGGAACCTACGCAATGGTGGTAGCAGCCTCGTGAAGATAGGAGTTACCCAGGTTAGCTGTTCCTGTGGGAAATGGAGTCCCATAGACGCTGATGATCTGCAAACCGCTTCCGCCATCAACCACTAGAAATCATTTGTTGTACTCATAGGCCAGAATGGTCTTGTACTACATATCTTGTATTTTGCTTGGAGTTTCTGTATCAAGTTGGTGCCTCATCAGCTAACAGTAATCCTGGGGCTGGTGAGCACAAGGGCCATTTTCTGGGAAATTAATATCCCAAAAATCCGGTCCTGACACGCTCGTTTGGGCCGCGAGCCTGCTATAGGGCATGCCTTGCACTTGTGTTATTGGCCCATCCAAATTGAAACATTTTTCTTCATATTTTACATTGCCTGCTCGTGCGTTGGGACGAACAAAACTAGCATGGGCCAACCTGGACGACTCAAACTAGGTGCACACTTTCCAGCCACCTGAGGCAGCCGCCCATACCAGCCCCTATGGTGGTGTCGCCCCTTTTGCATGTATGATTGGATAGTGAAAAATATTCCAGTGGCGCTTTTGATTTACCCACATAATGGTTGAATTGCTTGTTTCTATGAACTGAGTTCGCCAATAATGTGAAGGATGCCAGTCTTTTCATCCTATTGTAGATTGCTTAGATCTCGATATGTCAAAAGTAATCGCATGAAATATATAGTAAAGCCAGTGTGATGTGTTTGGCTACAACTAGTCTGACTACACGTCCTCATATAACATATCAAGGATGCACCATCTTACCAAATTAACCATTCGACTTACCCATGCAGTGTGGGAAGAAAGAAGTATTGGGATTGTGTATCCAAGCAATTGATGCCATGGATTCCTTCGTACAACCTTGTAAGCGAAAAAGAAGTTGCAGTGTGCCTGTACAAAGAACTAGCGTAAGTTCAGTTACCTGCTTCTCGGAATTTTAGTTAGCCACTTATTGAAAAATTGTTCAATTATGTTGCTTGGCTTAATTTAGTTTGGTACCGATTACATAATGGCACAGCCTGTTAATCATATTGTAGACTGCGCCTATCTATGTGTTTGATACTTACTGTTAAGAATTACCTGTTTGCCTTAACTTAAATATCTACTTGTTTGTTTAACTGCTTTGCTACTACAACAGCGGGTTACAATGATGTTAATAACTACTTTTCAGCATCCAATTGAAACTCTTTAATTCCTTGTTTGTTTAACTGGTTTGCTGTTATAACTCCCAGTTGAGATGTTTTGCTAACTTCAACTTTTCTGAATCCAATCGGAACTTTAATGACAAAACAGGTTAGCCCAAGATCAAAGAGAGAGGTCCCCATGGATGTTGCATCATCCCACAGCAGTGGCACCGTCCCAATCGTGCATTATAAATTGCCAACTGTTGATGCTCTAGAGGCTAAACTAGTGGTAGAAAGAGATTCTGCTTCTGCACTTCGAGATGAAGTTGACATGTTGAGGATGCAAACAGCATAATCACAAGCAGTACTCAAGACAACCATTAAATATTTGGTGGATTTCAAAACGAAGCAAGCTAAGACTGACCAGATTGTTAAGGTCCTGAAGGAAAAAAGGAAATTAAATTCCTACTTGGTAAATCATAGGTGAAATGTTCTTTCCATAGTTGAATAACCTTTGTGTTTTCTGTTCATGTAATCAATCAAACCATTTGTTTTAGAGATCATGTAATAATTGTTTTTTTGTTTTTTGGTTTGTAATTTTATTTGAGCACAAGTCTGTATTAATTGATAAGACTCGGAGACATTTCGTTTGGATTGTTGTGCCAGACCCACAAATATGCCAATCGGGCTGAATGTGCATTCAGCAATAGTAGTAGTATAGATGGACCATAAGTGGCACGCATCAGAAAGGGCCAAGATGCTGGCTAAAAAAAGGATGTTGTTGTAGCCAAAAAAAAGTACAGCGGCCTGGCTTATGTATGTTAGTTGATATTATTGATCCATATACTCTATAAGTGTTTATATGTCTGTTAGTTCTGTACATTCTTGGTTGATTGACTCGGTATTTGAATCTTGATACATCGCTTGTGTACATATCTAAATGGGAGTACACATTATGTTGCGTGTGACATTTGAGTTGGACATGAAGTGTTCCAAATATTCGAATTCACCTTAAACTGGATTCTAGTTTCTGAATTTGAGTATCGGCATTTGTAAACCATATTCATATATGACAGTGGAATATATCTTTGTCGTCCTTTCGAAGATATATAAAAACACATATAATGATTTATAAAGATTCATATAGGAATACAAAATGGATTCGAATTTAGTTGCCGGGGTAAACGTGGATGCTTATTGTCCCAAAATTCGAAAGAAGCAGCAAAATGTCCACTCCCACATCGGCTGCCCAAAGCCAAGTGTTTGGAGATGGAAATTACTGTCTACCCATTACACGGACAATCCATCGGCCCGATTTCCACTGCTCTAAATAGGGGTAGGTTAGTAACTTCAGTTAGATGTGACACGACCGCCTCTGAGCCCATTTCGGCACGGTGGGCATCAAACATGGGCGGCAAAACTCATTTGATTCAAGATCGTCTGAAAGACCTCTGTTTCTTCCTCCATTCCCCATTCATACACGGTGGGCGGCAAAACAAACTCGACTCGGCCAAAATTGATGTAGGCAAATATTTTCAATAGGGGCAGGTTTGTAACTTCACTCAGACATGACACAACCGCCCTACCTGTCAGCCCCGCTCATACATCGTGGGCGCCAACCACCCTCTCCTTGCCCGAAATCGCTCTGGGCAAATATTGGCGAGATGCGAGATTACCGTCCTATCCCCAACCGACAGGACGTCCAAATTTTAAATGGGGGCTAAGTTCGTAACATTCCCATATTTCAGACAGGCGCGTCCAAAAAACATGGTTCCCCGTACCTCTCCCTCCATTTTCCCATTCATACACCGTCCGCGCTAGAACACCCCATCCCCACACCATCCTCCGTCCGCCACCCCATCCATCGCCGCCGTCCTCCACCACATCCATCGCCACCGTCCTCCACCATGCCGGAGCGCCTACCAAGACCGCGTCGTCCACTGCTAGAGATGGACGTTTCTCATCCACGGCGACGGACCAATAGCCTTCCATCGCGTCCTCTCGCTTCATCGGCGTCGTCGTCCTCTTTGCCGGGGCCGCTCACATGACTGTTGGTGTTCTGGGAACGGGGGTCCCCAGACTTGCCTGCCTGCGGCCCGTGGTGTGGCTCAAAGGGGGCCCAGCGCGGCCCATCTTCATCAACACAAACCCAAGACCCTCACGAGGGGCCAAGCCTCGCGGGGCGGACGACACGGAGCTTCCTCAGGCGCAGCCTCGTCAGGCTGGCTCGCGAGGAGGCGGAGAGATCAAGGCGGGGTACCTCACGAGGTGCCCATGACGCAAGCCATGACGACCAAGGGCGCCAGGCGGGCGCCCGCCCGTGCAGTGTCCTCCCTTTCCTCTTTGGTGCAAAGGGAGCAAGCGCAGGCGGGAGGATCGAGCAAAGGCACCCATTTCGGTGCAAAGAGACCAAGACCAGCTCCATGGCAAGGAGGAAGTCGCCGTGGAGCCCAAGCCAGCGTCATCACCAGAGCCTTTGGCAGGCGAGGATCAACTTTAGTCAGGATAAGTGTACCAGATGTTCCCCTTCAAAATGGCCAATTGTTGGCGCCCTTCCTGCTCGATATTTGGGAAGAGGCCCAGGGCCTTTGCCTATAAATAGGACTAGCCACCCCCAGGGTAGAGGCATCTAGGAAGATCGGAACGTCTAGCAACCCGGCAATCAATTAGATAGGCATTAGAGAGAGAGAAGGGCGATTGAACTCCTCCTAGCAGTTCATCCTCCAGGCTAAGAACAGACCCTCGCGAGGCTGTTCTACCTTGTAGTGTTCATCATCATCAGCCCAAGAGGCAATCCACCACACCACACTGGAGTAGGGTATTACACCGCATCGGTGGCCCGAACCAATATAAACTCTGTGTCTCTTGTGTTGTTCTTTTGGTAGTTTAGACCTTTGCGAGGCGGACGAGTACGGGTAGGTAGGAAGCATAATCTCCGCGCGCACCCCAAAGTTCGAACCTTAAGGGTCTGCCGGAACCCGAAATCCGACATTTGGCGCGCCAAATAGGGGTGTGCCGGAATTCGTCTTCCACCACCCCGTTCTTCTCCGACCATCGCGTCCATGTCTGACGCTCGTCGGGCCCGCGCCTGGTGCCGAGCCGTTCTCGCTTCCCGCGTCGCCCAGACGGCCCCTGTCGGCGGGCGTCCCCGCCGTTCCCCGTCGCCTGCCATCAACGCCGCCACCGGCCCGGCGGGGAGCGAGCAGCGAGTGTCGTCCCGGCATCTGTCCGTGCAGCAAGACGGCCGCACCGCTGCACCAACACCCCCGGTCGTCGCGGCCCTCCTGGGCGGCTCGCAGGCGCCGCCTACAAGTCACCACGTCAAGCCGTTCGTCCGCCGGGTCAGCACTGCTTCCGCGCGGCAGGGGGCTCTCCCGGACCGAGCGGCGCCCAAGGCCGGCCTGACCTTCAGCTCGGAGGACCACCCAGCCAACTCGGCCTGCTCGGTCAGGTGGCCGTCACCAGGACTCTCATCGATGGCGGTGCGGGCCTTAGTGTGCTCTCGGTCGAGGCCTTCAACCTCCTCCGCATACCCCTGGAATGACTGCGACCCAGCTGGCCCTTCTCGGGCGTTGGGGCGGATCATCCAGCTCCTTGGGGCAGATCCGGCTCCCAGTGACCTTTGGCACCTACGAAAACTTCTGCACGGAGATGGTTGACTTCGACATCGCCCCCATCGGCCTCCCCTACAACGCCATCCTCGGCTACCCAGCGCTGGCCCAGTTCATGGCCGCGACGCACCCGGCGTACAACCTCATGAAGATGCCCGGGAGCAGCGGTGCCCTCACCGTGCACGGGGACACCAGAGACGCGCTGCGAGTGCTCAAGCTCGCTTTCAAGACGGCGGCGTCAACGCAGCCCGCCGAGTCAGAGGCCCCCGAGCCCAAGGGGGCTGCACCCACGAAGAAGAAGCAGTTGTTCACCCAAGACAAGGCAGAAACCAAGCAGATACCCGTCGATGAGGACGGGTCCACCAGTGCCACTTTTACCATAGGCGCCAACCTCAAGCCCGAGCAGGAGGAAGCCCTGGTCAGGTTCCTGCGCACAAACAAGAAGGTATTCGCTTGGGAGCCTGACCAGTTGGCGGGGATCCCTAGGAGTGTAATCGAGCATCACCTCAACATGTGCCCCAATGTGCGCCCCGTGAAGCAGAAGGCGAGGCGGCAGTCCACAGAGAAGCAGGCCTTCATCGTCCAAGAGACTCGCAAACTAGAAGCCGCTGGGGTCATTCGCGAGGTCCGATACCCGGATTGGTTGGCCAACCCTGTCGTTGTGCCAAAGAAGGGAGGCAAGGAGCGCATGTGTGTCGACTTCACCAACCTCAACAAGGCATGTCCGCAAGATCCATTCCCGCTCCCCCGCATCGATCAGATCGTCGATTCCACCGCGGAATGCGACCTGCTATGCTTCCTGGATGCCTTCTCTGGGGTATCACCAGATCAAGATGGCGGTAGAAGACGTCGAGAAGACAGCCTTCCTAACCCCGTGTGGGGTGTACTGCTACACATACATGCCATTCGGGCTATGAAACGCAGGGGCGACCTTTCAGCAGCTGATGCACATCACCTTAGGCCGGCAGCTCGGGAAGAATGTCGAGGCTTACATCGATGACATTGTGGTGAAGTCTCGGGAGGCCAAGACCCTGATACAAGACTTGGAGGAAACCTTCACGAGCCTCGACGCGGTGAACCTGCGGGTCAACCCAGAGAAGTGTGTGTTCGGGGTCCCCTCAGGCAAGCTCTTGGGTTTCCTCGTGTCCCACCGAGGCATCAAGGCCAACCCGGAGAAGGTCAAGGCGGTCGAGGACATGAGCCCGCCAAAGACCCTCAGAGAAATGCAGAAGCTCACTGGACGCGTGACCGTGCTAGGGCGCTTCATCTCCAGGCTGGGGGAGCGAGCGCTGCCTTTCTTCCAGCTAATGAAGAAAAAGGGGCCTTTTGAATGGACTGAAGAGGCCGACAAGGCATTCCAAGATCTCAAGAGATACCTGAACAGCCCTCCGGTCATGGTGGCCCCGCGCCCTTAGGAGCCCCTGGTGCTCTGCCTCGCCGCCACTCCTTACTCCACCAGTGCAACCCTAGTGGCGGTTAGGGAGCAGTGTCGAATCAAAACCGCAACTGCAGCCCGGGACAAGGCAAAACAGGAACAAAGAAGGCCCGCAGAAACCGCCACGGCAGCTGAGGAGAATCAACCGCCGCAGAGGAGCGCACCGGAGGTGGAAGGAGCTCCACACCCAGATGGTCAGCCTCCAGAGGCCTCATTGCCTCCGGAGGCGCAATCGTCTCCAGAGGGCACCACAAGCATTGACACACCCAGCCTTGTTGAGCACCCCGTGTACTTTGTCAGCACGGTATTGCGGGACGCGAGGGCACGGTACCCCATGCCTCAGAAGCTCCTCCTCGCGCTACTGGTGGCCTCACGCAAGTTGCGGCACTACTTTCAGGGTCACCCCATCAAGGTCGTCTCGTCATACCCCTTGGAGAGGGTGCTCAGGAGCCCTAACTCAGCCGGAAGGGTCGCCGAGTGGAACATAGAACTGCAAGCGTTCCAGCTCGATTTCAGCACGACCAGGGTCATCAAAGGAGCAGCATTAGCGGATTTTGTGGCAGAATGGACGGAGGCACCAGGCCTCAAGGCTGACGAGGATCGGTCCCTCTCCCCGGGGGGCGAGGCACCGGAAGGCTGGGTCATGTACTTCGATGGGGCATTCTCCAGGCATGATGCTGGGGCTGGGGCGGTGCTTTATCACCCACTCAAGACAAGCTCTACTACGCAGTACAGCTCTGTTTCTAGCAAGGCGAAAAGGTCTCCAACAACATAGCGGAGTATGAAGGTCTAATAGCGGGCTTGAAGGCCGCAGTTGCCCTGGGGGTGAAACGCCTCACCATCAAGGGCGATTCGCAGCTCCTCGTCAATTTCTCCAATAAGGTGTACGAGCCGAAGGATGAGCACACGGAGGCCTACCTTGCAGAGGTCCGCAAGATGGAGAAGCAGTTCTGGGGGATGGAGTTGAAACATGTACCCCGTGGCACCAACCAGGAGGCCCACAACATCGCCAGACGGGCGTCCAGGCGGCTACCTCAGGAGCCTGGCGTCTTCGAGGAGCGGCTCTTCAAACCCTCAGCCCTGCCGTTGTTATCAAACACGACTCAGCCTCGAGAAGAGCTCCCCCAACCGCCAGCCTCAGGAGCCCCGATCTGTGGCCCGGCCTCAGGGGCGCCTGCTCCTGACGATGGAGCCTCAGGAGGGGTGCTGGATCACGGAGCTCCGGAGTTATTTAACACAGGGGACCCTGCTGGAGAAGGAGGAGGAAGCGGAGCGTGTGGCACGACAGGCCACGGCATACTGCATCAGGGATGGAGAGCTCTACCGGAAGCGACCAAACGACGTATCCCTGCGCTGCACTCCAGGGAGCAAGGAAAGGAACTGCTGGAAGACATACACGGCGGGGCCTGTGGGCATCATTCATCATCACGGACCCTCGTCGGCAAGGCGTTTTGCAGTGGGTTTTATTGGCCCATCACACTCAATGACGCCGTCGAAGTAGTAAAGGCTTGTGAGGCCTGCCAGTTCACGTCAAGAAGATCCATCAGCTGGCGGGAGGCCTGCAGACTATACCCCTTTCATGGCCATTCGCAGTCTGGGGGCTGGACATCCTGGGCCCGTTTCCTTGGGCGCCAGGGGGCTACCGCTACCTCTACGTCGCTGTGGACAAGTTCAACAAGTGGGCTGAAGTAGAGGCCGTCCGCACCATCCCCGCGGGATCTGCGGTCAAGTTCATCAGGGGCATCGTGAGCCGGTTCGGGGTGCCCAACCGCATCATCACAAACAATGGTTCGCAGTTCACCAGTAACCTCTTTAAAACATACTGTGCTAACCTTGGGACGCAGATATGCTACGCCTCGGTGGCACACCCCCGAAGCAACGGCCAGGTGGAGCGAGCCAACACAGAGGTCCTAAGGGGCCTCAAAACCAGGACATTCAAGAAGAAGCTGGAGGCCTGCGGAAGAGGTTGGCACGACTAGCTTCCGTCCGTGTTATGGTCCATCCGCACAACCGCGACCAAGCCGACGGGAGAGACCCCGTTCTTCCTGGTCTATGGAGCCGAGGCGGTCCTCCCTCACGAGGTCAGACATCGCTCCGCGCGGGTCCTGGCGTTCGACGAGGCGCAGCAGGACGCCATGCGGGGGATGGACCTCGTGCTGGGGGAGGAACGCCGCCGAGAAGTCGCGTTGCGGGCGGCGAGGTACCAACAAGCGTTGCGACGATATCACTGCCGCCACATCCGCCCCAGAACTCTCGAGGTAGGAGACCTCATGCTCAGGCGGGTCCTCTCCAGGGAGGGACTGCACAAGCTCTCTCCCATGTGGGAGGGCCGGTTCAAGGTTGTTCATGTTTCCAGGCCCGACTCCACGCGCTTGGAGACCCAGGAGGGGGTGCCGATCCAGAACGCGTGGAACATCCAGCACCTCCGGAGGTTCTACCCCTGAAAAGGCCCGGAGCCTGTGAAGAAGGCGAACGCCTGTGAAGACTATCCTTTTTGGAAAAGGCCCGGAGCCTGTGAAGAAGGCGAACGCCTGTGAAGACTATCCTTTTTGGAAAAGGCCCAGAGCCTGTGAAGAAGGCGAACGCCTGTGAAGACTATCCTTTTTGGAAAAGGCCCAGAGCCTGTGAAGAAGGCGAACGCCTGTGAAGATTATCCTTTTTGGAAAAGGCCCAGGGCCTGTGAAGAAGGCGACTGCTTGTGAAGCTGTCGCGTTTTGGAAAAGGCCCGGAGCCTGTGAAGAGGGCAAACGCCCGTGAAGCTCATTCCCCCTGAGAAAGGCCCGGAGCCTGTGAAGAGGGCAAACGCCTGTGAAGCTCATTCCCCCTGAGAAAGGCCCGGAGCCTGTGAAGAAGGCCAACGCCTATGAAGCTCGCCGCACGTGACACTCTCACGTAATAATGAGTGGGGTTGTACACGCCCCAGTCTCAGGAGCGCCGGCCTCAGGCCCTGGGGCTCCCTCCCACGCCCAGTGGCAGCACTTAGCTCCGCACTGGTGAGAAGACGTCAAAGACTAGACTAGGTGCCGGACGCGGCCTTTTCATTTGCTTTCCGCAGTTGGCTTGCTCATTCTCATTCGAAGTTTTATTGGAGTTATTGCCGCCTTTGACTTATGGTTCTTCAACTTTTTCACTCCCCTGCCTCGATTTCTCTTATGCAAGGCCTCGCGAGGGGAAGGGGCAGCCGGGCGCCCTCGCGAGTGTTTCTGTCCTAGCCGTACAAAGGTTTCGCGACCTGGGTCCGTTGAAGGAGCACCCCTCCAGTCCGTGCCCCACGGGCACCCCGACACGAACACAGGGCCTGGGTCGGTCGCCCCCCTCACAGCTGGGGTTGGAAACTATCTACACCTGGGCACGAAGCCAGAAGGCACGATAACAAAAGCAGAGCGATAATTTACAGTGATAACCCAAACACGCCCCCGCGGGGCCCCATGCTACTGTCTTTTTATGCAGGACAAAGGAAAAGAGAACAAATCGGGCGCAACTCGCCTCACACCGGCCTGCAGGGAAGACTCGAGCTGCTTCCAGGACTCAGGCAGACTCCCTCTCGCGCTTCACCGGAGCGCGACGGCGGGCAGACGCACCGCCGCCTTCCAGGCAGGTACGGCGATGTGGAGGCTGGCGGCGGCCACCGCTGGAAGAATCACCGCATGAGAGAGAACCGGTGAAGCTTGGGGAACCCTGAGCGCCGCCGATCACGCGAGCCCGCCCTCTCCATCATCGCCGGGGCTGGGTTCCCGGCCGCGGTCGTCGTCCTCAGGGCAGCACCCTGCGCGGCGACCGTCTTCCCCAAACACCCTCACGAAGAGGGTGGCATCGCCGTCAAACTTGAAGTGCAGGGTGCACCGACGGCTCAGGCCCCGCGCGCGGGCGAACGTCTGCCAGCCAGGCTCCCAGCTGTGGAGACCTCCAGCGAAGCCCATGAGGCCCGGCTGCAGCAGCCATCTGCTTGGAGCCAGAGGCTGCCCGGGGCACCGTCCGGGAGCTCACCAAGGAGGAAGCGAGGAAGATGAAGCTGGGTGCTAGTCGGCTCCGCCGACCACACAACGAACTCCGGCAGCACCTCTGCCACGCGAGAACGCGGCCTAGGGGGGCGCGTGACCGAGGCGTGCCCCCCGGTCGCTGCTGCCCGCCCGTCACCCAGCTGGAAATCGCCCCCGCGGCCGTGAAGGGCTGACGAAGCGGCCGCGGGATGCTTGCAAGGACGCCCCCAGCCGCGCTTGGGCGGAGGAGAGGCAGGCTCAACCTAGCGAGCCTTCCCTTTCTCCGTGGCAGAGAACCTCCTCGATGGTGCCATGAAGAAGAAGGAGAATCAAAGAGGGATGGACTGGAAGGGCGCGTGCCATTCCGTACTTATAGCCGGCGAAGGCCAACCGTCGACCTCCACGATCGCAGGTAATCATGACCAGTTTTGCATGCAGGGACTTGTCCAATCCGTTCAGATGTCGAGGCGTCATGGGGAAGTGGAGACACCCACGTCCAATCAACCGCCACGCGGCGCCCAGGGCCGCAGGCTGTTAGGGCCCACGGCGCTTCGCCCTTGCCCTTTCGCCTCTCAGCACGGCCAAGTCCGGGCGTGCCTTGGGCCCGGGGGCTACTGTCGGCGTTCTGGGAACGGGGGTCCCCAGACTTGCCTGCCTGCGGCCCGCGGCGTGGCTCAAAGGGGGCCCAGCGCGGCCCATCTTCATCAACACAAACCCAAGACCCTCGCGAGGGGCCAAGCCTCGCGGGGCGGACGACACGAAGCTTCCTCAGGCGCAGCCTCGTCAGGCTGGCTCGCGAGGAGGCGGAGAGATCAAGGCGGGGTACCTCACGAGGTGCCCATGACGCAAGCCATGACGACCAAGGGCGCCAGGCGGGCGCCGGCCCGCGCAGTGTCCTCCCTTTCCTCTTTGGTGCAAAGGGAGCAAGCACAGGCGGGAGGATCGAGCAAAGGCACCCATTTCAGTGCAACGAGACCAAGACCAGCTCCGCGACAAGGAGGAAGTCACCATGGAGCCCAAGCCAGCGTCATCACCAGAGCCTTTGGCAGGCGAGGACCAACTTTAGTCAGGATAAGTGTACCAGATGTTCCCCTTCAAAATGGCCAATTGTTGGCGCCCTTCCCGCTCGATATTTGGGAAGAGGCCCAGGGCCTTTGCCTATAAATAGGACTAGCCACCCCCAGGGTAGAGGCATCTAGGAAGATCGGAATGTCTAGCAACCCGGCAATCAATTAGATAGGCATCAGAGAGAGAGAAGGGCAATTGAACTCCTCCTAGCAGTTCATCCCCCAGGCCAAGAACAGACCCTCGCGAGGTTGTTCTACCTTGTAGTGTTCATCATCATCAGCCCAAGAGGCAATCCACCACACCACACTGGAGTAGGGTATTACACCGCATCGGTGGCCCGAACCAGTACAAACTCTGTGTCTCTTGTGTTGTTCTTTTGGTAGTTTAGATCTTTGCGAGGCGGACGAGTACGGGTAGGTAGGAAGCGTAATCTCCGCGTGCACCCCAAAGTTCGAACCTTAAGGGTCTGCCAGAACCCAAAATCTGACAATGACCTTCTCTTCCACCGCAACGAGACTTATCCCCCGATGCACCCATCTACTGTCGCAGATCTGCTTCAACGCCACCGACAGCCATCGCACCCCCGATGCCTACACGGTGCCGCAAGAGAGGTGGTACTTCATATCTCCTCAACTTTTTGATCTCAACCAGAAAATAGATCTTAACTTGGTTACTCTACTTTCTTTTCAGCTCTTAGAATTTAGTTCTTAGTTCAAAGCAAACAATGGATGCTAAATATCATTTCTCCGGTTTGCAGCTTCAAATCTGCCATGGCACAGCCATAATACGGTTTAATTGATCATGCTTAGGGTTTAATTGATCATGTTGGTTTCATGGTGGTTTCTATAATAGAAATCGGAGGGGAAACCCTCTTTTGCTAAAAAAATATGCTTAGATTTTCCCCCTTTTATTATCACTATACGATCAGAATACGTGCTTCGTGTCATAATAACACTGCTCCACCCATCAAGCTAAACAAGCTTAGTTGTTCAAATACGAATCTGGTATTATTAAAACAGAGTTGTTTAATTTGTCAGCTAAATGTTCCTAAATTAGTTTCAAAAATGCATGTTTGCCGCTCGGGTGTGTATCTCTACAGGGTGCCCACGGTGGGCTGGCCCACCCTGAGATTTTGGGTCGTCCCAGGCCCCGATTCCCCTCTGTTTTGCTGCGCGCTTCTGACAACCCACAAGTATAGGGGATCGCAACAGTTTTCGATAAGTAAGAGTGTCAACCCAACGAGGAGCTAAAGGTAGAACAAATATTCCCTAAAGTTCTATCGACCACCGATACAACTCTACGCACGCTTGACGTTCGCTTTACCTAGAACAAGTATGAAACTAGAAGTACTTTGTAGGTGTTTTTGGATAGGTTTGCAAGAATATAAAGAGCGAGAAAATAAAAGCTAGGGGCTGTTGTAAGTAAAGAAGCAATAAAGTAAATATAGCGAGTGTGGAAAAGTGGTGGTAGGAGTTGTGAAATTGTCCCTTAAGCAATTGACTACCTTACTAGATCGATAGCAAGTTTTATGTGGGAGAGGCCACTGCTAGCATGTCATCCCTTACTTGGAATTCTATGCAATTATGATTGGAACTATTAGCAAGCATCCGCAACTACTAACGTTCATTAAGGTAAACCCAACCATAGCATTAAGATATATTGGTCCCCCTTCAATCCCGTATGCATCAATTTCTATGCTAGGTTGAAGCTTCTGTCACTCTTGCCCTCCAATACATAGTCCTATCAACATACAACTAACCCTATGGTGTGATCCACGCACGCGCTCATATGGTGGGCACCAAAGGACAACAACATAACCACAACCAAATTAAATCAATCATAGCAATTCATCAACCACCGATAAGACAACGAAAATCTACTCAGACATCATAGGATGGCAACACATCATTGGATAATAATATGAAGCATAAAGCACCATGTTCAAGTAGAGGGTACAGAGGGTTGCGGGAGAGTGGACCGCTGTAGATAGAGGGGGGAAGGTGATGGAGATGTTGGTGAAGATGGCGGAGCTGTTGGTGAAGATCGCAATGATGATGATGGGCTCCGGAGGCGTTCCGGCGCCACCGGAAGCGAGGGGGAGAGAGCCCCCTTCCTTCTTCTAATTCTTCCTTGACCTTCTCTCTATATGGGAGAAGGGTTTCCCCTCCGGTCCATGGTCTCCATGGCGTGGGAGGGGCGGGAGCCCCTCCGAGATTGGATATGTCTCTTTGTCTCTCTCTGTTTCTGCGTTCTGTTTTCTGGCCCTTCACCGTTTCTTAAATATCCGGAGATCCATAAGTCCGATTGGGGTGAATCTTTGGCCCAGATCTTTCTCATAAAATTAGCTTTCTTGCGGCAAAAGAAGAGCGTCAACCGCCTTATGGGGTGGCCACGAGGGTCAGGTGCGCGCCTGACACCCTGGGGCGCGCCCCCTACCTCGTGCACCCCTCGGGCACCGTCTCGCGATGATTCCACTTCCCAAAAATCATAAATATTCCAAAATAATTCTCCGTCTGTTTTTATCCCGTTTGGACTCTATTTGATATTGGGTTTCTGTGAAACATAAAACATGCAACAAACAGGAACTGGCATTGGGCACTGGATCAATATGTTAGTCCCAAAAATAATATAAAAAGTTGCCAAAAAGTATATGGAAGTTGTAGAATATTGGCATGGAACAATAAAAAATTATAGATACGACGAGCTGACAGGTGTTCCCTTCGGCCAATCAGAATTTTACACGTGGAAATTTCCCATTGGTCAGGGCTGTTAACGGGTTGCTGATGATATCATGGAGGACAATGAGGAGTCTGAAGATGGTGATCCAGATGAGACCGAGGAGTCATAGGAGGACTACTGAGCTCTGGGCGTTAGCATCACTCTTTTCCTTTTTGGTGTCTTGATGCCGAAGGGGGGGAGTTCTATTAGGTCTCAGGATTTGCATGGGAGTTGTGTGTTTCATTTGCTTCACATTGAGAATTGAACTTGAACTTCTATTTGCTTTCCTCCAGATTGTGAACCTTGTGGTGTGAGACTTGCATGGTATGGGACATGTGTTCCCTATCTATCCTATAGTATTTTCATTAAGTTTTGTCTCTCTTTCTTACCAGTATTTACACTCTACATGTATGCTTATTGTCTATCTTCTCAGGTATTCGTATTGGTTGGTCTACAAAATCTAGGGGGAGCATTTATCCTAATGTGTGACTTTGCATTCCAAAAGCAGAATCAAAATAGTGCACACATCTAGGGGGAGCCCGTCTACATTTTTTAGACTTCCAGTGCAAATCTTGTAGTTGTCATCATCCGCCAAAAAGGGGGAGATTGTTAGGGCATTTCCCGCCTTTGTGTTTTGGTGATGATGACAAATCACCTTTGGTCTAATCGTGTGCCAAGTTCTTTAGGTACTCTATGTCGGATACAAGACAATTAGGCATTCCCTTCGGACGGAAAAGATCGAAGATGGTGTTCTCTACGTGTTTATTTCTTTAGTCGTAGGAAACCCGTACTATTAAGAGGGAATTGATACGTATCCGTCGTATCTATAACTTTTTATTGTTCCATGCCAATATTATACAACTTTTGCATACTTTTGGCAATAATTTATATTATTTTCCTGGACTAACATATTGATCCAATGCCCAGTGCCATTTCCTGTTTGTTGAATTTTTTTTGTTTCGAAGAAAATCCATATCAAACGGAGTCCAAACAGGATAAAAACTTACGGAGATTTATTTTGGAATATATGTGAATTTTGGGAAGTGGAATCAACGCGAGACGATGCCCCAGGCGGCGGCAAGGCACGGGCGCCCCCCAGGGGGTAGGGCGTGCCCTGGGCCCTTGTGGCCACCCCGTAAGGCGGTTAGTGCCCTTCTTCGACTGCAAACAAGCTAATATCTGGATAAAAATCATGTTAAAATTTTAGCCCAATTGGAGTTATGGATCTCCGGGAATTTAAGAAACGGGAAAGGCCAGAATCGGAGACCGCAGAAACAGAAGGAAACAGAGAGAGAGAGAGAGAGAGAGAGAGAGAGAGAGAGAGAGAGAGAGAGAGAGAGAGAGAGAGAGAGAGAGAGAGAGCCAATCTCGGAGGGGATCTTGCCCCTCCGCCACCATGGAGGCCATGGACCAGAGGGGAAACCCTTCTCCCGTCTAGGGGGAAGGTCAAGGAAGAAGAATAAGGAGGGGGGGCTCTCTCCCCCTCTCTCCCGGTGGCGCCGGAACACCGCCGGGGCAATCATCATATGACGGCGGTCTACACCAACACCTCTGTCATATTCCCCAACATCTTCATCACCTTTCCCCATCTATATTCAGCGGTCCACTCTCCCGCAACCCGC